>CM019063.1:168552196-169149696 GCA_009667805.1 Leptobrachium leishanense | reverse complement strand
TCAACACCCAGTAAGCCAGTGGATCATCTGCTGGAAACGTATCCAGGTCTGCCCTTGCCCCTAGGTAGTCCTGCACCATATGGTGAAGACGCTGGCAATGGGTGCCTAAATTTGACGTCCCTGGGCGTCATGGACTAAAAAAATTAAAAAATGCATCAGTCAAGCGGCCCTGGCCTTCACCACTATTCCTCTGATCATCCGCAGCCTCAGAAGCACGTGTGTCATCACTAGGTAACCTACCAGTGCCTGGAAAGGTGTTACACAAGTGTCGCTTTAGAGCGTCCTCAAGTTTTTTCATCCTGTGCTCCCTCTGTGCAGGCAGGATGAGCTCTGCAACTTTACCCTTGTATCATGGATCAAGAAGGGTTGCCAACCAGTAATGATCCCTCTCCTTGATAGCACGAATCCTGGGATCCTTTAGCAGGCTTTGCATTATAAGGGAGCCCATGCAGCGTAGGTTGGAGGTGGCATTAGCTTCCGAGTCTTCCTGGTCAATGAGGATGACCCCATCGTGCACTTCCTCCTCCCAGCCACGCACTAGTCCTTGTGTTTCTGGGCACACGAAACCCTCCCTTGAGGAATCCCCACCTTCAATGCCCCCACTACTTAAATATTCCTCCTCATCCTCCTCCTGTCTGATCTGCGTAGGACCCGCTGGAAAGCTGTCTGCGGAAAGACTGGGGCCTTGAGAGCTAGGGAAGGCCTCCTCTTCCTCCCGCTGCTCTGCCTCTAGAGCCACATCTATAATTCCCCCAGAGTGTGCTCCAGCAGGAACACTAAAGGAATTGTGTCACTGATGCATGCACTGTCCCTGCTCACCATCCTCGTTGCCTCCTCAAATGGTGACAGTACAGTGCATGCATCCTTGATCAGCCACTGTGGGGGGGGAAAAAAACCCAAGTTGACCTGAACCTGTCCTTGTGCCATACTCACACAGGTACTCGTTGATGGCCCTCTGCTGCTTGTGCAGATGCTGCAGCATTGCTAATGTCGAGTTCCACCTGGTGGGCATGTCACAGATCAGACGGTTTGTGGGAAGGTGGAATTCTCTTTGAATTTCTGCCAGGCGAACGCTTGCTGGGAATGATCGTCTGAAGTGGCTGCAGACTTTTTTGGCCTGGCTGAGAAGCTCTGCCAGCCCTGGGTACTTGGTTTGGAAACGCTGTACCACTAGATTTAGGACGTGTGCTAGGCATGGTACATGCGTCAATTTACCCTTGCGTAGGGCGGAGAGAAGGTTGCTGCCATTATCACAGACGATCATTCCCAGCTGAAGCTGGCGTGGTGTTAACCATCTCTGCACCTGGCCCTGCAGAGCTGACAGAATTTCTGGCCCGGTGTGGCTCCTGTCCCCTAAACAAACCAGCTCAAGCACAGTATGGCTTTTTTTTTGCTTGAGCCATTGCGTAGACCCTGTCAGGCGTCGGTTTAACTGCCACTTCGCCAGAGACACAGAAGGAGGAGGAGGAAGAGGGAGAGGTGGTGGTGGTGGAGCAGACAGACCTCATACAAGCAGCTTTCTGGAGGCGTGGTGGATGAACAAGCTCCAGCACAGAGCCCCGTCTTGGATCTCTCCCAGCTGCAATCAGAGTTACCCAGTGTGCCGTGAAGGAAATGTAACGACCCTGTCCATGCTTGCTGGACCAAGTGTCTAAAGTCACATGCACCTTGCTGCTGACTGCCTTTCCCAATGACTCGATAACATTGTCTTCCACGTGCTGGTATAGTGCTGGAATGGCCTTGCGTGAAAAGTAATGGCATTTTGGAACCTGCCACTGTGGTACAGCACATTCAGCAAATTCACGGAAGGGAGCAGAGTCCACCAGCTGGAAAGGCAGCAGCTGCAATGCGAGTAATTTTGCTAAGCTGGCATTTAGACGCTGTGCTTGGGGATGGTTGGGACTATATTTTTTCTTACGCTGCAGTAGCTGCGGCAATGTAATCTGACTGCGTAAATCTTCAGCTGATGGGATGCTGTCACATTGTGAGGAAGGACCTGGTACATCCATTACTGTAGCATCATCCCTGTCAGTGGAGGTTGTAGGCAAAGACATGGCAGGACATACAGTGGGGGTAGAGACAGATGAGGAGGAGGAGGACCTACGCAAAGTTTTGCACCAATGGGATGTGTGGCAGGAGGTCATATGTCGCCTCAAGCACGTGGTACCCAAGTGTCCGTGGCAGCAAGTGGCCTTTGGTGGCAGCAAGTGCCTTCACACCGTAACCCCTCTGAGGTATTGTGGAAGAGTGCAGTGGTGGAGGTTTTGGTAATGCAGAAGAGATCCCCGATCTATTCAGTTACATCAGCAGCTATAACAAAACCGGGTCAGCAATGTTTAGGCACTTGTACTGCGCTCTTTGGATCTGATCTTGAGAGTTGACAGCAACAGATTCCAAATGCAAATAGCACACTTGAAATGAACTCTGGGCCTTTTATCTGCACATTGTAATTGGGGTAATGAGGGAATATCACACACCTGGCCATGGAACAGCTGAGAAGCCAATTGTCCTATTACTTTTGGTCCCTTAACAAGTGGGAGGCACATCTGCAAACTGCTGTAAGTCCTACACCGTTCACCTGAGTTGGATGTACATACCCTCAAATTAAAGCTGACAGTCTGCCGTTAAAGCACATTGTGTTTGTTTCATTCCAACTCCATTGTGGTGGTGTATAGAGCCAAAAATTTTAGAATTGTGTCGATGTCCCAATATTTATGGACCTGACTGTATATCATACCTGCCCTTACCTTCCCCTATACATTTGCTAAAAGATATACACACAAAAAAACCAAACCACTGCCTGAGACCCCGCGCAGCCCACATGCCACCCACCTCTACCTGGCTGAATGTATCTAATATATATAATTAAATACATTCAGCCAGGTAGAGAAAGAAAAAAAAGGTTTTATTTTATGTTCCCGGGGACATTTAAAAATGTCCTTGGATTTTATTTTTTTTAGAAATGTGTCGCCTTACCTTAGCCTGGTGGTCAGTTGAGGGCTCCCTGGATCCTGGTTGTGGGGGGTCTGCCGTGGCCACAGGTGCAGTGACTCCCTCCCTGCACTGCCTGTCTCTGCCACATGCACCCGAGCGGCTAGCCCGCACAGTCGCAGCTCTGTAATCCGGCGACCGCATGCTCCTCAAGGGGATCCTTGGGAGGCCCCGGCAGGCTTCCCTCTACAGTGCCTGATTAGAGGGCCGTGAACGGCCAATGTTCGATGCGAACTCCAAACAGATCCGAACCGAACGCTCATCCCTAATCAGAAATACTCTGTACACCGTAGGAGTCAGCAAAAAGGACAAAAAACAATGGCGCGGAGTCTCAGCTAGTCATCGAGAGGGGGGGGATCAGGAACACCCTGAGTCCAGGAATGTCCTCAGTGAGTGACTCATTGTGGGGAAAAGGGGGGGGGTGTAGAGCAACATACAAGAAAAAATAAAATACATATATATAATTAATGAGCCTCGGATCCTCAGCCCGAATCCAAACATGGGGGCCCGCATCCTCAGCGACATGGCAGGGTGAGACCTTGACAGCTTGAGGCAGCACCTCTAAATCCAGGAAAGCTCAGGCCTCAGCAGGGGAAGACACGGAGTGTGTACGACCTTCGTGCGCCACCACCAATGAGCCAGAAGGCCCCCAACGATATCGAACGCCGCGTTCTCTCATGAGGGTCGTCACATCTCGGAAGCGTCAGCGAGCCATTAGGGCAAGAAATGGTAAGTCCCGATACACCGAAATCCGCAAATCACCGTAGGTCACTGCCGGTAGATTCCTGGCCTTCTTGAGCACTTTGGGAATGGAGACATCAGTGGTGACAATAATAACATCTCTGGGAGCCGTAGTAGGCGCAGCAGCCGCCTTTCGCACCTGAAAGGCAGATAAAACAGGGGCAGGTGTATCCAGGGGCAAGCACAGTAGCATAACCACGAGGCCCAAAACGCAAGGCATCAGCGCAGCGTCAGCGACAGACTCGGGGATCCCCCTAAGACGGAGGTTACGACGTCGGTGTTTAGTCTCCATATCCACAACTGTGGCCGATAAAGCTGTCACCCGCCTCTGGACTGGAGGTCCTCCAGCCGGGTCCTGGACACCAACCCCTCCTCCTCCAGCACCGAAACGCGGGACCCCACGGACGCCGAGGTAGAAGAAATGGCCGCTATTTCTGCCCGAACCTGAGCAAGGTCAGTCTGCCATAGGGCCCTTAAGTCCATATACAGCTGCCGAATGTCATCTTTGGTAGATAGTTGCGAGTGCGGAACCTCTGGTGCCACTGGACTCTGACATGTCAGGCCATGTCAGGGATGCAGCCGGCTCCAGAGCCTCCGAGCGCTGCAGACGACGTTGACCTGTCTGTGAGCCTCCTAAAGACAGCCAAATGTCGGGCTGATCGGTTGCCTCTGCCCTGTCCAGCTTCTTACTCTTCTTCCCCATGAGGGAATAGTGTGCAGGCTGAGGGACAGGCCGCAATCAAAATAGCCGCCGGCCGAGAACCGCGAGCAACCAGGCGCCGGATCCGCGCAAAAAGTACCTCCCGGGGGGTCAAGGAAGGCACACCTCAAGCAGGACACTCTGCAGAGTGATTCCGGAGG
This sequence comes from Leptobrachium leishanense, assembly GCA_009667805.1. Taxonomy (NCBI): domain Eukaryota; kingdom Metazoa; phylum Chordata; class Amphibia; order Anura; family Megophryidae; genus Leptobrachium; species Leptobrachium leishanense. The sequence continues at coordinate 169,145,103 of CM019063.1, read as the reverse complement.
CAGACCGAGCCGCAGACGGGGGCCAGAAGGTGGAGAGACAGCCGTAATACTACCCAGCCGCAGGAGCTCCTATGCCGCACGTCCACTCGGTCCAGCATCCGGACACGCCCCCTCCCCTCTTTTTTTGATGTTTTTGGCAGTCTATTCATCTGAATCTCCTTCTGTTCACCTCGTTGAGACTATATGTGTTCTCAGGTGCAGGCCTCTTTCCAGGATCGGTGAGTGTGCATATTCGAGACTTATGACACCCCCTTACCCTTCATTTGTTCTTTCTGATTTTTTTATACCCAGGCGATTTCCGTTTATGCGGACCTTGCCGTTGGTTTTCTGAGACTTAATTTTGTGTGATTATTGGGGCATCGGGATTTTCCTACCCATCCCTTTTTGTGTGTGTGTGTGTGTGTGTGTGTGTGCGCGGGACACTGGGTTGCCCTGGGCGAGCCACCTGAACAGCAACCATAGCTCTGGCCGTTTCCCTTGGCCCCAGATCTCCCGTTACTGTGGCCTGTTCCATGGCCCCGGTCTTCCCTTGGGTTGCTGGGGTGAGCTGGGAACCCCACGATTATTGGGCAGTCCCCTGCCCTTCCCCCCCCCTAGTGTTTTTCCTGATATTCCCTTGCAGACTGCACAAACTTCTTTGGGCGAACCACCCGGTTTGTTTTAATGGCCCCCCCTTTCCTTTTCTCCCATCCCTTTGATGTTTTTATTTTTTGTGCCCTTGACACACTCCTTGGCCCTGTGTGGCTGTTGACATTCTTTCAAAATAAAAATTGATATGAAAAAGAAATCACGGAAAGGGACAGCAGCAAAAAAATTACCTGGCTGGAGTTGCAACAAAATATACAAATATGCACAAAAAGCATTTTTTCCACGTTATTCCCTACCAGGGGAGCTGTATAGACCACAAGTATCCAACCCACCTCATGTATAAAACATAACAAACAAAAAAAGGTTTTCATTTGCTATTATCCCTATGGCTCCATGTGAAACAAAACAGAGGTTTTAGTTTACTATAATATTACCTTTCCGTGTTTTCTTTTCCATTCCCAAAGTGGAAATATCTTGGTGAGTGTATAAATATAAACTTACCATTTTTTCTCTTAGCTGAGAAGCAGCAAGAGGATATGTAGCTGCTGGTAGGCAATTTTTGGTTACGTCCCACCTAACAAGAGGTTTCTGTGACGTGGCAGCTGGGCTTAACACTTTAATGGCCATTATAGTAAACTAAAACCTCTGTTTTGTTTTGCATGGAGCCATAATGGTAAGCGTAAATGACAAAAAAAATTCTTATATTTTATATATAAAAAGATGACTAGAAATGACTAGATTAAAAAAATGATGTTACCAAAATGGGTTGTATAATGTAATAAAATAGGGTTTTGCTTCCAGAATGGAGAGTCTCTTTAAGGAAAACTATAACATAAAGTCCTTTGCAATAGGCATATTGCTAACAAGAAGTGCTGCCTCCTAATCACTGCAGATAGCGGAGGAGATCACACTCTGAGTGTGATTAAATTCCATACAGTTACTAAAAATAAAAAACTCTAACATGTTATGTGAGTAATGTAAAAGGAAAAAGGCTTGACGTGCTCCTAAGCAGTACCCAGTGGCGTAGCGTGCAGGGGGCGGGGCTCGGGGGCGGTCACCCCGGGCGCAATTTTCTTAGGGGCGCAAAATTTCACAAGATGTTTGAACCACTAATATTTTCATGCAGGGATTAGCAAGGTGTCCACTCATGGACACTGGTGTCCATGAGAGGCCTTTGCATGGGTAGCCACCAGTTTTGCGGCGCCAGCGGTGACTTAGCACTCAGAGTCCGGAACAGAGGACCAGCATTATCTGACGGAGCACCCTGTACCATGCTTGTCAGCCCCCCTTGAAGCCCTGTGCTAGTCCCCCGCCGCTGGCAGCCCTGCAGCCGCTGAACAGGAAGGAGGGAGGGAGGCGCCTGCCCTGAATTACATTTAAAATTCGGTCCCCACTAAGCCCCCGGACAGCTCCCCCCCCCGGACCACCAGCAACTCCACGCAGGTAGGCAGTACTGTGTGAAACCAGAGCAGTGTGACCAACACACAGTGAGGAGGTACTGGGGGTACAGGGAGAGAGTGACTGGAAGTTCGGGAGAGAATGTCTGGGAATACTGGGAGAGAGTGACTGGGGTAATTGGATGGAGAGAGTGACAGGAGGTTTGGGGAGAAAATGACTGGGGTACTGGGAGAAAGTGGGGGTACTTGGAGAGAGAAAGAGAGTGACTGAGGGTACTGGGAGTACTTGAGGGAGAGTGACTGGGTATAGTATGAGAGTGGAACTATGCTAGGGTATACTGGGACAGGGTGACTGGTAGCAGTGGCGTATCGTGGCGGGCATGTGTGTTTCATTTTTTTATTATATCAGTATTTTGTTAATATACAATACATGTGCTTGTGGGGTAAGGGGGTCAATACTCTACTGGTAGAAGGGAATCAGGGTGTGTTACAGTGTCCACAGGTTGGGGAGGTGCACAATTCTTGCCTTGCCCCAGGCGCTGACAGCCCATGCTACACCACTGGCAGTACCTATATTTTTCTTGCTCCTGAGGACGCCCTGTGGCGAAACGCGTCGTGCAATTGATTATGGGATAATTTGGTGTTTGTCCCTATGGTTTTAATTTGTGGTTCCAGTGGTAGGAGTAACCTCTAACGATCCTCTGATGCTAGGCTTTTCTATCCTATGAGACCATTCAAAGGATCTTGATACCAGCTTCACATATTGGTATTGTGTTTCCTAAATGATTATATTTGGGTTGAATACTTTGTGCCTCTAATGACCTCCTATATCAATATGTGGCTTTCACAAGCTATTTTGTTATAGATTTTTTTTTTTGAGAAAGGATTTTACCAGGAAGGATACATCGAGATTTCTCTTGTTTTCAACTATGTCCTGGTTGGCAAGTATGTACCATTAGATGTCTTGCCCAAGGACACTTACTGGAGAGGTGCTCTTGCTGGGATCGAACCCATGTCTCCACAGGCTCTCTACACGCAGAGCAGTGATGTTACCGCTACTCCACCCAGCCGGTACACTCCACCCGATAACGAGGTTATTATTTTCCCAATGGTTACCAGTGTCTCATACCTTTGTAATACTGGTCTGCCCCCTTTCTCTTTTGGCACCTTTTGAGCTGTTTGAGACACAGGTTATATGTTTATACAGTACATGTATGTCTGGCTCGATTTCTAAGTATATAATAAATGTTATGTTTTAAGATCCTTGTCCTCACTTTTCCTAAATATGTGAGTAATGTAAATGAAATGCATTAATGCATATGTTCCAGTAATAAGCATGAGATGTGCCCAAATTAGGCTTGTGACCTTAGAATGATTCCATTCTTTATAACAGTGTATGCTCATTGTGCAGCAACACGCAGTAGATGGCAATTGCTTTGCCCTTCCGCCTTGCACATAATATCTTATAACTTCAGAAAGCGTAAGTTTCAGAACAAGGGTCAAAGGTGAATTTTTTTTTAAATTGTTTAGTTTCGAATAGATTCGTTCCGTTTTTCAATTCGCTTCGGTGCATTCGTTATGTTACCGTGATTCGTATTTTGGATTGATTCATTCGTTCAGATGATCGGTAATTCGGATTGATTTGTCATTTCGTTTTTATTGGTAATACGTTTTACGGAACAATTCTTATTTCTTTACTAATTATTTAGTTTTTAGTAGTTATTTTGGTATGTCAAATGGATAAATTACTTAGATTAAGGTAAAACAAAGATCCTTAATCCCCATGTCTTTGGTGATGAAACCTATTCAGCACCAAGGACAGCAGCTATTCTTGGTGCCGAAATCTATTCAGCACCATGGATAGCAGCTCTGTGGGCCTCTGGAGCCTCAATTTTGCATTGTAATACACTGAAAAGCATTCCTTAGCAATATGGTGGCATTTTTTCTGTTTAGGGGATGCAGGAAATGATCGACATATCGGCTCATTCTTTCTGTCATCTAGCTATTACTCGATTATCGGGCGTCCTGGTGGATTCTGTAAGTTTTTATGAATTTTTGGTTGACCATAGAAGGTGGGAGTTGTTGGTCTCTGTGAGAACAAGTATTTTTGAATTTCCTCAGAAATTAAACCCTGAGTTTCTCCTCAAACTAAAATATGATGTTGTTCTACCAAGTATTTCTCTGTAGGGTTAGAGGATAAAAGGTGATACTTCTCAACACCACTGAGGTTTAATGGACACATTTTTTATCTAAAGGGTTTGTCACTATGCTATTTTGCTTCCTAAATTCATATAAAGCTTGTTTTTCAGATTTTGTGCTCTTTTCCTGCTAATATGTGCAAATTGTATCAACCTTCTTTGGACAATGTGTCCTGAATAAACTATAGTGATGAACAGCGAGTCAAATTGTTCCTGCTGTAGAGGTGATACATGGATTAGGGATAGACCAAGATAATTTTTCTGATAACGATAATCGGTCACATTTACGGCCAATAACAATTACCGATATTCTGTAGACTTTATATTTTGAAACATAAACGCATAACCCTACATGTGCCGTCCCGATAAACCAGAGGCCTGAACCCGCAGGTGAAACAAATGGCCCCGACTGTGTGCGCAGACCCCCCCCCCCCGCACACAAATCTATAAAGAATAGCAAGGAGGGGGTTAAAATTAAAAATCCACTAAAATAATGTAGGTTTAAAGATCAGCTGATACTCAGAAATCTTTAAATTTACATTCTCAGTGTCTCTCCTCACTCTCTCCCAGAGCTCTGCATGCGGGGTTTCCTCGGGAGGGGTGGGTGATGACACAATGCCCCATGTGGTGGGAGGTGCAGCTCCTCATTGGACGGCTTCTGCTCCACTAGGAAACGGAATACCTCCTGTGCCTCGCAGTGACGGGGAGCGGCACGTAAGAAATGAGGAATATAAGTATCAGTAATATCGAATTGAACACTAATACTGATAAATAATTAAGCCGATATTTGTTTTCTTTTTATTTATCAGCAGAACCGTTAATCGTTTGACCCCCCCCCTCCCCTAATTTGGATGTGACATAATAATATGGAATAGATGTATGGATATTTCAATACAAGACAGCAATAGGTAACAAATGATATGGTGCGAGATTGAAGAAAAGACACATAGGTTATACATTTATTTTTAATTTTTATTGGTTCACCTTTCAGTTTTCAATATACATTTTAAAAGTCACGTTTTATATAGTGGGTGGTTCCAGTCCAGCCCCACATTTCACCAACCAGGCTCTCCACGTTGGCCTGGATTCCTCCATCTGCTGACTTCTGTCCCCTGGAGTCTCAGTTGTTGCTGACCTCTGCCCCTTGGAGCCCCAGGTGTTGCTGACCTCTGCCCCCGGGAGTCTCTGGTGTATCCGACCTCTGCCCCCTGGAGTCTCCGGTGTATCCGACCTCTGCCCCCTGGAGTCTCCGGTGTATCCGACCTCTGCCCCCTGGAGTCTCCGGTGTATCCGACCTCTGCCCCCTGGAGTCTCCGGTGTATCCGACCTCTGCCCCCTGGAGTCTCCGGTGTATCCGACCTCTGCCCCCTGGAGTCTCCGGTGTATCCGACCTCTGCCCCCTGGAGTCACAGATGATGCCGACCTCTGCCCCCTGGAGTCACAGATGATGCCGACCTCTGCCCCCTGGAGTCACAGATGATGCTGACCTCTGCCCCCTGGAGTCACAGATGATGCCGACCTCTGCCCCCTGGAGTCACAGATGATGCCGACCTCTGCCCCCTGGAGTCACAAATGAAGCCGACCTCTGCCCCCTGGAGTCACAAATGAAGCCAACTTCTGCCCCCTGGAGTGTCAGATGATGCTCATCTCTGCCCCCTGGAGTCTCTCAGATGTTGCTCACCTCCACCACCTCAGCTACTGGAGTCTCATATATGCTGGCTCCACTCTCTGAATCGGATAGAGCTGGACTCTCGCCTTTCACAACTCCATCTGCAGATCCTTCACTCGCTGTCTCCCATTCTGTGGATGTCTCACTTGCCAGACTAGCGGATTCATATGTGTAACTTTCCGAGTTCCCGTCGGTGGAGGTGAAGGCCTGACAATGCAGGGACCAGGCTTCGTCACTGTCTTCAGTATAGCTGCGAGGAGTCTCTGTGGTGGTGAAGGACTCCCATTCTTGGGACCAGTCTACATCGGTTTGGCTGCTGATGGTGTCTGCAGCCCGACTCTCGCTCCTCCAGCTCCCGGCAATGGAAATTGAAATGGAGGATCTGGCCTCAGACAGTGAACCATCTGGGTCTCTGGGGCTCGGTGAGCGCTCTCTGTCCTCGATGTCACAGGTCCAGCAGCTTGTTAAACAACGCCTCATTCCTCTGTATCCACGTCTCAAGATGTTCCTTACACGGTCCATGAATTGACTCCGGACCGCAGGGCTACTGGGAGCTGGTGTGTCCACAGATTTGTTTAATACGTTGTTGTCTTCCACCTCCCTTTGGTGGCGTCGGTATCGGGTTTTTTCATCATTTTTGTCCAATTCGGTAGATTTCCAAGATTTGGTTCTCTCTCGCTCTCTCCTCTAAACTTCCTGAGTCGCGAGTGAGGGAGAGCTGTCACACCAACATTCCAGATCTCACAAGGCCTCTGACATCACTATAACCATATTCCATCACCTAGGTGACCAGGTAGGCTGTTGCATCGCAAAGTCTTATGACCTCACTACTGCTGCATTTTTTTTGTCCTCTCTCGCTCCTATCTTTATTCACATATAAAAGTTATGTCCCAGCGTCTCTTTATTCACAGAAAAACCAAGTAGCTCAAAGATGCGACCTCACTGAAATGACACGACTGTTACAAATAAAGCCGCTCTCGATACATTTACACTTTCTGTGCTCAGTTCTGTCCATTGATGGTTAATTGTCAATGTTACTAATATTCCTCTGGGTGCATAACACAAGCGGTCCGGCTATACAGGGGTTAATTACAGCGTTTTCCATTGTATGATTTTGTGAACATTTTTTCGTTTTTCGCAGCTGAACCAGCCGATAAGATGGTAGATTTATTCTTACATTCTTAAAAATGTTACAGACGAGAGTCACAGAATACGTGTGTATATGTTACGGTTAAAGTCTGAAATGCGGATAATCATAAGATTATCCGGTAAAACGGACTGTCACGGAACCCCGTGCGCAGAGACTGTGGACTGTAGTAAAACCTCGCTCCTCCGCTATTCCCCTCATTTAAGCTATTGGTCTGTTTATGTTTTTATGTTGAAAGTGGTTGTTTGTGATTTCCCCCATCAGAACATAATCAAAATGCACTAAGCCTATCCCTAGTGTCCCCTGTGTTCCGTGACACCAGGGGAAGCCTGGTTTTGAAACTCCAGCCAATCACCATCCAGGAGCCAGACGTGCCAACCAATCCCATTCAAGGACCACATGGCATTCACTTCAGAGGAAACATCTGCTGAAACTTTAAACCTCAGCGTTTCGAAAACCCTTTTCCCCAGCAGGGCGCTCTTTTGGTTTTGGAAAGAACGCCACATCAAAACTGGCTGATCATGTGCTTGGTGGAACTTCGCAGCCTTCAGGATGTAAAAGAGCATGTTGCTTGTCTCGGGTATATGCAGGGCCGGAGGATTAAGATCTCTATGGGCCTGGAGCTGAATATTTTGGTGGGCTTTTTTTTGGAATTTAGTGAAATGACAACATATTTTAGGCTATTGAATTTTGCATATATATGTATATCTAACCAGGCAGATACTGTAGGAGTAAATTTCCATTCATATTTCAATCATCACAGCGTGTAAATTTATTTTTTCATATTTTATCATTGAAACCTCTGGTTATATATTCTATAGGGAATTCTTGTTAAAAAAAATTAAATGGGAATATGTAACTGCATTTTTCTGAGAAAATATACAATTTTAACAAAAAATAAATAAAAAGTTTTTTTGATTTCTTTTAGATTTTACATTGTCATGTTTGGCTAGACTCTGTCCTGTTACACCTCAGTTGACATTGCAAGGTGTAAAGATTAGTGGTGCACGGTTCCAAAGCGCCCCCCCCCAGTGCACTTCACTGCAGTGTGGCGGTTTAGGTTCTTGATGTAACAATTCGCAATAATGGATTGTACCATCACCTCCACACTTGTTAGTGACATGAAAAATGAGATGGTGAGTTACTGCAGCATCATTGTTCCCTTTATAATTGAAAAATATTGCTGTGTTAGAAAGAAAAATAAAGAAATATTTATTATATTATTTTATTTTTATTGTTAAATAAAACCTGGTCCTGTTTGGTATCATTGGGAAGACCATGCTCTGACCTTTACAGTGATACCTAATATGACCCTGTAGCTGCTATGGCAGTGGAGATATAGTGGTCCAAATGCCCATCAATGCAGACAAATTTATCCTTTCTGTGGGCCTATTCTGGGGCATGGGCCTGGAGCTGCTGCTCCATCTGCCCCTATGTTAATCCGGCCCTGCTTAGCATATATTTTTAAAACTAGATTAGTGTGCCTCTTGCGGAGCCGCAATATCCACTGTTTTATCTCTCTCCTTTTCACCCTATCTTATTGTAAACAAGCTAGAAAGAACAGCTCTCATACCCATTGTAACAAAAAGTTCAGAAACCTTTGTGGCGGTTCTTCCCTGTACTCCCCTGGGGTGCCAGGGGATAGCACAACTACAAAGTTGGCCTTGTTTTCGCTCTCAAGATGGAGATGATTTTTAAAAAGCTCAATTCCACCTGGACGTCCTGCCTAGATGCGGTGTCGACAGACATCCGTAGAGAAATCCGAGACATTGATGAGACTGAGATAACATCACATTTAGAAACCAAGATGTCGGAAGTGGCAGAGGCTTAGAACTTCATGGCTATTGGGTCGAGGAGTTGGAGGAAAAAACTACAAAAAAAATACAATAATGCCATAACAAGCTAGTAGATCTGGAGGAACGCTCCAGAAGGCACAATCTGAAGATACAGGGAATCCCAGAGTCAGTGACACCTTAAAATTTTCAGATGTACCCTGCAGAACTTTTTCCTACCTTTTACATGAAGCCGCTCCGGAGTAGCACCTTATCAACTGCATACATCGAGTGACTAAATCTCCCTCGGCATCCTCCAAGGTACCCTGAGATGTGATTTTGTGCTGGCATTATTTTAAGCCATATGAGGATATTTTAAAAGCCCTGCATGCGCCAGAGGCACCCCACCCGGATTACACTAGTCTCACTAGGCTATCTTCCCGAATCTCTTGAAAGCCATTCTGGAACACTGGTGCCTCTATTGCCCCTTTACTATGGCACTCTGTGCTGCTGGAGTGGCCTATCACTGGGGCTATCCAACTTAGCTCATAGTTCACTAAGAGGGCAAGAGGTGTCACTGGTTGCTTCCCTAGAGGAGGGACGCCAGCTGTGGAGAATTGGGGTCTGGAACCCTTAGAAAACCTGGTCTGAAAACCCGGGCCCCTGAAACATCTGGGAAAATATTGACACACTCTTTGAATGCCATGCTGCAAAGGTGTGAGAGCTATCCTCTGAAGGCCCAAGTCCTCCAGATTCACAAAAGGGCGAGGGCATAGGCCCGGTGGAAACTTCCGGTTGCGGAGAAAAGGCATCATAGCTGAATGTTCTTTAGCAAACGTGAAGCGACGGTTCACAGTGTCCCAAATTTGTAGAGAGTTAATGGTGGCAGTGCAGGTGGAGCGAAGGATTGGACGATAGGTTTTGGGAAGCCAAAAATAGAATTGCGGCAATTCAGGAGCAAAGAGATGCGACTCCAAGTCCGCCCAACGGTGCGTACCAGGTGGTGCATGAAAGGTAACAAACTGTGCTAGTTGGGCAGCATGGTAATATTGTAACAAACTTGGAACTCCCAAACCTCCCACCGCCCTCGGTCTATGTAACACCCTTCTAGCCACCCTGTGTCGTTTATTATGCCAGATGAACCGGTCCACGTGGGACTGTAGATGCGCCAATGAGGCCGGAGGGACAGGCACCGGGAGGGTTTGGAACAGGTATAGGATTCGGGGGAGTAGATTCATTTTTACGCTAGCAATACGACCCACCCAGGAGACATTAAAGGCATCCCACGTGTCCATATCAGCTATAAGACGTTGGATCAGTACATCATAGTTAGCTCTAATCAGTGCTGCAGGATCACTGGTCAGCTTCACTCCCAGATATGTGAGAGAAGAGGTGGAGAATTGAAACCCCGTGAGGAGACGCAACCGTTCGACCTCCGTTTTCGGTATGCCTATTGGCAGCGCGCGAGATTTATCAATATTGATCTTAAACCCGGAAACTTCCGAGAAATCGCGAAGAAGGGAAAGGAAATGGGGCACAGATTGGACCGGGTCCGTGATGGTCAGGAGAAGGTCGTCCGCATACGCTGACACCAGGAATTCCTCCCCCCCAACCTTTAAGCCCGTGATGGACGTGGAGGACCATAATTTATCCAGCAGGGGCTCAAGGGCCAGAGCGAAGAGCATGGGTGACAGGGGCAACCCTGCCGCATTCCGTTACCTATGGGGAAGGATTCCGGGGAGGTCCCCATGGTGATTATTTTCGTAAGGGGGGGGAGTCATAAAGGACCCGGATAGCTGCGCAAAAGCCAGGGGGAAATCCCCAGTGCTCCAGTAGGTGAAACAAGTAAGGCCAGCCCACCCTGTCGAACGCCTTCTCCGCATCCAGAGAGAGGAGCAGAGAAGGCGTCCCCGTCTCGCGAGCTCTCTCGATCAGGACCACGTTTCTCCTTGTATTTTCGTATGCCTGCCTCGTGGGAATGAACCCGACCTGGTCCGGGTGAATGATGGAGGGGAGAATTGCTCCCAGTCTGTTGGCCAGAATTTTCGTAAATATCTTATAATCAACATTCAATAGAGAGATTGGTCTATTATTGTGGGGGTAGGAAGGATCTTTGCCCTCTTTAGGAATCAAAATCACATGGGATCGGAGGAAATCCGGAGGTACCGGCCGTCCCTCCAAAATTCCATTATATAGTTTAGCTAGATATTTGCTCAAGTGGGGAGAGAACTTTTTATAATAAAAAGCTGTGAAACCGTCCGGACCAGGGGCCTTATGGGGTTTCATTTGTTTAATCACTGATGCCACTTCGGCCTCTGAGACCTCTGACCCCAGCCCCTCCAGCAAGAGGGGGGGGAGCTCCGGGCCCTTCCATGAGGCCAGGAATTCCCGCACCTCCCGCACATGGTCCGGATTTCGGAGGGAGTGATCCGGGGAGTGGTTGTATAATTGCTTAAAGTATGCAGTAAAGATCTGGTTTACCTCGCTGGGGATAGTAGTGATCAAACCCTGGGGCGTATGGGCCGAGGTCACCAATTTGGATCTAGTTTGGTTCCTTAGTTTGCGCACTAACATGGTGTGTGCCTTGTCAGAGTATTCATAAAAGGTCTGCCTGGTCCAAGCTAAGGACCGGGCCACATCCGTCAATAGGGCAGACCGGAGTTCCTGGCGTACCGTTGCAAGGGCATCAAAATCAGCCTGAGAGTGAGAGGACTTGTGCGCTGTTTCCCGGTCAGCCAGCCTCTCCTGAAGTTCCACCAGCAGACGCGTCCTCTCCCTCTTAAGCCGGCTGCCAATCTGAATCAGGTGGCCTCGTATGACCGCCTTATGGGCTAGCCACAAGGAGTCCGGTCCAATATCATCTAGGTCATTCTCCTCAAAGTATCTGTCCAAATGGGCAGACACTTCTTCCATCACTGCAGCTGATTGTAAGATGGAGGAGTTGAGGCGCCAGGACCAACCCGAGCGAGTTCCCGGTAGTCTCACCCATACAGACACGGGCGCATGGTCAGACCAACTAATTGAGCCAATCGCCGTGCGGGTAGTCAATGGGATCGTCCTGGCTGGCAACAAGAACAGGTCTATCCTCGAGTATGAGGAGTGAGGGTGGGAATAAAAGGAGAAATCGTGGTCATCTGGGTGATGGAGTCGCCAAACGTCAAGCAGCTGCGCGTTGTGTATAAACCGATCTAGCAGCGCATCCTGAGGAGATACCGTAATTCTGGTACCTAGTGCTCCGGATTTCCTGTCAATTGCTGGCGCAGAGGCCGCGTTAAAGCCCCCCCCCATGATCAGAAAGGAACCTTCCGTTAGCTGTAGGAGCGTCGCAAGGTGGGCCCAGAAAGAATCTTCCAGGGTGTTGGGGGCATAGACATTCAGCAAAGAGATAGCCACATTATTAACAGTCCCCCCGATCAGGATATACCTGCCCTCATCATCTCTATCCACATGTTGAACCGTCATCTGGCATGATTTATGCAGTAAAATCGCAACTCCCCGACGTTTACCGGTGCAGGAAGCGAAAAAGGAGCGAGGGAAGGTACGGTCTGTGAGGCTGAACTGGCGTGCCCGGGCAAAATGCGTTTCCTGCAGGAATGCTATCTGACATTGTGTGCGTTTTAGTTCTCGGAGGACCAATCTCCTCTTCATAGGGGAATTCAGTCCCTTAACATTTTGGGACATTATATGGCATTCAGGAATCATGAGTGGAGTGGAGGGGAACGCCACGGGCAGGCCAGATCAGGTACACAGGACAGGGCGGCACCCCTGAGGACCCAGTTGGGGGGAAGGAAAATAGAGGGACCAAGGGGATAAGTGGCTAGGAGGTGAGGAAGGGGAGGAAAATAAGATAGAAAGGAAGAAGACACATAAAAGAAAAAATAAAAGAAAAAACTTCCGGACTTATCCATTGCCGGAACGACCATGGGGATGGTCAGAAAGGAGACGCGACCCTGGTTGAAGACCAGTAGGATCGCAGAACGGACGTCACCGATCAAGCAACGGAGCATGAAAAAACGACCTAAAAACAGTGTTACGAAACGTTACATCAACGACAGTATCCCCACCATTATCATGAACATTGATAGCCTAACATTACGGGGCTATATGGTAGTTGGTGAACATACATATCTCAACTAATGCAACCACCTGATATCAATATCACCGCCGGGGTCTCCCGATCTTCTCATCCCGGATCCCTGTCCCCCTCCTCTCGAATCCGGGAGGGGACCTTCTCCCAGCGTGATGTGAGCTGAGGTGCCAGGGAGGGGGACGAGAACAGGTTACCAGCCTCCGGTAAAGGAGGGCAATCCAGGCGGGTGAAGAATTGCTGCGGGTCAGATTGTAAGATTAGAGTTGAGGTTTTACCGCCAGCGAAGGCCAAGAGCTTGAACGGGAATCCCCAGGCATAGCGGATGTTATGACGGCCCAGGTGGGCGGTGATGGGGCGCCAGGCCCTTCGACGCTGCAAGGTCTCCGGTGCCAGATCCTGAAACAGGGCGAGCTTTACTTCTTCATACACCAGTTCCACTTCTCTGCTTTTACGCATGACTTCCTCCTTGACTGTGTAATAATGAAGTCGAAATATGACATCACGAGGTTGTTGGGAGTCAGCCCGGGGAGCTCCCAGGGCTCTGTGAATCCTGTCCATGAGTAACCTGGCCGGGGGCACCCCCGGAACCAAGTGTTTAAGAAGGCCCAACACCGTCTCGTGCAGTTCACGTGTTTGTATAGACTCGGGTAATCCCCGCAGGCGTATGTTGTTGCGGCGGGATCTATTGGCGACATCCTCAAGGGCAAGTTCCAACCGGTCCATGCGGTGAGATAATGTGTCAGTCGTGCGCGCCAGCGTATTGTGAGCCGCCACGAGGTCCCCCGTGCCGTCCTCCAGTTCCCCAATGCGTAGGCCCAAGGCCCCCACTTCCGCACGTACCTCCGTGGCTATTTTGGCTATGTCCATCGCCAGACTCGCCTGCATGTCACCCATCCTGGCCAAAATCTGAGATATATCAGCTCTAGACGCTGGTTGGGACCCCCCTGAGTCCGAGTCCATGCCTGTCTCCGCGCTGCGGTTCTGGCCGCCATCTTGGCTGTCTTCCTGGCCGCGGCGCTGGAAAATTGGCGCCACTACTGGGGGTCGAAGGATCCTGTTTTTTGCCACCTCGGGTGGTCCCCGGCATGCTCCCGGTAAGGGGGGTTTGAAATGGTGGGTCAGATTGATCTGTGTGCTGCTGCTATGCTCCGTTTTGACGGCTAGGTGCGGGAGCTCCTACACCATGCGTCTGGCTCGGTCGGCATCCAGACTCCGCCCCCATTATTTATATATTTTATTGGTATTTTTTGATCGCTGCATTGCTAGTAAGCTTAACTGTGATCACTACAAATCCCCATAAGCAGGAGATCTGGCCGTTTTATTATCTATCTGCATTACATATTCTATATGTGACACAAAGGCCATTTCTGTCTATAAGCTGATAATGCAGAACCCATATGACATTGTGTAAGATAAGGGGCACATCTAGAGTTTAGAACCTCTACTCTCAGAAATATTTCTGTAAATGATACATTAATATATGAAAATTTCAAAATGAGCAAATTTACATTATATAATTTTTTTTAAATATCAACAATTCTGTGCAAAAGTTCTATTTTACCCTATGTTTATTTGTTAATGTTGCATCCTGCGCTTCAAATAAATGTTATGAAAAAAATCGTTTTTAACAAAAGTGCTTGGTAGTGATTGGGTTACGAATGATGTCATAAAAGTCCCTGTTGGTGTAAGTTTAGGTAACTAAATTTTTTTGTCCATATAGTGCATCAGCTGTCACTTACCTGATCAATGGAATTGCTGCTGAGTGTTGTTGTGTGCTTGTTAACAAGCACCTGCACAAGAAGGCCTAATGTTTTGCATAAACTTTTTTAAAATAATTTTTATACTAAAAGTTTTCATGTATTATTGCATAATATTAAGGCATCATAACGCATCATCTATTTCCAGCTTGTAGAGATGAGGCAGTTCTTTTGGCAACCAGCATGTTAAATCGCTGTTTTCAACACTGGCCAATCAGTCACACAGAGCAGAAAGGGTTAACAAAAGTTCTAAAGATCCAAATTCTAGTAATCCATACAGATGTTTTGATGACTGGTAATCAGATCGTGACCATCCGATTATCCGATCATGTCAGAGATCCTGTCAGTTCTAGGTGCATGACTATGATCTTTATTTATTTATTACCCAGGACATACTTGAAAATGAGAGAAATCTCAATGTATCCTTCCTGGTAAAATCCTTTATAAATAAAATAGATAAATTTATTTATTTATTATACTATTTATAAAGTATTTTACCAGGAAGGATACATTGAGATTTCTCTCATTTTCAAGTATGTCCTGGGTTCAAGAACATTATATTTCTGTAACAACTGTTACAATTCAAAGTAATAAAATGCAAGATATTAAAAAAACAACACAAATATACAGATTAACAGAAAATAAATATAGTCACTATATTACATGTTTACAGGTGCATTCTGTATCGAGGTATGTTAATAGAGATCTTTGTCGAGCTGCTTGAATTAAAATCGTGTAGAGCAGGAATCTTGAACTCTAGCCTGTCAAATATTGGTGTCCTACAATTTTCAGAATTATTTGAATGAAAGAAATGGCCAGAGAATCATTAAAGTAGTAGTTCAGAAACAAGAGTTTGAGATCCCTGTTGTAGAGGGATGCACAACATCCACCGACTCATGGGCGCTACCCACAGTAATAATCCATAGTGGGTAGGATGTTCCTTTAATTTAATGAAGATTCCTCTCCATGACACATTCTGCTTCATAAATGTACTACCTTGTACATACTTGCATCCAGCAACTGAAAATTGATGAATGCGCTCATCAGTTTTGTACTTGCTATATGCATGACAGGGGCAGACCTGTTTTGAAGATACATATATTTTAATGCAATTTCATGCCTTGAAATAAAGCCTCCACATTAATTCTGGCCATGCTTTTTTATTTAACCTAACTCAAATTTAGAGGATACAATGGTGATATTTCCTATAGTGTTTTATAGGTGAGGTCTGCAGAAAATGTTTAGATAATCTTATTCGACTGGTGAATAATACACATCGTAATCTTACAAGAATATTTTGTGCACTTGTCCTTTTCTTGATTTGCTGTTCATTGGAAATGGTCATTTGTATCACAAGAAGCAATTTTAATTTATCTGCAGCGTCATTCACAGAAGAATGGACAGTGCAGATTAAGATTGTTCTAACACTCTAATTAAAGCTTCCTTTGGTTGTGCAAAATGTTTGCATGCCTTACTTTCTGTCCACAACATAAAGATTTTCATTTTTAATTGCAAAAATCTTAGGCCTCATCCATGGCTTGCTGCACCCAACTTATATAAGACCTAGAAAATCAGTTTGCGCCTAAAAATACCAACGGCCCATAACATGTCTCATCTAAGTGTGATGACTGAGCTAAGTAAGAATGGGAACTACTGAAACCTCCCCGTAAAGCGTTAAACTAATTGTATTAGTTAGGCAATAACTAATTGGGTAATCCCTTAGTACATAGTAATTATTCCTGGCTACTCGTGGAGTGTGGGGAGGGAACCGGATCACATTTCTGCTTTTAGATGTGCTGATGAATACATCCAAAAGTAAAGCGATGCCAGGAGATGCCACCCATTAGCTCATGCTAGGGTGATGCTCTTCCCCACTAGGACATTGGTAAGGTACAACCTTTGGGCGCCTGATGGCTCTCAGCCAAAGCCATACCCTTTATTTCTGGGCAAATTGTAACGTACAATGTTCTTTCAGGCAGAACTTACATAAACATCCCCAGTGTTTTCAATCATGTCCTATCAACAGGGTTTGCTCAACCAATTAATTAAATAGCTGGATCAAACTAAATCGTATTGAAGCAATTAGACTGCGGGAAATGTTCTAAACATTTCATTGTGTAGAGAAAGATAAGTTTCTGTTTGTTATACGTAAGCGAGCAGACATATCAGAATAATTCAGGATGCAAATGGCTGCTTGGAGAAAGGCCAAGCGTTATAAAGAAAGTGCTGGCTTCCTGCAATGAGATGAGGTCAGGTGTATAAGAGCTCCAATTCTCAGGAGGAGAATGCATTCGGTAATGGGAAATTTTTACAAAAATACTATTGTGATCGGAGATAAACATAAGCCTTTAATAACATTAATTGTGCTGGAAGTGTTGTTGGGATGAGTAGCTGCAAAAAATGATTTTATATATATGTAACGGTTAAAGCCCGAAGTGCGGTTAATCCTAGGATTACCCGGGTAATCTTAGCATTACCCAGGCGTCATTAGCAGAAGTCCGAAGTGAAATGAAATTTCAGATTTTACCCAGGTAATCTGCAAAGTATCCAGAGGTCTCTGGGTACTCCGGTTTCTGCTGTATTTCACCCGGGTAAAACGCACATTACCCTAGTGTTGTTTGATAAAGTGCGATGTGCAACGAAACATCGCACTTTATCCGGGTAACCTGCAAAATATCCAAACGCCTCTGGGTGCTCCGGTTTTCTTGGGTTTTCAGCAGGTTACAGTTGACTGAATTCCGAGGATTACCCGGATAAAGCTGTATACGGTTATCTGACTAAGAAAATTTAAGTTTTTTGTTATTTTTAATGAAATTGTATCCACAGTCACAAACCCCACTAAATAACCGTCATGTGCATTAATTGTCTGAAAATTAATTTATGAAGATGATATATTATATAAAGATATATTATATAAAGAGTAACCTGATGGTTGTTTTATAAATGATATATAAGCACATATGACACATAATAAAGATCAAGTAACTCTTTAATATTCATATAAGAAACATATCCTGTTACTCTGTATATTCATTATATCCGCAATACGTTTTAATGTTTGTCTTTTGCCATTTTCATTGATAATATCCATAGATAATAGCACAATTCACTGTTACCCAAGCGGGATTGGATGCTCTGCAGATTACCCAGGTGAAGCTGTGGATGGTCCTCAGATTACCCGGGTGAAGCTTCACACTTGCACATTATCCGGGTAAAGTGCGAATTTTTCAGCTATTCCAGACTGTTACCCAGGGGCAGGTGGTTAGTCCTAAAATTACCCGGGTAAAGTCCGAAATTGTCATTTTTTTTTTTCAGCTTTACCCAGCGGTTTTGGGTAATGTCAGGATTACCCAGGTAATTCTAGGATTAACCGCAATTTGGGCTTTACCCGTAACATATATATATCTTTCTACTTCATAACCAGAGGTTCTACTTATTATATTTTGTTACCTAAAATTTGATTGTGCTAGTATATCTGGAACCCTGTGGAAAAGCAAGGCTCAGCCATATTTTACAGAACACATCAGCCAGACGGTGCTGGCTCTCTCAGAGATCGCTTGATCACCAGGCTATACATGGGAGATATTCTTTGGTCTCCTGAGTTGGCATATGCCCTAGAAAGGCAGAGCACAAGAGGTGAGTAGCAGAACAGGTTGTAGGCATAAAGAGTACAGGCAAGGGCGTAACTACCAGGAGTGCAGAGGGTGCCACCGCAACCGGGCCCTTGAGTCCGGGGGGGCCCACACTTGCCTGCCTGGGGCTTGCCTATAATATATATATATATATATATATATAATTACAATAAAGCAAAAAGGTTTTGCACTTACGGTTCACCCAAATTTCTCTCCGGTGCTCAGCTATGGCCCTTGCTGTGGATATACAGTGGCGTCGCAAGGTGGGGGCGGGGGTGCGGCTGGTCACGTGGCTCCCCCAGGCGAGCGCCCAAGCTCCATGCCGCCGGATGCTCAGAGGGAGCCGAACACGTGTCGGCGGAAAGGCGTCAGGAGGTGAGCTGGGGCCTGGGGGCAGTATCCATGAGAGCTGCTGGGGCATATCCATGAGAGCTGCTGGGGCATATCCATGAGAGCTGCTGGGGCATATCCATGAGAGGAGCTGGGGCATATCCATGAGAGCAGCTGGGGCATATCCATGAGAGCAGCTGGGGAATATCCATGAGAGCTCCTGGGGCATATCCATGAAAGCTCCTGGGGCATATCCCTGAGAGCTGCTGGGGCATATCCATGAGAGCTGCTGGGGCATATCCATGAGAGCTGCTGAGGCATATCCATGAGAGCTCCGGGGGCATATCTATGAGCTGGGGGCAATATCCACAAGAGCTGCTGGGGCATATCAATGAGCTGGGGGCAATATCCATGAGAGATGCTGGGGCATATCCATGAGAGCTCCTGGGGCATATCCATGAGAGGAGCTGGGGCATATCCATGAGAGGAGCTGGGGCATATCCATGAGAGCTCCTGGGGCATATCCATTAGAGCTGCTGGGGCATATCCATGAGAGCTGCTGGGGCATATCCATGTGAGCTGGGGCTGGGGCAAGTTCCCGCACCGGGTGACACCAACCCTAGTGACGCCACTGGATATATATATGTGTTTATTATTGCAGAAGCCACGTGCACATCACAGCAATTTGATGAATTGCATCCCAGAGCTCCTGTGCCACATTCCCCATATGCAGCAAGGAATTCCGGGTAGGATATGCAAATGACCTCTGTATCACTTTTATGCATCCTGGATCTGTTATTTAACAGAACCCTAAAATCAATGCTGTGCCACACTGTGGCTTTCTAGCAGAGATAAGGTTATGCAACTGGTCAAAGCTGCTCCTAGGACAGCTCTGTTTTGGGTTTGTTGGACCTTCATCAGCTAGGAGCTAGGCATGATGGCCAGTTGCAGTGGATGCTTGGACCGTACAGTAAATTAGTATCTACAAGGGTTGTGGTGGAGGACTAAAAGTGAGATAAAAGGCCTCCACACTATAATAAGTGTGTTTATTATTGCAGAAGCCACTTCCACATCACAGCAATTCGACACTTATTATAGTGTGGAGGCTTTTTATCTCACTTTTATCTCACTTTTTCTTGTGCACGCTCTCTCTCACTGCACCTTTTCTAGGTGGCCCTCTGTTTTATTTTACCCTTTCTTGCGGTGTCTCTGTGCTTTACTTTGCTGTCCCTCTCTCTGCTGTCTCTTTTTCTCCCTGTGTGTATGGATTTCTTTCCTTCCCTGTCTCTGCAGTAGCTGGGGGTGAAAGTTCACAATGTATATTGGCGTCCCTGATGAGCAGATTTATGCCAAATGCCGCGTCGGTCGTGTTAATTTGGTTATCCCCTCTGTTGAACTGCTGACTGAGCATATATTTGGCTAAAATTGAATATCTTACTATATTATACTGTTACCTGGGGATCTGGTGAATGGTTCCAGCTGTTGAATGGTTTTCTCACTAGGTATTTGCTAAACTTATTGCAATTTTTATACAGCAGCATATTTAAATTGAATGAGGGTGAATAGGCTTCAAATACTATTGGAAACCATTATTGTTCTTAGTTACTGCAGGTGCCTTATTGCTCCATCTTCAGCAATCGACACAAGCAAACTGTAACTCTAATACTTTCTGATAGAGGTGTGCACTGCTCTTACGGAGTTTACTTGGAATACGAGAATCAGACATTTATTATGTTAATTCCAGACAAGTGCATCCTCTCACCTGGTGCCACTCTTCTCTGAGGCGTATGTGATGTATTGTGAGAAAGGTATTTGCTTCACTAAGGGCTCTATTACATTCTCCGCGCGCACGCGCAGCACAATCTTTTTTGCGCGCAGCGTTAAACGTTAATGCGCGTAAATGAACGCTGGTATTACGATCCGAGCGCATCTTTTCATCCATCCGAAAATATCGCGCGTAAAAAATACACGCGAAAACGCACGCAAATTAACTCTGCTCGCAGAAATCGGTGGGCAGACTGTTTTGTCACGCGATTCAGCCAATCAGAATTAAGAACCACACTTGTCTCCCGTTAAGTTTTTGCGCCTGTCAAAATCAATCTGAGTATATATGCTGCAGCAATAATAAAAACACGCACAACTTCTCCATTTTATTGTTTGGGTATGTGTAGAATGTGTAACTATACTGTGCTTTAATTTATTTTCGTGCTGGTGTATTTGGGTTCGGCCAGGACGTTCAGATTTGCAGTTACCACCAGCTTTTAAAAGACGCGCAAACTATTATGCGCGCAAACGTCGTTCGTAAAAATTTGCGCATCGATTGTAATACCATCCGCATACCAGCGCGCAAACGCATTTGTGCTCACAATGTTAAGTATGGGATGCGCGCACGAACTTTCGCTCACGCAGGGATCGCGCAGGGTCACTTGCGTTAGACGTTAACGCGCATCGTTTGCGCGAACAACGTAATATGACGTTCAGCGCAAAGGGTTTTGCCCTCGCATTAATGCAGTTTTGCGTACGCGCACATTTTTGCGCGAAGAGTGTAATAGTGTCCTAAGA
Organism: Leptobrachium leishanense; assembly: GCA_009667805.1. Classification (NCBI taxonomy): domain Eukaryota; kingdom Metazoa; phylum Chordata; class Amphibia; order Anura; family Megophryidae; genus Leptobrachium; species Leptobrachium leishanense. The sequence continues at coordinate 169,123,961 of CM019063.1, read as the reverse complement.
GTGGCCCAGGCTTATGAATTTTTAATCATTCTGTTGCTCTAATTGTGTTGTTCATGTATTCGGGTCTCATGTACTTTTTGTTTGTACATTAGATCTATTAGTTTTGTGTGTTTTTAGCACTTGTCTATTCAAATAAACTTTTTTTATTAACTTTTTGATTCTTTCTCATCCTTGTGTTGGATCATTGGGATCCATATGTTTCATAATCAAGATTGGGATGAAGCCCCGCAAGGTGTGGATGAGGTCAGTACCCGGACCCACTGATTAAGCACTTGCTTGTCTCCCAAGGACCCCCCTCTTTGGTGTGGGGTTCAAATTTATAGTACATACTATTATTTAATAATATGGCGCTATAAAACTAAGAAAATGCAGCTTCTTGGCTGCTAATCTGCCAATTTAAACTAATAAGACAAAAATTATTTAGCAGATGGGTCACTAATGACAGATAAACAGACCCCCTACAAAATTAGTGACTAAACAAAGTCAAATTCAGATAAAATTGCGTAACGTAACGTAACGTAGAGACAGACAGGCAGATCGAACCATCCGGCAGCTATTATAAATTAAAAGTTTTAACCCTTACTGCGATCTTATTAATCATTTTTCCTTACCAAAAAATTATAGATGTTATATTCTAGAAATCTGACAGGGTTATTCAAAGAGATCCGAGTTGCTGACGAAAGGTAACCGAAGGCTGAAATTCAGCATTTGGTTACCTTTCCTGGCCATTCGGCTATTCAGGGAGCAGGCAGTTCGCCAAAAGTTTGGCGAATTGCCTGCACATACGGTGCCTGTTCGAGGGCAGTGAAATCCCCATAGAGAAGCAATGCTTCGTCTATTCAGAGAACAAAAACCAGCAATGAAAAGTTGCCGAATTTCCCTGCTGTTCGGTGTTTTCATGCAACAGGTTTATTTAGGCGAATCCCATAGGCTTCAGTGTTAAAAATATTCCTGTTTTAACTCAATATCTAATAAACCGTTTATTATAATATTATGCAGTAAAAAGTCTCTTTACTTTTAGATTATTTTAGGATCTTTTAAGCATTTTTCGGGATTTTTTAGCAAAACTTTTATTTCCGTTTGGTTTTTTTAAAATCATTTTTTTTTTTTTCTGTAACAGCCCTTTTTATTATCATTCATTGGATCTTATATGTAAATTCCAGACATTTTCATTCTGTAGTTTCTTTGCAAACAGCATTTCACTTTTCAAACATTCAAGCGTACTGTTTTGTATTTTTTCCACTCCATTCATCTGCGGTGTCGGGTTTTTCTGGCGGCTGCTCTGAAAAAGTGATCGGCTCCTGCTCGGGTTTCTCCGGCGTATTTCGGCGGGGTTAATCCAGATCTTTTTGCAGGTTTCAGTGTGCGTTCGTCGGGTTTTGCGGTGAGTTTTCGTCGGGATTGCGGCGGCTTTTCCCTGCACTATGACAGCCCTGTGGTGCTTGCTAAATACACCGCAGGGTCGCTGAAATGGGATCGCCAAATCGCACCAAATTGAAGAGAACGAAAAGTCACCGAACGTGTGGTGACTTTTCAATTCTCTTTGAATAACCCTGTATGTGATTAACTCACTAAACAGATAAAAAAACACTTCAAATCTGCAATTTATTTTAAGACAAAAATTCACAGTGCCACACATCCACATACACACCCATCCAGTGTCACACACCTGCATACCCAAATACGAGCACATCCACACAGTGCCACACATCCACATACAAACACATCCAAATATATCCAGTGTCACACAAGCACATACACACCCATCCAGTGTTACACATCCATACACAGTATCACATTATTATTATATTTACTTTACATACCCATAAACTCACATGCCGGGCCTCTGCAGGTGTTGGCCCAGCCTTAAGAGGGCCCCAGGCAGCGAGTGCAGGGGTCAGACTGGGTGAACCAGCTGCCTGGCTGCTCATGGCCTCAGCCAATTTGATTGAGTGCTCAGGGCCTCAGGCGATTTGATTGGCTGCTCAGGGCCTCAGGCGATTTGATTGGCTGCTCAGGGCTTTAGCCAATTGGCTGCTCAAGGCACAGCCAATCAGCTGCTCAGGGCCTCAGCCGATTGGTTGTTAGAGGTTCCGGTGATCAGCCAGCTGCTGGAGGGTACTCACAGGATGTGTGCAGCATAAACTCACGCTGCTTTCTGTCTGGATCCGGTGGTTGCCTGCCTCAGCCCTCGCAGTGTGTGGCAGGCCTGCCATGACACTTCCTCTGGCTGTGAGCCTATTTTCAGGTAGGGGCCTGGAGCGGCCGCTCCATCCACCCCTACGTTAATCTGGCCCTGCCTCCTGCATCGAATGCACAGGCCCACTGCTTCCAGTAACCATTCTCCGTGCGTGCAGTTTGCTGGTTGCAGTGGTGATGTCACTGAGGCGGAAGCATTTGACCCTGCAGACGCCAGATCAGTGACAGCCTCGCTGCTGGTTGGGGGCTTCCCCCAGGCTAGTGATTAGTCGGGACGTGTGTGGAATGTCCTCCGCATATAGCGGGGAAACCCCATGACGTTCCCTACACGTCCAAAGGACCCCCCTACCTCCACCATAGGGTTTCCGTAGGGAAACCCCTAGGCAGCTAGGGGTTAATTCTGATGAGGTAAATGCACGATGACGTCAGTGGGTGGGGAGAGGCCCTGGAGGCTTGGCTGACATCCAAGATGTCAGCCAGCTCTGGGAGAGGTCTGCATTCCGGCACGAATATGCTAATATCTCCTCCCAATCAGGAGGGAGAGGGGTCCTCCCTCCATTAGGCGCTCCTCCGGCTTTGCCAGAGGTGGCACCTGAAACCGACGTCAGTGCGCCCGTCACAATGACGTCAGTGTGCCAAGAGGGGATATAAAAGCGAGGTCTGATTTTAAGGAAGTCAGACCACCGAGAGACCACAGTGCAAGAAGTAAGTATAGGGCGGGAGAACCCCCGTAGCGAATGATGTGTGGGGATAGTCCTCCGCATATAGCAGGAAATCCCCATGATGTTACCCACACATCTTCTGCAAGGGGTTAAACCATTTTTTTAAAATTACCTGATTGTGCACAGGACACAATACAAACTGGCAGTAATATCACACTATCAGGGTTATTCAAAGAGAATCGAAAAGTCACCGCACGTTCGGTGACTTTTCGTTTTCTTCAATTTGGTGCGATTCGGTGATCCTATTACCCGCTGATCATAGCGTAGAGCAGCCGCCGGAAAAACCCAACACGCAGACGAAGGAGGTGGAAAGAAAAACCAGTGCGCTTGAAAGTTGGAAAATTGAAACGCAGTTTGCAAAAAACTACTTACCGAAAATATCTGGAATTTACATACAAGATCCAATGAATGATAATTAAAAAGGGCTGTTACAGGAAAAAGAAAAAATGATTGAAAATAAAATTAAAGTTTTGCGATAAAAATCCGAAAAAATGCCTAAAAGATCATAAAAAAAATCTATAAATAAAGAGACATTTTACTACAGAATATTGTAATAAACGGTTTATTAGATATTGAGTTAAAACGGGAGTATTTTTAACATTAAAACCTATGGGATTTGTCTGAATAAATCTGTCGAATTAAACCACCGAACAGCAGGGCAATTCGGCAACTTTTCCCTGCTGGTTTTTGTTCTCTGAATAGACAAAGCATTACTTCTCTATGGGGATTTCACTGCCCTCGAACAGGCAACGAACAGGCACCATATGTGCAGGCAATTCGCCATCATTTGGCGAACTGCCGGCTCTCTGAATAGCCGAATGACCAGGAAAGGTAACCGTACGCTGAATTTCAGTGTTCGGTTACCTTTCGGCCACAATTCGGATCTCTTTTGAATAACCCTGAAAGTGTGGGCACCACACACCAACAGAAAAAAATAGAAATTAGAAAAATATAAAACAAAGCAACATGAGATTTTGAACCCTGGCTCTGGAGCTGGGTGAAGTTGACAGAACAGATCAGTTTCAACACCAGACAGCAAGGGAACGCATTCAACAATGGCAGTGGAGATCACACAGAAGATGACACAAATTGCTCTATGTCTCTCCGTTCAAACCACACTGGCAAAAGTGACAGAAAACCATTATGCCAGTGGTACTTAAACCTGTACCACACCCATGATGATGACATGACCCTCCTAGCCTTCATTGGACAACTGTCTGTCACATGATAAGCATTACTGGCTGCAAAGCAAGTCGATCAAGGGTTATAATCTGATCTGATTGGCCGCAGACTGAAGACAGATACAGAACAGTGACTGGCCAAGCGCTGTTAACTCTTTTCAAACCCAGGAATGCAGTGGTTGGTTTATGCTACTGCCAATCATTCCACCTGTGGGAAACGTCATAATGAATTAATCCATTATAATAAAATCGATCCAAATTGATTTGTTAGAAATCATTTAATTTCCAATGCGATTCGGACAAAACCGATTTGTTATTTTGGAATTACTTAAGAAATACAAATCAACGGATATTCTGGCATATTGCGATTCGTTACGAAACAAAAATGCACACCTCTGTTAGTGTCACGTTCGCTATTCCGCTCACCCTTGACAACCGTGGTGGGGATCCTTTTGGACAGACCTCTAAGTCCTCCGATCCTTGAATGGCCGGGACCGCTAACCCTATCACTCCCAGCCAGGGAGAACAGACACACCAGCAACAAAGAGTAAAAGGTAGTAACAGCAGGTTCCAAGACAGAGTTTGTACTGGGGCTCAAAGGGTTAACCTCCCCAACAGCTGGTGAGCAACATGAGCAAGGCTACATACACCAGGGATCAGAATAAGCATGGTCATATACACAGTCCGGATTGGCAACAGGCAGAGAGACACTCTGGTTTGGCAACAAGCAGGATCAGTATTTTCTCTAAGCCAGCGTTATGCAGGTTCGATATATACTCCTAGTCTGCTCTGGGCACAGGGGCGTACCTAGAACATTTGGTACGCGGATCCTATATTTGGCACCCCCCCCCCAACTTTAAAATGTAAATTTTTCAAAAATAAATAAATAAATTACACACGCTTTTTTTAAACATATTTTTTATTCATCTTGGATCAACTTACAGAAAAAAAACCCTACAGAATGACATCTTATTATACATCAGTATCCGATATTCAACTAATGGAAATATGTGGCATCCAACAGTTAATGTATAAGTTATTGTACAACTCCTATTAGGACTACAGAAGACAATTCCCAAGGGTGAGTGTGTCAATTAAATGTGGGCACCTACCGGAGTCGAGGGGGGGGGAAACTAGAAAACGGGATAAGGCGTGGTCAGGGGGATCTTGAGGGATGGGCGGGATACCCCGCAGATCATACAATCCGGTTCAGCATTAATACAACAGAATCCGTGAATCAAATGAGAGAAACACCAAGCGATGTGGGAACTAACTCCATGTCAAGGCGATGAGCCGACTCGCGCGCCCTGCATTTAAGGCCGGCCCGCCCCTCCATTCACTCCCCGCCCCTCCATGCGCATGAATGGCCGGAACCCCTGGTGCCCGCCAGTCAGTGATGCCACCGAGTGTACAGACCCCCCCCGAAGGTCTGCAGGTGCCGAGGATGTGACCGTTAGATAGCAAAATGTAACCAATGACTCTAGTGTTCAAGTACCTTATGGTTTTAGACTTGTATCCTGCATATATTTGTAAGGTATAAATCAGATCCGCGCTGTGCTTAGGTTCTATGTTACAATGTTCATTTCCAGCAGCAGTAACATCACACACTCAATGTCATCAACAGCAGGAGAAAGAAACCCATACAACGCATATCCAGACTAAGCAATTTGTGCATCCTGGGATATATAATAATAGGTTACCAGTGACTCAAATTAAAAACATTGCCGGCAATAAAGCACTAATTTCCCTTTTAATAAGCAGGCACACACTATGACGGCATTGCACTACATTTTCTTCATGCTGTTTATATTAGTATGGTGTTGGTGTCTCCTTATAGTATATTGCGCCCTTCAAGAAAGTATGTCATAGTGTTAATTACTGGTAAATTACACCTACTGGTTGTCCAAACAATGTAATGATTGACAAGTGTGTCTTTCAGCAGCTCCATCCCTAATTATGTTCAACTGATACCTATAGATCATGCATCCGCAACCTTGGCCTCCAGATGTTTTAGAACTACATTGCACAATGGGAGATGTAGTTTCTAAAAATCTGGAGGGCCAATGTTGCCCGCCCCCACCACAGATTGTCTTACCTCTGTAGAGTAGAGATCAGCAATTTTGACCCTCCAGATGTTTCAGAACTACATGTCTGATGACACTGATCCTTCATAATGATTGGCTGGGCATCATGGGAGATTTAGTTTCAAAACATCTGGATGGCCAAAGTTGCTGACTCCTGCTGTAGAGGAAGAACAAGGTGGACTGTACAGATTTTTTTTTCTCTATCTGTTCCTGGCCAGCATTAACTCCTTCACTACCGAGATCGAGAAATCTTGGGGTTCAAAGGCAATATCCGGTGCCCCGATGCCGAGATATATCCCGATCTGCTGATCTGCAGCCCAAAAGCAGATGAAATTAATTTGCTGCAAACTAATTTTGCTTGCTTTTGGACTGCAGAAGGTGCCCCAAAGTTTTAGCCCTGTGGGCATAATGCCCAAAGAGCTAAAACTGTAAAATCGAGTGATGAATGCTTTGAAATATCGGGCTTTCATCAGCATGCAGCAGACGATGCAGGGGGAGAAAAAAAACCCATCTACAACTGTGATGGCTGTAACTCAATTTGGCAGCAGATGGCACCATCTACTGGCCAAATAGGTTATTTACCGTAAGAACTATTTCTTACAATATAATTAATTAAATAAGATTTTACAAAAAAAAAAAAACACCGCTGGTTTCTGACAAAGGGAAAATATGGAAAATCACTTGGTAGTGAAGGGGTTAATGGCTTCATTGTCATAAATCATTTTAAGTTGTTTTAATAACGGATTGAAGGGTTCGATCCCGACGAGCACCTCTGCAGTAAGTGTCCTTGGGCAAGACACCTAACGGTACATACTCGCCACCCAGGACATACTTGAAAACGAGAGAAATCTCAATGTATCCTTTCTGGTAAAATCCTTTCGAAAAAAAAAATGCAGATTTTAGGTGTCACCCAGATCTATTAAAAAAGCTATCAAGTAATGAACATTTAAACATAAATCTGCATGACACTTTCACAGATGTATAAACAATGTAAATGTTATAGAAGATAGATGGTTAATATATGGTGATTCTCTTCTGATGGTTCCTGGAGAGGGGGATATAAGCCAGACAGGAAGAACACAATTGTGCAATATTTGGCAGTATATGCTCCTTTTGGTTCTCCCCTATGGGGTACTTACTAGACCCAGAGCCTCTTCGCCTGACTGACTGATGAAGAAACGCGTTTCAGGTCCTTTTTAATTTGTTATCCTTGTTTAAAAACCATTTTTATGCCGATTAATTTTTTTATTAAAAATAAAAAGGCGTTTTTAAGTCTTTGGATCCAGGGTCCCTTTTTTTAATACGTTCTCTCTGACCACACCAGCCGGATTTCAGAGACCACTTGCGGTTTAAAGGAGGTTGGAGGCTACCTAAAGGACCTCACAGGCTATCCATTCCCAGAGCCGGGGCGAAGAGGCTCTGGGTCTAGTAAGTACCCCATAGGGGAGAACCAAAAGGGGCATATACTGCCAAATATTGCACAATTGTGTTCTTCCTGTCTGGCTTATATCCCCCTCTCCAGGAACCATCTGAGGAGAATCACCATATATTAACCATCTATCCTCTATAACATTTACATTGTTTATACATCTGTGAAAGTGTCATGCAGATTTATGTTTAAATTTTGACACATATGCGCCTAAGGGATTCTTTTATATTTGTGTTTATCTGTATGTCTGCTGGGTGTCAGACCTATCCCTAGGGGCTTGCATTATATAAATTCCCTTCATACAATTCTCTATACCGCCCTAAGCGCCCTTGATTATTACCTACCCCCTTTTTTTGCAAATAATGAACATTACCATATTATCATGAGAAATGCAAATGTTGTCGCTGCTGAGAATAAGTATTGTGTGAGTAAATATGTAATTGTAAAAGCATTCCGATTTTATTATTATTATTTTTTTATTCCCTGCCGTAGCGTTCTTTCCAATGCCATATTTGTAGTGTCACTAGGACTCCAAAACACGTAGCAACATCTCAATCCTAAGATTTGCGCAAAGAACCTAACCCTGTCAGTGAGGGAGCTTCAGGTAGATATGTTTTTATTTTATTTTATACATTTGCTGGTGATTTTGCAGTCCCATTGTATAACCTAATGTCTCTCTGAAGGAGAAACACGGGCATGATTAGTAGTAGTTAATTCTAAACACACATCGCTCTTTTACGCTCTGCCGAATAACATCCTTTTTCTTGTTTTCCTTGACAGAGATGGTATAATTTAATGAAGTTAGACATGTAAACAGTTTAAATCAATATCTTCTAAGAACCCTGTGCCGCTAATGCTATTATAATTTATTTATTGTGCTAACATATTCACCAGCTCTGTGCAGTGAGATACAGCACATGCAAAAGACTCAAAGGGCGAGGTATATTATCATATGTAACATACATTACTAATATCTATTGCATATTTTCCATCGATTGGGGTATTGTGTTTTATTTTTTATTCTTTGAGATTTTTCTTGCATACAAACAGTAAATGTCAATGTGAAAGGAAATGTTATAGCACGATATAACAAGTAGTGAAGATTCCACAAATAATCACTTCAAAAGAGAACATAGGTCAGATATAGGTACCATCATGTGAAGTTGTCATCACAATGAAGGTGAAAGGATGATAAAGATAAAGGATAATCAACAGAGCGTCCTCAAATATGGGTGTGCTCAAAAATGAACAGCAGAGTGCTCTAAAAAAAAACAAGCTGGCATTGATCATAGACGGAGTGAGAAAAGGAAAAAAAAAAGGGGGGGGGTCATAAATGCTACCTCTGGTAGAATAGATATTCCCTAAGCACCAAGGAACAGGCAGGAAACCTATGTCTCACTCTAAGGCCTGCAGGAGGCCTGGAAACAGTGCAGCCAGGTCTGCCAAAAGGAAGTAATATTGTGTAATTATTATTATTATTATCTTTTAATATAGTGTTTATGCATTTAACATAGTAAATGTCGACACAATATATCTAACGGTGAAGCATAAAATAAAAAGGGGGGGATAAACAGACAGTACGGAACACATGTGAGCACTCTAACAGATAATATATAAAATAAAACGAGAATGATAAATACCATCTAACATATTTCACCACTTAGTAATAAATAAACACAGACAAATTAAAAAAAAAAAGTAAAATTCTTCCAAATTACTTTATTACAGTTCAAATAAACTGGCATACTGGTTGGGAAGGATATTAGAGACAAGTTCTTCTGCCTGGATCCAATGGGAAATGTGGATGTTCGCCACAGTGTCCCAGAGTGTTTTTTACTGGCTGCGAAGGACCCCAAATTCCTAGCTTGGGCAAAAGGGTCCCAGCTTCTTCCAGGGACCTGACTGAATGAGAAGTCACAGAGGACCAGGAGGTGCTAGGTTTATTTTCAGTTTTTTTGTTTTCTTTTTAATTTAATTTGTTTTTTTAATTTTTATTGTTGCTATTGTTTCTCTACATATGCTGTAGGAAGAAATAGAAGTGGTGTAATTACTAAGATAACATAGAATCTAACAGATCACGATACTTTGGGCTCTGTTCCATAGTTGATGTTAATGTAGCGTCTAGATATGTAAGCGCTAGCATAAGGAAGTTTAATGTCTGCCATCGATATTCCAATCTTGACGCTAAACAGGGTGAAATCTGATTGTGCCTTGTAGCTTGAGTGATCTTACTGTACTTTGCGTCTCCTATCCTTTCCATGGGAAGCGCGATCTATTTTTACTGTCTTGGGCTGCGAAAGTCAGAATTTTACCACCTCTTGAAAGCTGTTGTTAAATGGTTTTGCATTTGCAGAATCATTTAACAAAAGCTCCAAAACACCCCCTAAAAATCCCTTACTTACCTCTCATCCCGTGGCGAAAAGGGTGACCCAATCCGCCACTTGCCAGGAGCAGCGTGAGACTGGATACAAATAGTTCCTAGTCTCCCTCCAGCATCACTCTGCTGTGTTTCGCAATCTCGCGAGAGCGAGCTCGAGTAAACCTCGAAGCCTGGAAATGCAAGGCATCATGGAGTCCCATAAACTCCACGAGCTGATACTTGCGTTGGGGCGGAAGCGCTACTGTCTGCATGTATCAGGGAGCTTAGCACTTCGTTCTGGGGTGAGGTGCTGAAATAGATGCTGGAGTATGACATTAACATGGAGACGGTAAGGGAAAATCTGTGAGCGCAGATTCTCCTGTTTCACGTCTCCATGTTACATAGTTACATAGTTACATAGTTATATGTATACTTTATGTTAGTGTCATGAATGGAATAGGGACCTTTATTTTTTAGATTTACTGAAAAGTCACAAATGTTCGGTAAAAAATGTTTTGTTTATATTCAGATTAAGGGGGATATTTAATAATCACCTTAGGTTGCTGTTGTGTCATCCATGATAAACTTTGCCAATTACAAAAAGAGAAATAAAAACAGCAACAGGAGAAGCTTCATCAATGAAGCTTCTCCTGCCATTTTTTGAACGTGTTCCTAAACCGGGACACACTGGACGTGTGAAATTATGTGTAATTAAAATAATAATGGAGTGCTTTACAGATCACATACTAGAATCAAGTATTAACCACTGATCAATTTATTGTTAGCTACGATTAAGTTATACAGCTGTAGTCAGCCGTATTGCAGGGGGGGGGGGGCGGTGATGCACTTACACAACCCAAAAAAAAAAAAAAGATTATCTGGGACATGTCGGGTATATTACACAGAAAAGGCGAATTTAAAATGGATGCCTGTAGCCATTTTGTTTTAAAGACAGTTTTTCTTTCAAAGTATTCTCTAGGTTTAGAAATGAACAAGATTTTTTTTACAAAGTTCATTCCTGGGTTAAGAAGTCCCAGACATGAAGGAACCTAGAATGAATGTGAGATAATGTTAAGACGTGTCATAAGTAAATTTATTGGTCTATTCTAGTTTTAAAACAAAAGAGATTTTGTTTTTTTGGGTATAGGAATAAGAGTTAAATGTTTTGTAATATAGAATTATATTCACAAAATATATGTTTATAATCAAGGTATATTTTATTACAATTACAGTATGAAATATATACTCCAATAAATATTGTAGAAAGTATAATTGATAAATAAAAGAAATCACTGAAGAATATTCTGTAACCAGAAAAGAATTTAGCTGATAAGGCTCTTAGCAACCAAAAAGGAGGAGAGCTATAAATCTCAAGAGACAGTCTAGAGTCTAGAGTCTAGTTAGAAGACAAGGTTCTTTGTTAAGTTAGTCTGACCTTTTGACCCTAAGATAAGAATTAATGGAATTAATGGAATTAATAATAAGAAGTGCAACACTGCCCTCTACAGGATAGTAAAAATAATGATGATTATATTATCATTAATATTAACTGTGTGGCTATAATAATAGCGGGAAAAAGTTTTTGGTAGTCAGTCGGAGATTGCCAGCCATCGGGACGCAATCACCATGCACTCAGACATTCATTATACATAGACATTCTGAGAAGTTCAGAGACTCACATCAGACTCACATCACATGCACTGCACTCAGATCCCAAGACATGAGGCAATCAATATTCTCACCAAATCTCTACTCACATTGCATTGATTATCTAATATCGATAATTTTCCACTATATCCAAAACAAAGCATCACATAGAAAATTCCAAGGCAGACTCATCAACATCCAAATTGGACAGGTAATGTATGAAATAAGGAATTAATGTAAAAATATATTTGTAGAGATTTTGCAACGCAGACTGAGACTTCTCAGATACGGTTAAAATCCAAATTCTAAGTATTTTTATTCTGCAGATAGAGATATGAAGAAGTGGATATAAGGATTTATTCCTAAAGACATGTTGCAAGATTGATACCAATATATATTGAATTTGGAAATTACTGTGATTAAAATTAATGAGCAAGGAATTATATAACACAAAATAAAAAGCAAAAGATTAGAAGTTTAATTCTCGAGATTAGGGGAGGATTCACTAAATAAGTTTTTATTACTTATCATCAAAAATTAGCTCTCTTTTGTTGATCCATGTAGCATAGAGATATATATATATCTATAAGAGCTGGCTGGTTAAACATTGTTTGCTGGGAATTGCATGTTGTATTAAGCAGAAATGTTTATTAACCATTTGTGTATTAGTTACTAACTGAGAAAAATTAATGATATTAATATATATGCAGTTACTAACCGGAGATACATATATTGTGAAGCTAGTTTTTATATATGCTGATGGAGTGTGGTTTATAAATTGTTGTTCATGATATGAGATTTGAAATTCTTTTGTATACGTAATAAATATATATATATTTTTATCCGATTATTGATTATTGTATTTTTTTAAAGCAAAACACAGACAATTAAAAGAATTCAGGATAATTTCTAAGAGAGATAAACGATTGATATTTGTGTCTCGTATAAGTTTCTTATGAAATAATAATCCCTGATATATTGGAGACGACTGCCGAGGTAGGTCCAGTAGGTCCAATATAGACATATTGGAGGCTTGGCTGATAAATCCAATATATACAAACGTGTTGTATTCACGTGCAGAGATTATATCCGACAAATTGGAGGCAACTGTTGAGATTGTAGTATTTGTTTGGAATATAATTGTCAGTAATTGTCTGATTAGACAGAGATAAAATATATATATATTTTGATTCCTTGTTGTATTTTGACTTGTGGTTTTTACGGTTATCTACTAAACAGTGTAAAAATGTCAGAGTCAGAATCTGAGACTCAGGAAGATGTAGAGATACATACTAATCAAATAATATTGATAGATGTTATGTCTTATCTAAAGGACAAGTTACACGTCACAGACGATTTATTTGAATGGATAAAAGAATTGCAATCAAATATATCGAATTATATTGATTCAATCTGGTCAGATCAATCAAATTTTCTTGAGTGTTTGCGAAAGATAAGTGCAGCCACAAATAAAAAGGACAAAGAAATGTTTGCTTTAAAAATTGTGCCTGAATGCATATACTTGATCGCAGAAATGAACAAGAGATTGAATGATGACAAAGAAACCAGAGACAGATTAGAAAATAAAAATTGTGATTTGCATGAAACCGTAAATAAATTAAAAGATGAGTCAGAACGAATGATAATGGAGTTGAAGGTGTGTGCAAAAGAAAAAGATCAAATGCAAGATGAGATTGCTCAATTATCCAAATTAAATAAGGAGCTAAACAAACAATTGGCGAGAATGAAACGCGAACATGAGAAATTCGCTGATGAGTTACGTCAGTTTGAAACTGATGTTCGAAGGGTTAAAGATTCTTCGTTAGAGAAGTTCCCTTTGAAAGCTCTAAGCTATACATCACTGATAAGACCTGATGACAGCTCTGTTTATCTGAAAAGCCAAAGTGAGCAGAGCGAAAGCGAAAATGAAAGTAAATCTCATGATAACAAAAAAGCAAAGCTTTTTACAAAGGAGTATTTCAAATCACATCACTCTAGCCAGCCACAGCCTATTAAGAAATATCATAAAGTGAATGATTTAACGAAAATTATTAATTTCCTGAAAACCTCAGTAGGTATTTTTGATGTTAAGGCATCATCAAGAATAATAAATCATTTATCGATGTTTGAAGAAGCTGTGGAAATAATGGGAATAGATTCAGATGCTCAGAAAATTGAGTTGATTCCATGGGTCTTTGAAAGTAAACATAGGTATTTTTTTCAGTCTTTGAAAGAATCTGGTATAAGGAAATGGAGTAAAGTAGTTTCTGAGGTCAAATCTGAATTTGGGCCTCACCGTACCAGTCTAGCTGCGAAAAGAGCAATTTTAACTCTAAAATGCAGACCGAATCAAAGCCCCCGTGAATTTCTGTCAGTCCTTAAAAATGCGTACAGCTTGGCTGAAAGAAACCCAGATTTTGAAAACCCTGAATTTATCCAATTATTTTATGACGCATTGCCAAATAAAATAAAGGTTATTTTGGCAAGAGATTATGACCCGAGAAATGGTTTGGATTGGGTACTAAAAAAAGTATGACCCTATTTACTGTATTTGAATATAGTGAAGAAGCTCAGGGGAAAAGAGTAAAAAACTCACCTGAGGAAATAGCGGAAATTCACGCTAAAAAGGGCGATATTAAATTTGAGTCCCACAAAAAGAGTTATGCGGAAATATTGCGTGACTCCATACCCCAAAGGGAAAAATCCAAGCCAGATCAGGAAAGAGGGTTTGCCAGAGAAAATTCAGGAAGTAAATTTCAATCTAGGAAGCAATGGGTACCTAGAAGTCAATGGGTTAAATCAAGGGAAAATGTACCTAGACAGGAAGCAACCAGAGGTAAAACTGAATCTGATGTGTCTGATAATGCGCAAGCTTCGTCCCCAAGGACGAATAGAAAGCGGAGATTTAATGTACGCCAGCGTATGGGTCAAATGCAGGAAGATTTCCGTGTGCTGACAGAAAAACTGGATCAGATCACTCAGTTAATGACTGGAAATAACACTGGTCAGGTTGTAAGCGATGCAATACCTGCAGCCCCACCCAACCAGTGACTAGATGATTTTCTGATGAAGTAACCAGCATCCATGACAATTTACCAGAAAGTGATGATGAAATGATTAATACAAATGTTTGTATGGTTGACGATTTAAACCCTTCCCTGCAAAGAGAAGGAAAATGTATTTTATCTCCCCAGACTAAGTGCGAGCAAGCTGAGAAGACTGGATCCGAAATGGACAGCACAGCTGCCAAAAGCATGTTTGAGAGAGCAAAATCAATTGGTAAAATCTGTCAAAAACCTAATTTCATATCTCACTCTAAATTTCTCTGTAAATTGCATAGCATTGAAGACCGATATTATGTGAATGTAGAATTACAAGATAATTTACCACATATTCCGTCCTTGCTAGACAGTGGAAGCCAGGTTACGTTAATATCAGCACATTATTTTGAACAGGTCCAAGAACTGTCCTCCAGGAAGCCTAGATTAGATAAATCTAATGCTAATCTAGTGAGTGTGAGTGGCACATCTCTGAAAGTTCTGGGCACGGCTAAATTGGATTTTAAATTGGGGAATAAAGTAATTCGGCATCCAACACTTGTTGTGGATCTGCCCCAAAATCGCCTAATTATTGGAATGGACCTTCTCAAAAGGTTAAATCCAATCATTGATTTTATCAATGAGGTTATTTGGTCCCAAGTAAATGTTCCAATCAGCTATGATAGATCCCAATCCCATCACACTCAGCGTAACTGCCATGTGATTGAGGAAAGGCCGGATTCTATTGAAGTCCACTTCAGAAATAGCCAGACACCTGATATCTCTTTCTTAAGGCCAAAGCCCCTGACTACAGGAGAGCAGGAGGATAACACCATATGTGTTCCCCCCGAGAGAATCCGAGATATATGTCTGGAAGACGACGTGCTAATTATTCACCTCCACAAGAGGGAGACAGAACCAGATGGACATAGTGACCCTGAAGTTATCAGATACCCAGATCCTCAAGATGAGTGGATAACAGATCTAGATAATGATGGAGACAGTCCTAATGTTATTGGTAGAAGTTATGTTATATATTTCTAGAAGAAATAAAACTGCCAAGCTCAATTGTATGATTGTCATTCTAGATTATCTCAGGATATGTGAAGATGGAACAACAGAAGACACTTAACTGGTATCATGTGAAGTGATGTTTTAATTAACATGTGATTCTTCTTCCCAGCATTCAGATGTTTAACTCAAGCTAGTAGATAGACTAGATCCGTACGGTTAATTAAAATTAATCAGAGATCAGAGTATCTATAGGGAAATTGAGTGAAATCGCTAGTCTATGAATGGTTATTTATACTCTTTCTTTCAACAGAAATTGAGATAAATGGTTAATCCGAACTGCGACGCTTAATCCGCAAAGATGAATCGGACCACCAAAGATTGCGACTATCTGGAAATTCTACGGTTTTCCGCACAATTCCAAGGAGAATGCTAAAGTCCCATGCGCATCAAGCTCATGCAAGCCTGAAAGACATGCGGGATACAGCCAGGATACCGTTGATTGCTATGTACAAGAAACACCGAAAGAAAAGATTTGCTGCATATTTTATTGCAACCGCTGTTTGATACAGAGAGAGAAGCAAATGTTTACCGGAAGAATCTGGTACAAAACAAGAGAGTGTTCATACCCACACCAGTGATTCTCGTGAAAGTTTCTAAAGAATCAAGAGTTGTTATCGAGAAGTTATTTTATAAATGAAGTCTGGTATGAAGAGATACAAATCGTTGTCGTATTCCAAGGGCAAGAGATACCCATGAAT
The DNA here is from genome assembly GCA_009667805.1 of Leptobrachium leishanense. Taxonomy (NCBI): domain Eukaryota; kingdom Metazoa; phylum Chordata; class Amphibia; order Anura; family Megophryidae; genus Leptobrachium; species Leptobrachium leishanense. The sequence goes on along the minus strand of CM019063.1, from coordinate 169,107,530 downwards.
TCAGATTTGAAATCTTTGCTAAAGAACTAGCATGACCATACTATTGAACTTCTAATAATAAAAAAGATAATCTAACAATTTATGCTCCAATGTATTTACAGATTGATCATCAATTGCTATCTGCTTATAACGGGCCGAAGATTACAAAGATTGTGATTTGTATAGTAATTATGTTTCTAACAGTCTGGATGATTGTACTAACAAAGAAAGTACTTACATTGAAGTTTAAAAACACTGTATCTTCAATTATTAAATGGATGAAAGAAGAAAAACGTGTCGCGAAAGGCGGAAACCTAGCCTAATTGGTAAAGGGGGGAGATATTGTATGTTTTCCTCAAATTTATTTAATTGGTCAATAAATAAATCCAAGAAACCAAAGGGGGGTTATGTCGGGTATATTACACAGAAAAGGCGAATTTAAAATGGATGCCTGTAGCCATTTTGTTTTAAAGACAGTTTTTCTTTCAAAGTATTCTCTAGGTTTAGAAATGAACAAGATTTTTTTTACAAAGTTCATTCCTGGGTTAAGAAGTCCCAGACATGAAGGAACCTAGAATGAATGTGAGATAATGTTAAGACGTGTCATAAGTAAATTTATTGGTCTATTCTAAGTTTTAAAACAAAAGAGATTTTGTTTTTTTTGGGTATAGGAATAAGAGTTAAATGTTTTGTAATATAGAATTATATTCACAAAATATATGTTTATAATCAAGGTATATTTTATTACAATTACAGTATGAAATATATACTCCAATAAATATTGTAGAAAGTATAATTGATAAATAAAAGAAATCACTGAAGAATATTCTGTAACCAGAAAAGAATTTAGCTGATAAGGCTCTTAGCAACCAAAAAGGAGGAGAGCTATAAATCTCAAGAGACAGTCTAGAGTCTAGAGTCTAGTTAGAAGACAAGGTTCTTTGTTAAGTTAGTCTGACCTTTTGACCCTAAGATAAGAATTAATGGAATTAATGGAATTAATATAAGAAGTGCAACACTGCCCTCTACAGGATAGTAAAAATAATGATTTATATTATCATTAATATTAACTGTGTGGCTATAATAAGCGGGAAAAAGTTTTTGGTAAGTCAGTCGGAGATTGCCAGCCATCGGGACGCATCACCATGCACTCAGACATTCATTATACATGACATTCTGAGAAGTCAGAGACTCACATCAGACTCACATCACCATGCACTCAGATCCCAAGACATGAGGCAATCAATATTCTCACCAAATCTCTAACTCACATGCATTGATTATCTAATATCGATAATTTTCACATATTCCAAAACAAAGCATCACATAGAAAATTCCAAGGCAGACTCATCAACATCCAAATTGGACAGGTAATGTATGAAATAAGGAATTAATGTAAAATAATATTTGTAGAGATTTTGCAACGCAGACTGAGACTTCTCAGATACGGTTAAAATCCAAATTCTAAGTATTTTCTATTCTGCAGATAGAGATATGAAGAAGTGGATATAAGGATTTATTCCTAAAGACATGTTGCAAGATTGATACCAATATATATTGAATTTGGAAATTACTGTGATTAAAATTAATGAGCAAGGATTATATAACTACAAAAATAAAAAGCAAAAGATTAGAAGTTTAATTCTCGAGATTAGGGGAGGATTCACTAAATAAGTTTTTATTACTTATCATCAAATTAGCTCATCTTTTGTTGATCCATGTAGCATAGAGATATATATATATCTATAAGAGCTGGCTGGTTAAACATTGTTTGCTGGGAATTGCATGTTGTATTAAGCAGAAATGTTTATTAACCATTTGTGTATTAGTTACTAACTGAGAAAATAAATGATATTAATCATATATGCAGTTACTAACCGGAGATACATATATTGTGAAGCTAGTTTTTATATGCTGATGGAGTGTGGTTTATAAATTGTTGTTCATGATATGAGATTTGAAATTCTTTTGTATACGTAATAAATATATATATATTTTTATCCGATTATTGATTATTGTATTTTTTAAAGCAAAACACAGACAATTAAAAGAATTCAGGATAATTTCTAAGAGAGATAAACGATTGATATTTGTGTCTCGTATAAGTTTCTTATGAAATAATAATCCCTGATATATTGGAGACGACTGCCGAGGTAGGTCCAGTAGGTCCAATATAGACATATTGGAGGCTTGGCTGATAAATCCAATATATACAAACGTGTTGTATTCACGTGCAGAGATTATATCCGACAGACACAATGCTTTTAAATGTGCAAAGTGACATGATGTGCTTTATAAACATTAAATTGTGACATACTGTGGCTACTGGACTGAATTTATTTGATTTTGTTTAGTGATGTTCACAGCATATACTGTATATAGTTCCATGTCGTCATCTGTGTGCTGAGCGTAAAAGCAATGATGCAAGTATATTACGGGGGCAGAAATGTGCATGTACGTACTAGTGCATAAGCCACTGTTTGCTGAGATGGTTACCAGGCAGAGCAATATAGCAATAAATCTGCCAATTCACCCAGCACTTAATGACACATCATATTCATGTTTCGGCTTCCAACAGAACAGTAACTCTGCTGTCACATACATTGGTGTTGGCTCTCCATACAGTTTAGGTACCTTTAACTCTCAGGGAAAACGTTATGCCTTATTTCTGCTCTCGCTGTCCAGTAGCAGCCCCCCATGAACGCCAGTATTACAAGGGAGCTACTATCGTCAACTGGCTTACGGTGCCACAGAACTCCGTGAAGACCAGAGAAAGCCCTGCACAAGTTTGTGTGCACAGTCTCAAGGGCCAGCAGAAGTATGCTGGGAACTATTTGTGCCCAGTTTTCTTCTACTAGTGGTAAATTATGACATCCTCTCTACAATAGGGCTGGAGGAATTCGATTTTTTAAATCTAATTTATAATTTGAATTATTTAATATAATTTCCTTCGCAAATACAAAATCTATTAAACACCAAGTCCTGGAGCTGGTACTTTATTATTATCTTTTTTTATGCATTGGAATCGCTTGTTTTTCTCCAGCTGACCACAAATTAGCATTTCCTATACAAAGTATGGGAAGTGTTAATGTACAGAATTTCGTGCAACACCTGAGCTGCAAGGGAATGTGGCATGGTTGGAATAGTGAAAAAAATAGTTTCCGACCTTTTGTATGTGATAAATAAAAAGGTTATTATTCCATAGTGAGCACAGGAACAGGACAACGTTTCGACCCTCACAGGTCTTTGCCAAGTTGACTTGACAAAGACCTGTGTGGGTCGAAAAGGTTGTCCTGGAATAAAAACTTTTATTTAGCACATACAAAGGTCGGTAACTATTTTTTTCATTGTACCTGGATTTGGAAGTCTTCCATGCGGCTGTGGATTCATGTGGCTGCAACAAACTTTGATCTTACGAGCATGGTTGGAATAGGACAGGAGTGGTTATGACTTATGAGTTAGAGCCAGGGCCATAACACTTAAGGGGTTAGTCAAAGAGCACCGAAATTTTGGTGCTCTTTTATTCGGCGCACATCGGCGAGTTTTACATTGAATCCTATGGGATATGCCTGTTTAAACCTGTTGATTTACCAAAAATCTGGGTATTTCACCAACTTTCAGTGCTATTCGGCATCTCTGATAAATGAATCGTTACTTTTCTATGTGGAATTTCACTGCTGCCAAAATGCACCATATTTCGCTGGCAATTCGCCAATTATGGGCGAATTGCCAGCTTTCTGAATAGCCGAATTGTCACGAAATTGTACGGGGAAATTCATCACGGTGCAATTCGGTGGCGAACTAGGCTCTCTTTGAATAACCCCTTAGACGTTTCACTTGTTAATCATAATGACTCACTTCAAATAGGGCAACTAGTGTCTGAAGAGGACTGCTGGGAAAAGGTCCTGCAAGGTAAGTGATGGTAGGGTTACAGGTTACACTGGTGTTTACACAAATGGTAACCCCTTCACTACCATTATCAGGTACCTGCTGGTGCTCCAATAATGAGTAAACGTATGTGATGTAATTCTGAAGCAATGCAAATTCAATTACTGTAAATTGGCTCCAAAACATGGCTCGCAGATTTCAAAACATCTGACATGACAGCCAATATAATGAAAATACTTAAAAAGCTTTGAGATTTGTTTTTCTTGCATAACTCCATGGAGTTAAAGCTATAATGTAAATGTAGTTGCGCTTTTTTGGCCCTCTGCCGGTCAGAAAGGGCTTACCTACAGTGAACATATACAGAAGGACGCTGCTGTATATATTTAATGTGCGGGTAATGCAAATTCATTTTACATAATACCACTAGGTCCTGGTGGTGGTTTTTTGGAAAATCTCTTGATACTGAATTTGTTGAAATGCAAGATTCAGTATAGTTAGGAAAGAATGTAGACTTTCAATGAAATTTTGGGTTCAGGTCAATGTTGTTGATGTAGAATGGGTTTTGAATTTCAGCTGTATGTGCAACCCTCACCTTAATGTTCTGCAGCGCACCTGTTCCGGTAACAAAGATTCCCATGCAGGGCAGACAACGTGCATGTTGCTTTTTTCTTTAATAGGTCCAGGTACCAATTACTTTGAGGTAGTAGAATCTACATCTGGCACTTGTCCCCTCCACACACATTCATTGGTACTTTCATAGCCTAATTATATCACAGAACTGAAGTATACCCAAGCAAATTTTTCTTTTTTTGTTTGTCCGTCACAAAAAAAATGTTGTGGTTGACAAGCAAACAAAAGAGCGGAAGGCAGTGCACATTCCTTTCTATTTGAAATAGACTATATAAACTTCAACTGAGTTGCATAACCTAGTTTCAAACACACTCGAGTCATGGCGCCAGGTTCTTTTCTATTAGACCAAAACCAATTCATTCCATTCTGTTTGGCGATTCCGTTTTATAAAATGAAGAAACTGAAGGTGGGGGTGACAGAAGCCCTAATAGTAAAACTTTTGTGGCTCTGGACAGAGAGAGGACTCATATTTTACTGTCATTTGTATATCTATCATCAATATTCTTAATCTCGGTTGTATGCACTGTTCAGAAACGCTTTGCCATAAATGTGAGGAGGTGCATTGCATTTTGTGCATACTCTGGTGTTTTCTCACACTCGTTTACCTCCTTTCTGGAGTATTTATGGATTAATATGGCAGGAGACCAAAAACATTAAACTTGTATGGGCTTTAACTCAGTATGACATGTCGCGTGAAACCCATATTTAGGCATCACTGACACAAACATTTTTCTGCTGTGTGAAGAAATTGTTATTATTTCTACTGCATGTTCTATAAAGTGTTTTTGTCATGTTCTCCCAAATTGGTGCCAAAGGTATTTATTTCTAATAAACGAAAGAAGTGGACGGCGCCGAAACCTATACCGCCACCAGTTAACCCAAGCCCAACCAGAAATTCAGTGGTTTCCCCCAAACCAGTGGATGAACAACAATACAGTACGTATCTGGTGGCGCGATGGAAGTCGATTAAGGGTATCTGGTGGTTCTCTTAGTTCACTTGTCCACATGGATCATATGAAAAAACAGAACAAAATAATCGTGTAGAATGTTTTAACAAATTCCAAGAGAAGATTATATGGTGTTAACACTCACAAATATGGAGCCCGAACACTGGCTCTGAGTGGATAGACGCATTCGGGTACTTAAGTTCTTTGCTTGAGGAGGTGACCCACACCTACTCATAGAAGGAGATTCTTCTCACATGTAACACAAAAAACAAGAGAAACTTTCTCGTGCAGATCTCGTGAATGTGATAGCATATAAGAATATACAAATTGTCAACTCACATGCGTTGGAGCTTATGGACCAAGCTCGAGGTGTGCGCGCGTATGGACTTAGTGAAGGTTAAGTCCAAAAAAACCTTTTGAACTCCCAGGACTTCCAAAGAAATGGGGATATGATGAATAAAGTTAAAAGAATTTATTAAATCATAAAAGCAATACTACTGGCACTCCACGATCTCGTTCGCTGGTCAGGTGGTTCCCATCCCACGCGAGCTGCCAAGCTGCATGCCAGCGGCCACTCGTAAGGAGAAGAACGGCCGGCGGCACTGCTCCCAGATTCCGGCACCGATTGCCGGAATCTGCAGCTGCCTGTGTCCCCCCTCCAGTGGCGGAATGCCAGGGCCCAGTCGCAAGTGGGACCCCTGCGACCCTGGTACTTCCGCCACTGCTCCCTGCTCTGATCCTGTGTGTTATTCCTGATTCAGCTAACCCGGCCTACCCCGTGACCTGTCCAGATACCCGTCTTCATACACCCATCTTACCTTCTGGTTCCTCCATCAGCAACTCCCATCATCCTGTAATAATCCTCCTGGTCTGCCTCTGCTTGTCCTCCATTCCTCATACCCACCTACAGCAGACCAGTTACCCCTGCATACTGGGCTCCGGTCCCCCTGTACCTGCGCTGCCACTCCAGTGGCATACCTTGACAGCCCTAGGCATAGAAAATTTTGCTGCCCCCTTCCCTTATCAAATACATTTGTTAGGTCGTTCATATTTATCTTGTGTGCTATCAGGGCCATTTATGTCAATTAAAATGTCATTAAGAATAAAAGCAAAGTATCTTATTTACACATCTTACAGTCATTTATATAGTGCCAGCAGATTCCATAGCGCTTTACAATGGGGGAGCACAAACCTGAGAAGTAATGATGATACATGAGGAAAAGACAACCCTGTCCATGTGATAACTGTCCTGCTAATACTGCACTTTAACCCCTTAACGCCGCAGGACGTACAATTACGTCCTGCATTAGGCGGGCTTTAACGCCGCAGGACGTAATTGTCCGTCCTCGGCGTTTACAGCCCCCCTCCGGCAATACTCACCTCCTCCGGTCACTCCCACGCTGCTCTGACTCCCGCGGAGTCAAATCAGCGTGAATCCCTCCTCCGGCGCACTGACGTCATCGCACCGGTGGCGCGATGATGTCAGTTTCAGGCGTCCCCCCCCCCGCCGGCGCAGGGGAAGTGCCTGAAGGGGAGGGGGGGGATCCTTTGGATCCCTCTATCTCCCCATCGCCGGGGACCAGGCGGCTGTGGCCAGCATCGCTGGAAGGGTCACAGAAGGTATTAATGGAAAAGTATGTCTTTTTGCTGATGACACAAAGATTTGCAACAGAGTTGACGTTCCTGGAGGGATCAGCCAAATGACAAATGATTTAGGTAAACTAAAAAAATGGTCGGAGCTGTGGCAATTGAGTTTTAATGTGGAGAAGTGCAAGATAATGCACCTGGGATGTAAAAACCCAAGGGCTGAATATAGAATATTTGATACAGTCCTGACCTCAACATCTGAGGAAAGGGATTTAGGGGTCATTATTTCAGAGGATCTAAGGGTAAGTAGTCAATGTAATAGAGCAGCAGGAAATGCTAGCAGAATGCTTGGTTGTGTAGGGAGAGGTATTAGCAGTAGGAAAAGGGAAGTGCTCATGCCACTGTACAGAGCACTGGTGAGACCTCACTTGGAGTACTGTGTGCAGTACTGGAGACCGTATCTCCAGAAGGATATAGACATCTTAGAGACAGTTCAGAGAAGGGCTACTAAAATGGTGTACGGCTTGAAGGAGAAAAGTTACCAGGAAAGGCTTAATGATCTTAACATGTACAGCTTGGAAAAAAGACGAGACAGAGGAGATATGATAGAAACATTTAAATACGTAAAGGGAATCCACAAGGTAGAGGAAGGGAGTATATTTAAACGGAAACAAAGTAGCAAAACAAGAGGACATAGTCTCTTAGATTAGAGGGGCAAAGGTTTAGGCTGGGGTCAGACCAGCGCATTTTTAACGTGCGTTCTGGCGCACTTAATCACGGCCGCACTAGCAGCAAATGACGGGCAACGACAGCCAATATACGAAGTACGGTCGCACGAAAGTCCGGCTGCGCAACGCAAGTGGAAAATGAACGCATTTTTTCGAGAACGCTGAACCGCTAGTACGGACGTACAGAGTGCGCTGCGCCCGCTAGCGGTGTGTGTGTGTGATTTGGAGACGTCAGATCCTGCTCGTGTCCGGCCAACATAACGTCCAGACGCAAAAAGTTTCCTGGTTTGGATCAGTAAAACATCACGCACGAAAATGCGCATCGTATGACCATTTTCGCCTATTCCGTGAAAAAATACGTCAATGCGTTCGGACGCACTTTTTTACGTTCGAGTGTAAAAATGCTTTCGTTTGACCCTAGCCTTAAAAGTAACATCAGGAAGCATTATTTTACTGAGAGGGTGGTGGATACATGGAACAGTCTTCCAGTAGAAGTGGTAGAGGCCAAAACAGTGATTGAATTTAAGCAAGCATGGGATAGGCATAAGGCTATCCTAAACAAAAGATAAATCCAGGTCAAGTATCCATGTAATTGGGCAGACTAGATGGGCCGAAAGGTTCTTATCTGCCGACATTTTCTATGTTTCTATCTATGTTTCTATATGATTCTATGTAGGGGGTTAACCCCTTAGTAAGGGGTTAGCCCCTTAGCAAGACCATGGCCTTTTTTCCGGTGGGGGCCGCCAGCTTGGATGGCAGCCCCCACCTCTGGGTCCCCCCAGCGTCAACTGACTCATCGCGCCATGCGCGATGTCAGTTAACCGGGGAACCCCCTAGCTGCAAAGGGATTTCCTAGGGAAATCCCATAGAGGAGATAGGGGGGCTCTTTGAACCCCTTTATCTCCTGATCGGTGGCAGCTAGGGGGTCATGTCTGATATTGCTGGAAAGGCCAGAGCATGATATCAGTGATATCAAACATGACCATGTTAAAAGTAAAATAAAAGTTAAAAAAATGTAAAAATAAAAATAATAAAAAAATTAATTAATAAAAAAATAAAAGTTTTTTTTTTTAATGCAGCACTATTGCTCACATTTCAATTATAATGTGAACAATGATGCTTCACTAATGATTTTTTTTTGGGGGGGGTTTAGCTAAAATCATGCAATTTCTCCCCAGAAAAAAAAGGGTTCCCCGTTCTAATTTTTTTAACAAATCTACCCCATAGCATATGACCGCAAAGGCTCGGATAATAATTTTTTTTTTAAAAAAAAACACTTTACACACTGTGGATGATTGAAATTTTATTGAAAATTCACATTTTTAAAATTATTTTTACAATTTTTGTTATAGCATTTTGGCAGGGCATGACATATACATATAATAATGTTATATTATTAATCTGCCGAATCTGCCGGAAAGAACGATATATAATTTGTCTGTGTGGGATAATAATATGTGACTTAAAACTGTGTTTAAAAACGGTCAAAATGATCTCAGCAAACTTCTACTTCGAAACAGCGCCGAAGTTGTAAAATTACTCCCGTCCTTAAGGGGTTAAACAAGTGCTCAGCCAGACATCCCGTGAGTTTACAATCTAAGGGACGGGGGGGGGGGGTGTATGTGAAACAAATGAGAGCAGAGGGAAGGTGCAGCTGGTGGCCAGAAAGAAAATAGCAAGTATTGCATGGGAAGGACCAGAAGCTATATTTACGACATTGGAAGAGGGGGAGGTAGAAGCAGAGGGGAATATTCTAACAAAAAGAGAGGGAAAATTAAAAGACAACTAATAGGACAGGAATTAATAAATGCAGACATAAATAGAATCGCAAGATTCAACAGTCTGGAGTATAGTGGTGAACAACATGTTGAATCCTGGATACATTGTTACTTCTTTCTGGTTGCAGATTGGAAAAATGGAGTTCGGTCTGTGAGTGTGAGGAAGTTCTGATTTCCAGCAACATTTACTATAGTTTATAAATTCATTGCTGGGCGTTTATTGGTTTCTGACTTTGTTATGTACCTACACAGTCCAAACATATTGTACCTCTGTAAGAAAAGAGATTACGAAAAAAAACTGAGGGAATACGCTTTGTATATGTTTCCTGTTTCTCACAGCCATTTTCATTGCTCAGCAAGTAGTTAAAAAAAATGGGAAAAAAATGGAAAAAAATAATTAAAATGTTGGCACACAGAATTTGAGTAAGGGCTGATTAGATCATATGTTTGGATATTGCAAAACACACTAAATATAACTCTACAAGTATGCAGAGAATTCTAAACTGATATGACTATACTTTATGTATATGCATGCGTGATCTATATGATGTAAAGCACATCAGATAGTGCAGTGATTTCTTGGTATGTACAAACAAAAACACTATCAGCACTGATAAAGATGGGAGATAAGGATTGATAAGTAGTGTTTTTCATTGCAGATAACCATGGATATAGCACTGCAATTAGATGCACATTATCTATACAGAAGATACTCTACTTTGTTCCCTGTCTTCCTAGCAACCCTACACAACCTCCTTAGGCTGAAATGGTATTTTATATTTTATTCACTTTTTTCTTGTGTTTCTACATTACAAGATACATTTTAAACTTGTTAGTTATACAAGCTTTTAATATATGACTTAGTTATATTAAAATATACTACCTTCCTATAGTTGGATTTCCTAGAATAAGAGATTATTCACTAAGCATTGATCTTTAACGGAACAAACATTGTTTTAACTTCAAACCGTGTTGGAATCAGGGCCGAATTTATAACCAGGCATAGTAGGCATGTGCCTACAGGCTAATGAACAGAAATACAACACAGCGCTTAAAAAGACCAAAGTCCGAAAAAGACAGTGGGGTAGACACCCAATATGTCCACAAGCGGAAGTCGCTATCTTTAGGAGTAGATCTTCTCAAAAGTGCAGATGCAGTATAAACTGTAAGGAGGAAACACAAAGAGGAGGGACCAAAATTGCGCAGTATGCCAGTACTCAGAATGAAAGTAATGCGTATTGATGATAAACTCACATTCTGTGGAGCCTACAACCGGCTCTTAGGAATAAGGCGGGCTGGGACTTTATTTCAGGTGCCCATAAGACCTTCAAATGACTTCTCCGGAAATCTCCAAAGATGGGAACACGTGTCAGGATGGAAAGGACCTGTCGAAATGAAGTACATTGAAGTTGTGGCAGGATTATGCAATGTCTGACTCTGTGACCTGAGTGCGTTGCACGTGGAACACGAGCTGCCTGGACCCCGGCGGCACCGGCGGATGATACTTCAAGCTGAGCCAACATCGGCATTAGAAAGCGACGCCTGACATTGCTCCGTGTTGAGTAAGGATTTGAGTGGCATGTGAGCAAAACCTTAATTGCCCAGAAAACGTGAACGAAGAAGCCATAGGCTCTGGAATAGGATGGTTGTCTACAGCAGCTGGCACCTTTAGTTACCAGAATGCACCGATATGTCTGACTTCCAATTAGTCCCACATCAGAGTCATTAAAATCAGACGTCTCGATTGATCACACTCACATTTCTCAAAGCATAATTTCATCAGTGGAAATTACTCTTACATCTCTAGTAAAAGGGTGAATGTGTTTTCCTTCCTACAGGCGCCTGCCTCAAGGGGGTGCCTTGCTCTGTAAAAAAAAAAGTGTTTTATTTTCTGATTACAATTTACAATCATTTAGAGCACTATATCACTGGGGCACTAAGAGCTAGAGGGGCATATGAGGTATCATTGTAAAGGCCAGATTATTGTCTTTCCAGTGATATGAAATGTAACCAGGTTAGATTTATGTAAAAATAAAATAATAAAATATTATTTTTCTTTTTTTTGAAATAACGCAGCACTATTATTCAGTTTACAATTATAAAGTGAACAGTGATGCTGCACCAATTCACCTTCTCATTTCCCACACTGCCAGCAAGTGTGGAGCTGATTATGCAATATATTGTTTCATTGTACTATTTTATATTTCTGTAACCAATCAATGTTCTCAAACCCAGGACATACTTGAAAACGAGAGAAATCTCAATGTATCCTTCCTGGTAAAATCCTTTTATAAATAAATAAATTGTCAAAATAGACAGTGGTACTGCAGTTTGGAGAGACAGGGGAACTTTAGAACCTGCATCTCTGAATTGTACACTGGGCAAGGTTAAGTGAGGTGTCATTGGAAAAGTCAGAGTCTGGTCTTTACAATGATACTAAACATGACCACGTAATGTGTAAAAAACTGCAAAAAAGTATATGCAAAATTAAATTTTTCCCTCTGATCTACGGCAGAGGCAATATATGCTATTACATATAAAACAAACAATGCCACTGCACTAACTCAACTAAGGCAAAATATTCTACTCCTTTTTATTTAAGTGCAGAGAGAAACTGTTTCAGCTTAAAAAGAAATAAATAAAATTGTGGGCTATATTACAATGTTGGTGCTAACTTAACCAGAGCTGTTGTAAACTTCCCAGAGCCATTATAGCCTATGGAGGTTTTCAGTTTACAACAGCTCTGGTTAAGTTAGCACCAACATTGTAATACTGCCCTTAATGTTTTCGTTTGCCCCAAAACGAAAATGTAAAAAGCCATTTTGGCATGTTATTATTGTTGGGGGGCTTCATATTTCTGTCCCTAAAGGTGTGAATCCGGCCTTGGTTGGAACAAGTATGGCAAAGCTATCTGCATAGAGGACTTGCACTGTAGTTTTCTGTACCTTTCACCAGTCTTTCCACTGAATTTGCCTAGAGTCCTTCTCAGCATTGTCTTTGGTGTGGTTTCCACCATACTTCCTGCTGTAGCAATTCAGTATATATTCAATGCTGTTTTGCTGTTTCAACTGGTGTGTCAGCCGAATTTGTCCAACATTGTTTTCTACCATTATTGTCACCATAGTGTGCTTTGGAGGTTTATGAAAATTGCCACTTTAAACTCACCTTGGGATAACACACTTTTGAATTTACTGAGAATATACACTTTAGGGTTGATTTTTTTTTTTTTTTCCTTACAACTTTTTAGTTTATGTGTCAGATTTTTTTTAGAGAAGTTTTAAAATTGTGCTCTGATTATTTATTACATATGTATGTATTTTTTAAAATTTAGAAATCTACACATAAGCAGTCTCTATTTATTCCTTCCGCTAGGCACAGGGTTAAAGTAATAATTAGCACTGGACATTTATATTGGAATGTACGAGAGTGTGAAATCTTTTAGATAGTACCACTCCCCCGCTTCCTCCTGGACCCCTGTTTATTTCCTCTCTCTATCCCACTTCTCTTTCCTCCCACGCCTTCCTTTCTTACTTAAATCTGTATTCTATATCTTTGACTCCCTATTTCACTGTGTTTCCTAGCTTCCCCCTAATACTACTCAGCACATGAAATTCGATTTATTTTCATCCAAATACGGCAAAGGTCAAACACTGAGATAGGCAAATCCAGCAACATTCACTGCATTGCTATTCACAATATAATATACAGGCATTTTATTTATTTTGTTGCACTCTTACTTATATATATATATATATATAAAAGCAAAATGCCACTCGCGCAACATCACAATATCTTCAGAACCGTAAAGCCTACAAACTTGAAATTCGGCAGGTATGTTCCTCTCGGCTTCTAGGTGCTCACTATGAAAGGATTTTTTGAAATGACTATCAGAGCATTAGTTATTAACATGCTCTGATGCTAAGGAGTTATACTCCCCCCTCCCCACCTGAAAATAAATCCGTTCTAACTGCCACTTGCCGCACATGCCGCTATCTCAGCACAAACTGTCAGACGTTGCTCTCCTTCACTCAGGAGCGTCTGGGAATCCTTACAGCACTGAACCTAAGCTACCTCACCAACATGTCCACACCTTCCACCTATGGAACTGCTTCCGAAATCCAAGGTGGCGGAGAATATATTCCCTTATGAGTTTCAATCACCCCCAGCACTGAACCGACGTATTGTGAACCAAATTTCTCCTGCAGTGTGCCAGCCACAAATCACTTCTTACACTGATCTCCTTGGTTCAGACGGATCTGCCCCTTCTACTATAACAGTTAAAGGGAAAAGAGGGAAAAAAAGCAGAAAAAGATTTACAGATGTGATTAGGAAAACACAAGTAGGGGAAGCTGGAAAAAAGTATCATCAAACTCATCCCCGAATCATTAGAGAAACTGTAATAAAGTATGCATCTAATAACCCCTACATTAATGAGTCACAAATGAGATTAATGCTATGGACTAACAAGTATTTGTCTGGTTTTAAATATGAACCTCAGATTGATTACTCCAGGGAAAAGGTTGTTGATCTCGGACCTCGGTTACCTTGTGCCGTGCTCTGAAGTGGCAGGATGAGAGTCCCGGGATGTGCTGCAGTGGCGGAAAAGTCCAGCTCCCTCCCCTTCAGCCCTACCCTAAACCCTTACACAGCCTTCTCACCCACCAGTATCCAATGACAGAGCACTTTCTTTCTGCTGCCCGGAAGTACAACTGATGCTTCCAAATGACGTCTTTTGGAGCCAGAGAGGTGAAGGAGGGAAATTTTATGCCAACATTCAAAGTGCGGGGCAGGTCTACCACAGGATACGGAGTATCTTTGCTGGGCCAGAGCAGCAGCCTTCATTTCTGCTGATATACTTTGTTGGTGATGATGACAATGAAAGGGACATCCGTTGTTGAATCTACCCGGGCGTTAATTCAGAACTGGTTAGCCAACTGCAGATGTTGCTGTGTGAACACAACAAGTATATTCTGGAATTTAAGGCTGCTGTGGATCTTTTCCTAAGAGGGACAAGGACTTCCAAGTGGTGATTAACGCCGATAGGAAGCCTCCTGGAGAGCACCAAGGTTGTTTCAATGCTCCCACGAGTACAGAAGTGGCTGTTCTCATTGTCGGGTAGGATTTTGAGACGAGAGATATTGTTCTCCACAGCAGAGACAACAGGTTGTTACGAATCAGTGAGATGCATTGTGCCTATGACACTCTCCAGTACCCTCTGATGTTGTGCCGTGGAGAAGATGGCTATTACATCAATATACCTCAGTGCGACCCAAAGACCAAGGGTCCTCTCGAGCAGACTGTGTTTGCGGCTGCATTTTAAAGCTACAGGATAATGGAGCGTGAAGGCGAAGAATGCTACCTACTGCTGTTCCGCAACCTTCTCAATCAATTTCTGGTTCATATGTATGCCAAAATTGAGAGTGAAAGACTCAACTGGATTCGTAAAAACACAAAAAAAGCTGAGAAGTAGGTGCACCTGAAGGATGCCATGACAAGAACTGACAGCCACTTATGGCTACGCCATCACCATCAATAAGAAACAGGGACAGACTTTGAAAGTGGCTGGTGTGCATCTGGCGGGTGACTCTTTCTCCCATGGCCAGTTGTATGTGGCGTGCTCCAGAGTCAGTTCACCTGACAGCCTGGTCATCCTCCAGCCAGACAGTAAAACCAGGAATGTTGTTTACAGGGAGGTTCTGAGCAATTCATCTGAGGGACAAATTGAAAATCTATGCTATGCAAGTAATTAGCTCGACTACATAGACAAAAAGTCCGGGGTTGCTGGTGGGATTAAAGGGCTTAAGCCCATCTTTTTTATTGTTTATTATTATTATTATCATCCCTTATGTGTTTTAATCACCAACCACCACGTAAATCAAAAATACAAAGACCCAGTGGCGCTAAAGGTGTACTTTATCGGTACTGATCGCTAATGCACTCAAAGTGATTGTTCCGAAAACCACCATATAATGCAAAAAAATCCAAAACACAGTGCAGCGCTCCCATACTAACACACCTGAACTCTTGTGTTTTTCCGTAAGTACTTTTGTATTATGGGTGCTTGTGACATTAGTATTACATGGAAAACAGAAAAAAACCAATTCATGGTGCAGTATAGTATATAAACAAATCTATATTAGATGTCCTGCAGTAATCCACTCACATTCTCTTGAGCTCAACAATTTCAGCTTGCGGGTATTTTCTAGGGCATACCCGTCAGCCCCACTGGCATCCAATCTCTGGTCCACGGACCTCAATAGAAGATGCAAGAAAACAAAGGGTGGTATAGATCGCAAGGAACCTCCCACTCGCATAAAATGATAAATGTTGCACTCACCCAGCTAGAGCCTTCCACTAAACTCCAGGTCGTCAGGCCTCCGGGTTTAATTTGTCAGCCAAACCCTTTAGAAAAATGCCGGTTACATTTCGGATCTCTCTGAATAAACCCCATAGTGTTCTTCACAGAGTTGTAAACTACTTTATCTACTTCTATTAAGTTGTATATATAACTTCGTATCATATACGATATATACAGTTGTGTTCAAAATTATTCAACCCCCCACTGAAATTGAGTGTTTTGGCCAGTTTGACATTGATTTTGATCATTCAGTCATCTTGCTTACAATTAAATCAAAGAGGCACGTGTAGGTCAGACAAATATAACATAACATTTATAATGAAATAAGCACAAATGTCTTTTCTGTGCTCACATCATTATTAGTTTTATTCAACCCCCAAGTGACATTCAATCTTAGTACTTAGTACAACATCCTTTTACAGTTATAACAGCTTTTAAACGTGAAGCATAGCTTGACACAAGTGTCTTGCAGCGATCTACGGGTATCTTCGCCCATTCGTCATGGGCAAAAGCCTCCAGTTCAGTCACATTCTTAGGCTTGCGCACTGCAACTGCTTTCTTTAAGTCCCACCAGAGGTTCTCAATTGGATTTAAGTCAGGTGACTGCGATGGCCACTCCAAAATGTTCCAGCCTTTAATCTGCAACCATGCTCTAGTGGACTTGGAGGTATGCTTGGGATCATTGTCCTGTTGAAAGGTCCAACGTCTCCCAAGCCTCAGGTTTGTGACGGACTGCATCACATTGTCATCCAATATCTCCTGGTACTGAAGAGAATTCATGGTACCTTGCACACGCTGAAGCTTCCCTGTACCTGCAGAAGCAAAACAGCCCCAAAGCACGATTGACCCCCGCCATGCTTCACAGTAGGCAAGGTGTTCTTTTCTTCATAGGCCTTGTTATTCCTCCTCCAAACATAGCGTTGATCCATGGGCCCAAACAGTTCTAATTTTGTTTCATCAGTCCACAGAACACTATCCCAAAACTTCTGTGGTTTGTCCACATGACTTTTGGCATACTGCAGTCGACTCTTCTTATTCTTTGGAGACAGCAAGGGGGTGCGCCTGGGAGTTCTGGCATGGAGGGCTTCATTACGCAGTGTGCGCCGTATTGTCTGAGCTGAAACTTCAGTACCCACATCTGACAAATCTTTTCTCAGTTCCTCAGCAGTCACACGGGGACTTTTCTCCACTCTACGCTTCAGGTAGCGCACAGCAGTCGAAGTCAGCATCTTCTTTTTACCACAACCAGGTAGCGTTTCAACAGTGCCCTTTGCCTTGAATTTGCGAATGATGCTTCCTATGGTCTCTCTTGGTATGTTTAACAACTTTGCAATCTTCTTATAGCCATTGCCCTTCATGTGAAGAGTAATCACCTCTTCTCTTGTCTTCCTGGACCATTCTCTTGACTTCACCATGTTTGTAACCACACCAGTAAATGTCTAGAAGGAACTGAGTATCACAGTCATTTTAAAGCTGCCTAATTGGTGCTTATTATGCTTTATTGCTGCTCCGTGACATCCACAGGTGTTTTCAATACCTGATTGAAAACACTTGAATGAACCTCTGTTCTTCAGAGTGGTAGTCTTTAAGGGGTTGAATAATTGTGTCAATGAAGAATTCACAAAATAAACATTTACTACTGTATTACAAAACCAATTGATGTCATTTTAGTTGCATATGGTTCTTTAAAAAGTCCTTGTAGGATTTCATTCTGAATACAATTACAAATGTACACTAAATTCCCTAAAACCCTTTACAGCATTGGGGGTTGAATAATTTTGAACACAACTGTAGGTAGACACACAGACAGAACCCAACTAGAAATACCCATATGTTAAAATTTAATTGTAAATATGTTTAAATATGTCGCAATTTCACAAAATATTCATTTACCCAGGACATACTTGAAAATGAGAGAAATCTCAATGTATCCTTCCTGGTAAAAAACTTTATAAATAAATTCATGATAAAGAGGTTAAAGATTTTGGGCCAAAATCGCCTATTTCAAGAAAGTCCAAAATCATGTTGTTTTTTTCTCCAACTCAGCTGTAAAATTTGCAGCTTTCTGTTTAAGTTCTTATGACCGTTCCTTCTACAGTAATAACATTGTGGGTGTGCATTAATGATAGCCTTATACTGTGCGCACACGTCAGCCTGATTTCTTTAATAAGCTGAAAAGACAGAGAATTCCTTACTTTTATTAACAATACTGGGGAGAGGATGCTTGTTTGTCTTTAAGCCCCAAGTCCTGTTCCATCGACCGTGGGAGTTTGCATGACAAATCGTTGACGTTAAGTGAAAACATCATTCTAAGGAAACTTTTGTCAAAATTAAATAAAAGGCCCTATAAAGTGTGAATAAATCTGTTCTGAAATCTTATTACAAATGACAGACACAGTTACTTCTTCCTCACAGCTGCATAATTTGCAGAGGAACCATTAAAATTGGATTTCCCATCCATATTACTGTTGAAAAAAAATAAAAGAACTTAGATTTCTATTATCTGAACTCATAAACATTATTTGATTATTCTCGTTGTTGCCTCTGGGAAGGAGAGCGTACCATTTTAGGGTATAAATAACATAGTACTAAAATCCTTCTTAAAAAGTTAGAAGACCGTGTAAAGAAGAAAGACATTCGGCCAGGATTTAAGGCGTCCTCCTCTTAAAGGGAACCTTACACTGTTTACACAGCTTTGCATCATTTAATAGGAAAGTCAATTCCGAGACTTTTCTAAGTCATGACAAAAAGTCTTAATTTTATTAAAGACACAGAGTTAAGTATTTGCTCATCTCTTTACTAAGAGATGTCTCAAACCACAACTTACCCAAGGCTAGCCCTGGGCACTGCTGTAGAATTGGTTTGTGGATGCTTCTTTAGGTAATCTGATAAGAGCTCTGTAATTGGCTCTTTATCAGTGACCAGGACGACACTCCCACCCTAAAATAGAAGGATATGCTGACAGTTGTCTTATATGTGGAGGAACATCATTTAGTAGTTTATATAAGCACTGTGTAGGCTGTTGGTGCTTTATTAATGATAAGGATAATAATTATTAAAAATCTATACTTTTGCTAGTCCTCTGGCCAGTAATTGTCACTTGTCATCATGATGGATGTTTGACTCAGCTACATCAACCACCTAGCCAGAGAGGTAGAAGAGACGTGTTGAAGGGGGTCTCCTCGATGCCAGGAACAAAACTTTTGTCTCTAAAGACCGAAGAAGGAGCGTTCGATCTTCATATACTGAAAGGCACTGAAAAGATCATGTTTGAAGAATGCAGAAAAGAAGGAAAAAAACTGCTCAAACGAAAGTCTTTATACATCGTTCTAAAGCTGGTGCTAACTTAACCAGAGCTGTTGTAAACTTAACAACTCCATAGACTATAATGGCTCTGGTAAGTTTACACTAGCTCTGGTTAAGCTAGCACCAACTTTGGAATAGTCTGCTCACATGGTGCTCGGTCAGTTGGGGAGAATAAACAAAGGAGAATTCAAATGGACGAATAAAGTTTAAAAAACACACAACAAACTGATCATGTGCACAAGCTTTAAACTAAGCACCTAAAAGCTCAGAACAGAGAGCCTGTAAAAATGGAAGAATACAGTACATTTAACTGGCACTAAAAGGGAAAAGGTAGAAAAGAATAAAACAGTCAGGAAAAAGTGACCCAAAGACAAAGCAAAGAAATAAAAGTATAATAGATTTAGGGCCCTATTACAATCTTCGCGCCGGTGCAAAAACGCATTAACGCAAGGGGTAAAACCCTTTGTGCTGAACGTCGTATTACAATGTCAGCGCAACAAACGCGCGTATTCGTCTACCGCGGGTGAACCTGCACGAACGCTGTGCGAGCGTACTTTACAGCGCGTGTCCTATACTTAACATTTTGAGCGCAAACGCGAATGAACGCTGTGACAGATCAGATCCGTATATCTATATGTATCTATCTGTGTCTATCTATCTGTATATCTAAATATCTATATATATATGTAATGTATATTCTCTATGGCTATCTATATAGCCGAAGTGTCCATTTTCCACAGCTGCCTGGTGAAAACCTCAGCTCTGAGTAGGTGCTAGAAAGTAATTAAAATGGTTATCTTCTTGCCCCTGGGAGGGATATAACACGTGGCTGCAAAATGGGATTTCTTTTGATACAGGGCCAGGTTGGAAATAACCCATTTGGGGCACTGAAAGGTCCTGTATCCTCTATTCACACCTTGGAGTCTTTGCTACAGACGGCACGGCACCAAGCTGCAAGGGGCCACAAAGAAGTAATCACATCCTTTGATCACTAGAGGGTGTCTTGGGAGATGATTGATATCTTTGGGCAATTAAACTTAATGAAGAAGCGCACTGAGCGTGCCCAGAAAGGGGCAGGCTGGGACCTGTAGTGCAGGGGGCTGCACCATTTATGGGTTATTTTTGAATGACCAGGAAGCCTATATATTCTGGAGCACGCCATGTGGCTCTAGCGGGTTTTAGGGGGTTCACTCGACGTGATGATCTGTCCATGCTTCCATTTCTGTGGGTCTAGGATAGACAGATAGTGAGTTGCTTAACCCTGCGTCTCAAGCTGGCAGCGCGCGTAGTGTTCGTGACAAACGCTGGTACGCGGATGGTATTACAATCTATGCACAGGATTTAACGCCTAGCCTTTGCGCGCATAATTTTAGCAACTCCTAAAAGCTGGTGTTAATAATGGCAAATCTGATCGACCAGGCCGAACCCATATATACCAGCCCAAAAAAAAAAAATACTACAAAGTATAGTTACACCTTCTACTCATACCAAACCAATAAAATGGAGAAGTTGTGTGTGCATTTATTATTACTGCAGCATATATGCACAGATTGACTTTGACAGGCGCAAAAACTTAACATGAGATAATTGTGGCTCTTAATTCTGATTGGCTGAATCGCGTGAAAAAACAGTCCGTACCATGATTTCTGCGCAACGTTGCTGCGTGCGTATTTGTGCGTATCCGTTTTACACGCATTATTGCTCGACGGATGAAAAAATGCGCGAGGATTGTAATTCCAGCGTTGATTTACGAGCGTTAACGTTTAACGCTTGGCGCACAAATTCATGCGTTGCGTGAGCGTTTTAACGCGAATATTGTAATAGGGAACTTAATAAATAATAAAAAAGGAACAGGAAAACATTAAAGGGGTTATTCAAAGAGAGGCGCATTGGCTCCAAAATTGCATCGAATTATGAATTTCCCCATACGGTGCAATTTTAGAGCCACTCGACTATTCAAAAAGCTGTCAGTTTGCCAAATATTGGCAATTACCAATGAAATATGGTGATCTTCAACGGCAGTGAGGTCCACATAGAGAACTAATGTTTAATCTATTCAGAGAACGCCGAACAGCACCGAAATGCCCTGATTTCCAGTGGTTTCATTCAACAGGTTTAATCAGGCAAATCCCATAGGTTTCAATGCTAAAAATATTCCTGTTTTTATCAAATATTTACTAAACCGTTTATTCTTTTAATTTGCAGCAAAAAGTCTCCGGGCCATATTACATACTTGGTGCTAACTTAACCAGAGCAGTTGTAAACTTAAAACCATATTACATAGTTGGTGCTAACTTAACCAGAGTTGTTGTAAACTTAAAGCACAGTGATAAAAAGAATAATACTGCCCTTAAAGACAACGTTGAAATAACAGGGTCATCATGGGTGATCTTCTATGCTAAAAATTGGGAAATACAACACTGGAATAGTGTAAAACCGTAGAACAGTTTAATATTGAAAAAGTATGAAAATGTCCCACTCAAAAAATAAGTGGCACGCAAGGGATAAAAAGTGTGCAAACACGCATATTAAACACAAGGCTTTCAGAAGCAGGTACCGTCCACATAAATGGATTCCAGAGAGCGACTCAGTTGGAAATCCTGGATCTTCAGTGAAAGTCCTACAGCCACAGCATACACAACAACAGTCCCGACCAGGAAGACTGTAGATAGGATACGCTCGACGCGTTTCGTTGAACAAATAAAAGCGACTTCTTCAAGAGCTGTATCCTCCTTGAATGAACTTCCTTCTTAAATAGTTCCATATTATGAACAGAAATGGTCCAAATCAATTCAGCTGTGTGTAATGAATAACACGGACCAATAGTTGACCGGCAACCCTGAAGTGATGTCACGCAACCTCCACATCCGGCCGCAACTGCCGGATGGAAAGCAGCACCACATGACCTCCACATCCGGTTGCAGCGTACATGGAGAGATAGCTTGATCCGGCCACCACATCCATCCATAGACCGGATGGGGAACCGAACCGAAACCAAAAATAGGGACATAAATCCATGGCGATATTAAACTCAAATATGACGGCACAGTATTGTAGAATAACCCTAAAAAAGAAAAGAAGAAGAGTATAGATAGTATACTCCTTTTTAAAAGAAAGATTGAGAAGTCAGGTTAGTTATTGGCTGTTCTAAATGGGATTATTCCTTCTTTACTCGATTCAGTGGTAGGTAGAGATTACTAGGACCCTTAGAAAATGTTGGCCAATCCTGAAAAATGATCAGGTTCTTGGTAAGGTTCAACCAGATTTTCCTCAACTAATTTTTAAAAAAGAAAATTCTGTCAAAACTATTCTTTTTTTTTTTTTTGTAATTCAAGGTTTTTTATTTTGTAAGCAAGAGCAGGAACAAAAAGCAATCAACATAAGTGGCCTCGCAGGGCCATAAGAAACTCACATATGTATTACATAGACATAAGAGAGCCATCAACATAGGCATATGTGGATAAAAGTGTCTCAGATAATAAGGGTGGTTGTGGGAGAAGAAAAGAAAAAGAATAGGAAAGGGGATTATATACACAATGCTGCCAAAAAGATGGTGACTAGGGATGCGCTGTTCGGGTTCGGGGTTCGACCCGAACTTAGCCTGTTCGAGTGGATCGCGAACACCAAACATTTCCGGGTGTGTGCCGCATGTTCGACCACAATGGACTACAATGCATTTTCCCACTGGCCTGAAGCTCGTAATTGGCTACAGCCTTGCACCTGACCACAGGTCTGGTGCAAGACTGGTTCAACACTATGCCAATCACCGCTCAGAGTCCTGATTGGGCAAATTTTGCCCAATCATGGGCTCACAGAGCTAAGTCCCGCAGCACACTATATAACGTTTCCACGCAGCGCTTCTGCACGCATTTCAGAGGAGATTTCAAAGGAGATAGTTGTGTCTTGTTACTGCCGGTCTGCCTCGCTACTGGGTGGGTCTGGGGGGGTCTCATTTCTACCAAATATCAGGGAATTTAGGTGATGTGTGTCTTGTCACTGTGCCAGCAAGTTTTTTTTGGGGTTTACAACTTTCTTTAAAACATTTGTGAATTGAGGTGATCTTCTGGGTCTTGTGACTGTGCCAGCAAATCTTTTTGGGACTCACTAATTTCTTTAAAACACTTGTGAATTAAGGTGATCTGTGTCTCGTCACACATCCAGTACCATGCTGTATTTTGGGGCTCACTAATTTCTTTAAACCACTTGTAATTAAGGTGATCTGTGTCTCGTCACACAACCAGTACCACGCTGTATTTTGGGGCTCACTAATTTATTTAAAACATTTGTGAATTGAGGTGATCTGTGTCTCGTCACTGGCTGCCAGCTATCGGTGTGTCTCACTGAGTTATACCAGAGTTCTTTAAATCTTTATACCAGAGTTGAATCAGAGTTCTGTATATATTAATCTATAAATCACTCACCATGTCTGAAAGAACAAAAAGGACAGGCAGACGCTCCCAGACACAGATAAGAGGGCAAACAGCCCCTGTGTTGGGAGGCTGTGTCTCTGGTCGTGGTGGACGTGGTGCATTCTCTGCAGGGGCATGCTTGTCCTTTCTAACTGGTGCTGGCCATCTTAAGTAGCAGCAACATACAGAGGACTTGGTGGATTGGCTAACCAGGCCGCTTCTAGTGCTTTACAGTCCACCTCAGCTGCCAAAGCATCTAATGCAGCCTCCATGTCCACAGCTACTCCTGCCGTAGCCTCGCTATCACACATGGAGGAGTCAGCTGAATTGTTTGACTACAATGAGAGTGACATGCTGCTTGAGGATGCGCAGCAAGTACAGTGCTCTGATTCAATCTCTGAGGTTGAGCAAGGGAATATAATCAACCTAGAAGAAGGGGGTGCCAGTGATGACACACAAATAACTGGCACTCATGTTGCCCCAGCAGCTGCAGCATACTGCCAAGTTGGCTCCAGTGACGAGGAGATAGGGGGTGAAGATGACATTGATGATGTCACTGACTCCACCTGGGTGCCAGATCGAACTGAGGAATCAAGTGAGGAGGAGGGGGGAGGAGGAGGAGGCACAGCAAACATGAGGCACAACATCCTCTGTGACCAACCGTAGCACTAGCCAGTCCAAGGCATCAGATGTCAGAGCTGCTCCGTGTCACGTCTCGGCCTTGCCCCCTGGTGGTGAAGGGTATTCATGTTTGTTTTTCCCCTATGGTGTGTCTGGCTGTGCTGTTTAGGGCTGATCTGGGGATCTGTTGTGATCTCCTGGTCTGGGGTCACATGGCCCAATCACACAGACCCACTCCCTATATATTCCCAGCAGCACAGAGCCTCATTGACTGTTTGTGGAGTTTGATGGTGGTTCTGTCTGGTTCGTGTTTCCTGAGTTGCTGCAAAGCATTCCTGTTCAAGTGTTTTCTGGTCCTGACCTCGGCTTTATTTTTGACTATCCCTTCTACTCCCCCCTGGTACCGTATATTTCTGATCTGTTGCCAACCTCTGCCTGATTGACGATTCTTGTATGTTTCATGTTTTATGTACCTTGTCTGTCTTAGTTTAGTATTATATTCAGAGGCCGCTTATAAGGACCTCTTTTAGTATAGTCTGTCTGTTTTGTTTACTGTCCTGCAGCCTGCTCCCTTCATGGATTGTCAAGTGTATCTTTGTGTTTCTGAGTGTCCTAAATTGTCTGTCGGTCTTGAAGCCTTCGGAGCTTAGCGGCAATTCTGTTCTGTTTTTTGGTGCTCCTTGGTTTTGGAAAAATCCGTCTGTCCTTGTGTCCAGTCAGTTACTCACCTGCCTTAAGGGCTTCATCTCATGTTCCAAGCCACCACGATGGCCCAATCAGGGGCTAACCGTTACATTACAAACAGTCCATTAATGCCTGCAGGTGAGCTTACGGTGTTAAATTCTGTGCTTCAGATGGTTTTTGATCTGCTGACAGAGCTGAAGAGGTTAATGCTGTCTCTCAGTGGGCTTAATTATGTGGTTCCTCCCAGCAGAGTCTCTGGGGAACCTCCCATGAGTGAAAGAGAGAGACGTAGAATTCTTAATCTCTGTTATTATTGCAGTTCACCCCAGCATAAAATCTTTTGCTGTCCATTAAAGCCCAAACCCAGAATGTCATGTTCTCAGGGTGAGACCCTGGTATCCACGTCATGTAGCCATAGCGCTGACCCTACTGCTGGGACCTCTGTTTCTGTGCAATGCAGGGGTGTTGCAAATTCCATGTTATGCAGTGGATCACTGTTTCTCAGTTCTTGTCATGGGTCTAGGGCCCAGGGTGGCACTGTTGCCACAAGGGTCCAGGGTGGCACTGTTGCCACAAGGGTCCAGGGTGGCGCTGTTGCCACAAGGGCCCAGGGTGGCACTGATGCCACAAGGGCCCAGGGTGGCGCTGATGCCACAAGGGCCAAGGGTGGCGCTGATGCCACAAGGGCCCAGGGTTGCGCTGTTACAGGAACACAGCATAAAGAAAAACCTGTCTGTTCTGCACATTGTATTGTGCCTATGTCCATTCCTGGCGGGAGGCCAGTTTTGTTTCTGTCTGACAAGGTGTCAGCGGTGCCAGAACCTGGCCCATTGCCGGTAACACTCCCAAGCTGTGTGTCAGCGGTAACACTCCCAAGCTGTGTGTCAGCGGTAACACTCCCAAGCTGTGTGTCAGCGGTTTTGTCCCAGGTGGGCCCAGAGCCCTTCATGCCTGTCGTGGGCCCAGAGCCCTTCATGCCTGTCGTGGGCCCAGAGCTCTTCACGCCTGTCGTGGGCCCAGAGCCCTTCCTGCCTGCTGACGAGTCAGTTGTGCCGATGTTGAGCTACGAGGTAGCCGTGCCTATGCTTTGTTATGAGGCCGAAGTGCCTGTATCTAAACATGAAACCTTCATGCCTGGTTCTACTAACGAGCTGCTAGTCATGCCGATTCCGATCCACGAGACAATTGTGCCCGTGTTGTGCGAGGCAGCCGTGCCCATGTTCTGCTGTGAGGCAGTCGTGCCCATGTTCTGCTGCAAGGCAGCCGTGCCCATGTTCTTCTGTGAGGCAGCCGTGCCCATGTTCTGCTGCGAGGCAGCCGTGCCCATGTTCTGCTGCGAGGCAGCCGTGCCCATGTTCTACTGCGAGGCAGCCGAGACCATGTTCTGCTGCGAGGCAGCCGTGCCTATGTTCTGCTGCGAGGCAGCCGTGCCCATGTTCTGCTGCGAAGCAGCCGTGCCCATGTTCTGCTGCGAGGCAACAGTGCCCAAGTCTTTCTGCGAGACAGCTGAGGCCTCGTTAGGTTATGAGACCAATGTGCTCACATTAACACATGAGACCACTGTGCCCTTGTCCCACAGTGGGTCCAGTGTTGTTCCTACCGTTGTCTTGCCAAGTGTGGGTCCCGAGCCCTTCATGTGTAATTCGGGCAATGTGCCCCTAATGCCTTTTTCTGGCGATATGCCAATTTTGTCCCAGGTGGGTACTAAGTCCTTCATGTCTGGTTTGGGCCAAGAGCCCCTCATGTCAGCCCCTGATGGCACGCTGCCAGGTATGTCTGTTTTTGGTTATTTGCCAGTCCTGCCAGTTAATGGAGTGACAGCCAAACTGACTGGTGCTACAAATTCTAGCCCTCTACCCGAAGGTTATATACAATCCCCATGCGGGATGTTGTTCCGTGAGGCACACTGGGCCATGATCAAGAAAGACCCTAATGCTCTCAGGTGTTTTGAGGAGGATTCCGATGACTCGGAGGGTCCACAGTGCACTCCTCCAGGTGAAATCTGTAACAATGGTGAGGTGCCAGTTGTATCATATCCTGGCAATGTCCTCTGTTCCAACGGTGTGCCAGTTAAAGGCGAGTTGTCAAGCCTGTCCAAGTCGAGCTGCAAGGGAGTCGTATCCAAGTCAAGTCACGTGACCACTGTGCCCACGTCTTGCAGTGGGCCCATTGCTGTCAAACCCACTTGTGGGGTAGAGAGGTTTAAATCGTGTGGTGTTAAACAGATAACCAAGTCTGCCCCTACTATTGCCGTGTCGTGTGGGGTGGTCACCAGTTCTAGATCTCGTTCAAGGAGAAACGTAAAAAGGTGACTAACCCTAGTCCAACTGATTCTATGTCCAGTCTGACTGATGCCGAGATCCCCCAACCCGTCATGTCCCTGAGGGCTATGTGCAGTCGCCCTTTGGACTGGTGTTCAGGAAGGACCACTGGGTTGCCATTCAAAGGAACCCTCATAGACGGGGGCGTCTTGTGGAGGAGGATGACGACTCTGAATGGGACCTCAAAGGACTTTGGTGACTGGTGTTCGTGATCTGGTTTCCTGATTCTGTCTGCCATGTTTTTTGTTTTGGTGCCCGGGAGGTCACCCGTAAGGGAGGGGGTTATGTCACGTCTCGGCCTTGCCCCCTGGTGGTGAAGGGTATTCATGTTTGTTTTTCCCTATGGTGTGTCTGGCTGTGCTGTTTAGGGCTGATCTGGGGTTCTGTTGTGATCTCCTGGTCTGGGGTCACATGGCCCAATCACAGAGACCCACTCCCTATATATTCCAGCAGCACAGAGCCTCATTGACTGTTTGTGGAGTTTGATGGTGGTTCTGTCTGGTTCGTGTTTCCTGAGTTGCTGCAAAGCATTCCTGTTCAAGTGTTTCTGGTCCTGACCTCGGCTTTATTTTTGACTATCCCTTCTACTCCCCCCTGGTACCGTATATTTCTGATCTGTTGCCAACCTCTGCCTGATTGACGATTCTTGTATGTTTCATGTTTTATGTACCTTGTCTGTCTTAGTTTAGTATTTTATTCAGAGGCCGCTTATAAGGACCTCTTTTAGTATAGTCTGTCTGTTTTGTTTACTGTCCTGCAGCCTGCTCCCTTCACGGATTGTCAAGTGTATCTTTGTGTTTCTGAGTGTCCTAAGTTGTCTGTCGGTCTTGAAGCCTTCGGAGCTTAGCGGCAATTCTGTTCTGTTTTTTGGTGCTCCTTGGTTTTGGAGAAATCCGTCTGTCCTTGTGTCCAGTCAGTTACTCACCTGCCTTAAGGGCTTCATCTCATGTTCCAAGCCACCACGATGGCCCAAGCAGGGGCTAACCGTTACACTCCGGTGCAGAGCGCTGTTGTCTCAAAGAACACATGCAGGAACTCTGCTGTCTGGGAGTTCTTTAAGAAATATGCAGCAGACCCCACCGTTGCTATTTGTAATCTATGTCAGATGAGGCTGAAGCGTGGGATAAACACCGGACACTTGGGTACCACGTGCTTGAGGCGACATATGAACAAGTGCCACACATCAGGTTGGCGCAAAACTTTGCTTAGGTCCTCCTCCTCCTCCTCATCTGTCTCTATCCACACTGTATGTCCTGCCATTTCATTGCCTACAACCTCCACCGACAGGGATGATGCTACAGTAATGGATGTACCAGCAGGTCCTTCCTCACAATGTGACATCATCCCAGTAGCTGAAGATTTACGCAGTCAGATTACGTTGCCGCAGCTGCTGCAGCGAAAGAAAAATATAGTCCCAACTGTCATGACCAACTACGCGCGCTGCTGCGCAAAGACGCCGGGTTAAGCCGCTCACTATCTACAGTATCTATCCTAGACCCAGATAATTACGCGCACTTCTCTACCCGTCCCGGCCACACTTTCCTCTCACAACAGGCACGTAGAGCGCGATATACTGATCCCAGGATTGCAACCCAGTACAAGTCTTCTCCTGAAGCGCGTACTATCTACGTCTCTCACAATCCCGGAGCTCACTTTCTTATTCTATTAGTAACGCTGCCACAGTCCTCACTGACGCTACACGCGTCGCAACAGGAGACGCAGGGCTTAGCAGCCGCACTATCCTAGACTCGGACAGTGCCTACGGATCCCACAATTCCCTGCCGTTTCCTGACGACCGCAACACGCAATTTCTTATATATAACCGAGCTTAAAGCAAATAGCAATACTCCCAATCTCTTAGTTAGCGTGGATTTCATCAGCCAGAGTCAAAACTTAAATACTTTTTGTTTATTTATGATATAAAAAGAATCACAGTGCTTGGTTACATAAAAAATTATAACTAGAATAAATCAATTACTTACACACTACACAGCAAACGAAAGAAAAAGGGTTAACCATAGAGCGTTACTTACGAAGAGCTATTCCTTAAGCTAGCAGCCATGGCCTCATGGAGTCTGGAGATAGGAACATGGACAGATCAGTCCTCTTTAGAAGGTACCCCAAGTGATCAGCCAAAGCACATGGCCAGTGTTCAGAATTTATACCCTTCCTGATCTTTCCAGCCCCCACCCACAAATGGCCCAGTGTCCTGGACTCCATTTCCCAGAGTGCCATTCTCGCTCGTGCTCAGTAAGCTTGTCAATTAATCTTTAATTGCCCAAATGTGTCTATCTCTGCCCCAGACCCCCCTTAGAGATCAAGGATGTGCTTCCTGTCTTTTAAAATTGTGTCTAACATCTTGGTGCCGGGCTGGTTTCCAAGGTGTGATTTTCTATGTCAGTGTACAAAAGGAATTCCCTTTTTACAGCTACGTCTCCCCAGGGGAGAAAGCAAACCATGTTAATTACATTTCAGCTGTGAACACAGGGATACACTTACCAAATGGCCAGACACAAATATGAATATACTCTATATGGAGGAGATATGTATGAACCAGCAGATAGACACATAGAAATACAGATCTAATCTGCCACACCAACCATCCCCAAGCACAGTGTCTAAATGCCAGCTTAGGAAAATTACTCGCATTGCAGCTGCTGCCTTTCCAGCTGGTGGACTCTGTTCCCTTCCGTGAATTTGCTGAATGTGCTGTACCACAGTGGCAGGTTCCAAAACGCCATTACTTTTCACGCAAGGCCATTCCAGCACTATACCAGCACGTGGAAGACAATGTTATCCAGTCATTGGGAAAGGCAGTCAGCAGCAAGGTGCATGTCACTTCAGACACGTGGTCCAGCAAGCATGGACAGGGTCGTTACATTTCCTTCACGGCACACTGGGTAACTCTGATTGCAGCTGGGAGGGATCCAAGACGGGCCTCTGTGCTGGAGCTTGTTTATCCACCACGCCTCCAGAAAGCTGCTTGTATGAGGTCTGTCTGCTCCACCACCACCACCACCTCTTCCTCCTCCTCCTCCTCCTCCTCCGTCTCTGGCAAAGTGGCAGTTAAACCCACGCCTGACAGGGTCTACGCAATGGCTGAAGCAAAAAGATGCCATACTGTGCTTGAGCTGGTTTGTTTAGGGGACAGGAGCCACACCGGGTCAGAAATTTTGTCAGCTCTGCAGGGGCAGGTGCAGAGATAGTTAACACCACGCCAGCTTGAGCGGAGAATGATCGTTTGCGATAATGGCAGCAACCTTCTCTCCGCCCTACGCAAGGGTAAATTGACGCATGTACCATGCCTAGCACACGTCCTAAATCTGGTGGTACAGCGTTTCCTAACCAAGTACCCAGGGCTGCCAGAGCTTCTCATCCAGGCCAGGAAAGTCTGCAGCCACTTCAGACGGTCATTCCCAGCAAGCGTTCGCCTGGCAGAAATTCAAAGAGAATTCCACCTTCCCACAAACCGTCTGATCTGTGACATGTCCACCAGGTGGAACTCGACATTAGCAATGCTGCAGCGTCTGCACAAGCAGCAGAGGGCCATCAACGAGTACCTGTGTGAGTATGGCACAAGGACAGGTTCAGGTCAACTTGTTTTTTCCCCCCCGCCGCAGTGGCTGATGATCAAGGATGCATGCACTGTACTGTCACCATTTGAGGAGGCAACGAGGATGGTGAGCAGGGACATTGCATGCATCAGTGACACAATTCCTTTAGTGTTCCTGCTGGAGCACACTCTGCGGGGAATTATAGATGTGGCTCTAGAGGCAGAGCAGCGGGAGGAAGAGGAGGCCTTCCCTAGCTCTCAAGGCCCCAGTCTTTCCGCAGACAGCATTCCAGCGGGTCCTACTCAGATCAGACAGGAGGATGAGGAGGAGGAGGACTATTTAAGAAATGGGGGCATTGAAGGTGGGGATTCCTCAAGGGAGGGTTTTGTGTGCCCAGAAACAGAAGGGCTTGTGCGTGGCTGGGAGGAGGAAGTGCACGATACGGTCATCCTCATTGACCAGGAAGACTCGGGAGCTAATGCCACCTCCAACCTACTCTGCATGGGCTCCCTAATGATGCAAAGCCTGCTAAAGGACCCCAGGATTTGTGCTATCAAGGAGAGGGATCATTACTGGTTGGCAACCCTTCTTGATCCACGATACAAGGGGAAAGTTGCAGAGCTCATCCTGCCCGCACAGAGGGAGCACAGGATGAAAAAACTTGAGGACGCTCTAAAGCGACACTTGTGTAACACCTTTCCAGGCACTGGTAGATTACCAAGTGCTGACACACGTGCTTCTGAGACTGCGGGTGATCAGAGGAATAGCGGTGAAGGGCAGGGCCGCTTGACTGATGCTTTTTTAAATTTTTTTAGTCCACGACGCCCAAGGACGTCAAATGTAGGCACCCATTGCCAGCGTCTTCACCATATGGTGCAGGACTACCTAGGGGCAAGGGCAGACCTGGATACCTTTCCAGCAGATGATCCACTGGCTTACTGGGTGTTGAGATTGGATCACTGGCCAGAACTTAGCCAATATGCTATTCAGCTATTAGGTTGCCCTTCATCTAGCGTGCTTTCCGAAAGGACGTTCAGTGCCGCTGGAGGTTTTGTCACAGACAAAAGAGTGCGTCTGTTCACCGACTCTGTAGACCGGCTGACATTTAGAAAAATGAATCAGTCCTGGATCAGCAGCTATCAATCCCCTGATGCTGAAGTAATGGAATAGATAGGGGATGTCCTCTTCTGCATTCACAAAACCTCCAGCACTGAACTCTTCCACAATACCACAAAAGGGTTACGGTGTGAAGGCACTTGCTGCCATGAAAGGCACAATATTTGGCTGCACTGACGCCTGTGCCAGATTTATATCATTTTTTTTTTTTTTTGAACCGCAGGGTCCAACCCTGCACTCTTCCACAATACCACAGAGGGGTTACTGTATGATGATACCTGCTGGCCTGGCATTAAAGGCACATATCTGGGTGCACTGATGCCCATTACCAGATCAAAAACTTTTCAATATAGGACCACATGGTCCACCCCTGCACTCTTCCACCATACCACAGAGGGGTTACTGTATGATGATACTTGCTGGCCTGGCAGTCTTGCACCAAAGGCAGAATATCTGGGTGCACTGACGCCTTAACCAGATGCATATCTTTTTAATATAGGAACGCAAGGTCCACCCCTGCACTCTTCCACAATAACAGAGGGGTTACTGTATGATGATACTTGCTGGCCTGCATTAAAGGCACAATATCTGGGTGCACTGACGCCCATTCCCAGATTCATATCTTTTTAATATAGGACTGCATGGTCCACCCCTGCATTCTTCCACAATACCACAGAGGGGTTACTGTATGATAGTTTGCATGCCTGGCACTAAAGGCACAATATCTGGGTGCACTGCCACTGACGCCTGTATCAGATTCATATCCTCAGAGGGGTTACGGTGTGACGGCACTGTTGCGGACGCTAAAAGCCCAATTTTAAAGCACCTATTGTTACTTTCATCCAAAGCCTGCATAAGTTTCACAATAATTTAGCCAAAAAAATCACTAAACTTTTTCTGCGCGTCCTAAAATGTCTTTTCATACAGGCTGCCGCCCCAAGCAGTTGTTTATGGATAGATTAAAGGAAAAGCATTTACCGTCATATGAAACGTCATTTTTTTTGTTTTTAAGTGTTTCTTTACATCCTAGAAATCCGCCACTTCACGGGCAGGTTATGGGGACCTCCTAGGCACGATATTTGAAGGAATTTTTGTTTTTTATTTTTAACCCTTATTTCATGGAAAACTCACTGTCCCTTTAAAAAGGTTTTTTTTTTAACTTTTTGTCCTTGTTTCCTGTCCCCCAGGGAGGGACAATGTCACGGGGCCCGGGATCCTGAGGGCCAATCATAACAAAGTTTTATTTTTTGCGAACAGCTTTTAAAGCTGCAGTGTTTTTTTTGTTTTTGTTTTTTTTTACCCATTCGTCAGCTTTTTCCCGCACCTGTTAGTCAACTTTTTTCAGATCGATTTGTTATCTTTTTGCCGTTTTTCGAATGCGTTTGGTGATTTTTCTGATCGTTACTGTGATTTTTGTGGATTTCTGCGATCACAGTAACGATGTCACCATTGTGACATGTTAAAAGAGCTAAACTGGCCATTGCTGGAATCCAGACGCACCCTTCACCTTCCAACCTGGTGTTTAAGGGGTTTTCTGGGAAGCTGCCACCCTACCTGAATAGGCTGCTTCCCCTAGCAGTTCCCTCATCCTATAACCTCCGATCCAGGACCGGCACCTTACTTGCAATACCACAATACAAAAAGAAAGTGGCTCGATCCTCATTTTCCTACAGAGCACCACAGTTATGGAATAACCTCCCAGATGCCATCAAATCTTCCCCCAGTCTAAAGTCCCTTAAGAGCTCCCTATTAACATACCTCAATACAGAATGCACCTGTAAACATGTAACATAATGAATATATTTCCTACATATTTATTTTCTGTTAATCTGTATATGTGTTTTGTTTTTAATATCTTGCATTTATTACTTTGTATTTCTGTAACAACTGTAACAATTCAATGTTCTCGAACCCAGGACATACTTGAAAATGAGAGAAATCTCAATGTATCCTTCCTGGTAAAATATATATATATAATTATATTTATTAGATAGGCCATGTTAGTCCAGATGCCAAAATCACGAGTTTAGCAGTACGTGAAACTGATCAGAAGCTTCAAGACCTGAAGAAGAGAGGTTACACTCTCGAAAGCTTGTTTATTAAATGTAACGTTAGTCCAATAAAAAAGGTATCACTACGTACTGCTATACTCGTGATTTATATATATATACACATATATATATATATAAAATAGAGATAAGGCAGCACATCGGGATTTGGATAAAACAAAAAACTTTAATTGGCACAGATTAAAATACCTGTCCATTGACCAACGTTTCGGCCCCAATGGGCTTTTATCAAGGAATACAGGCTTGCAAAATAACACAAACATTTATAACAAAATACCGGCATGGATCCAAATGAACGCCAAAGCGCATGAACCCGGCGTCTACTTCTGGGTTTGACGCCGAGCAGAGACATAATTGCAAATTGGACCTGTGTGTTCAGGTAACCATGGGGATAGACAAAACAATAAAAACAAAAAACCTGGCTGGACCGGAGACGAGAGCAATCGGCGGCAGCATATAACACAGCAACATATCTCTGCAAAATTTGTAAACAAAGCGGCCGAAGGAAAAAGGATACTGGCTTGAAATAAATTATTTAAACCAATTATAAGGCAAATATTCAGCACCAAAACCCACATAGATATGCAGGCTAAGGATCAATGTGCACATCCACAATAAAATAGCACCATAGGACGAAGAAAAACTATAACATAGAAGCAAGCGCCACAACGATATCCCTATAATAGGTACAGCAACGTACCAAATTACCTAAATTATTACAGATGCTTGACTGTGGCAAATACCAAAAAGAGAAGCATCGTATGTGCAAATGTATACAAATAGAACACCTGTACCAAAAACCAAAAAAGCACTACCTAGAAGTTAAAAACGGAGTATAGGAAATATATTCGTTAAGACCACGGGGGGATAGAGTGTCAAGGGTCTTAATCCAAAATGTCTCACGCTGAAGCAACAACCGTGAGCGGTCTCCCCCTCTATGAAGGGGGGGCACATGATCGATGGCAACCACACGTAGTGTGGTGAGCTGATGTTTACTAGCCAGGAAATGTCTGGCAACCGGTTGTTCAGAATGATTACTGCGAAACGCAACAGTGATGTTGGACCGATGGCAACGAATCCTATCCCGTAAAGGTCTGTCGGTCTTGCCAACATAGGCAAGACCGCATGGACAAGTGAGTAAGTATACCACGAATTCAGTAGTAAATGTGATATGTTGCCGGATCTTAAACCTCTTGCCTGAATGTGGATGAGGAAATGAACCTGTAGTTGTCATGTGGCTACAGGTAACAATTGGGACAACAGAAGTATCCTGGTCTAAGAGACTGAGTAACGGCTGAATACGCCTTAACAGGGTCCGCCCTAACTAAAAGGTCACGGATGTTCTTGGACCTCTTATAACTAATAACAGGAGTTTGTAGAAATTTTTTAGGAAGTGACTTGCCACCCTGAAAGAGGGACCAGTTGGACCGAATGGCCTTGGCCATAGCCTGACTTGACATATGATAAGTTAATGGTACAAAAATCCGAGGTATTGATTTAGAGGAACTAGGTGTAGGGGATTTAAATTTAGCATGGGCTTTGGAAAGAGCTTGTTGAAGATCGTATGGTTTATAACCCCTGGCCACAAATCGTTGGAACATTTCATCCAATTGTATCAACCTGGCCTGACCATCAGAATTATTCCGTAGAACACGTAAGAATTGGGAAATGGGTAAAGACCGAATTAAGTGTGGGGGATGGAAACTATCTGCATGAAGCAGAGTGTTCCTATCTGTGTCTTTGCGATATAGTGAGTGTGTAAGCACTCCATTCTGGATGCTCACCAACACATCAAGAAAGCTAACAGACGTCATACTGGAAGTGCAGGTGAAACGAACAGGAGAGTCAAGGGCATTAAGGAACTGAACCATATCTAGTAGAGATTGTTGAGACCCCTGCCATATCAAAAAGACATCATCAATAAATCTTCTATAGTAGATAATGTTAGCAAAAAGTGGCAGAATGTGTAGTTGTTCATAATGGTACATGTACGCGTTAGCGTATGCTCGCGCCATAGAGGCCCCCATTGAAGTGCCAGCCAGTTGCAAATACACCTTCTTCTCAAATCGAAAAATATTACATCCCAAAGTTATCTGCAGGATTTCCCTCAAAAATTCTAGGGGCGGCCCATGATAAACTGTGAAAGTTTGAAGAATCCCCAAGAAGGCTGAAATTCCTCCCTCATGGGGAATGATGGTATACAGACTCTTGACGTCTAAGGTAACTAATATGATGGGCTCTGCAGGCAGTTGAAAATCTCTTAAAGACACCCCACATTTTTTATCCTTAAGACATGTAGATAAGGATAGAATAGACTCCTTGGGGCGTGGCTTGGGCGCCATTCGGGATGGTCGTGTGAGGGCAGAGCTCCGTCCAGACTCCGGCTTTATCAGGCTCTCCTGCACTCCCTGACCGGCGATGGGGAAATCCAATAAAACCCCCGGCACTCAGAAACCTCAGGGGACAGACCGGGTGACTGACACCCCCTCCCTGCGCCGATTCCTGGTGGGGCCTGCAGATTCCCCAGTGGGTCCACCGGACAAGATGGCGGCCAGGATGAGGACACCACCAGAGTCTGAGATCTCCTCGATTCCAGCGGCAAGTAATATAGATGCGGTCTCGATGGACCCGGCAACATGGCTTCCCCTGCTGCGCAATCTACCCACCAAAAGCGATTTAAAAGAAGCTAATACAGAACTGCGCTCTTCTATCATGGCCGAATTGCTGCACGTACGCCAAGACATCCAGGGCCTAGCACTCCGGGTAGACACGCTGGAACAAGGATCAGATTCATTGCGGCTAGCCCACGAAGTGACAGTATCAGTTTTACACCTGCGTTCCAGTCAACTGCGCAACATGGCCTTACACCTGGCCGACCTGGACAACAGAGGCCGCCGCAACAACCTTAGGCTGCGGGGATTACCTGAAACAGAGACGTCTGCGGAACAACTTAAGGGTATGCTCTCCTCCATTTTTAATTCCTTGCTGGACAGGCCCGAACCCTCGGCTATAGACTTTGTCCGGGCCCATAGAGCTCTCAGACCGAAAGGCCCGCCGGGTAGCCCGCCACGAGACGCGATATGCTGTCTATATGACTTTAACCTCAAGGAGGATATATTACGCAAAGCCCGAGAGGCAATGCACTTTTCTTATGAAGGGACCGAGCTTCAATTATACCCTGACCTGTCACCAGCCACGCTAGCCTACAGGCGTGCCTTGAAGCCCCTCACCTCGCTCTTACGGGATCAGCAACTCCGCTACCGTTGGCACACCCCAACAGGCCTAGCAGTCATCTCTGAACAGGGCACCCATATCCTGCAGACCCCGGAAGATGTTGAGGCCTTGTCGGCAGACCTACAATTACCCCCCCTACAATTTGTATGGCCGGATCCTCTGGCCTTATATAATCAGGCGGCACGAGGCTCGCACCAGAACCCTCTCCCCCCGCGCACAGGGAAAAGCCGCGGTCAAGCGGGGAGACGTACTGGCTCACAGCCGTGAATTGATGACCATCCACCTTGTTTGCACACCCACAGGATCTGGCCCTCCGTCTTTTAATTTTTGTCCCGCTCACAGCACATCGCAGCGCGACCCCTCATCGGTTACCCCCTGCGGCACGGCTGCTTGCCTCTTTCTAAACCACAGGGCTACCAGCGGATTTGGAAGATACCCTTGGAAGGCCCCCCACTAACAGATTATAATGGGGTTCTTCTCCGGACCTTCATGGGACCCTGCCCCGTCTTTATGCTGACCTCCCACGAGTGTGTCTTTCGGGAATGACGCCGACGGGGACCTATGCACATTCCGGACTACCTCTGCGGCCTAGTCCTTGTGGGAACGGAATGCATCGCCACTTCACATGGGCAGGATTGCCCTCTTGAGCAGTCATTTGATCTTCCTGCGTTCGAGAAATGGGGGCCCGCTCTCCGCTACCTTAGCGGCGACGCCACCTCATAACCAATCTGGACGAGATAACCCGTCACACTCTGCAGCAAGACAGGCCTCGTGCCGGGACTATTTTTTCGTGTTCGGTCAGAGGGCCTCCGCCGACGCCCCAAACCTGGTCAGGTTCGTTTCAATCCCTAAAAAAGTTGGCCTCCAGCCTTCAGCATGTTTGTTTGCCCACAATGTTTTTCTTATGCTAATTCATGAGTCATTTTACTGCTCTGCAAAAGTTTGTTTTTTTTGTAAGCACTTGCGTTGACGGTCCCAGGTGGGGCTAGACCACGACCCCGTTGAGGTTAGCGGTTCCACAGAGTACGGTCGTAGTCCGGTGTTTTCACTGGGATTGTCGCCGTACCCGCCGCTCGTCACCTCCTTGTACTTGTATATAGTTACCCCTGATTTTCTGTTTATTTTCCCTTTCCTCTGTTCCCCCCTGAGGAGATAGAAATGTCAACTGAATGTAACACACCACTGACACCTGCTGATTTACTTATTGTCTTTATCAATGCTAACGGACTAAATAGTCCGGAGAAACGCTCCCACGCCATGCGTGACTTTCGCTCCCAGAAGGCCTCTGTTGTGTATATACAAGAGACTCACTTTCAGGAAGGAAAGGCACCCTCTCTCACTAACTCCCATTATCCCATCGGGTTTTTTAGCCACAATGCTGAGGCCAGGTCCAAGGGGACAGCAATCCTGTTTCATAAGCGAATCCCGTTTCAACTGCTTGATACCGTGACTGATGTGGGGGGTCGCTTCATTTTCGTGAAAGGGCAGATCCGGAACCAAACTTATACCTTCGCTAACTGCTATGCCCCTAACAAAGCCCAACACAAGTTCCTCTCCACAACTCTGCGGGCGCTACGGGATTTCGCGGAAGGACTCGTAGTACTAGGGGGGGACTTTAACTTACCTCTAGAACCTTCTTGGGACACTTCTGCAGGCCGCTCCTCTATCCCACTACACATTTTGCGCTCATGCCGGAGTTCTCTACATAAAGATAGATTTGCGGACTGCTGGCGCACACTACACCCCACGGGTAAAGACTTTTCTTTTTACGCACACCCCTCCCAATCGTATTCTAGAATTGACTATCTCTTTGTCCCCCAGTACTACCTCTCTGCTCTGCGCTCCGCTACGATAGGCACAGCCACATGATCAGACCACGCCCCGGTAACCATTACCCTTCGCTCACCCTTGTTTAAACCCACTGCACCAAATTGGCGCCTCAATGACTCTCTCCTATCTGACCCGCTTGTGGCTGAGGAAGGCCGGCAGGTCCTTACTGACTATTTTGAAAGGAACGCAGTGGGGGACGTGTCCTCACCAGTGGTCTGGGAGGCTCACAAATGTGTGATCAGAGGCTACTTCATCCGTAAAGGCGCCGAACGAGCTAAACGCTGCTCGGCTGACATACGAGATCTCCAACAACAAATATCCCAGGTCTCCTCTGACCACAAGCGGGACGGTGACCCTGAAACCATGGCCCTTTTGACCGAACTGCGCAGATCCCTAGCTGAACTCTTAAACACGCGCTATCACAGGACATACCTGCGCTCAAAGGCCCTTTTCCACTCCCATGGTGACAAGAGTGGGAGACTGCTTGCTAGAATGTTAGCCAAAAAAAGATCAGCTGCCTATATTGCTAAATTGCGAGACAGACAGGGCACACTGCAGCGGTTGCCGGTCAAATTGCTTCAGATAGTCCGAGACTATTATGCCGCACTATATGATCTGCAGGGGACCATCAACCCTCAAGATCGGGCACGCAAACGCTCGGACATACTATCCTATCTGACCAAGTACTCCACCAAAAAAGTCTCCCGCCAAACTTCTGAACTCCTTGACCACCCCTTAAACATAGTAGAGCTGGCCTTAGCACTCAAAACCTCTAAACCCGGTAAAAGCCCTGGCCCGGACGGCCTCCCGATTAGGTACTACAAAAGCTATGCTGCGATCCTCTTCCCCCATCTTTTAACGGCCCTTAATGACTTGACGGATGGACTGCAACTTCCCACGCAGACCCTCAGCGCAAATATCACGATATTGCCAAAAGAAGGCAAAGATCCTGAACTGTGCACCAGCTATAGACCCATTTCCCTACTAAACTGCGACCTGAAGCTCTTCTCCAAAATCCTGGCGGACAGACTGAAACCCTTCCTCCCGGCTCTTGTCCCTGGCCAAGTGGGGTTTGTCCCTGGCCGAGAGGCCCGGGACAACACCATGAGGACCCTGCAGCTTATGCACCATGCCCGACGCTCCTCTCAGACATTAGCGCTTCTGTCCACGGACGCGGAGAAGGCCTTCGACGGGTAGACTGGGACTTTATCTCCCTCTCCTTGACACACATAGGCCTAGGCCCTCATCTCTGTGCCTGGATAGGTGCCCTGTACGGGGATACAACTGCGCGCGTATGTGTTAACGGGGTGTTTACGGCCCCGTTTGCCATCCGCAACGGCACACGGCAGGGATGTCCTCTCTCGCCGCTACTGTTTGTGGTGACTTTAGAGCCATTCCTGGAGGCTATACGATCAATCCAATATCACAGGGGTTACTGTAGGAACTCAACAACACAAAGTGGCGGCGTATGCAGACGACCTCTTGTTTTTTGTAACTAGGCCGGAGATTTCCCTACCAGGGTAATGACAGCTTTCGAGGAATACGGCGGACTCTCTAACCTGAAAATTATTTCTTGAAATCATATATCCTCAATGTCACGGTACCAGAATCTAGAGCCCAGGCAATGAGACCACACTTTGCCTTTAAATGGATGGCTGATAGAATCAAATATTTGGGCATATGGCTACCATCACAACACTCCCGTCTCTACCAAGATAACTTTCCACCACTTCTCGGAGCCTTGCAACGCGACCTAGCCAACTGGAATCACCCACATATCTCCTGGCTCGGTCGCATTGCAGTGGTCAAAATGAATGTTCAACCTAGACTCCTATATCTCATGCAAACGATACCTATCGATCTTCCCAAGGCGTTCTTCACTTCTCTTCGATCCATGGTAGCCACCTACATCTGGAGAGGTAAACGCCCTAGACTGAGCTATCAAGTCCTTACCAGATCCAGGGCAATGGGAGGACTAGCCTTACCCAATTTTAGCCTCTATCACCAGGCCTGCCACCTTCAACGGGTGGTGGAATGGTTGAGAGAGGGGTCAGTTAAGCTATGGAGGGCAGTGGAACAGGAGCTGGTGGGAAGACCATTGACTGTCCTTCCCTGGCTCACATTGAAGGAGGGTCGGAGATTGGCTAGTTCATCGCCATACCTGCAGGCGACTTATGGGATATGGCGCAGGTCGGCCACTAAATTTGGTCTCACATCTTTCCCTTCCCCTATGACACCGGTGGTACACAATGAGGAATACCTTCCCGGACTAGATCCCCACTCGATACGGAAACTGGTCCCGGATCCCACACCACGCATTTCGCACTTCTTCCACGACTCGACCTGCCGGCCTCTGACGGACTTGATGAGAGATAGTCCCATCTCGTTCCTCCACACGTTCCACTATGCGCAGCTCCGACACTACCTGGACAGTTTGCCTCAGAAACACCAGCTAGGGCGCCCACTACGGTCTTTCGAGAAATTATGCTGCATCAAAGGACCTCTCTCACACGGTTTATCCCTGCTTTATTCTCTACTTAGGGAGGCGGCCTCGGATGTGCCGCCGCCGTATATGGGAAAGTGGGAAAACATGCTAGACGTGGTTCTCTCCGATGCACAATGGTCCAAGATCTGCGAGCTGATACATCACTGCTCGGTCTCCTCCAAAGCGCAGGAAACTGCATACAAAGTCCTCAGCCTATGGTACCGCACCCCAGATAAGATTAATCGCTATGACCCTCAAGTACCAGCACAATGTTGGAGATGTAATGGGGCACGGGGAGACATGCTGCACATTTGGTGGGAGTGCCTGAAATTACAACCTTTCTGGTCCAGGATTTATGACATACTTAAGGTGCTCACGGACCCTCCCCCAGAGTTCACACCGGCCGCGTTCCTCTTACACCATAATACATACTCCGTTGCTGCATATAAACGCACCATGGCCATTCGCATCCTGAACACCGCCAAAGCTCTGGTGCCACTTTACTGGCTACAACTCACCCCACCACCTCTTTCACTATGGTTTACTCGCATGGAAGAGTTACACACAGTGGAACAGCTGGTTTTCAGTGCTTCTGATAGATTACCCCAATACACGGCGATATGGTCCAACTGGGTACTCCAATCCTCGTCCCGAGCTTTCCAAGAGTTACTTACCATCCCCGCATGAACATATACACACTCAGCAATGGAACTCAGACATCTTCGTAACACATGTAAGATCGCATTGAAGTGCTTATCCTCAATCCCTCAGTTCCTTACCCATTTCTCTCCATGTCTTTGTTTCTTGATCTGTGTTTATATTGCAACATTATAAGGGTCCTGCGAGTCCCTCTGTCAATTCTCAAACTGCATTAATGAACCTGCGAGTTCTATGTTGTTCGTCTTTGCTTGATAAACCAATAAACAGTTATTTACAAAAAAAAAGAATAGACTCCTTACACAGAAATTCAATCAATCTCCCGAAGGGTTCCAGCAGGCTCCCCCTGGCAGACACAATAGGTCTGCCACGGGGAGACCGCGGGTCCTTGTGAAGCTTGGGCAGCGTGTACATTACTGGCATAATAGGGTGAGAGACAGTGCAAAAATCAAACATAATCTGATCCAGATACCCAGATTGCAAACCCAAATTTAGTAAAGAATCAATGCGTTTTTAAAGGTGACAGTGGGATCAAAGGTTAAACATCTATAGGTACACTCATCCTGCAATTGGGAAAGAATTTCATTCCTGTAATACACATAATCCAACACTATAATCCCTCCGCCTTTATCGGCGGGGCGAATAACTACTGACGGATCATATATGTGTGTATATATATATATATATATTGTAGAATAGCAACAGCTCGGGATCCTTGGTTCCAGCCAAACAACACAGTCCTCTAGGGAAGAAACAGCTGCAGACTGGAAAACTTGTGCAAATTGGAGGTCTTTTATTCCAGCATATAGCAGCAAACAGCAGACAAGGCTTTGGAATCACTATTGCTGGTGATTCAGCGAAAAAAAACTACAAAAGAAAACCTAACTCAAATGAGAGTTCTTACTAAGCTTCCAGCACTCCTAACCATCACAAAACCATAATCTCAAACAAAAGAAAAAAAACCACAGCATCTCTTAACCCTTTCACTGCTGAAGACGTGTGGGACACGTCCTCATTGATGCACGTTGCATGCTGAGGACGTGCCCCACACGTCATCAGCTGTGCGGGACCCCCAGCCGAGATACTCACCTCTCTGTCCGGGGTCCCACGGCGTTCTGACTTCAGCGTCCTCAGACGCTGAAGTCAAGCTCCTCCCGGTGTAAATGACGTCATCGCGCCATGCGCGATGACGTCATTTCCAGGCGACCCCCCGGCAATGCCGGGAGATAGCCTGGAAGGGAGGGGGGGATCCGTTCGGATCCCTCTCCCTCCCGATCGGGAAGGAGCAGCGCTAAAAGCCAGGCACCGCTTAAAAGGGGAGAGTCTCCCCTTTTAAGCGGTGCCTGGCTTTAACCCCTCAAGTGCTGGGTTGCACTTCAGCGCCTTGCGGCGCCGAAGTGCAGCCTATCTCCGGTGGGGGCCGCCATCTTGGATGGCGGCTCCACCCCCGGGACTCCCCTCGCTGTCTGACGTCATCACGCATAGCGTGATGACGTCAGATAGCCGGGGAACCCCTAGCTGCGGGGATTTCCCAAGGAAATCCCCTGGTGGAGATAGGGGGT
Source organism: Leptobrachium leishanense (assembly GCA_009667805.1). Lineage (NCBI taxonomy): Eukaryota > Metazoa > Chordata > Amphibia > Anura > Megophryidae > Leptobrachium > Leptobrachium leishanense. The sequence continues at coordinate 169,063,787 of CM019063.1, read as the reverse complement.
TCTTGTGAACCCCGATATCTCCAGAACCGTGGCAGCTAGGGGTCATGGAGGGTGTCATTTGAAAGGCCTGAGCATGGCCTTTCGAATGATACCCAACATGACTAGGTAAAAAGTAAAAAAGAAATAAAAAAAAAAAATTGAAATAATAAATAAATTTAAAAAAATAAATAAAAAAAAACATGTTTTTTTTGTGTGTTGTTTTTATTAATGCAGCAGTATTGTTCACATTTCAATTATAATGTGAACAATGATGCTGCACTAATGATTTTTTTCTATGGGGTGCGTTTGCTAAAAATCACGTAATTCCCCCCAAAAAAGTAACAAGTCCCCATTTCAAATTTTTTGTACAAGCGCACCCTATAGAAAACATAACCGCAAACGCTCATGTGATAAAATGTGAAAAAAAACACTTTACACACTGCAGATGATTAAAAATTCTATTTTTATTGTATTTTTTGTTATAATATACAGGCAGGACATGACGTATACATATAAAAATGATATATTATGAATCTGCGTAGTCTGCCGGAAAGAACGATATATAATATGTCTGGGTCATTTATTAAAATGTGGCTTTAAAATCGCGTTTAAACATGATGGTGAAATGCCTCAGCAGTGAAGGGGTTAAGAAGTGCAACTGTTCCACACCCTGCTCTGAGCAGTCTGATTAAACACACTTCTATCTAGCAGTCAGCAGCCTGGGACTTTACCTGTGGCTTTCATTGATTAATTGGCGACATGTGTGTGAGAGGGTAGAGGCCATGGAATATTCTGGATCTTATATACCTTCCCTCAATTACTCTCCCAGACATCCTGTTACCAAACCCCTGCACACCGTCACAATATGTATATGTATAATATATATATATACACACACACACACAGGTGCATCTCAATATGGAAAAGTTCATTTATTTCATTAATTCAACTCAAATTGTGAAACTTGTGTTAAATAAATTCAATGCGCACAGACTGAAGTAGTTTAAGTCTTTGCTTCTTTTAATTGTGATGATTTGGCTCACATTTAACAAAAACCCACCAATTCCCTATCTCAAAAAATTAGAATACTTAATAAGACCAATATAAAAAAATATTTTTTAGTAATTTGTTGGCCTTCTGGAAAGTATGTTTATTTACTGTAAATGTACTCAATACTTGGTAAGGGCTCCTTTTCCTTTAATTACTGCCTCAATTCGGTGTGAGATGGAGGTGATCAGTGTGTGGCACTGCTGATATGCTATGGAAGCCCAGGTTTCTTTGAGTGGCCTTCAGCTCATCTGCATTTTTTAGTCTCTTGTTTGTCATTTTCCTTTTAGCAATACCACATAGATTCTCTATGGGGTTCAGGTCTGGTGAGTTTGCTGGCCAGTCAAGCACACTAACACCATGGTCATTTAACCAACTTTTGTGCTTTTGGCAGTATGGGCAGGTGCCAAATCCTACTGGAAAATGAAATCAGCATCTTTAAAAAGCTGGTCAGCACAAGGAAGCATGAAGTGCTCTAAAATTTCTTTGTAAATGGCTGAAGTAACTTTGGTTTTCAAAGTACACACTGGACCAACACCATCAGATGGCATTGCACCTCAAAAATAAAAAAAATGTTTTTTTTTTTTAAAAAAAAAATTTGTCTGGGGGGGGGGGGTTAGTTAAATAGGACCTAGCCTGTCATCTAAAAATAATTAGCACAAAACGGTCAGAATGAGCACAGCGCACATAGGTGAACTGACTCAGCAGTGAAGGGGCTAAAAAGCAAACACATGTAAAAATTTGTTATTTCTATTCTCGGGACAACATTTTGAAACTATTTAGCCAGGGTCTTTTTTGGTGGTTGTAGATTTTGGGGATTAAATTCCGAAAGTGTGTTTTTACCATTTTTTTATCATATTTCATTTTTTTTTATAGTAAATTATTCGATATGATGGAAATAATGGTATTTTTAGAAAGTCCATTTAATGGCGGAAAAAACGGTGTATAATATGTGTGGGTTGAATAAACGAGTAAGAGGAACATTTGACCTAAACACTAACAGCGCAGAAACGTAAAAACAGCAGCGGTCACTAAAGGACAGATTTGTGTAAAACCGCCCGGTCACTAAGGGGTTAATAGAAACCAAAGACTTTAATTTTGTTTTGTTTCACACAGTATAATGGGAATAAGCACAGATGACATCTTTTTACTTATGTTTTATACATGTTGCTGGGCTGGATACATCTGGTGGTTGCAGCTACCCCATCTGGGAATTGGCGCGACCCCACCCCTCATGTACTATTACTGTGAGTTTTGTTGCTGTGGATTCTGTGATACGCTCATACACACCACACATCACTGAGTTATTTTGCTGTGGAGCTCTGTGATATACTCATACTCTCTATGGGGGAGGACAAATCCTCTTTTGTTTTTTACTTTATTTGGCTGCCCATAAAAAAATACCCAAAACAAAAAAAAGATTATTTCCCCCCCCCCCAACAAGATAAAAAATCATTAATTTTCCCTTGGGGGAAAAAGGTCTGCAGTGCTGCTCCTTCCTCTTGAAATGTCCATCATCCAACAGTCTGTCTGGCTCTGCTCTCTTCAGGTAGGTCGCAGCCGCGATTTGTACAGCCAAGACGGGCATGATGTTGGGTGGCAGACACCGCACAGCCCAGCCTCTCTGACGCCATCAGAGGGGGCCGTCCTGCCGCAATGTTGGATTCTACGCCAGCAGCCGGGCCAAGGTAGAACATGGCTGGGTGCCGGAACCAGATTGGGTCAATAGGGGTTGATGTCACCCCTAGACGGTGTCATCCGGGTGCTGCCCGTACCCATCGCATGACGCCACTGGTTATTGAATAAGCGACAAACTTACCACTGAATTGTACCGAATGGTGAATTTCACCATACAGTCAGGGCTGGATTTATAATTAGGAAGAGTAGGCATGTGCCTTGCTCTGTAAAAAAAAAAAAAAAAAAAAAAGGGGGGGGTTTATTACAATCATTTTGACCACTGTTTCTCTGGAGCCCTAATGACTAAAAGGACATATGAGATATCATTAGAAAGGCCAGATTATGGCCAGGTTAGAGTTATGTAAAAATAAAATAACAAAATATAATTTCTCTTTTTTTTCTAACTCCGCATTATTAGTCAGTTTACTATCAGGGTTATTCAAAGAGAATCGAAAAGTCACCGTTCGGTGACTTTTCGTTCTCTTCAATTCGGCATGATTTGGCGATCCCATTTCGGCGACCCTGTGGTGTATACAGCAAACACCACAGGGCCGTCGTAATGCAGGGAAAAGTCGCCGCAAACCCGCCGGAAACTCACCGCAAAACCCGGCGAAGGCACACCGAAACCCGCAAAAACATCTGGATTAACCCCGCCGAAAACACCGGAAAAACCCGAGCAGGAGCCGATCACACGCATCGCAGCCGCCGGAAAAACCCGACACCGCGGACGAATGGAGTGAAAAAAAAAAACATTTGGATGAATGTTTGAAAAGTGAAACGCAGTTTGCAAAGAAACTACTGAGCGAAAATGACTGAAATTTACATATTAGATCCAATGAATGATAATAAAAAGGGCTGTTACAGAAAAAAAGAACAAACTTTAAAAAAAAAAAAAAAAAAAATGGAAAAAAAAGTTAGGCAAAAAAAATCCACAAAAATGCTTAAAATATCCCAAAAAAAGCTATAAATACAGAGACTTTTTACTGCAGAATATTATAATCAACGGTTTATCAGATATTGAATTAAAATAGGAATATTTTTAACATTGAAGCCTATGGGATTCGCTTGAATAAATATGCCAAATTAAACCACCGAATGGCAGGGAATTTGGCAACTTTTCACTGCTGTTTTTTGCTCTCTGAATAGCCGAAGCATTTCTTCTCTATGGGGATTCACTGCCCTCGAACAGGCACAGTATGTGCAGGCAATTCGCCAGGATTTGGTGAATTGCCTGCTCTCTGGATAGCTGAATGGCCAGGAAAGGTAACCGAACGCTGAATTCTTTGGAACGCTGGGACTTTGGAACTTTGTTACCTTTCTCCAGCAATTTGGAGCTCTTTGAATAACCCTGTAAGTCACCTTCTCATTTCCCACACTGCCAGCAAGTATGGAGTTGATGGTGCAAGGCATCGAGGAGAGATCGGAGACTTTGGAACCTGCATCTCTGAATTGTACACCACACATGGTTAAGTGAGGTGTCATTGGAAAGGTCAGAGTCTGGTCTTTACAATGATATCAGACATGACCATGTAATGTGTAAAAATCTAAATTTAAAAAAAAAGTAAATGCAAAATTTATTTATTTTCTCTGTTCTACGGCACAGGCAATATATGCTTTTACATATAAAACAAACAATGCCACTGCACTAACTCAACTAAGGCAACAGATTCTGCTCCTTTTCATTTGAGTGCAGAGAGAAAAGTTTTTTCAGTTTTCTACAATATATATATGTAACAGATCTCTGTGCCCAGACAGGGTCACATCTGTCAAATGCCGCTTCCTCGCTGGACACCCGGGTTCTCCTCGTCGTGACACTCACGCCTTTCTCCAGTACCTTAGCCTCAGCTTAAAGACAGGTGCATGTAGAGAGCCTGGCTAGCATTCCCCAGAAATAAGCTGAAGCTCTAGACCTGGAGCCTTTCGTTGGCACAGCGAGCAGAACATATAGATGCTACCCCAAAACATGAGCCGTGACTTCAAGTTTGGTCAGAATGAACTGGTTTAATCAAATGACAGGCACAGATTTTTATGGGGACAGAGAGGGATCATTTACATATATAAAAAAAACACAGCCTCTTCTAGGAGGACCTAATCACACTGATACAGATAAAGTGCACAAACATTGACTTCTTGGAATGAGAAATCGAATTACATTCGGTAGACATTTACAGTAAACACTACGTGGGTAGGGGCGCTCCAAATTTCTGTGCCAACAGGCTCCTGAGATGCAAATCTGGCCCTGCATATGATGCAATTTCATGGGAGTTCGGCTATTCAGAGCACTGTCAATTCTCCAAATACTAGCAAATTGACAGAGAAATACTGTGCAGTTCGCAGCTATTCGACGATCTTTGGCAGCAGTGAAATTGCTTTTTATAGGCAAAAATTGTGATTCCCATTTTTAATGCCTTTTTTAAAATTCTGTAATAGACCTTTTTATTACACTTTTTTTATTTATTATTTATTTTATTAGACTTTTTTTATTATTTCCACACATTTTCATGCATTTTAATGGTTTTAAAACGCCTTGATGGATGGTCTACCTGATCCAATGTGTTTTTGGAGTTATTTTTTGTGATTACTAATCCACACAATAATAAAGAGATAAGCAAACATGAGCCTTTGTGTCTTTATATAAAATTTGAGCTTGAGTTGTACAAGCTAGAGTACCTTACAAATATAGATTTTTAAAAAGGCCGTACTAAGTGATGCATCCGTACATACAATCAATCATTCACTTTATAGACCTCTATGTCGACAGAAGTCTTACTTACATGATGGAGAGGAAGAAACATCGTCCATCATCACAAAGGTCCAATCATACAAGTCTTGTGAGAATGCCTTTAGTAAAGAAACATCCACAAAGCAATGCCATGACAGCGCCCAGTGCTAGCCCCAGGTAAGTTGTGGTTTGAAACATCTCATCAAGCACTGACATATCACATTGATCTTTATGACTGATGCAATATCTTACAGAAAGTAAATCTATGAGTGACTGATTTACTTTAAGATATAAAAGTATAAAAGCTGAAGGCTAATTGTGCCAGAACCTATAATTTTCTACATAAGTTGCCCAGCCTGTCTAAACACTATCCTCATTATACTTTTGTGCATTTTAACTCATACAGCGCTCTATTTTGTGCATCATTGGGTTCTGTACAGTTTTTATGTCTTTCTCCCAATTGTTAAGGGTTTATTTGACCAAATTGACTTCTTGTATAGAGTTTTACAAAATATAAATATCCTTGGTCGCCTTCGTGAATGTCCTATGAACTCCTTCAGACATATTACTGGGTCAGAGTTCACTTGGGTGGACTATTTATCATCATGAGACAAAAAAAACACTTTCCATTACTGACTGATAATATATTTAAACAAAAGAACATAATGGATATTAATGTGCATCTGGGTTACAATTACAAATGAGGAAAAAAACAGTACAAAGGGCAACCTGCCATATACTAGAATTGAGGAAATAGTGCCAGAGAGGGAATATTTGCAACCTGTCCATAATGGCAAAAGAAGGGAATGTTACTATGTATTACAATATGTGAATAGGCATCCTAACTAAAAGAGAGATCAAAATGGCTATGTCGGCCTCAAGAAATAGTCAGATTGCTCATATACCAGATTAATTTAAATACTTAATTGTGTATAACTTGTTTGCATACTATGTTCCATTGACTGGCCTACTTTAAGTAATTGTTGCTCTGAGAGTTCTGGTTACCTTTTTTTGTAATGTATTATTTATTGCAGACCTCAAAATTTCCACTCGCCTGCTCGCATTTGGCGAGTGGAAATTAAATGAGGGCGAGTGTGGCAGACTGACTCGTTGGCTTCCGGTTTGTTTGTGGGCCACCGTTTTCTTATTCAACAGGTCCGATATCGTAGTCTCGGAGTCCGAATCCAGAGTTGTGTGGTCGGCAGCATGCTGCAGCGTGCCTCCCACACTCGTTACACGAGTCTGGGAATGGCACGCTACATTTGTGCAGCCCCCCTCTCGTGTGACCTGCGAGATTCACGTTGACCTGACCCACCAACGTGACATCACATCACACAAGAATGGGAGACAAGACTAGAAGAGGAGGACGACAGCGGAGTCAGCCTGGAGGAGTAGCTCAGGCCTGATCTGGTGAGTGGCGATGGAGGACGGACCTGTCTAGAAAAGGAAAGGGGACTTGCTTAAAACAAAAAAAGGGGGACCTGCCTAGAAACAAAAAGGGGGACATGCCTATAAATAAAGGGGACCTGCCTAGAAAAAAGGGACCTGCCTAGAAACAAAAAAAGGGGGACCTGCTTAAATGCAAAAGAGGGGACCTGCGCAAAAATACTGGAGGGGCTATGGGGGGTGTAATGAAGAATGGGATTGACGGGGGGTGTCAAAAAGGCTGTGGAGCTTTGTGATACGCTCATACACACCGCGCATTACTGTGAGATTTATTGCTGTGGTGCTCTGTGATATATTCATACACATCGTACATTACTGTATCACAGAGCTCCACTGCAATAAAACTTACAGCAATTTGTGGTGTTATGTACGTATTACAGAGCTCCACAGTAATAACTCACAGTAATGTGCGGTGTGTATGAGCATATCACAGAGCTCCACAGCAATAAAACTAACAGTAATGTGCGGTGTGTATGAGCGTGAGTTTTATTTCTATGGAGCTCTGTGATACTCGCATACACACCGCACATTATTTTCCTTTATGTTTACATTGCTTTGTCATATTGTTACGGATAATGAAATGATAATTTAAGAGGGTGTGTTTAGGGGCAACGTTATGGGTAGGGGTTGGTTGGGGCAATCTGGTGGCCAGTAACTCTCAAGGCCTGGCTAGTAGCTCGGGTCCGAAATTTTGAGCCCTGATTTATTTATTTATTTTTGTTCAAAAAATGGTTGCAGAAAAGGGAAAAGCGTGGGGGAACAAAAGAAAAACAGATTTGGTTAAAAACCAAATAATCAGTACGTTAAGTGCATATAGTATAAAGTGACAAAAGGAACCATGTAAGAGTCACAATGTCCACAGGTGTAGGAAACGTGTGAAGGAATACAGTAGGATAAAATATAAGTAACAAACAGTATACAATCAATAAGAAAAACTAATACCACGTAGAGAATGTTGGTAGTTTTCCTTGCTTTGCAAAAGGATAAAAGTGCCGGTAATAATGAGGTTTAACAATGTATTTTGCAGATTATAGAGAATGGGAACATCCATGTAGAAAACAATCTGGGTGCAAAGCATTGATGGCACTTTTTGGGTGCACACATTATATTAATTACTTGCTAACTGTAAATAATCACAAGATGTTAATTTTAATGTTCTTTATCATGAACCAAATATGAAAAATTGAAAATGGAGATGGGGACCTCAAGCCGGAGCAAGTCACTGAGCAGGCACACCCTTCTGTGCAAGGCTGTGTAGGTGCAAGGTAAATCCTTATGAAGTATGTGAAAGCCATTAATTAAAAGATATAAAGTATTTCATGGTGTCAGCATTAATGAAAAGAAGGACATAATGAATGTGAAATTCATTGGGTAGGGTTAAATATTGGGATAGTGTATTGAAAATGAGAGCTAGGGAAAGCCATTATAGGTCAGGGTTAATTTTAAACTGCATTCACCATAACCATGTCTTCAGATTTAAAATGAAATATACTTAAGTAGGGGTAGTATATAGGTTACCTTGGGTCAGCATGAGTCAGGTGACTCTGGAATTATAGTAGCATCATGAACTGATATACGCGCATTATTAGGGCATCGATTCTCATTATGGGGACATCTATGTGAGATGCCAACACAATGACACAGCAATCTATTACACAATCAATTATAATACAGGTACGAAGCAAAATACATACAATAAAACTTCAATTGGGCTACTTACATTTATATTGAATATATGCCTGTACAGAGCAACAGGTACTTGTCATGGAACGGACATAGGGGCTCTGACCAGCGAGCCCCAGAACTAACAGCCTGGGACATTTCAAAGACCTTTTTCTTTATTTGAGACTCTTTTGGTTTTGCGTGTTGAAATGAACAGTTATACCTTTTCTAGATGTGGTTTTATTGGTGTGATGTATTACCATGTATCCTGTATTGTATGAGTGTGGATTCAGATGTGTAAATTGCATTTAAAGGTATTATATTACCCCTTGGTTGCTAGGAGTGAAAGGCTGTGTTGAAATTCAATTGTATGCTAATTTCTGTGTACATTAGCTCTGTGTGTGTGTGTAATCTGATGATGCAAGCATGCCATTGTATGCAAATTGGGTTCCCATTCAAGCCTAGGCAGGTCTCCTTTGTGTGTGAGCTGTTTAAATGCATGTCCCATTTGAGTAAAGAGTCAGTTCAACTGCGTTTGACTTGAAGCATACAGCCCCGTTTGGTGTCGTCATTTCATCGCTAAAATCACAGTGCAGGAGACACTCTGCGGTCTCCTAGCTCCCCACTACGCAGAACGGGTCAACTTAATTCGGCAGCACCATCTCGCCAAGTAACGCCAGGGTCATCTCAGGCCGCTCGAGACGCCGAGTGCCGTGACACTCGGTAGTCGGGCCTGACGCCATCAAGAGGGGGTCAGATTGGAGCACACCCGCAGACGGATAACACCCCATTCCGTCACACTGGTGGCAAGCAGTGAGGATAGCTCTCTGCACCCCCAGAAGACCCTCATCATGGCAGCATATGCCAATTATAAACGGGACACACTGCGGGGCATGCTGGAGGACCGTGGAGGAACCGTGGGCTCAAAGAGCAAGGATGCCCTGGTCGAAGAATTGGCGGCCCTGGATCAGCAGACCAGGGACCTGCCCACAACCTCACCACCGATCGTAGCTCAGGCGTCCAGCCCTGAAAACTCCTTACAGAGGAAGGTACAGCAGCGGGCAGAGGCTTGCGGAGCCGCGCCGACAGAAGCCACCTTCCAGAACTTCGTCCGGGACATCACCCATGAAGAAGAGCAGGAGCGGGTGCGCCAACATGAGATACGGCTGGCGGAAATCCAGTACCAACAGGGAGGAAACCCCAACTGGGAAAGACCAACGACACGGAAGGTGCCCTTCCAGGCCTTCAAGAGCTTCAACGAGGCAGAGGAGGAAATAGAAAGTTTCCTCCAGGACTTTGAACGCTCGTGCCAACTACACGAGGTTCAACGGGCCGCTTGGGTTGGGATCCTGGCGTGTAAACTAACAGGGCGGGCTGCGGAGGCCTACAGGACTGTCCCAGACGAAGAAGCCCGGGACTACGAACAGGTGAAACAAACCCTGCTGGCCCGTTTTGCCATCACCCCCGAAGCCAGCCGGATGAAATTCCGAAATTCCCGGCGGCCCCACGGTACTACCCATGTGGAGTGGGCGCACCGGCTGCAACGGGACATGAAGACCTGGTTCGCCGGAAGCAAGGCTTGAACCCTCGAAGTCACTCAGCTGTTCCTTCTCGAGCAGTTTTTCGACCACACCGCCCCGGCCGTGCGGGAGTGGGTGAGGGACAAGAAGACCCAGATGGTGCAGCAAGCGGCCACCTGGGCCGATGAGTATACGGACACGCGCACGTCCCACGGGGGGGGAACGACCTCCACCCTCCCGATCCACCCTACCACCTCCCCGTGCCACACCCCCACCTCCCCGGCCGGAGCCAACAACACGCTGGCCCGCACCCCGGGTCCCAAACCGGGCCCCTTCCACGGCTACCATCCGTTGTTATGGGTGCGGCCAGATGGGCCACTACCGCCAGAACTGCCCCAACCAGCCGCCCCTTCCGCGGGGCCCCATCCGAGCCCCACCCGCGGCTCATTGTTACCAGGAGGAATCCCCATACTGGGACCCACAGGAGGAATGGGGGATGCTGCATGAGGCCGATCCCGTGCAGGCTGCATCCGCCGACAACCGCCAACACCACAGACAGGCGGTATGGATTAACGGGCGGGCCGCCGAAGGTCTCCGCGACTCCGGCGCTACCATCACGCTTGTCCGGCCTCACCTGATTACCCGAAAGGACCGGCTGGACCGCACCGTCGCTGTTCGCGTAGCCGGAGGCAAGGTGCTCGACTCACTACCGCCCGAGTCCATTTGGATTGGGGGTCGGGGGAGGGATCCGTGCGGGTGGGGTTACTCGACCAACTACCGGCAGAAATCCTCCTGGGGAACAACCTGGGACGCTTGGTATCAGCCTACGCCATGGACGCGGCCGCCCCAGTGACCACCCGGCAACAAAGCCACCGGATCGACCAAGGCACTCCGGTCGGGACCCAGGTGAGACCAACCAGACCTCTCCGACCTCCCAAACCCCCCAAGCCTCCCAGACCTCCCCCCCCCGACCGGACAAACCCACACCTCCTCCCCCGGACCACCCCCTCATGTGGAGCTCTCCAGCCACCCTCCGGCACCAGACCCAGACTGACCCCACCCTAGAAAGGTACTGCGACCGGGCCGGCCAGGGTCCCCGCGACGGACGGGACGACAGCATTGAGTGGGAAGATGGGCTACTGTATCGGTACACCAATAGGGGAGACGCTCAGAAACCACGGGCTCCCCACAAACAGCTAGTAGTGCCGCAGGCCCCCAGAAAGGAACTCCTGAGACTGGCCCACGACATTCCCCTTGCCGGCCATCTAGGAATGGCCAAGACCCGACACCGGTTAACCCGAGCATTCTTCTGGCCTTGCCTTAGTGAGGATGTCCGGGAGTACTGCCGCACCTGCCCGACCTGCCAGAAAACGGGGAAAACTGGGGACCACCCGAAAGCCCCCCTTCACCCCATGCCCATCATTCAAGAACCCTTTAGTCGGGTGGCGGTAGACATAATTGGTCCCTTACCCCGCCCCAGCGCCACCGGGAAGAGATATATTCTCACCGTGGTGGACTACGCCACCCGATACCCCGAGGCGGTGGCCCTGTCTAACATTCAGGCAGACACCGTCGCCGATGGCCTCCTACAGGTGTTCTCTAGGGTAGGATTTCCTCAGGAAATCTTGTCTGATCAGGGCTCCCAATTCACCGCTGAGCTAACCCAACAGCTCTGGCGTCTGTGCGTCCCCTTCGGCAACCGGCATACAGACTCCCGGAGGCAGTACGCGAATCCATGCGGGCTGAAATCCGGGAGATGCTGGAGCTGGGAGTTATCGAGCCCTCTGCCAGTCCATGGGCCTCGCCCGTAGTCCTGGTCCCCAAAAAGGATGGTACCACCCGGTTTTGTGTCGACTACCAGAGGCTCAATGACTGCACTGTCACTGATGCTTACCCCATGCCCCGAGTCGACGAGCTGTTGGATCAGATCTCCCAGGGCCATTTCTTGACCACGGTAGATCTGTGCAAGGGGTACTGGCAGATTCCCCTTGCAGAGGAGGCGACCCCGAAGTCGGCCTTCATCACCCCGTTTGGCCTGTACCAGTTTCGGGTCATGCCGTTCGGGATGAAGAACGCCCCGGCCACTTTTCAGCGGTTGATCGATCACCTCCTCGATGGCCTCCAGGAATTCGCTTGCGCGTACCTGGACGACATCGCCATCTACAGCCAGAGTTGGGAGGAACACCTTCACCATCTGGGGGTGGTATTCGCTCGGATAAGGGACGCCAACCTGACCCTTAAACCCGCGAAGTGTCGGATAGGGATGTCCGAGGTACAGTACCTCGGCCACCGGGTGGGTCGGGGAACCCAGCGTCCAGAACCGGCCAAGATAGAAGCCATTCTGGAGTGGCCCACCCCCATCACCAAGACTCAGGTCCTCGCTTTCTTGGGCATGGCAGGGTACTACCAGAAATTCGTTCCCAACTATAGCGTCCTAGCCAAACCCCTGACCGACCTGACTAAGAAAACCCTGCCCCGCCAAGTCCTGTGGTCCCCGGAGTGCGAAACCGCCTTCCAACAACTGAAGACCGCCCTAACCCAAGCACCCCTCTTGGCAGCTCCCAATTATAGCAAACGCTTTATTGTCCATACAGACGCATCGATGTTCGGACTGGGAGCCGTACTAAGCCAAGTGGGGGACGACGGGGGGGATCATCCGGTGGCTTACATCAGCCGCAAACTCCTACCCCGGGAGGTGGGATACGCAGCGGTTGAGAAAGAATGTCTGGCCTTGGTTTGGGCCCTGCGAAAGTTCCAGCCGTATGTGTATGGGCGGTCCTTCAACGTAATGACGGATCACAACCCCCTGGTGTGGCTCAACCGGCCGGCGGGGGAGATCGGCCGCCTGTTGCAGTGGAGCCTGGCCCTCCAACCTTTTAACTTTTCTATCCAATACCGGCCCGGGCCACAGAATGGGAATGCCGACGGTCTATCCCGGCAATTGGCCCGGGAACCCGGAGATCCAAGCTCCCCGACTTCCCCTATTAGACCCGTGTGGGTCCAACCGGGTCCGTCGGACTCGTTTGAAGGGGGGAGGAATGTCATGGAACGGACATAGGGGCTCTGACCAGCGAGCCCCAGAACTAACAGCCTGGGACATTTCAAAGACCTTTTTCTTTATTTGAGACTCTTTCGGTTTTGCGTGTTGAAATGAACAGTTATACCTTTTCTAGATGTGGTTTTATTGGTGTGATGTATTACCATGTATCCTGTATTGTATGAGTGTGGATTCAGATGTGTAATTGTGGGATGCATTTAAAGGTATTATATTTCCCCTTGGTTGCTAGGAGTGAAAGGCTGTGTTGAAATTCAATTGTATGCTAATTTCTGTGTACATTAGCTCTGTGTGTGTGTGTAATCTGATGATGCAAGCATGCCATTGTATGCAAATTGAGTTCCCATTCAAGCCTGGGCATGTCTCCTTTGTGTGTGAGATGTTTAAATGCATGTCCCATTTGAGTAAAGAGTCAGTTCAACTGCGTTTGACTTGAAGCATACAGCCCCGTTTGGTGTCGTCATTTCATCGCTAAAATCAGTGCAGGAGACACTCTGCGGTCTCCTAGCTCCCCACTACGCAGAACGGGTCAACTTAATTCGGCAGCACCATCTCGCCAAGTAACGCCAGGGTCATCTCAGGCCACTCGAGACGCCATCAAGAGGGGGTCAGATTGGAGCACACCCGCAGACGGATAACACCCCATTCCGTCACAGTACTCACCTATTACTTCCCTCTATTGCTATATTCGTACTTTCTTACCCCATCCCATGTGTCTTGCTTAATCCCCTCTACTACAATAAATGTCCATCCTCTTACTCCCTACTCTATCCATCTGCTATCATATTCCTCTCCATTGCCAGTATATTCTTGTATTCAAATACTAACTCTAGCCATTCTTAATTGTATTTTTTATTCTGCGTGTATGAATATTCTATAGATATTGCATGGGGTTGAAAGCCGGGTTGAGTAAAGGTAACATCACTGCTCTACAGCTGGGGAGACAGGCAGCTGTACTGAACTTACCTCAATGTATATTCAATTACAGACTTAAGATGTAAGTTTCCCTGGGAACAGGGTGCCCCAATCATCCTTGTTCACATATCTTGCACATTTTAAAGTATAATAACAATGGCATCACATAAAGTCATAAATCCAGAAGAAGAGTTTCAATCTGGTGCAGGACACTCTGCTGCTTTTCTTTTGTATCTGCATAGGATTTAATCATGTGTCAACTTAAATTTTACATTATATTTTTTAAGCTCTACATTTTTCTATATTTATAAGCATTTTTTGTAAGCTCTACATGGAACATTCATCCAACCATTCATTAAACAATGAAATACAGATTAGATCACCTCAAAAGAAGTATCAAGTGCTGGGTCATCCAAGAAACGGGAAAATACAGGACAGGTCACACCTACAGGGATAGGGTCTACACCAGTGTTTCCCAAACCTCTCCTCGAGACCCTCAACCAGGCCAGATTTTGCAGATCACCTTTGGTTAAAAGCAGACTGAATCCTGCAATCACTGAGCAGCTAATTATATCACCTGTGCTGTGCTTCAGATATCTTGCAAACCTGACGAGGCGGAGGGTCCTGAGGACAGGTTTGGGAAACACTGGGGTCTACACCTTTGATATGTCTTGTCAAATACCAAAATGTGTTATGAAGGACAGTATGAATAGATCTTGGAAGGTGAAGGACAAGAGGAGCTCCTTTGGTTCAACTCAGTCGTTATTGAATGTGCTCATTAAACAAGAATAAACGTCCAAAAAATATGGAATATTGGGATGTCTTTAGTGTGCTAAAATGTATTTACGGCGCAATGCTGCCAAAGTGTGTAATAAAGCTTTAGTGCCTTTAGTTACTTTGCTCTGCTTTTTTGAAGTTAAAATGCCAGAAATAGCCAGTTATGTGGTAAGCACAAATGTAATGTTAAAATATCGCTAATGAATTTATGTATTTTCCCCAAAGGAGATATATATATATATACTGGCATTTCCATATGCAATCCAAGGGTTCTGCATCTATGGAGCAACACTTGGAACATGCATTGTCAGGGGAGGGGGCGTTCCTATCTTATGGCTCCGGAGGTATGGGTGACGTAAACTCTATGGAGTACTACTAACCTTAAAGGGACACTCTAGGCAACATGACCACCTAAGCTTTTTTAGGTGGTCATGATGCCCGGAGTATGCCGCCCTCTGTCCTCCCTCCGCTCAGCGGTTCAGCTGTAAATGCTGAAAACAGCTGAGAGAGGCGGAGAACTTTACTCCGCCCTCCCAGCTGTCAGTCAGCAGAGCGGGAATCATATTTCCCTCTTTTGCCGACTTTTGCCGAGTAGGAGACGTCATCGCGCTTTCAGCGCGATGACTTCTCCAACTCACCGCAGAAGCTGGCGGCTCCCTCTGAGGGTTAGTGTTGCGCGCATCCTCTTGCGCGCAACACTAATCCTCAGAGGGAGCCGGGAGGAAGCCTGCCGATTGGCTGGCTTACATGAGAGGCGCGCATGCGCGCTTCTCACGTAAACCAGAAGGCAAGAAGACTCAAGAAGGACGGGAGCGGAAGAGGAGGGAGGGGAGTATGAAAAAAAAAAAAAGACGCCGCTGGAAACGAGGATTTTAGGGTAAGTATTACAGTTACAAAAAAAATAAAAAAAATGAACGATTTATTAAGGGAGTAGGGATAGATTAAGGTTAAAAAACGGGGGGGGGTGATTTTTTATTAGAGTGTCCCGTAAAGGTCCAAAAGAAGACCTACAGGGTTATTCAAAGAGCACCGGAATTCCATTGGAATTTCAGTGCTCTTTTGTTCTCCACACTTCAGGGAGTCAAATTCCCTGACCCTGTCGTGAACACAGCATTCACCGCAGGATCCCCATAGAGCAGGGAACAAGCTGCTGAACGCATCCAAAAAGCCAATGCAAAACCGAACGAATAAAAAATAAAAAAATAATATAAAAAAGACAAAAAAACACCGAATCAATACAGAAAAAGCTGACGACCCGCCGAATAGCCACTGGAAAAAGCAGACAAGTCGACGAACAGGTAACAAAACCCCCCCAAAAAAAAATCACAAACACTGCACCTTTAAAGCGTTTTGCAAAAAAACTACTGCACGAAAATGGCAGAAAATAACATATAAGGTCCTTTGAATAATAAAAATGTCTGTTATAGAAATTTAAGTAAAATAATAAAATCGGTATATGTATTAGCAGCAAGGTTAAATCTGTGTTATAACATAATATAGATGTATACGCATAGAGAGCTATTATATATTTGTTGATACTCATTAAATGTTCCACATGCCATTGATTAATCTCAAATAATCAATCAATAAAAATTTAAACTGCTGCTCTTTGGACTAACAGTCCAACAATCCGCACTCACTATGTGACTCGAATTCTCAATTCCACAGTCTTCAAAAGCCACGCCATACCAGGTATAAAATACACTTATTCATAAAGAGAGTACACTGAATCGTGTTATACATTAGCCAACAGATAATATAAAGGCAAATAAAAAACAAACAAATCTTTGTCCCAACCTAATTGTGTCAACATTTTATAAATGTATAAAAAGAAGACACACTGACACTTTATAAATCACCAAACCTGTCCCTGTGCCCAGTGACTGATGGTAAATAAGGAGGGAGAAGGATGTTGGTCAAGGGATCTGACAACTTCAAAATGATGGTTATGCTGGAGAAAATTATTGACTATCCCCAGACCCCTTTCCTTCTAGGAGGCCGTGCATCACGGGGTTTCATCCACCTGAATAATGATAAAAAGAATTTCAAGCACCAAGGACATATTATTGAGGGGAAAAAAAAAATCACATTAACAGTGTAAATCAATTTAATGAGTGCATACTACGTATCAAAAAAAATCATGCAAGCCTTGACTTGAAATCACAAAAGTGACAGAATAGTAAAAGTGAAAATATTTGTTTAATGTACAAGCCAACCTTAGTATATTTTCTACATATTGCATTTCTACAGCAACCAGACTATCAGCGTGGTTGCATTTGTGTAGATTTGCATATTTTTCATATTTACGGACAGTCTTTGACTTCTGCTGCTGCTGATGCACGAGCATGAAATAAACTGTGGTTATATTGCAGAAAACTAAACTGGGTATGACTTTGCAGATAAGGGAGGAAGTGTGTTTTGACATTCACTTCTTTTCAAATGGGATGAACCATAGGAGGTGATACGTATTTGTTATGTTTTGTGGCTTTGGAAACATATGATGCTGCAAGGCAATTTTGTTCCACTAAATAATGCTTTCTGGAAACTTTCCATAAATATGATTATGCAAAGTACTATGTGTAAAGAAACAGTTTTGTGATATAGGAAACCCAAAGCTGCCTAACCCATATTTTCTCAGGGCCATGTTTGTACAGATCTGTAAAGTAGTGAACACTAATGCACTGGTGAAACCGAGATACAATAGACTTCATGGATTAGGAAAGAGGATTCTTCTAAGGCTAATCAGAACCTTTCTCCTGGCAACAGTCAGAATTGTAACAAGAATAACATGGTTCTTACAGCAATTGTAGGTCTGTTTAGGCTGCCTGCATAATATTTAAGTAGGACGTTGTGCATTACACTAGTAACTATAATCCTGTACGTATTGTGATCCAGCACGTCACAGGGCACAATAGCACGGCCCTCTAGGGCAAATCACACCACAGTCTCTTTCTAAATCGCACAGTTTATTTATGCAGCTTTCACGAATTAAGCAAAAATACAACAGAACACAAAACCTAGCTCATCCGACCTCTAACTAACATAAAGTGAAGATTCCTCTCTTGTTTTAGAAATACTAGGAGGGGGAAAAAACTTGTTTGGCTTTCTTCTCAGCACCTTTTCACGTTGCCAGCCTCAGAGTTCACCTTGCTCTCTTTGTCGCTCTCTCCCTGTTTCCCCATACTGGAAACAATAATCCTGATTAGCAGCAGGTATAAAATGCTCTCTAGGCACACTCCTGGTTGTTTGCCCTCTTCAATCTCTGACCTTAGCACTGTTCTCTGTGGGGAATCCCACAACCCCCTTTTTTCTTAAATTCATCCGGTTTTCTTTACCTTGATGTAAACTACTTTTGTCCATTTTTGTATTAAGGTGTATTTCCTTACGTTCTTTTAAGCAAAATAATGTGAAAATAAATCAAATTATGAAAAAAAGAGGAATTCAGTTTGCTTCTATTTAGACATTATCGACTGTCAAATGAAGCATTATTCCTGAATTTCTGTCCCCCAAAGATTGATCTCTACTAAAAAATGTTGCCACCATTTCTGACTTGATAACTGATCTACGTGGCAACCACAACATAGAATCTGTGAAGAAATCCATAAATACTGACATTGCTTATCTGATACTGTCACCCCCAACTAGTGTGACAACACAGAGCCGTTTGCGCCATCATGAGGCTTTTTCATTGTGGTGTTCCATACATCCTTCGCTAACACTATTGTTTTGATGATTTTGGTGTAGAGTCATTACATACTTATAGGTTCTTTGAATGTAATTTCCTTGTGCGAGTGATGAGCACCTTTTAATATTATTTTAATTGTTTTAATTCTTGCTAGTGAAGAAAAGCAACTCATTAGAACAGGCGTCTCACCAAGTAAAAAAAAAAAGGGAAATGTTGAGTTGTGCCTTGTAATGAAAATAAAAATCGAGAGCTGTTTGCTTTCTCTTGATACATTTTCATAACAGACAGCAATTAAATTAAGGAGTAGACATCCAAATATAATGTGCTTGTCTGTTGTGAAAAGCAGATGTTAGAACGTGAAGTATCCATAGAGAATTCTGTTGAAAGAGGCCCTGTTTGTCCAGACTTATATTTAGCTCATGTATACAAAAGGATCCAAACCCTACAGATCGGCAATGTCCTTATCGAAGGGAACTATTATGTTCTAGAATTTAAACTCATTTGAGAAGGGCCCTCTACATCTCTTTTTTTTATATATTTTAAAGGGATGCTATAGGGTTAAAATGGGAAGGGGAAGGTATAAGCATTAATCCCACCTGACCTCCCTCCCATTTTAACTCTTTAGTCATATTTCTGAAACCTCACATGAATCCAGTGCTGGGCTTTCTCTGAGCTCTTCCGGATGTGACAAGTTGCAGAATGTCAGAGGCCTGTTCAATACCTCAGCCGCTGCAAGTGCTAAGTTAGCAACTTGCATTGAACGCCGTTCAACCGCTCAGCGCTCAGCAGTGCTAACCTAGCACTTGCAGCGACCCGAGGAGATGCTGAGTGTGACGTTTTAAAGATGGCCGCCGCCATGAAGCAAGTAACAATGCCGTACAGCAAGATGGCCGCCGCCTCGAAGCAAGTAATAATTCCGTACAGCAATGTTAATTTTGAGGTTTTTGTTCACCAAAGTACAAAATATTTATTTATTATTTCCCCCTGCACATAGACTTATATTACAGTTCAATTTATATATTGTTTCAGAAGTAAACATAACGTTTATTCATTAAAAACTATCATTTGTGGTGTGTGCATACCAAACGGAATTGTGCTGACTGCTTCTCTTTATTATATTTTGTCCGAGTGATCCGAAAAACAATCTGAATTTTCATTAAGAAATCGTTAGCCATTTTGGATTCAAAATTCGCATCCAAAGGGTTCAACGACACTGCTGCAGCAAACTGAATTGCTGCGCTGCAACAATTCAGCAGCTGCTGAGGTATTGAACAGGCCTCTGGTGACCACAGGGGCTAAATGCTCCAGTGAGTATCCAGTGTAAACAATGTCTCTCAGTGCTGGCTGATCATCAGCTTCTGGGTGGGAATACCTGGAGTGTTGAAGTACCCCTCTGATAGTGCCCAGAGTGGCTTTTCACATTTTTTATTTATGATTTTTTTTTTACTATTTCAGATTACATACTGTATCTCTGCAGAAAGTATTGTCTCTGAATAATGGTAATCTTAACAATCCATACTCTCAATCGAAAGATCATAGCTACTCATTGTAATTGTACCCCACCTTCTGAAAACCCTGACATCCTCACTTGGACCTGGGACACTTCCTTAGCCATATGTTTCGTTATGGTTATATTTTTTTGTGCTGTACCATATTTTGCTTGAGGATGCACTTTAAATCGCTGTCATCTCTTAAAGCTCCATGTATTAAAACATTCTGCCCTTTATTAAAGAAAGTCTACTAAATATCCTAAATGAAAGAATAAGTATTTCAATACACAGGTTGTCACATGCAGTCTTGTGCCTTGCTCTCAATCAGTGGCGTCCCTGGGGTTGGTGTCACCTGGTGCGGTAACTCATGGTGTCACCACCCCGA
This sequence comes from Leptobrachium leishanense, assembly GCA_009667805.1. Taxonomy (NCBI): domain Eukaryota; kingdom Metazoa; phylum Chordata; class Amphibia; order Anura; family Megophryidae; genus Leptobrachium; species Leptobrachium leishanense. The sequence goes on along the minus strand of CM019063.1, from coordinate 169,043,427 downwards.
GTTTTACAAAAAATGTTAACCACACCTACTCATAAATCAAAACTCCCATATAACACTGAATGCTCATACACAGCCACAGCGCACATTACTGAGAGGTTTATTGCTGTGGAGTTCTGTGATATGCTCATACACAGTGCACATTACTGAGTTCTATTGCTGTGGAGCTCTGTGATATGCTCACACACAAATTCTGGCAAATTGCCAGCAAATACGGTGCCTGTTCGGCAGCAGTGAAATCCCCATAGAGAAGCAAAGGTTAATCTATTCAGAGACACAGAACAGCAGAGAAATGTCAGTGAAATGCCCTGATGTTCGGTGGTTTCATTTGACAGATTTATTCAGGGGAATCCTGTTAATGTTCAATGTTAAAAATATTCCCATTTTAATTCAATATCTAATAAACCGTTTATTAATTTAATCTGCAGCAAAAAGTCTATTTATTGATTTATTTATTTTTAGTTTCTTTAAGGCATTTTTCAGAATTTTTCAGCAAATTTTTATTTTTTAAAAATAGCAGATTTTAGTTTTTTCTGTGACAGACCATTTTATTATCATTCATAGGATCTTATATGTTAATTCCAGACATTTTTGTTCAGTAGTTTTTTTTTAAAACCGCGTTTCAATTTTGACACTTTCAATCGTATATTTTTTTTTTTTTTTACACGTCCGGCGGCTTGTTGGCTTTTTATTGCAGTTGGTCAGCGCTGTGTCTAGCGGCTCCTGGGCTGTGTTTGGTGGCTGTCCAGCGTGTTTGCGGCAGCTATCTGGTGGGTTGGCGGTGACGGGTGTGCGGCGGCGGCATTTGGCGACCGATTCCCTGCAGTGAATAGTGAATTCACCACAGGGTGGGGAAATTTGATTCCATGAATGGTGGGGAACAACAGAACACCGAAATGTCAGCGTCATTTCTTTGCTGTGTAAAGAACCCCTTTAGTAGTGGGTTTTTTGCCGCCCCCTGGAAAGTGCCAGCCTAGATCTTGCCTACCCAGGACATACTTGAAAATTAGATAAATCTCAATTTATCCTTCCTGTTTTTTTTTTACACAAAGTATTAGGGTGTCATCCTAGTGGGTGGTTTACCTGGGTGCGGGATGCCCCCCCTCGGGACGCCACTGCTCTCAATAGAATGGACATACAGGCTGAAATTACACTTGAGATACCATTAGAGTCTGCAGCCAGTGCATCTTCCCAACTTCTGAAACCTGGATTGAACCTTAAAAAGTTAAACATGACAGCTGACAAGAAACAGCTCGCGTAAACATTTGTCATTTCAGGAAAATGGATTAACCTAGTAATTACAACCATATACAGTAGTTAAAGTAGACTGTTATGAGGCACCTTTTTATTCACACCTGTAGGTGTTTATACAACACCCAGTATACCTCTCATGCTAGAAAGTAATAGAATATTTCCTTCAGTCCTACCATGGAGTGGACAAGACTGTAAATGCAAGAAGCTGTTCCTAATAATACGGTCACCACTTTGATATGTAGGGGATACAATATAAAGAACAGCCTGTATGCTGGGGGGACGGGACACAAGTACTTAGGTTTAATGTTTATTATTGATTGTCTTTTTAACAAACAATCTAGATTTTTTTTTTTAAATAGGGTAGTTGAGAAGGAAGCCCTACCTAACAGGTAAGAATTTGGACCTGCACAGGAATATCCCTTATGGAGTAACTCTAAATAGTGAAACATGTCAAAAATAAAAAAAAGTGAGCAAGATGAACATCAAATAAAAACCACAAAATAACTTTAAAATAAATATAAAGTTGATCTGTCAATAGTATCATTTTATGATATATAGAAACATTTGTAAAGGAAAGATAGAGGAGAAAGAATAATAGTTTACAGCATATATATTTATATTCTATATCTTATGTTGTGTTTAGTAAATGTATTTTTATTATGTAGACTAAAAACGAAAGCCTACAAAAGATGAGAACAAACAAGAAATTTGTTATAAATAGAAACATTTATTGTTTTGATTTTGTTATGAAACATATCGTCTGGGAATAGAGGAAGAAAGCAGGAAGCCACGCTTGGTTGCCGCGGTGCACTAGTGCCATCACATTTATTGTCACAGAGAAAATAGACAAAGGTTTTGGAGGGGAAGGGAGATCCCTTGCAAAGCGCTCAGTGTAAACCCAGCAGTTTGCATCAGGAAAAGGGTTTCCCCACATAACATTTGTCTATTTGTCCTCTGTGACAATAAATGTGGTGGTTCTTCTAGTGCACCGTGGCAACCAATCGTGGCTTCCTGCTCTGTTTGAGTACCATTAGTGGTCAAATAAGGAAGGTCAGAATTATGGGAAGATGAATTATAGCTTTGCTAGATGGACCAGGATATCCAAAACCAAGGAAGCCATTGGGAAATATGTATCCCATGATGCTTTGCAGCCCTGAGTAACACAGTGGTATCCTAGCAGTAGGACTGTTCTCTACACAGTTTTCACAGATTGCCCTGCCTCTGCATGGTACAAAGCTTGGCTATGACAAGGTTGGAAAAAGGCATTCCAAGACTAAACTCTCCTTTCAGATAGAACAGGCCACTCGCCCTCTAATCAGACTTTCTCCTTGTCTGGTGAGGCGTTGTCAGATGGTAAACAACCTTCTGCAAGGCGATACAAAATGTGGTTGGAGATGTATGGGAGGGGAATGGGCTGTGGAAGTTGATGACATTATCTTTTCCTCACAGAAAGTGTACATTAAGGCATGATGCAGAGCTTTATCAGGTCAGTCATACATGGGACCCGCCCTTTAGAATCACATTACGCATCATATTTTTCCGTTTTCTGCAACATAGCAAGCCTGACTTTACACGATTATGGGAACACATTCACAACTGTTTACTACAAAAATGCTGGGAGGAGAACAAAGTAATCAGATCAACTGGGAGAAATAGGTTTTAAAAGGGTGTTTGTAACGTACTCACTTTGTTATATTTTAGCCAATAATAATTTTTCACATCTTTTTTGTACAACATGGCGAATAGCTATAAATACTAGAGGATATTCTGAAAGCACTGAAATTTCAGTGTTCTCTCGCCGAATGCCACTGATCAACCCGTCTAAACAGACCGCCGAACGCACCTGATGATCTGTCGAACAGACCGCCCAACGCAGCCGGCCATCTGCAGATCGCCGCCGAACTGACCACTAAACGCAGCCGACGATCCGCCAAACAGACTGCCGAACGTCGACGAAAAAAAGTTGATCAGCCGCCAAACTGGGGGTAAAAAAAAAGGAATTTTTTAATAAGGCGTTTAAAACAATAAAAATGCATGGAAAAGCATGGAAATAATAAAAAAGGTCTTCTAAATAATAAGAAAAAACACAATTTAAAAAAAATGGGAATCAAAAATTTCACGTACAATTCCAGAAAAATGCCTAAAAAAAAAAAAAAAAAAAAAAAAAAAAGATTTTTTTTTCCCCTGCAAATAAAAAAAGACTAAACAGTTGAATAAACAAATAATAAAAACGGTATTGTTGTTACTTTGCAAACCTATGGAATTTACCCGTTTAAACCTGTCAAACTGAAGCACTGAAAATCTGGGCATTTCGCCAACATTTCGGTGCAGTTCAGCATTCTCTGAATAGATTAACCACTTGGCTGCTATGGACGCTCTCAGCGCGTCCAGCCAAGTGGTTCTCCGGTGCTATGGACGCGCTGAGCACGTCCATGCACAGGAGGCAGTAATCGGCCGGGATTTCAGCCGATTGCTGCGCCACCCCGGTGCGGGCTGACAACATCTTGGATGTCAGCCGAGCACTCCGGGACCATTAGATGCCATTAGATGTCATTGCGGCGGCGACATGCCATCTAATTCAGGTGCCCCCCCGCGTGTGCGGAGGAGGCGCCTGAAAGGGAGGGGGAGGTCCTTCGGACCTCTCTCCCTCCCGATCGCCGTATTGCACAGGGTTAAGGCAGGCACCATTTGGAAGGGCACAGCCTGCCCTTCCAAACGGTGGCTGACATTAACCCCTGGGGAGCCGGATCGTGATCCTCTCCCAGAGCTGACCGACATCTTGGATGTCGGCCAAGCCTCCGGGAACTCCCCCTGAGGACTTGCGTCATCGTGCATAGCACGATAACGCCAGTCCTGGAGTTAACCCCTAGCTGCCAGCAATGGTGGAGATAGATAGGGGGTTCATTGGAACCCCCTATCTCCCGATCCGTGGCAGCTAGGGGTCAATGTTTGATATTGTTGGAAAGGCCATGCTCTGGCCGATCCATCGATACCAAACATGACCATGTAAAAAAAATTCTTTTAAAAAAAATTTAAAATAAAATATATTTGACAAAAATATAAACAAGTTTTTTTTGTTTTGTTAATGCAGCATTATTGTTCCCATTTCAATTATAATGTGAACAATGATGCTGCACTATCGATTTTTGCATGCGGTGCGTTTGTTAAAAATAGAAAATTTTTCCCCCAAACAAAATGTAACGAGTCCCCATTTCTAATTTTTTTAACAAGCGCACCCCATACAAAATATAACCGCAAATGCTCGTATGTTAAAGTGTGAAAAAAAAAACACTTTACACATTGTAAATTATTGAAAATTCTAATTTTATTGCATTTTTTGTTATAATATACAGACAGGACATGACGTATACATATAATAATGACATATTATGAATCTGCCGAGTCTGCCGGAAAGAACGATATATATTATGTCTGGGTCATATATTAAAATATGGCTTCAAAACGTGGTTACACATGATGTAAATCTATCTTTTGGCCCCCACATCGAAAAACTCTCATCTAAACTCTACCCCAAACTAGGTGCCCTGTACAGAAACAAATCCTGCCTGAGCCCCGCGGTAAGAAAGCAGATTGTACAACAAATGCTTATGCCAGCCATTGAATACGGAGATGTAGTGTATGCAGCCGCCCCGCAAACACACCTCCAGAAACTTACTACATTGTATAACTCATTCTGTCGCTTTGTGCTACAATGTAACATGACACACCATTGTGACATGTTAAAAGAACTAAACTGGCCATCACTGGACTCTAGACGCACCCTTCACCTTTCCAACCTGGTGTTTAAGAGCTTTTCTGGGAAGCTACCACCCTACCTGAATATGCTGCTTCCCCCGGCAGTTCCCTCATCCTATAACCTCAGATCCAGGACCAGCACCTTACTTGCAATACCACAATACAAAAAGAAAGTGGCTCGATCCTCATTTTCCTACAGAGCACCGCAAATATGGAATAACCTCCCAGACACCGTCAAATCTTCCCCCAGTCTAAAGTCCCTTAAGACTTCCCTATTAACATACCTCAATACGGAATGCACCTGTAAACATGTAACATAATGACTTTATTTCCTACGAATTTATTTTTCTGTTAATCTGTATATTTGGTCTTGTGTTAATATCTTGCATTTTACTATTTTGGATTTCTGTAACCACTCAATGTTCTCGAACCCAGGACATACGTGAAAACGAGAGAAATCTCAATGTATCCTTCCTAGTAAAATCCTATATAAATAAATAAATAAAATAAATGAGCGAAAGTGGTAATAATGACCTCAGCACAGAGGTGTGAAATGCCTCAGCAGCGAAAGGGTTAACCATTACTTCTCTATGGAGAATTTCACTGCCACCCAAGGTCGCCGAATCTCAGGCGAATAGTACCGTATTTTGCTGGCAATTCGCCATTATTTGGAAAGGAAAGCATATACTTAGACAGCCAGGTGCTCGCGTACACGAAGTAGCCTGCCTTAATTCACAACACTGCTTTTGCAAAATTGATGCACATGGCACCAGGGATTAGTAAAAAGATTTATTGGATCATATAGCAGTGAGTGACATTTCAGTCCACGTAGAGGCTTTCCTTAGGCTGGAGTATTGCAGATGTATAATCCCATAAATCTGTTTACACAAGAGAAACACTTGGTGCCGTGTGTGTGAGCGGCGTGTGTGTGAGTGAGCAGAGTGGGTGTGTGTGTGCGGGTTAGCTGTGTGTGTGTGTGTGAGCAGGGTGTGTGTGTGAGCAGGGGGGAGTGTGTGAGCAGGGGGTGTGAGCAGAGTGGGTGTGAGTGTGTGAGCAGAGTGTGTGTGAGCAGAGTGGGTGTGTGTGAGCGAGCGGAAAGTGTGTGTGTGTGTGTGAGAGCAGAAAGTGTGTGTGTGTGTGTGTGTGTGGAGGGTGGTGTGTGTGAGCAGAGGGTGGTGTGTGTGTGCGCGCACAGAGGGTGGTGTGTGTGCGCAGCTGAAATGGGCTGGGGAGAATTGAAGTTAACGGGGGAGAAATTTACTGGGGGGCTGTGGAGCTCTGTGATACGCTCATACGCACCGAACATTACTATGAGTTTTATTGCTGTGGAGCTCTGTAATGTGCAGTGTGTACAAGTGTATCAGTAATGTACAGTATCTTTATAAACCTGAAAAGTGATCGTCAGTTTCCCATATTTGCAATAAGGACTTTGTGTGCTGCAGTGTTAGCTGCAATGAGTGGGTAATGGCTGTTGCAGCAGAGCGGTGGCCATCTGTGAGTCTGGAGGGGGCACAATGGATCCCCCAATTCGCTGTTGGATCCCAAGTGGATTTTCTTAGCTCCGTAATATAATTTAGAAATTGTGTGAATAAATTCTTTAACACCACAATGTACATGTCGGTTATGTGTGTGTGTGGGGGGGGGGGGGGTTTGGGGGGGGGGTTTGACCTTTTATGGGTATGGCACAGGGGGCCCCAGGATCTCTTATTGCCCGGGGGCCCTATTAGTTGTCCGCCCCTGGTGCCACCTAGATCATTTTTGGAAAGAGGTTTCAGACTCCTGAAAGGAAATCCTTCAGTAACAAGTGATATATTGAATAGCATCCAGGGTTTGTTTTGATTTTTAATGGCTCATAAGATACTTAAGTAGATTAGAAAGATGGAATTAAATCACTCTCTAATGGGAGATCTAACATGTAACGCTACGTCCCAAAGAGACTCCTTGGAGATGTGACCAAACAGCATAATACTATATACCTAATTAACAAGATTATCTCATCTCTTACCTTCAGTCTTGAAAATTCTTCACATGTGCCTAGCTACTATTAAGATGCATTTATAAGCCATGTTCAACAAAAGAAGATACCGGTCACACTGGGTAGATTTTCATAGAAAGACAAATTTATTTGAAATCCGGGAGTATCATTTCGGCTCTAATACAAAGCCCTCATCAAGCCTGATAAAGCCAGTATGACCAGCCTCTTCTTAAGGCTAGTGTCAGACGAGTGTTTTTCAGAGTGGAAGGAACGTCCATAAGAGTAGACGTTCCTTCCACTCTGACGCTGTGTGGCCACCTCGCTGAGCACAGTTCATCCTATGGAGGATCACGCTTTGTAGCCCCGTTAGCGTCCGTTGTAGCTTTTTTTTTTATGTCCGGTGATAGCAGACGAAATTTGTGCGAGCGCTACCCTGTGTGGCCCACAAAGCTGCGACGGATGCAGGGAAGTGCGGTCACTCTGACGCACTCAGTGTGCGTCCTCAATTGAACCATTTCAGGTCCTTTGGTTGCCAGTTCCAAGCCATATGGAACCTGGTTTGGATTTTCAGTAATATGTAACATGTGTCTGGTGTTCCTATTTTCCAGTTATAATACTTGTGGCAGCGCTTTGTGTAATATAAAACAGATCATAAAGGCCTACCTTCATTTCACCTGCTTGCAGCAGATTATAGAGTGTGAAGGTCTATATGAGATATGTTATTGGTAGGGATGAGCCGAACACCCCCGTGTTCGGTTCGCATTCGAACAATTTCGAAAGTTCGAGTTCGAACTCGAACACGAACCGAACTCAATGCAAGTCAATGGGACTCAAAAGTTCAGTTTTTAGAGTGCCCTCCAAGAGGGCATATATGCAAGATATTTGCCATAAAAAGGTGTATGGGGGTCCGGGTAGTGCCCTGGGGGACAGGAAACAAGGACAAAAAGTTTAAAAAAAATGTTTTTAAAGGGACAGTGAGTTTTCCATGAAATAAGGGTTAAAAATAAAAACCAAAAATTCCTTCAAATATCGTGCCTAGGAGGTCCCCAAAACCTGCCCGTGAAGTGGCGGATTTGTAAGATGTATAGAAACATTTAAAAACAAAAAAAACCTGACGTTTCAAATGACGGTAAACGCTTTTGCTTTAATCTATTCATAAACAACTGCTTGGGGCGGCAGTCTGTATTAAAAGAGGAGACCTTTTAGGACACACAGAACAAGTTTAGTGATTTTTTGGCTAAATTATGGTGAAACTTATGCAGGCTTTGGATGAAAGTAACAATATGTGCTTTAAAATTGGGCCTTTAGTGTTGGCAACAGTGCCGTCACACCGTAACCTCTCTGTGGTATTGTGGAAGAGTGCAGGGTTGGACCCTGCGGTTCAAAAAATTAAAATGATATAAATCTGGCACAGGCGTCAGTGCACCCAAATAATGTGCCTTTCATGGCAGCAAGTGCCTTCACACCGTAACCCTTTTGTGGTATTGTGGAAGAGTTCAGTGGTGGAGGTTTTGTGAATGCAGAAGAGATCTCCGATCTATTCTGTTACGTCGGCTTCAGGGGATTGATAGCTGCTGATCCAGGACTGATTCATTTTTATAAATGTCAGCCGGTCTACAGAGTCAGTTGACAGACGCACTCTTTTGTCTGTGACAAAACCTCCAGCGGCACTGAACGTCCTTTCAGAAAGCACGCTGGATGAAGGTTAACCTAGTAGCTGCATAGCATATTGGCTAAATTCTGGCCAGTGATCCAATCTCAACACCCAGTAAGCCAGTGGATCATCTGCTGGAAAGGTATCCAGGTCTGCCCTTGCCCCTAGGTAGTCCTGCACCATACGGTGAAGACGCTGGCAATGGGTGCCTACATTTGACGTCCCTGGGCTTCGTGGACTAAAATTTTTTAAAAAGGCATCAGTCAAGCGGCCCCGGCCTTCACCACTATTCCTCTGATCTTCCGCAGCCTCAGAAGCACCGGAGTCATCATTTGGTAACCTACCAGTGCCTGGAAAGGTGTTACACAAGTGTCGCTTTAGAGCATCCTCAAGTTTTTTCATCCTGTGCTCCCTCTGTGCGGGCAGGATGAGCTCTGCAACTTTACCCTTGTATCGTGGATCAAGAAAGCTTGCCAACCAGTAATGATCCCTCTCCTTGATAGCACGAATCCTGGGGTCCTTTAGCAGGCTTTTCAATATAAAAAAAAAAAGAGAAAAGTTTTTATTTCAACTACAAGCAGTACAATGTAACAAAAACAGTCTCAAATAAATGGTATCTTAACATTGCAAAACAGTTCTTATATATCCAGTATCAATTAAGGGCATACTTTATATTTCAACATTCATGTCAATCTAAACAAGACTGCTGCTGTGGACTATACGGTTGTGCTTGTGCGGTTCAGTGATCTAACGATGAGCTCTCGTCAGCTCGCAGTAGATTGGACATCGTTGTCCAAGACATTACTTATGATACCCCGTCCAAGTATTACAGCAGTATTGGTCTGAATGGAATCTGCTCATCCCTTATATTTAAGGGCAACTAGATTTAAGCTTGCGGTTAACAGTAAAGGATTCTACTAGAAAACCTGCTAGGGCTGGTAGCTGTAAGGGTAGCTCAAAAACTCTTAGAATCAGTTTCACTGTTAATGTAGTTGCCATTTGCTGCTTAAAATATATTTGGGAATCCAATGTACTAGGAGTCTAGGAAAGCTCTAGTAAAGGAGGAGAAACTTGAGAAAGAAGAAATTAAAGAAGAGACAGGAAAGATATACAAAGTTTTGGTATATGAAGAATGAAAGAAAGAGAGGGGAGAAGAAAAAAAAGGGGGGGTGGCTGGGGTGGGGAAGGGTGGGGTTCACATAAATGAGTTGTGCTAAATTTTAATGAGACAGGTCATGCTGCTTTCTCATCTATTCATGGGTAGCTTAGTCTCGGCACCAGTTGGCGTTATCTCTCCATGTCGTTTGGCTCCTCTATCTGTCCGCTACCCCCCTCCAGTTCGTCTCTCAGGCGTGCTAATGGGCAATGTGCCGACCAGTGAAACCAGACATCTAGATGATGTTGTGCCGTCTTCGAGGGAGTGAGGGCTAGTTCCTCGCTCGATCTCAATATTTCCATTCTGTCAATTAGCAATTTCTTAGTAGGCGTGGTTGTCGATTTCCAGTAAATCGGTATCAATGTCCTTGCTACCAGAAGAATGCGGAGCAGTAATGATTTCTTCATGGATGTCACCGAGTATGGGAGCTGTAGGAGTAGAAAGACTTGGGGCGTGAATTCCAGATCTACATCTGTTGTGCTACGTACAAGCTCTCGAACCATGCTCCAGTATGGCTCAAGTGAGGCACATTCCCACCATATATGTATGTAAGTGCCGAGTTCAGTATTGCATCTCCAGACACTATGTGCCAACGGTGACTGTCTGTTGCATAGCGTTTCGAAAGGGGAAAGTTGTCTAGTCAATGAAGTATTATTCGGTCGATCTCTTAAAAACGTTTTAATTTGGTGGAAGTTGAATTTTTCACCAAAAGTGAGTATCGTCTGTCCTGTGGCTTCTAAGTCTACAAAGGTACCAGACTTTAGTACATGTCAAGCCTGTAGTGTAGGTGTATCCATAAGGCGGGATATTAAAGGAGGAAGGATCTTGACCGGGAATTCAGGGTTATGCAGTAAGGGCAGAAGAGGAGAGGGATACGTTGACAGTGAAAATTTGGTACGGATCTTATGCCATAGTGTCAGCGTACTGCCCACTGGCGAAGATCCCGTGGCGGTATGTTTGATCGTCTTCCATGGTAACCGCGGGAGCGTCCAAACCGGGCGACTCGCTTGTGCTTCTTCCAGGTCTATCCACTTCTGTTCTATTGAACCGGTCATCCAGTCTACTACTCTGGTCAGATGTGTTGCGTAGTTATATAAACGGGAGTCCGGTAGGGCAAGCCCACCACACCGTTTTGGCTTATATAGAGTATCGTACTTAAGGCGAGGACGAGTCTTCGGCCAGATGAAGGATGAGAATATCGTGCGTATTTCTTTGTGGAAGGATAAGGGGATAAGTATAGGAATCGTGTGAAATAAATAAAGTAATCTTGGTAGCAAATTCATTTTGATCACACTAATTCGTCCCATCCAAGATAAATATGTCGGCGACCAACGTGCTATGTCTGCTTTAAAGATTTTCATAAGCGGTGTGAAATTTAATGCGAACATGTTGGAGAATTCAGGAGTTAAGCGGATACCTAGGTAGGTAAGCGACGAAGAGCACCAGCGGAAAGAATTTTGCGCGTCAAGTGTCCGACGCCAGTGTTCCCGGGTGCGATTGCTAGTAGCTCAGATTTGGTTTCGTTTATTTTGAAGCCAGATAGTGAGCCATATTCTTGGAGTTCTCGAATTACCTCTGGCATGGATTTCAGTGGATCAGGTAGCATGAACATGAGGTCATCCGCATATGCGGAGACCTTATGTTCACGCTTAGAGCCGTGCACCCCTACAATGTTGGTATTGTGCCGAATCGAGGATAATAATGGCTCCAAACTGAGGGCAAAAAGAAGTGCAGATAGGGGGCATCCCTGACGGGTGCCATTACAGATTGTGAAGGTGGAGGTAAGCGCACCATTTACTCTAACCTTTGCCGAAGGTGTTGAGTACAGTGCTTGAATCCAGGGCACGAAACCCTTTCCCACCCCATACCGCTTCAAGGTCCGAAACAAGAAGGGCCACAGTACTCGATCAAAGGTCTTTTCGGCATCGGTCGAGAGCAGTAAAAGCGGACTTTTAGTTTGTTTGGAATAAGTAATGGCATTAAGAACTCTCATTGTCGTGTCCCTGGTTTCTCATCCCGGGATGAATCCAACCTGGTCCGGATCAATCAATTGAGGCATGAACCTCTTCAAGCGATTAGCTAGTACTCGCGCAAGGAGCTTCATATCATTGTTGAGTAAGGATATGGGTCTGTAATTCCCGCATAAAGTATGATCCTTCTCTGGCTTCGGTATTAAGGAGATCGTTGCCATCAGGGAGTGAGGATGGGGTAAGGTTCCGTCTTGTAATGCATTATAGAATGTCACTAATGTGGGGAGGAGATCTTTGGCGTTCGTTTTATAGTATTCTATGGGTAAGCCGTCAGGTCCTGGGCTTTTCCCAGATTTGGACGTTTTCAATGCGTCTAGGATTTCTTCTGCAGAGATTTCGGAGCTCAAAGATTCTCGTTCCGGTGAACCAAGCGGCTTCGAGATCGTCCGTGCCAGGTAGGCCTCTATATTATCCACATGGGGAGGTGTGGTGGTATTGTCATCTAGATGATAAAGGTTTGTAAAAAACTTCAGGAATTCTCCCGAGATTGCCTTCGGGTTAGTAACGTGATTTCCCTCCAAGGTGCGGATTTTTGGGATATAAGATTTTACACGTCTTTCCTGTATTTTTTGTGCTAGAAATCTCCCCGCCTTGTTTTCTTGCAATGCGAAGAATGAACGTGCTCGTAATGCTTGGAAACTAAGAGAGGTATTAGTCTGTTTTTCTAGTTCTTGTCTCGCTTGCGTAAGACGGTGGTATACCACGTCGTCGTTAGAGGCAATGTGTTCTAGTTCTAATGCTCTAATGTTACTCTTAGTTGTTCTTCGTTCCTCGTCTCTTAATTTTTTTTGGGCCGTTCCTTTACTGATGAAGAATCCACGAATGACTGCCTTATGCGCCTCCCAGATCGTTGATATTGGGATATCAGTTGTTGTGTTTTCTTTGAAGAAATGCTCCAGCGCAGAGTGTAATTCGGCCCTGGTTGGAGGGTCATCCAGCAGAGATACATTCAACCGCCATTGTCTGTCACGTGGGACAAACAATGGCGACTGCAGCTTTAGATGGAGTGGGGCATGATCCGACCACGTGGTGGCCGCTATCTATAGAGTTAGCTAGTGCAAAGTTGTGATAGTGTATAAAGAAATAGTCAATCCTGGTATGTTTCAAGTGTACCGGTGAGAAGAACGAATAATCTCGTTCCGTAGGGTGAAGGGCACGCCATAGATCCACCAGCCGGTGATCATGTAACGAGCGACGCATAGAGCGTAGAACGTGGGCAGGCGTAGTGGTGGAGCATGTTGAGGAGTCCAACTGTGGTTCAAGAGTAACATTGAAGTCTCCAGCAATTACAGTGATACCTTGTTGGAAGGATTCTAACAACCGCAGTATCCTAGCTAGGCAGGAATGTTGTTTCTTGTTAGGTAGGTATATGGATGCGAAAGTATAAAATCGTATCAAGAATAGAGCCTCTGACAAAAATATATCTACCACCTTCGTCCGTCATCTCTGCTTCGACCGTGAAAGGGATGTCTCTGGATATCAATATCGCAACTCCTCGGGATTTACTTTGCGCATAGTTACTAAAAAAGCACGTAGAATAATATGAATCCCTCAAGGAAGGCACCATTCCAGACCGAAAGTGGGTCTCCTGGAGGAGGGCAATGGACACACGCGAGGACCGCAGGTCTCGTAAGAGACGGGAGCGCTTTTCAGGAATATTCAGCCCTCAGACATTATGAGAAAGCAGCTGTAAGTCTGCTGGTACATATGGGGATGACCTACAGGTCATTGTTGATGGGTTATATTAGGTCTGTGGTAAAGAGCAATACGTAGTGGTCTGCGGGTAATTAGTGGAGTAGGATGTGTGTCGGGTGAGGGCAGGGGAGGGTATGAGAAGTGAGTGAACAAAAGAAATAAAAGAAAGAAGCGAGAAGAGAGAGAAGAAGAGAGAAAAAAAAGGGGGGGAAAGAAGCTACCCAAAGAGGGTGAAGAAAAGAGACAGTTATATCAAGTGCACCAACCGAGATGTCTCTCACCGCTACAAAGCCCTCGGGCTAGGCGGGTCGACTCACTGTTGGGAGAAGAATGCACTACACCTCGTGGGGTGTTCTTGATGTGGCCTGTAAATGACACTGTACTATCAGCGTCACAGATTTTAACACCACTAATGTGGGAAATCTATCAAGAATCTGGAGTTAAGCCCATACGGGTCCGGTGTCCGCAATCACTGATAGTTATTTTATCATAAAAGATCGGTGGCTAAAGTGTTTATAGTTATCAGGGTTGGGGAAGGGTTTAGGAAAGCTATCAACGAGTCATCCGTGTAAGCTACAAACGTGTACTGAGAAGTTTAAGCAGTAGGATTGGTAAGTACAAAACGAACTAAAAAGTCTAAAAACGTTCTATAACAACAGTAACATAAGTTGCAGTCTCAGTGACCAGGCTATTCATGTGTCGGTAAGGTTTAGGGGTCATCCCCTTATGCTACTAACAGGAAGTACGAAGATTAGCATACGGTATCAAGGTTTCATAACAATCAAATTTACGTTAGGTCTGAGAACCAAACACCTTAAGAACAGGAGCCCCTGTCTTTGAATTATTCGATGTATTACAGTTCCGTTAGAGCGCTGGAAACTTAAGCGGACCGTCAATAATTGCTCATCCTTAGTGCCCTACCCCACCCACTCACCCATTTCCCCCTCCCAAACCCCTCCCCATCCCCCTACCCCCCAGCCCTCTAACCCCGCTCCAAGCTTCTTCATAAGGGTGAAGGACTGTCAAGTTATAAGTCCGCCGTAAGAACCAGCGTACTTCTCCATAACTTGCGTAGTAGATTGGAGCAGGAGTCCTCTACGGGTCCCCATGAGGGTCTGCAGTAGGCGAAAAAAATGAAAAAATAACTAAGTCCACGGTAGGGAACACAGTGCCACGAGGTAAACATCCAAGCAAGATCCAATTAACTAACAGAGCTTCGCCTTCCATATAATGTTTACTGACTGCAAGTTCAGGGTAGTGTAGTGAATCTCGGAGTAATATGTTATTGTCATGGTCACTCGACTGTCTACAGCAAAAAATGGTTGAGAGTAGTTATAACTCACAGTCATCCTGTAGGAGATCCAGCACTTTCGTACGTGGAGGGCAGCTGCAGTTCCGTACGGCTTGGGCCCTCATTATGTCCGCCTCCACGGGGTTGTCGTTGTGGGCGCGTTGCTCTCGGCATGCGTTCCGAAGCTGGGGCCTCAGCAGGGCGATGTTCCCAATCTATGACCTCCACGAAGGAAAGATGCAGCTCTGACAGGAACATTGTCACATCCTGTGGGGTTCTAATGGTGTGTGTCAGATTGTTCTTTCGAACTTGGATTGATATAGGGCATCCCCACCTATAGGGAATTTCTGCTTCCCGCAGGAGTTGAGTGACTGGTCGTAGCGCTCGGCGTGCAGACAAGGTGTGCGGGGAGAGAGCATGATATAGTTCAAATGTCTCTTCGGAAAAACGCCATTTGCGCCTCACGCATGCTTTCAGCATGATCGCTTCTTTTAGGGCATAGTCAGGTATGTGGCAGATGAGGTCTCTAGGTGGTGCAGAATCCGTAGTTGCTTTTGGGCGTAGCGCTCTGTGTGCTCTGTCAATGGCATTATAGGGTAGTGGGGGACAGTTTAGGATATGGGCAAAGGCGCCAAGGAGGAATTCCTTTGTCTCTGTAACCCCCTCGTGAACTCCTCGTACTTTTATATTGTGCCTCCGTGATCTATTTTCTATGTCATCCAGCCTGCGGTACATATCCGAAAGTCGCTATTCTGTTGATGGGTCAGTGTTGGGAGGGCAGAGCGTGTGCTCGCCCGCTAGATCTTCCAGCTGGGACACTCGTGCATTAATGGCGGAAATGTCCACCCTTACGTCCGCTATCTCCCACCCAAAAGCTGCCTGCATTTGGTCTAACATGTCTTTAAAGTCCGAACGGGTGGGCAGCTCGGCGCGGGTAGGGAGCTCCGCAATTAGTGATTCCAGCCGTCTAATCGCTGACTGACCTTCCGTCGATGAGGTATCCGACGGCACGGGTGATGCCGCCATCTTAGGTGGAGACTGAGTAGTAGGCCGCGATGGTGTGGCGCCAAAGAAAGCTGTGATGGGGTTCGCTGAGGCTCTCCCTGGGGTGTTGGATGTTTTCCCGGACGTCTTGCGGCCGTAGGTACGGACCATAGCCACCAGCATATGAGTTAGTGCTGAATAATCAGTGGCGGACCTGGGAGCTCCCGCACTAAGCGTCCATCTTCATGTCCAGTCAGGCCACGCCCCCCAGGCTTTTCAGGATAAGGGAGCCCATGCAGCGTAGGTTGGAGGTGGCATTAGCTTCCGAGTCTTCCTGGTCAATGAGGATGACCCCATCGTGCACTTCCTCCTCCCAGCCACGTACTAGTCCTTGTGTTTCTGGGCACACAAAACCCTCCCTTGAGGAATCCCCACCTTCAATGCCCTCACTACTTAAATATTCCTCCTCCTCATCCTCCTGTCTGATCTGAGGAGGACCCGCTGCAGTGCTGTCTGCGGAAAGACTGGGGCCTTCAGAGCTAGGGAAGGCCTCCTCTTCCTCCCGCTGCTCTGTCTCTAGAGCCACATCTATAATACCCCGCAGAGTGTGCTCCAGCAGGGACACTGAAGGAATTGTGTCACTGATGCATGCACTGTCCCTGCTCACCAACCTCATTGCCTCCTCAAATGGTGACAGTACAGTGCATGCATCCTTGATCATCAGCCACTGCGGGGGGGGGAACCAAGTTGACCTGAACCTGTCCTTGTGCCATACTCACACAGGTACTCGTTGATGGCCCTGTTGATGACGCTGCAGCATTGCTAATGTCGAGTTCCACCTGGTGGGCATATAACAGATCAGACGGTTTGTGGGAAGGTGGAATTCTCTTTGAATTTCTGCCAGGCAAACGCTTGCTGGGAATGACCGTCTGAAGTGGCTGCAGACTTTTCTGGCCTGGCTGAGAAGCTCTGCCAGCCCTGGGTACCTGGTTAGGAAATGCTGTACCACCAGCTTTAGGATGTGTGCTAGGCATGGTACATGCGTCAACTTACCCAGGCATAGGGCGGAGAGAAGGTTGCTGCCATTATCACAGACGACCATTCCCAGCTGAAGCTGGCATGGTGTTAGCCATCTCTGCACCTGCCCCTGCAGAGCTGACAGAATTTCTGGCCCGGTGTGGCTCCTGTCCCCTAAACAAACCTGCTCAATCACAGTATGGCATCTTTTTGCTTGAGCCATTGTGTAGCCCCTGCCACTTAAACTCAGTTTATCTGCCACTTCGCCAGAGACAGAGAAGGAGGAGGAGGAAGAGGGAGAGGTGGTGGTGGAGCAGACAGACCTCATACAAGCAGCTTTCTGGAGGCGTGGTGGATGAACAAGCTCCAGCACAGAGCCCAATCTTGGATCCCTCCCAGCTGCAATCAGAGTTACCCAGTGTGCCATGAAGGAAATGTAACGGCCCTGTCCATGCTTGCTGGACCACGTGTCTAAAGTCACATGCACCTTGCTGCTGACTGCCTTTCCCAATGACTCCATAAGATTGTCTTCCATGTGCTGGTATAGTGCTGGAATGGCCTTCTGTGAAAAGTAATGGCATTTTGGAACATGCCACTGTGGTACAGCACATTCAGCAAATTCACGGAAGGGAGCAGAGTCTACCAGCTGGAAAGGCAGCAGCTGCAATGCGAGTAATTTTGCTAAGCTGGCATTTAGACGCTGTGCTTGGGGATGGTTGGGACTATATTTTTTCTTACGCTGCAGCAGCTGGGGCAACGTAATCTGATCGCGTAAATCTTCAGCTGATGGGAAGCTGTCACATTGTGAGGAAGGACCTGGTACATCCATTATTGTAGCATCATCCCTGTCAGTGGAGGTTGGAGTCAATGACATGGCAGGACATATAGTGGGGGTAGAGACAGGTGAGGAGGACCTACGCAAAGTTTTGCGCCAACGGGATGTGTGGCAGGTGGTCATATGTCCCCTCAAGCACGTGGTACCCAAGCGTCCGGTGTCTTTCCCACGCTTATGCCTCATCTGACATAGATTACAAATAGCAACGGTGTGGTCTGCTGCACATTTCTTAAAGAACTCCCAGACAGCAGAGTTCCTGGATGTGTGCTTTGAGACAACAGCGCTCTGCACCGGAGCAGCTCTGACATCTGATGCCTTGGACTGGCTAGTTGGTCATAGAGGACGCTGTGCCCCGTCTTTGTTGTGCCTCCTCCTCCTCCTCCTCACTTGACTCCTCTGTTCGATCAGGCACCCAGGTGGAGTCAGTGACCTCATCATCATTGTCATCACCCCCTATCTCCTCATCACTGGAGCCAACTTGGCAGTATGCTGCAGCAACATGAGTGCCAGTTAATTGTGTTTCACTGGCACCCCCTTCCTCTAGGTTCATTATATTCCCTTCCTCAACCTCAGAGATTGAATCAGAGCACTGTAGTTGCTGCGCATCTTCAAGCAGCATGTCACTGTCATTGTAGTCAAACAATTCAGCTGACTCCTCCGTGTGTGATAGTGAGGCTACGGCAGGAGTAGCTGTGGACATGGAGGCTGCATTAGATGTTTTGGCAGCTGAGGTGGACTGTAAAGCACTACAAGCCTGGCTGGCAGAGGACTTGGAGGATGAGGATGGCCTGGTTAGCCAATCCACCAAATCCTCTTTATGTTGCTGCTGCTTAAGACGGCCAGCACCAATTAGAAAGGACAAGCGTGCCCCTGCAGAGGATGCACCACGTCCACGATGACCAGAGGCACAGCCTCCTGACACAGAGGCTGCTTGCCCTCTTATCTGTGCCTGGGAGCGTCTGCCTGTCCTTTTTGGTCTTTCTGACATGGTGAGTGATATATAGATTAAAGATATACAGAACTCTGATTCAACTCTGTTATAAAAATTGGAGATATGCTGCAAAACTCTGATTCAACTCTGGCATAAAGATTAAAGATTTCCAGAACTCTGGTATAACTCAGTGAGACACCCTGATAGCTGGCAGCCAGTGACAAGACACAGATTCCAATTCCCAGAAATCTTCTATAAGTCAGTGAGACCCCCTACTGGGTGGCAGTGAGAACACACAGATTACCACAATTCCCAAATATTTTGTAGAAATTACTGACCCCCCAAAATACTGGGTGGCAGTGAGAACACACGGATTATAACAATTCCCAAAGATTTTGTAGAAATTACTGACCCCCCAAAATACTGGGTGGCAGTGAGAACAAACGGATTATAACAATTCCCAAATATTTTGTAGAAATTACTGACCCCCCAAAATACTGGGTGGCAGTGAGAACACACGGATTATAACAATTCCCAAATATTTTGTAGAAATTGCTGACCCCCCCAAAATACTTGGTGGCAGTGAGAACACACAGATTAGAACAATTCCCAGATATTTTGTAGAAATGAGACCCCCCAGTAGCTGGTGGCAGACTGGCAGTGAGAACACACACTAACACAAGAACAATCTCCTCTCAAACACGTGCTGAAGCGATGTGTGAAGCCTTATATAGTGTGCTGCGGGACTTAGCTCTGTGAGCCCATGATTGAGCCGTGATTGGCATAGTCTTCAACCTGTCTTGCACCTGACCACAGGTCAGGTGCAAGGGTAGCCAATTACAAGCTTCAGGCCAGTGGAAAGGTGCATTGTGGTCCATTGTGGGCGAACATGCGGCGAACACGCAGAAATGTTCGTAGTTCGCGAAGAGGTGATGTTCGAATCGAACTCCAAACCGAACAGCTCATCCCTAGTTATTGGTAGCCTATCGCTTGGTCAATTGTGTCCAGCCAAAGAGACACCAAAGAAATTTAGAGCTTCTTTACACAAGTCAGTACTTGTGTAAAGAAGCTCTCAATTTCATTGGTGTCTCTTTGTTGTTTGTTGAGGTTGTTTCAAAATTCAATAGCTGACTCGTCTTCTGGATTGCAAACCTTCATGGCAGGACATTTTTCAAACAAGAATACATACCTTCTGCTCCAGACACAGTGCCAACGTCACACAGTCAACAATCACATTCTTACATAAATGTATTAATAAATTTGAGGAGCTATAAGCATTAACGTCTTAGCAACAGGTACCTCAAGAAACCGAGGACAGCTTAAATATTAATACATATTTTGATTTCTTTCCGTCATTCTTGGCATTTGGAGAAGACATTAAAAAAGGTCACTTATAAGTGTTGCATCTTGTGTTGTAGAAAAAGTAAAATACGTTCACCAATATTTCGATACTGCTGTCCTTGAGTCCTGTCGTGTGTACATTACACAGGCCCTCCAAACAAGTAGGTTAAAGTAGAGTAGGTCTTAATGAATTCTCCAGACATCTGTACAGATGCCACCCGGGACTTGTTGCAGGTATTGGGAAATTCTTTTAGGGTCTTTCAGTATCTTTAGGTCAGACATGTCGTGGAAACCCTCAAAACCATGGAGAGGTGAATGATAAACAAGGCCTTCGGGAGCTCTGAGAGAAATAGATTGACCCTTGAAGGTGTGTGTGTGTGTGTGTGTGTGTAGCAGTAGACAAAAGTGGGCTTCTCACCTTAAAATGCACAGATTTACTTTTGTCTCAGTCTGGGCCTGGGGGTTTCCCATTATCTCCTATTGGTCCGGATGCCTCAAGAGTTGTCAGTCTGCCCCTTTATGTCAACAGAATAAAGGCTGTTGGCTGGGCCGTGGGACTCTGAAGGTTTGTTGAGGTGACTTCTAGATCGGATACAGTTTTCATGGGCTCTGCGGGTAAGGATAACTGCTTCAAAAATTACACAAATTAAGTATGTCAGCAATAGATAAGTCAAACAGAAATGTACATAAATTAAAATGAGCACAAAGGGCACTGATAAACAATGAGGGACAGTAATCAAATGTTGAGGAGACCAGAACTTGTGTCTGAAAGGTAAATGAAAAGGTATTTTTTCAACCAAAAAAGGCGTGACTTTCCAATTGATAAGAGATAACACATAAATGAGAGGCCAGAGTCAACAATGACACCAAGCTTGTGTAAGGTTTGGTAATTTCAGTTTTGCCCTGAAGGGAAACTGAAAAACTAGGTTAGAGCTTGGAAGAAGGGGGAATATCTAAAATATATTAAGCTACAAGTAGTGGACAGCTAAGTGGCTAAAGACAGGCAGGGGATTAGTCATGTGAACCAGCAGGCAACAAGAGAGATAAGAGGAAGAAAGGTGTTTCTGAGGCTCATCTAGAGTCATTTATGTAGGAACCCAAAGTAAATTACAAGGTGTCAAAAGGCATTATAGTGGGATGGTAGCTTGAGTCCTTGGGTCAGGTGATATGAGTGATAATTGCATGTTTGTTGGAAGTCAGCAACAAGAATGCAGGAAAGGGATTGTCCGAGGTATTTAGTAAGGTGTGAGGAGATGGTCCTGGGATGATGGGTCAGAAAAAAGTACAGGAATCACCTCAGCGCCTGTTGAAACCTATTTTAGAACTCAAGGAGAGACATAAAGACAAGGTATGTGAAAAGGAAGACAGATTGTGATGGTTTATTTATTTAAAATCTGTTATCGGTTAAGGCCGGTGTCAGACAAACGCACTAGGTGCGCCTGTACTGACGTGCCTACCGGCGTCCGTCGCAGCTCTGTGACGCGGCGATGGGGCTGGTCATACGTCGTAGCACGCACACAAATTGCATGCGCTACAAGCGTCCACGCACAAAACCTCTCTGTCAAAACGCTAGACACGCGTTGACGGGGCTGCAAAGTGCGATCCTCCATAGGAGGATCAAGCCTTGCAGCGCTGAGCGTACTAACTGCGCTCAGTGAGGTGGCCAGACAGACGTCGAATAGAAAGGAACGTCCACTATCACGGACGTTCCTTCCTCTCTCCAAAGACACTCGTCTGACCCTGGCCTTAGGCTGCAATGGTGTTACCTTTTTGCTTACTGGAAGGGAATATTTTGCCGAAGCATTATCAGGATTAAAGTAAACAATCCCCCAACTCATTAATGATTAATATTGTTTATTAGTGATAAAGTGACTAGTTGATACAGGTATCCTCTTCCCCTTGTATTGAGAATCAAAAAAAAAAAAAAAAATGCTCATTCCAAATTATGCAAACAAAAAGTAAGAAAAAACCAGCAGTAATTGATGCATCTATAGGAATTTTGGCAATTTCAACTTACCGTGCATGTAACACACTTGTGCGTGTCCAGGTCAATAAAACAAAGCATTTAATGTAAAGATATTAAAATAAAGCTTCTGAAATAGATTTTTTTTTAAAAAATTAATTTTGCAAATCAAGGGGACATAAGCATACTTTTCAATACCAATGGTTGTGAAATGTGTAACAGAGCTTTACAGCAATAATAGCTGTTTAATAAAGTAATAAATATAGGTAAATAGTCAATATTAGAAGGAAAAATCCAACTTCCTGCGCAAATGAAGTATTTTGAAAATAGCTATGCAGGTCAATATAATGACGTATCTAAGGAAATGTCATAAAAAATGATATATCTAAAAGGAGGTTTAAAATAGAACACGAACAAAGTGACATAAAACAGACTTGCAAAGTGTCCTTGTTTAGCATTTTGGGTCCAAAATCTTAATTTGTTTTTTATCTAACTGCAGACAAGATCTTATAAAGCTCATACAACGAAGACCTGCACGGCAGCTTATTCTTCTGAACCCTTTTGTAAAGACTCCCTTGTACCACAATAGGGACAACAATTACGAAATTCACTGAATGTTAAATGGAGGAATATTGCCATGCATATAGACTCTGCAATAGTGTTCTGTTCATCCTTATTATTATTATTATTCTTTATTTATAAAGCGCCAGCATATTCCGCAGCGCTGTACAATAGGCACAGTATAGACAGGGTTACAATACATTGAACAACATTTGACAAACAGTACAGGAGGAGATGAGGGCCCTATTCCCGTAGGAACTCACAATCTTACTGGGATGTCAACAATAGCTCGTTTGGAATATCACAACCTGGAAAAGATTAAGGTTGATAGAGCCAGGGCCGGCCCAAGACAATGTGCTATTAGTATGAAGGGGCTATTAGTATGAATTGCAGGTACAGAGGGGGGCTATTAAAATGAATTGGGGGTACAGAGGGGGCTATTAGTATGAATTGGGGGTACAGAGGGGGCTATTAGTATGAATTGGGTGTACAGAGGGGCTATTAAAATGAATTGGGGGTACAGATGGGCTATTAAAATTGGGGGTACAGAGGGGACTATTAAAATTAATTCATGAGGATTATGGGGCGGATGATGTATAGATAGATAAGACTGCGATGTACAGAGAGATAAGTGGCTGCGGGATGAGAGGCTCCCCCTGTTCCGGAGGTGAGTGAGCTCATCCCTTCATCTGTTTGCCCAGGGCCTGCCCCTCTATGGCAGGCACATACCTGGTGGCCGGACCCTGGCCTAGCCGGAGGAGAGACAAGCAGCCTGCTGAAGCACGAGGATCTGCCCAAATTTTTGCGCTGCCGCTGCAGCACTATCTTCTTTGGAGGCCAGAGCATGGGACGCTGGGCAGTTATTGACGCTGGCCGAACGCGCCCAAACACATGCGTCCAGCCGTGCAGGAATGGAAGCACTAGATTAAGACGTATGTGTGGGCGTGGTCGGACGGCGTCAGTCACTGCTCAGCGTCCCATGCGCCGGCCCCCAAAGAAGATAGTGCTGCGGCGGCAGCAGGAAAATTTCGGCAGATCCTTGGTCATTGCTCCCATGCGCCGGCCTCCATATAAGATGCCCCCGCCGGCGCTAATGAAAAAACAGTGCAGCGGGGCAAAAATTTGTCGCTCCTAGCGGCCCCAAGATATTTGCCGCTCGGAGCGACCGCTCCACACTGCACCATCATCGGGCTGGCCCTGGTTAAAGCGGTAGGTTTAGGAAAGGAATTTAGGCGTTATGTAGCATTAGGAGTACTCACATGAAGGTAATGAGTGCTTTTGATTAGCAGGGGATAATGTTAATGTCTTCAAGCTGCTGAGATTTGGAATTCCAGTGTCAATTACAGCCAAAATTGACTGGACCAGACAATGCCCTGTAATGCAATACGCATACTGTGCATTCTCAATGATTCCCAGAAGATGATAAGCACTATCGGCTGCCCTGAGCTAAAACCGGGTCGCTAAGCGGAAAAATTAGCCTCTTTGCATCCCGGTTTCACCAGAGGATTTCGGGGCAGGCACTGAGACCAGCAGCCTGCCCCATAGTGGTCGCTATAGTTGTGGATGCTCAGGACAGCGCTAAAGCACCGTCTCGAGCATCCCCTCCATGGAGTCCATAGGACTCTGAGGCTTCGACTGCTAGTCACATGACCTGCAGGATCTTACCTGTCACGTAATCCTGCAGGTCGGCCAAGTGATTCGCAGGTGGAGACTGGGGACTTTTTCCCCCATGCTCACTCTGCTCCCGGCGGCCAGAAGCAGCAGATCGAGCTGCCGTTCGCCGCAGGATGAGAGGTGAGTATCTAATTTTGGGAGTATTTGAAGCTGTTGATAACCGCAACTTGGAACTGGTACTAACTTTTGAGTTAACCGCAGCGGGGCGTAATTAGCGTTAGGACTTTGTAATCATAACACTAATTAACTCTTTGTGCTCCGCATGTTAAGCATAGGGAGTGCAAAATACAGTAAGCTCGTGCTGAAAAGTACAATCTCCGAATCACTAATGGGTTTTTTAACCCGTTAGCATTTGGAATGTAATATGGTAGCGCCTGCGCTAGGGCCACTTAACATTAGAGCTCAGTTGTGTGAACGTTAAGTATGCAATAATAATAATTATGTATAGGACCCTTTGTTTTATATTGACTACATTGGTGTGCTAAAAACTAATTAATCAGAAGAATTACCTATAGAATCTACTTTAACCTGAATTATACCTATACTAATATTATAACGGCAGAGTGAGTCACTGGCTCTTGTATTTTCATTCTAGGTCCATTTCTGATTCTGCTGTCGAGTTGTGTAGCCTTTTGTAATATACATTTTCATTTAGTTTGGCCTGGTCTGGTCACACTCCTTTTTACATTCTGTTAAGGCTAATGTCAGACGAACGCATTCTGAGCACACTGTGCGTCCGTGCACAACTAACGTACTTTCTGACTGATGATACTGTAGACACCACATGGTCCGTATTTTTTGACTGGGAAATAAAATTAATATGTAAAATGAAAAAAATTGATACATGACATGAAAAACCATTTTGTCCGTCAAAATGCTGGACGTCAAAAATGCAATCCGTCTGACTACGTTCCATCACTCACACACAAAGCTACGTGGACATGGCGCAGTCCTAGCGGTTTGACGTTCTTGCCTAAATTGCATCCGGTGCCATGTGCTTCCGCACTTCTGTGTGGAAGTACTTTGTGTGTGGGTCTCTATTGATCATAATTTTATGCTACGACGGACGTTAAAATATGCGGCAACACGGACATGAACACTGCGTTCGTCTGACATGGGCCTTAGTGTAACCACATCAACTGATACTCATCAATCCACAAAAATCATGCCTACACACTACCAGTAACTTTACTTTAAATCCACTTATCACAAACACATTAGACGCATAAGATACACCTACTAATGGCATGATCTGTAGAATTTATTAATAGAATATATTAATGTAAAACTGCCCATGTTTAGAGTCTATTCACTAAATGATAAGTTGAAGCCGAACTGACGTCAGCTTGCTCATACATAAATCATGATTTCACAACTTAGAACACAGGAAGTCAGCAAAATTAGCCAACCACATCTTTCACGACCGAGTGAGCAGACGTAGAGCAAGTGCAATAGTTATAATAGCATAGGTGCGTCAAACGGACGTCCACTCACAGGTTGTATTCCCTTGTGTGTTACTTGAAATAATATAAAAGTCGATTTTTTTTCTGAGAAATAACACCACCCGAATATTTTTTTAAGTAAAAGCTCTCCACTTCAGAAGTTGTCGTCACTTATCTGTCCTCACTCTATGTACAGGATTTTTTGATCAGAATCTGATCAGTTTGTCCTGGTGGGATTGTATTGTCTTCTGCAGGAGACGCACTGAATGATTTTCGCAATGGATTTCTTTTCAAATGTAACTAAATGTTTAAATAAAGCTTTTGCATTCAGAATAGCAAGAAAAACATATATATATATATATACACACACACACACACACACACGTTAGAATAAATGCCGTTTCATTTCTCTGGGCATCTCACTGTTCAACTAGAGTTGCGAGCTGAAGAGAAGGGCTGGCAGCATCTGTCGTTCATCGTAAAAGGACTTTGCCAGACCTAATACATGCAGGTCCTTATCCTGAGTTAGTACTTTACAAGTGCGGAGCAAAACGTTAACCAATAGTGGCTCCCCATAGCCAGCCCTATTATGCACAAGCAGCTGTGTTAGCAGCTTGACTTGACAAATAGAGACTGGCAGAAGCGCCACTGCTGGTATCTTCTCTTGCAAACCATAGTACACCATCTAAACTGCATGAGCATGATGTAAGTGGGGTTGCACTGGATCAGCCTCCACAGTGGACTCTTGCAGCACAGAGCTACTCCTTAAATAACCATGGGCTACAATCTAGACCTGGTGCAACCTTACCATAGCCACTAAATTCTATGAAGTTGCAATGTTTTGTCCTTACAAGTAAAAATGAAGTACCACTGAACCATAAATCTGATATCCAGGAGACTTTCAAAATCTGAGATTTATGAGTCTTCCAAACATAATTTTTTACTTACCTCTCTGTCGCTTCCAAGAGGTCCACCTTCCCTCTGACGCTCCACCGTGGTCTACAGCACCAACAAAAGATGCACTGGGATATGCTGTGCAGCTCCAGCATGTGACATGCTGGCACTGCACAGTATAACCCTCACAAAGCTCTGCACAGCGTCTCCCAGCAAGTGTCTCGCTGGTGCTGCTTTAGGCTCCCCTGCCTTGTGCCACCTCCCCTCCGGATTCCAAAAATCTGAAAACTGGGAATTCGGAACGCTCGGAGTCTCAAACATTCTAGATGAGGGGTGCTCCACCTGTATACATTTGTTAGGTGCTTAACTAGTACAGTGTAAAGAAGAACCACAATATATTGAAACTGATGAGGGAAGTCGAAACCAGGTCAAAATAACTGAAAAAGAAAAATATTGAAGATTTTGCTCTTTTATGTTTAGCTGTTCTAAATGTTGACATTTCCTAATTAATTCTTCACTATTTTCAACTCTGGAGCACCGGAGTTTCATTAATTAAAAAAAGCATATGCACATAGGCGTCTCTAGCAGTCTATTTGAAATTAATAAAAGGAGGTACCACTACCTGGATCCTAGCAAGCCTTAGTCTGGGGCCACACAGACGCACTAAGCGCATCCATTGTGATGGCCCAGCATGTCGATGGATCGGCTGGGAGGACCACGATAGAACCTGTGTACTTTTAAAGGGCCACTACCACCAAAAAATGAAGGGCCCTATTACATACTTAACGCTAATGTTAGCGCTCAGCTGTGTGACCCTACCACGCTACCTGAATAGACTGCTTCTCTCAGCAGTTCCCTCCTCCCATGGCAGGATTAACATAGGGGCTGATGGAGCAGCAGCTCCAGGCCTATGCCCCAGAATAGACCCACAGAAAGGATAACTATATCTGCATTGATGGGCATTTGGACCCCTGTATCTCCAACTCCATAGCAGCTACAGATTATGACCTTTCCAATGATACCAAACATGACCAGGTTTTATGTAACAAAAATAATAAATATTTATTTATATTTTTATTTTTCTTTCTAACACAGCAATATTTTTCACTTTTCAATCATAAAGTGAACAATGATGCTGCACTAACTCACCATCACATTTATCATGTCACCAACAAGTGTGGAGGTGATGGCACAATCCATTGTTACGAATTGTTACATCAAAACCTAAACCGCCGCACTGCAGCAAAGAGCACTGGGGAGACTTTGGACCCCTGTGTCACTAATATTTACACCTCGCAAGGTCAAGTGAGGTGTCATTGAACAGGTTAGAGTCTGGCCTTTGCATTGATACCAAACATGACCATGTAAAATCTAAAAGAAAACAAAAAGTACTTTATTTATTTTTAGTTCCAAAGCGATGGCATTGTCCATTTGTCACATATAAAATGAGCAATACCACTGCCATTACTCACCTTCTCATTTCCCCCGTTGGGAGCAAAAAATTATCTCTTGACAGTGTTTTATGCATAGTCATATTATTCATAAAACATCATCCTCCAAAACACAAGTGAAAATTTTCATTTTTTTTTCATTTTCTGGTTAAAATTGTATATTTTTTCAGAAAAATGCAGTAGCAGGTTCCCATTTCCCATTTTTTTTAAACAAGAATTCCCTATAGAGTATAAAACCACAATGATTTGGAAGATAAAAAAGGGAAAAAATCATTTTACACGCTGCAAATGACTTAAATCTTAATGAAAAATCTATCACACTGTAACTGCCTGGTAAGATAACCATATCTGCACTATTAAATAACGTAAATATGTTTTCATTTCACTAAATTCCAAAAAAAGCCCACCAAAATAATCAGCTCCAGGCCCCTAGAGATCTTAATCCGGCCCTGTCTCCTCCTGTAACCTCCGATTCAGGACCAGAACCTTACTTGAAAAAAACCACAATACAAAAAGACAGTGGCTCGATCCTCATTTTCCTACAGAGCACCGCAATTATGGAATAACCTCCCAGACGCCATCAGTCTAAAGTCCCTTAAGAGATATCTATTAACATACCTCAATACACAATGCAGACTGTAAGCATGTAACATAGTGAATATTTTCTACATATTTATTTTCTGTGTTAATCTGTATATTTGTGTTTTGTTTTTAACATCTTGCATTTTATTACTTTGTATTTCTGTAACGACTATAAAAATATCAATGTTCTTGAACCTAGGACATACTTGAAAACTAGAGAAATCTCAATGTATCCTTCCTGGTAAAATACTTTAGAAATAAATAAATGAGTCATATAGATTGAGTTCGGTTATAGCTGAGCTGAAAGAGTTAATGATTGCTGCATCATAAACGCGTTCAGCTCAGCCATAACCTAACTCCGAATCTATGTGACTCATTTGTTTCTTTCTCCTTTAATATATTAAGTTTGAGTTAATATAGCTCATATCAACTTTATAAATATTGTTATATCCTTTTATTTTATATCAGTTTTAGATATTTATCTTCTTTTAGGCTAGGGTCAGACGAGCGTGATTTCTACGGACTGTACGTCCGTGCAGTACGGACATCGTCAGTACGGATGACGCAGTAGTGGTCACACAGTCCGTTTTTTCACTGAAGTTATTTTTGACGGATGTAGGAGGGAAAAATAAATTACAATGAAAAAACATTCTGTCCGTCAAAAATGCTGGACGTATAAATGCAGTCCGTCTGACCATGCTCCATCACTCACACACAAAGCTATGCAGACGTTGTGGACGCAGCGCACTCCGCACGTCCGTTCTAGCAGTATTACGTTCTTGCCTAACCTGCGTCCGTTTGCCGCGGCCGTTGTGCGTCCGCAGTTCAGTGCGGACGTACTTCATGTGTCAGGCTCCAATGGACTTTCTTTCATGCTATCACGGACGTACTTTTAGGCGCAATCACGGACGTGAACACTACGCTCGTCTGACACCAGCCTTAAATGTGTGAATAAAAGTTATATTTTAGTATACTTTTTCGAATCCATAAACCTTGCTGGCTTTTGTGTGAAAGAAAAAATAACAGCAGCATGTGTTTTATAAAGCGGTTTTATCTCTAGATTGCCAGCTCCTATGAGCAGGGCTCTCTACCTCTTGTTTCCATCATATGTCCGTTTCTGTATCTTCTTCTCTTTGGTTATTGTAAAGCGCTGCGGTAACTGTTGGCGCTATATAAATGACAATAATAATAATAATTTGTATGCACGAGTAATCTAGTTAATGCTTATGTAAGTGGCAGTGTCCCTTTAATGCACGTTACAACAGACATGGACTTTACTCCTTGTTGAAATGCTACAATGGACAGACGGGTCTACAAAGCGCAAGCCTCTATAGCTGGCTCGCAGTTTGTAGAGCTGTGTGCACAAATAAGTGCACAGCAAGGTGGTCACATGGGTGTCCGTGCACAAAGGACGATGTTCTTTCTCCACTCCTGTATGTTCCATGTGGTCCCAGCCTTATTGATTAGAAAATAAATTAGTATAGGAGATCTAGTTACTGATTTTCATGTGTTAATCAGAGTAAGTGGCTGGATTACTTAGCTGTGCCATTTTTTGTTTGTGAAATGATTTTACCAGGAAGGATACATTGAGATTTCTCTCATTTTCAAGTATGTCCTGGGTGGCGAGTATGTACCGTTAGGTATCTTGCCCAAGGACACTTACTGGAGAGGTGCTCTTGCCGGGATCAAACCCATGTCTCCACAGGCTCTCTCCACGCAGAGCAGTGATGTTACCTCTACTCCACCCAGCCTGGCAGTGAAAAAAATATAATGCAGATTATAACATATCCAGAACAACCATAGTTTTACTCTGATCTACTTACACTACTAGATTCCCAATGTGAGATATAAATATTTACTAAACCATTGTACTTCTGTTTAAAAACACAATTACATAAAAGAAATATCTTGGACTTTAAAGATGTCTGTAGTTATCAAAAATCAAAACCACTCATCAGTAGTGAGTATTGATGTATTCTTGCTTCATGCAGGCACATATTTCCTTGATTAGCAGGCATGGGCGTAGAAGGGGGACAGAGCCCTCCCTAGTTATCGCATAGGCACAGTGAGAGGCTAGGAATGAGGATTTCTTGTTTGGACTGGGATTATACTTCAGTTCAACAACCTCAAGTTAATAAACTTCCCCAATTTGTGTAAAAAGGGTAAGGATAATGAACTAATAAACTGAGCTTGTTAGTCTGCTGGAGTTTCATTTTATCATGCAATTACTCTACAACAGGCCTCAAAATTTCCACTCGCCTGCTTGCATTTGGCGAGTGGAAATTACATGAGGGCGAGTGGGAATGCAGAGGCATGGCTGGATAGGGGTTAGGTGGGGCAACTAGTGGCGAGTAACTCTTAAGGCCTGGCTAGTAGCTTGGGACTTGAAATTTTGAGGCCTGCTCTACAATACGTTAAGGAGGACATCTCCCCCTGATTTTTTTTTGGGTTCCTACACTGCCAGGCACTGGTGTGAAACGTTTACTTCAAGAACGACGAGAGTAATAGAGATATTAACTTAAGCACAGATGTACATCATGAAAGTTTAACATTACTCTGTAATTTATTTTATTATAGGAAGTTTCAGTTCAAAGAAAACATCCTGGTAAATGATGTATATATCTGAAAGTCGATTAAGCCGTCATTCATACACATATTGATATGCATGCTACAATGTTTCTACATGTGGATATTTGTGTACATTTATTTATTTATTTATAAAGTATTTTACCAGGAAGGATACATTGAGATTTCTCATGTTTTCAAGCATGTCCTGGGTTCAAGATCATTGTATTTCTGCACCTACTGTACAAATTCAAAGTAATAAAATGCAAGATATTAAAAACATAAAACACAAATATACAGATTAACACAGAAAATAAATAAGAAATATATTCACTATGTTACATGTTTACAGGTGCATTCCTTATTGAGGTATGTTAATAGGGAGCTCGAGTGACTTTAGACTGGGGTAAGATTTGATGGCGTCTGGGAGGTTATTCCATAACTGCGGTGCTCTGTAGGAAAATGAGGATCGAGCCACTTTCTTTTTGTATTGTGGTATTGCAAGCAAGGTGCTGGTCCTGGATCGGAGGTTTTAGGATGAGGGAACTGCTGGCATGTATGTGTCAATGTCAACATATACAGATAAATAATAGTTTTTGGCACTTTTAGAACGATCTTAAAACTATGATTAAAAAAAAATAAAAAAATAGAAACAAAATTTAAAAGCCTTCCAATGATAGAAACGCATTTTGTGTTGTGTACATTTTATTCTTCACGCACATCACATAAACCAAAATATATCTCTGTATGGCAGTTCCGCTGCTAGCTAGCTCCTCTTCTGTATCCAATATTGCCTATTCTCACGCCAAGTATAGGAAATTTCCCACACCTTGCAAGTGGCAGATATCATATAAGCTGCGAAGATCAGCGGTGGATGATGTTTATTTACAGTTGTGTTCAAAATTATTCAACCCCCACTGAAATTGAGTGTTTTGGCCAGTTTGACATTGATTTTGATCATTCAGTCATCTTGCTTACAATTAAATCAAAGAGGCACGTGTAGGTCAGACAAATATAACATAACATTTATAATGAAATAAACACAAATGGCTTTTCTGTGCTCACATCATTATCAGTTTTATTCAACCCCCAAGTGACATTCAATCTTATAACTGTAAAAGGATGTTGTACTAAGTACTAACAGCTTTTAAACGTGAAGCATAGCTTGACACAAGTGTCTTGCAGCGATCTACGGGTATCTTCGCCCATTCGTCATGGGCAAAAGCCTCCAGTTCAGTCACATTCTTAGGCTTGCACACTGCAACTGCTTTCTTTAAGTCCCACCAGAGGTTCTCAATCGGATTTAAGTCAGGTGACTGCGATGGCCACTCCAAAATGTTCCAGCCTTTAATCTGCAACCATGCTCTTGTGGACTTGGAGGTATGCTTGGGATCATTGTCCTGTTGCAAGGTCCAACGTCTCCCAAGCCTCAGGTTTGTGACGGACTGCATCACATGGTCATCCAATATCTCCTGGTACTGAAGAGAATTCATGGTACCTTGCACACGCTGAAGCTTCCCTGTACCTGCAGAAGCAAAACAGCCCCAAAAACATGATTGACCCCCCGCCATGCTTCACCGTAGGCAAGGTGTTCTTTTCTTCATAGGCCTTGTTCTTCCTCCTCCAAACATAGCGTTGATCCATGGGCCCAAACAGTTCTAATTTTGTTTCATCAGTCCACAGAACACTATCCCAAAACTTCTGTGGTTTGTCCACAAGACTTTTGGCATACTGCAGTCGACTCTTATTCTTTGGAGACATCAAGGGGGTGAGCCTGGGAGTTCTGGCATGGAGGCCTTCATTACGCAGTGTGCGCCGTATTGTCTGAGCTGAAACTTCAGTACCCACATCTGACAAATCTTTTCTCAGTTCCTCAGCAGTCACACGGGGACTTTTCTCCACTCTACGCTTCAGGTAGCGCACAGCAGTCGAAGTCAGCATCTTCTTTCTGCCACGACCAGGTAGCGTTTCAACAGTGCCCTTTGCCTTGAATTTGCGAATGATGCTTCCTATGGTCTCTCTTGGTATGTTTAACATCTTTGCAAATCTTCTTATAGCCATTGCCCTTCCTGTGAAGAGTAATCACCTCTTCTCTTGTCTTCCTGGACCATTCTCTTGACTTCACCATGTTTGTAACCACACCAGTAAATGTCTAGAAGGAGCTGAGTATCACAGTCATTTTAAAGCTGCCTAATTGGTGCTTATTATGCTTTATTGCTGCTCCGTGACATCCACAGGTGTTTTCAATACCTGATTGAAAACACTTGCATGAACCTCTGTTCTTCAGAGTGATAGTCTTTAAGGGGTTGAATAATTGTGTCAATGAAGAATTCACAAAAGAAACATTTACTACTGTATTACAAAACCAATTGATGTAATTTTAGTTGCATATGGTTCTTTAAAAAGTCCTTGTAGGATTTCATTCTGAATACAATTACAAATGTACACTAAATTCCCTAAAACCCTTTACAGCATTGGGGGTTGAATAATTTTGAACACAACTGTATTTCTGTAGCACAGGTGAATTCATAACTAGGGTTGGCTGCCTTCCTGAAACAGGGCTGGTTTTTATTTTTTCAGTGGTGCTTTTTTTCCCTTAATGGTTAAAGGATAAACTAGCTTACAGTAAATTAAACTAAACTAACATTGCAACATCTTTACAGATAAACGGCTGTTTATACCATGGCCACACATATTTTTCGATAGTGTATCTTCTGAAATTAATTAACCCAGGACATACTTGAAAACGAGAGAAAACTCAATGTATCCATCCTGGTAAAATCCGTTATAAATAAAATAAATACATTTAAAGGGGTCTCTCGCTGCCTATCTGGATCCCTGGACACATCTGAAACCTGAACTTTTTACAAACACAGAAAAAGATCGGAAAGATTAACATCCTTGTCATTTAAAATTCATGTTTATGGTCTTAAGCCGCATGAGGCGGCATTCCACTACAAGCAATACCTGACCCACTTTACTCAATGTCCCTCGTACCACCTCCTCCCGTGTGAACAGGTTGCAGCCTGCTCTCCTCTTGTAGTAAATTGTTGCCTTGTCCATTCCAGTTCATGTGGCAGTCCTTGGGGTTACTCGTGTCATTAACTTTGATTCCTTCTTGCTGATTCAGGACAAGCCTCGACAGGATAAGTGATAGAAATTTGGGCATGTAGATTCCAGACCCCGCAGGCAGGGAAGGGGCTCATAAGTAGTCGCAGATGCCAAATGCCAACCCTGATGGTTTAGTCAGCCTGTATCATTAAGTTCCAGTCACTTCAAAAGGACTAATCAGGAAATTTGAATGAGTTAAACTACATCGCGCTCTAAAATGAAAATCCCAATCCTGCCGCTTCATCAGGTCACTGCGAATTAGACACCTGTGTACATTAATCTGCTTCCATAGCAGCATCTGTCTGTACAGGAAAAACACATCCTGGGCTGAAATACTACACTGGGTATGTTTGTGAGAGTGAGTGTGTGTTTTTGAGCATGCAAGGAGACAGGCGATACTCTACCTTCCCCCAGTCCTGGGCTTTGTGATGGAGAGATTTCAGCTGTCCCATGAATCAATACAAGAGAAAGAAGAAGGTAATTAGCTTGTGACGAGGCTGTGTGTGTGTGTGGGGGGGGGGGTCACGGTCCATGTAGAAAAGTAGTGAGAGTAACATGCTAAAACGTACTCTACACCCACTGCGCATACATGTATACAATATATATATATCAGTTCCCTCCTCCTATAATCTCCGATCCAGGACCAGCACCTTATACTTGTAGTGCCACTATACAAAAAGAAAGTGTCTCGATCCTCATTTTCCTACAGAGCACCGCAGTTATGGAATAACCTCCCAGACACCATCAAATCTTCCCCAGTCTAAAGTCACTCAAGAGCTCCTTACTAACATACCTCAATACGGAATGCACCTGTAAACATGTAACATAATGACTATTTCCTACATATTTATTTTCTGCTAATTTGCATATTTGTGTTGTTTTTTAATATCTTGCATTTATTACTTTGTATTTCTGTAACAATTCAATGTTCTTGAACCCAGGACATACTTGAAAACGAGAGAAATCTCAATGTATCCTTCCTGGTAAAATACTTTGCAAATAAATAAATATTTATAATCCCAGTAGTCAGTGCTCACGTAATATCCACATCCAAATCTATAAATATTATGATGGAGGGTCACATGCAGCATGAGGTGTGATGGATAGGGAAATGCATGGGAATACGGATAGTCTAGGACACGTCTCATGTGTCAGAATATTTAGGGTGACGCAAGCGACAGATGAAGTGAAATATGTGGATCGGCGCAATATGTGGAAGTAGAGAGAAAACCTGTGACAGTAGCAGAAAGACAGACACAGAGAGGAAACTATGGCACAATGGATGATGCTGGTGAGAGTGGCAGTGAATGCCAGAGTGAGTCTGAGTACTGGCTGACAGGGCACTGCTAGAAAGGAATTCCAGGAGGCAGAGGGATCGTGCAGCATAAAGTGAGCATCAGAGACAATAACCAAGGACAGGAAAGTCAGGGTCGGTGCGACGTGAGAATAAAGTTAGCGTGAGGAAGGAAGGGACTTGTGCACATGTTCACAAGGGGGACTGGCAGCAGAGACAGTGACACACAGGAGGGAGGGAGAGGAAAAGCGAAGGAGGAGAGACACACACACAGAGTGCTTCAGGGAGGCACAGCAGCATCAGACTGAGCACAGGAGACTGATCACTGTGGACCCCTTCTTGGTGCTTGGGTGGACGGAAGCTTAGCAGGTGAGAGCCTGGCGAGCAAATGGGGGCTTCTTGAGGTCGGCCAGTTCTGTTTTAATGAAGGTCATTCACTGCAAGAGTTAACTTAGGTTTCCAGCACCACAGTCACGTAGATGGGAACTTTTATGAAGGCGAAAACGAGAGCATGCGACCTGTTTTATAGTTTACCTCCATGAATGATTACACAGAAGTGAGACAGGAATAAGAGACTGGCAGGCTTTTATTTATTTGGGGCAAGTAACAAATGGAATCATGCTGCTGGAGTTTGAGGGAGGGGGCGCCTGATTGTCTTACAAGCCTTTAAGGTATAAAAGATGAGAAATGTGAAATCCAGACATTTATGGTGAAGACGGTATGTGGAATGCAGGAGATTCTGCATAGGCTTAACCTTTTATAGGGGCTTTTTGAAGCATCACAACAGCTATTTGCTGGTGGTATGAGGAGGATTATAAAGATAAGCAGAGGTCATGATGTTCTGAATTTTTATCCTCAGGCATGGCTCGGTCACAGGATCGTTAATATCCTTTTCAATTTGAATGGATTGTTGGGTCACAGCGGCTGCTGACATAAAAAGTTAGGACTTGGCGCTAGAGGCTGGAAAAATGTATTATTGTTAGAAAGCAGAAAAACATGTGCGTAAGAGATGGATAGTTGTTTGTGGGTGTGAAATAAGCCGTATATCTGGGATAAGACTGTAGGGCATAGTGATATTATAGAGCGGGGTGACGGGGAGCAATATTATGGTGGCGCGAGTACTCTGTGGGGTGGGTATTCAGTGATACAGTAATTATTGCATGTAACTGTGAGGCTGATGTTACAGATGGGATGTCTTTGTTTGCCGTTTGATGAATTGGGCAAGAAGTTATTCATTTATTTTTTTTGAGAAAGGATTTTACCAGGAAGGATACATTGAGATTTCTCTTGTTTTCAAGTATGTCCTGGGTTCAAGAACATTGAAGTGTTACAGTTGTTACAGAAATACAAAGTAATAAAATGCAAGATATTAAAAACAAACACACAAATATACAGATTAACAGAAAATAAATATGTAGGAAATATACTCACTATGTTACATGTTTACGGGTGCAGAGTGGCAGATAGTACATCGATATACGGAATGAGTTGAAGCTTTTGGGGGTTTATAGTGCTGATTATAAATGATATGTGATGTGTGCCGCAGCATAGAGTTTTGCATTTGAGTTGGGTTTCTGGCTTATTTGAAGAAACAAACAAAACAACGCCCCCCCCTCCCCAAAAAAATAGTTAAAAATTAAGAATATAGTTGACAAATCTGCTGTAGCCCCAAGGTTATTACGTTGGTCCTTGTGTTGGTGTTTCTGCACCTGACACAGTGTGGGGACGGAAGTTTAAAAAAGTATAATGTGCTATACCCAAGCTACAAAAAACCAGCTCTGCTACAGCTACTAATAAGCTACATGTTAACCCATAGGCTGGAAACATGCGAGATGTGGAAACCTGCTCAGACCTGATCAGCTGCAGTTTGTTTTTTGTGGTGAACAGATATTTTGTCACACTTATGTAGATTTTGTATTATTACGCAGTTCGTAAGAGATAACATACCTCCAATTACTCTAATTATTATGTTGTTTCTCCTCACAGGGTGGACGTCTACTCGCAGTTTACGTCAGTCCTGTTGGTGCTACAGTACTTTGTATCCTTCGAAAGCCA
Organism: Leptobrachium leishanense; assembly: GCA_009667805.1. Classification (NCBI taxonomy): domain Eukaryota; kingdom Metazoa; phylum Chordata; class Amphibia; order Anura; family Megophryidae; genus Leptobrachium; species Leptobrachium leishanense. Next base: position 169,005,919 of record CM019063.1, on the reverse strand, counting down.
TGCCATCTGCGCCAGGAACACATTTTCTGCTGTGGATCTGAGTTTTATTTGTTGAAGGATGGTCAAAGCCGGGAGATTCTGATCTAAGAAGAGAAAAGCTACATTATCCCTGGAATCTGATTATACAATTTAACGCCAGCGAGGGTCACAACAGATCGCAGGCACGGGTAATCGATCGAAACCCTCAACCGCACGGAGAGGAGGTGCAGCTGCCACTATGACCACTGACGCGCCCCCACTTTTCTGCCCCATGTCAACTACACCATGTTAACAAACTGGGATCGGAGTTATATAGTGCTAGAGGTGGTCACTGCGGTGCTGGCCATTCTTGGTAACGTGCTGGTGTGCTGGGCCGTGCGCATTAACAGTAACCTACAGAATGCAACAAACTACTTTGTGGTGTCCCTGGCTGCTGCAGATATTGCTGTGGGACTACTCGCCATTCCGTTTGCCATATCGATCAGCACCGGATTCTGTTCCACCTTCTATTCCTGCCTTTTTATTGCCTGCTTTGTTTTGGTGCTGACGCAGAGCTCGATCTTTAGTCTTCTCGCCATCGCCGCCGATCGCTACATTGCCATCCGCATCCCACTAAGGTGAGTGGTCTCCATTACTCGAAGTCAGGGATCTGAAACTCTGGCCTCCAGATGTTGATTTACTACCATTTCCAGAATTCTTTCAATTCAATAGATGGCCAGAGAACCATGGGAATTGTATTTCAGAAACATCTGGGGGGGGGCAGAGGTTGAGATCCCTGCTATAGGTGAACAACCAGTCAAAATTATTCAGTATAAGATTCCTCAAGCTATCAGTGCTACTTTGTATACCAGCTCTTGATAAATGCTCAGATAGCTCATCAGGACAACTCTATATAAATACACATGAGACTCTGTATCACAGCTTTGAATAGCTACATATACAACACAATATAACAGCTCTCTATAGGTCCACATAGAACAAAGTATAGCTCTCTGTCACATGTATGCGCACAGGGTGTGCCTGGTGTGCCCAGGCACACCTTAATGTTGGGTGAAGGGTTCATCTTTGACCCCCTACACACTCATACTCGCCACATTTTTTTTTAAAGGAAGCAGCATTTCATCCTTGGAACCAGGCAGCACAGGGTCTTGGGCGGGCCCTGGCTTTGTGTAATGCGACTGTTCCTACATAGCATCTTGTAACTCTTTATACCTCTCTGTAAAACAGCTGTCTGTAATTTCTTATAGCTCATTTAGCAGGCCTAGATACCACTTACTTCTGTTTTTAGAAACAAAATGTAATTACGCATATTAATCCATAAAACTAGCGGAGATTAGGCCACAGAATAGATCAGCATAATCTAATACAATACTTCATGCATGCGCAGCGGTGTAAAACCTTCAGGAGAATATGAAAGACAGGATCATTGTGACCTACTATGTGATCTACTCTTCATTTACGTTCCACAGATTCAGGGACTCAAACATACTGAGTCCATACTGTTAAACTGTTTGTTTAGTCATGGTCACTGAACCTTTGAGATAGTCATCTTAATTTATGAGCCAATCAGAGAGATAGAAGGCCAAATCAGATGTGAGGCTGAAGAGACTGTCCTTTCGGAACCAAGCACATCAGAGACTGATCTTTATGAAATGCATTAAGCATTGGGTTTCTAATGACCTCTAAAAATGGACTGTTGATATTTAGAAGGCTACAAAGGGTTAAGAAAGAACCTCTTGACTGAGACTTTGGCCTCCATTATGTCACAGTAAGGCAAAACAAATGGAGGAAATTCAGCACCATTGTTATCTTTCCCAGGAGTGGTCCAGCAATGGTTAGAATGGTGTAGAATAATGCAGGAGGTCACCATGTGGTGACTAAGGAGCTCCAGCAATCTCTTGGGAGTGGAAAACGTCTTCCGCCATTCTTTTAAAATGATCCAAATACTTTCCCAAGTACCTGTGTGCAATGGACACTACCAAGAATGAAATAGGTATTACAATGCTTAAAATATTCTCCATAATCTATATTATTCTGGGGAAAGTATCCAAAAGTGATACTTTTTTTTATCATGGTGTTTAATTAAAACTTGCATTCCACTTAATGAGTATCACAATGATAGCAATCAAACCGTAGCTTATAGTAATTGGAATACAGGTTGGGCATCTCTTATCTGGAATTCCGAAATCTGAACATTTAAAATATTCCAAAATCTGAAATTATTTTCAGTACAAACATGACACAAAATTTTTTTTTAAATCCCACACCTGACCTCACGAAGGACAAAAATAATTATAACTATTGTATAAAATGACTGTCAGGCTATGTGTATAAGTAAAAAATCTGAAATCCAAAACACTTCTAGTCCCCAACATTTCGTATAAGGGATGCTCAACCCACAAGATGTGAGAGAAGTAATGGATTCTGGATTATAGCATAATCTAGGATGTTCAGAATATCCAAGGTGTCCATAGGTTTAAAAAATAGGGGTCATGATGAAAAAATTATTAAAAACAGCTGCATAAAAAAAAAAAGCACGTTGAAAAGACCACAGTAAAGTCATGTCCATAAGATTATTTATATCACGCATAGGTTTCTTTTTCAAGCTGCAAGAGGAGATGGTGGACCACACATCCTCTGCACTGTGGGACCAGCAGTAAATATATTTTTTAGGCTTTATTTTTTTTCTGGCAATTGAGTTTGCAAATGCAAATATCACATAACTTTAGGTTTTGAGAGCTTATTCTGGAACCCCAGGGTCATATGCAAGAAGTAAATGTCACATGAAGGATATGATTGAAGTCAGATAGCTTAACTCATCCCCTTTTGAAAGCACATAAAGTCCTTTATATTTTCTTCACTTTATTGGGAAAGTAAAAACAAATAAAAGGTGTCAGGTTACATTAGATTGTCCGTGCTAAAACGGGGACGCAAAGGAGAAAAACCTGTGCCTGCAGGTTTCTCCTTTGCGCCCCCGTTTTAGCACGGAATTACAATGCAGGTGTTAGAAAAGCTGCCTGCATTGTTAACGGGCGCTAAGCCCTGGCGCCGCCGCGCGCATCCTCTCCATGGAGTCCATAGGACTCCACTGAGGCAGACCCTGGTGGTCACATGACCTGCCACATCTTGCCTCACAATGATATGAGTTGGTGATTGACTCACTCCATTCTATGGCCAAAGCCACACATTGTAGAGCTAGTGAAGAAAAAAGAGACTGGAGGGCAGTTTACAACACAAAAAAAGATTACAAGATGTAACGACTGTAACAATTCAATGTTCTTGAACCCAGGACATACTTGAAAATGAGAGAAATCTCAATGTATCCTTCCTGGTAAAATACTTTATAAATAAATAAAGATGGATGCTCCCAGAAACTAAAATATTTTCTTAACAAAACATACAAGAAAAAACAAAGCACATGTAAGATATCAGCAACATAAAGTAAACAAATTAAGAAAATTTCAGGTTTTGGTGGTAGTGGCCCTTTAACAGTCCCATGGGCTTATGTTAGTTGCTGATAGCAAACCAAAGAAGAGAATAAGAAAACTATCACTTTATGAACAAGGGTACACCTCCCTGGTGTTTGGTCACTTTAATTTAGCTGTCTGCCATTGGGACTGTAGTGTGATTGGGTAAAAATTCTAAACATAGGGCCCTATTCACCTGACACGTTAGGATTAACAAGTGAGCTACTACGTATGTTATTAATAATAATGGCTCTGCTGCTGTTCCAATGAGCTGCGAACTTCTCTTACATATGCTAATAGGAAGCAGGCAAGGCAGAGCCTGACCTGTCACATGGGACTGATGTCTCAAGGGACCTGAACTGTTCAGAGGTTCAGCAGCTGCAGAATGCTTGGGTGTGCCTCACGGCCATTAACCTCACTGCTGTAAATGAACACTTCCTGTATTTTGTATGTTAACCCCTCCACAATGGATGGGCGTCGCCTGTCGAGCGGGAGTTAACAACGGCGAGGTGTACAGGTACAACTCACCACCAGGTGCTGCTGCGGACCTCTAATTTGGCCTCTCCACGCAGTCGACGTGTGGCGCGTGTCATTGGTTGCAGGGAGACGGCACGAGGAGGCCCATTGAAGACAACTGGGCGTACCTGTACACCCTGCATATTCAAGGCCCACCTGCCACAAGGAAGGCATAGAACGTCCTGCGGCAGGAAGGGATAAAGCTTTAATTGCCAGCAACCGGAGACTAACAAGTGATTCCAAGGTTGTTAATTACTCTTGTCTTGAGACAATGTGTGATAGAACCACTAAAAAAAGAAACAGATCAAAACTATATTTACCTATGTTCTCACGCTACAGGAGACAATCCACCTCCTCCTCTCATTGCAAACAGAAGAACACAAGGAACAAATAGTACATGCAACCTCACAGGCTATCTCTGGTCTCCTGGAGATGCTACCAGCGGAGGTGTGCAGTGCCACTACTGGTAAGTATTAGTGGCTCCTGTATATTACAGATTTTAGTATAGCGGCTTACTCGTAACAGAGCCAGTAAAGCCCCGTTCACACCTGGGCGTTTTACAGCGCGTAGGAACGCGCTGTAAAACACCCTACACCCAAAGAAGTACAGGAGCTTGTTTGGGGCGTATTGCAGCGCGTTCGCGGCCATAGACTGCAGCGTGAATGCGCTGCAATGTACGTTCGCGTGTTTTTTACATTTGCGCAATATGCGCGTATTACGCACATATGAAAAACGCTGAGGTGTGAATGGGGCCTAATAGGGATATGCTATTGGGTAACGATTTGCGCCAACATTTTTCAAATAGCAGCTCCATATTACCAACGAATAGGGGCCATAGAGTCACACTATGAAAAAAATTAATTTTTTAATTTAATTTTATTTTTTGAGAAAGTATTTTACCAGGAAGGATACATTGAGATTTCTCCCATTTTGAAGTATGTCCTGGGTGGCGAGTATGTACCGTTAGGTGTCTTGCCCACTTACTGGAGAGGTGCTCTTGCCAAGATCGAACCTGTGTCTCCACAGTCTCTCTCCATGGTTATAGAACAGTCATGTTACCTCTACTCCACCCAGCCGGTACAATGACTTTTGAATGTGCCATTGCCATCTACAACTCTAATGTGGATATACAGTTGTGTTCAAAATTATTCAACCCCCAATGCTGTAAAGGGTTTTAGGGAATTTAGTGTACATTTGTAATTGTATTCAGAATGAAATCCTACAAGGACTTTTAAAAGAACCATATGCAACTAAAATGACATCAATTGGTTTTGTAATACAGTAGTAAATGTTTCTTTTGTGAATTCTTCATTGACACAATTATTCAACCCCTTAAAGACTACCACTCTGAAGAACAGAGCTTCATTCAAGTGTTTTCAATCAGGTATTGAAAACACCTGTGGATGTCACGGAGCAGCAATAAAGCATAATAAGCACCAATTAGGCAGCTTTAAAATGACTGTGATACTCAGCTCCTTCTAGACATTTACTGGTGTGGTTACAAACATGGTGAAGTCAAGAGAATGGTCCAGGAAGACAAGAGAAGAGGTGATTACTCTTCACAGGAAGGGCAATGGCTATAAGAAGATTGCAAAGATGTTAAACATACCAACAGAGACCATAGGAAGCATCATTCGCAAATTCAAGGTAAAGGGCACTGTTGAAACGCTACCTGGTCGTGGCAGAAAGAAGATGCTGACTTCGACTGCTGTGTGCTACCTGAAGCGTAGAGTGGAGAAAAGTCCCCGTGTGACTGCTCAGGAACTGAGAAAAGATTTGTCAGATGTGGGTACTGAAGTTTCAGCTCAGACAATACGGCGCACACTGCGTAATGAAGGCCTCCATGCCAGAACTCCCAGGCCCACCCCCTTGCTGTCTCCAAAGAATAAGAAGAGTCGACTGCAGTATGCCAAAAGTCATGTGGACAAACCACAGAAGTTTTGGGATAGTGTTCTGTGGACTGATGAAACAAAATTAGAACTGTTTGGGCGCATGGATCAACGCTATGTTTGGAGAAGGAAGAACAAGGCCTATGAAGAAAAGAACACCTTGCCTACTGTGAAGCATGGCGGGGGGTCAATCATGCTTTGGGGTTGTTTTGCTTCTGCAGGTACAGGGAAGCTTCAGCGTGTGCAAGGTACCAGGAGATATTGGATGACAATGCGATGCAGTCCGTCACAAACCTGAGGCTTGGGAGACGTTGGACCTTTCAACAGGACAATGATCCCAAGCATACCTCCAAGTCCACTAGAGCATGGTTGCAGATTAAAGGCTGGAACATTTTGGAGTGGCCATCGCAGTCACCTGACTTAAATCCGATTGAGAACCTCTGGTGGGACTTAAAGAAAGCAGTTGCAGTGCGCAAGCCTAAGAATGTGACTGAACTGGAGGCTTTTGCCCATGACGAATGGGCGAAGATACCCGTAGATCGCTGCAAGACACTTGTGTCAAGCTATGCTTCACGTTTAAAAGCTGTTATAACTGTAAAAGGATGTTGTACTAAGTACTAAGATTGAATGTCACTTGGGGGTTGAATAAAACTGATAATGATGTGAGCATAGAAAAGACATTTGTGGTTATTTCATTATAAATGTTATGTTATATTTGTCTGACCTACACGTGCCTCTTTGATTTAATTGTAAGCAAGATGACTGAATGATCAAAATCAATGTCAAACTGGCCAAAACACTCAATTTCAGTGGGGGTTGAATAATTTTGAACACAACTGTATGGTCTGCAATTTGGTGCCGGCTGGGTGGAGTAGAGGTATCATCACTGCTCTATAACTGTGAGAGAGACTGGAGACACGGGTTCGATCCCGGCAAGCGAACCTCTCCAGTAAGTGTCCTTGGGCAAGAAACCTAACGGTACATACTCGCCACCCAGGACATACTTGAAAACGAGAGAAATCTCAATGTATCCTTCCTGGTAAAATCCTTTCTCAAAAAAAATAATTCATACTTCTTTGCCATGGTGTTAAATTTTTTGAAGTCAGACCAACGGTTTTATGGGGCTCGGCCATCGCACTGATGTCATCGCCAGGCGCAATGATGTCAGTTTCAGGCACCCCCGGCACTGCCATGGGAGAGCCTGAAAGAGGGGGGTTCCCTCTCTCTCATGAACTGCGAACAGTTAAAAAAAAAAAAAAAAAGAGTGGCAACGCTGGAATGGGCACAGTCTGCACCAGTGGTGCAATTTTTATTTTACTATCTTAAAAGGTTGGGGAGATAGAGGGCTTCAAAAGGAGCCCCCCCTTCCCTTCCTGATTTTTACTGCAGGCGCCGATGGGCGCCTGTCGATGATGTCATCACGCACCGTGATGATGTCATCGCGCCTGCCGGGCCCCCTAAAAAAGGCCTGCCACACCGCCGCTGTAGCCCAGCGAGGGAGGTAAGGAGACCCTGACGTACTATGTACGTCCGCGGGTCTACATATACTGACATCACAAACACACACACTGACATTATACACACACACACAAACAGAAAACATCACAAACACATATACTGACATTACACACACACACACACACACACACACACACAAAAAGCATCATACCCATTCAATAGAAATTACTCTCGAGACAGGGGTACTTAGGAATTTTTTTAAACCTGCAGGGGTACTTCTCCATAATAGGTTGAGAAACACTGCCTTACATGACCTGCAGTGGCAGAACCTCTGTGAGCACCTCACAAACTTGATCCAAAAATATTTTCCCTCTCCCTAGAAAGTGTAAAATATTGCGCGGGGGAGGGGGCTGCTGCGAGCTCAGAGCCATCCTAGCGGACAGCCCCCCCAACTCAGTCACAGCGCGCTGTGTCAGCAGTGGGTCAGTGGTCAGTAATCTCGTGACTAAGTGACAACCAGAGCACCACACTGAGCAGGGGGGCTGTTCTGTAGGAAGGCTCTCTGCACACAGCAGCATCTCCCACTGCGGATTATATGGAGGACCAGAAATCTTTATATGCAAATGTCTCAGGGTTTTCTCAATTAGAAGTAGAAGCAAAATAAATTAACACCAGGGTCTCCGAGATGGTATTGATTTCTGAATACCTGTTCGATTGAGAACAGTGAGCGATCAGGCTGTTATTCTCACAGTGACCCTTTAACAGCTCCTATGCAAATAAACAAGCATAGTAGTCGTTAAAATACCAGTAAAGAGCCACTACCATTGAGTTGCAAGCAATGCAGCCCCATTCATTAAAATTAAAAAATATTAGGGGTTATGCAAAGAGCACTGATCTGGCCGGAAAATTGCAACGAACAGTGAATTTCCTCATACAGTGCAATTTTGGGGCCATTCTGCTATTCAAAATCTATGTGTGAGGACAAAATCAAATGGCACGTTGACCACAGTCACTTCTCTCGAATACCTAGGTATGTGGTTAGACCAGGGGCGTAACTACCAGGGGTGCAGAGGGTGCCACTGCACCCAGGCCCTTGAGTCCAGGGGACACACGCTAGCCTGCCTGTATAATATATATTTTTTTATACTTATTTGTGAGTTTTACTTTGGAGCTATGTGATACACTCATACACACCACATACTGTATATTACTTTGAGTTTTGTTGCTGTAAACCTCTGATTTACACTGATACATACTGCACATTACTGTGAGTTTTACTGGTGTGAAGTTCTGTGATACGTTCATACACACTGCACATTGAGTTTTATTGCTGTGGAGCTCTGTGATAGGTTAATACACACTGCACATTGCTGTGGAGCTCTGTGATACGCTCATATATTGCTGTGAGGTTTATTGCTGTGGAGCTCTGTGAGATGCACATAGTGCACATTACATTAAAAATGGGATGGATGGAGGAGGTGATAGTGAACCTGGAAAAAAATGGAACACTGGAGTCAACATTGTGGACCTGGAAGGGACAAATCCATGTTGACGGGATAGGGACATTTTTTGCCTAGGGTGGGGGGGTCCATCATGGTTCCTGCACCTGGGCCCTGAGGCTTCTAGTTACGCCTCTGTGTTCGACCCAATTCTATCCATTGGCCCTCACATCGAAAAACTCTCATCTAAACTTTACCCCAAAATAGGTGCCCTGTACAGAAACAAATCCTGCCTGAACCCCACGGTAAGAAAGCAGATTGTTCAACAAATGCTTATGCCAGCTTTTGATTATGGAGATGTAGTGTATGCAGCTGCCCCGCAAACGCACATTCAGAAACTTACTACATTGTATAACTCATTCTGCCGCTTTGCGCTACAATGTAACTACATGACCCACCATTGTGACATGTTAAAAGAGCTAAACTGGCCATCGCTGGAATCTAGACGCACCCTTCACCTTTCCATCCTGGTGTTTAAGAGCTTTTCTGGGAAGCTGCCACCCTACCTGAATAGACTGCTTCCTCCAGCAATTCCCTCATCCTATAACCTCCGATCCAGGACCAGCACCTTACTTGCAATACCATAATACAAAAAGACAGTGGCTCGGTCCTCATTTTCCTACAGAGCACCGCAGTTATGGAATAACCTCCCAGACGCCATCACATCTTCCCCCAGTCTAAAGTCCCTTAAGAGTTCCCTATTAACATACCTCAATACGGAATGCACCTGTAAACATGTAACATAATGACTATTTCCTAATCTGTATATTTGTATTTTTTTAATATCTTGCATTTTATTACTTTGTATTTCTGTAACATTTTAATGCTCTTGAACCCAGGACGTACTTGAAAACGAGAGAAATCTCAATGTATCTTTCCTGGTAAAATACTTTATAAATAAATAAACAAATAAAAGGCCGCCAATTCGCCAAATATTGGCGAATTGCCAGCGAAATACGGTTATCTTCGGAAGCAGTGAAATCCCCATAGAGAAGTAACGGTTAATCTATTCGGAGAAAATCAAACAGCAGTGAAATGACCTGATTTTCAGTGGTTTCATTTGACAGGTTTAATCAGGCGAATCCCATAGGTTTCAATGTAAAATAATTTCCCTGTCTATCTTAAAAATTTATTCAACTGTTTATTCTTTTCATGTGCAGCAAAAAGTCTCTAAATTTTTTAGGATTTTTTGTAGGCATTATTTGACGAAATTTGTTCGATTCGCTGCACTTCGGGTCCCTGTGGAGAATGCTGAATTCACCGCAGGGTTGGCAAATTTAACTAGCCGAAGTGTCGGTGACATTTTGGTGGTCTCTGAATAACCCTGAAAGTTTCCTTTTTTGCCCTTAAATAATTGGGCAGAGACTGCTGACAGACTGTGCCCAATTATTATTATTATTTTGTTGGTATATTTACTCACCTTTTGTCCCTCATCAGGTGAAGCTCCTCTTTGGCTTCATGGAAGTCACATCTTAACCACATTATACATGTAAAGTGGGTTGGGTGAGTAGAGTGTCTCCTTAATGGCTGGGCTGACATCCCTATTTTTGACATGGGACTACACCATCACATCCTGGAACACAAACGTGCTGGATCCTTGCAGTTGACCTTCTTAAACATGCTAATTTTGTTTCCGTAAAATACATTTTGTAGGGTTTATGGATTATCTGACTAACCTCATGGCCACCATGAGGGAATTCTGGATCTTTTAGCATCTATTTTGTGATTTCGTACCTATAACATGCTTATAAAAAAAAAGAGAAATTTAAATTAAAAAAAAAATCTATCCTACTTAATGGAAAGAAGAAAAATTATAGGTTCTGCTTTAATGTCTGAGGATTTAAATAACGCACGTCATCATTGACATAGTCGTATCAAAGTGACTGGGCTGCTTGTGCCAGGTACATTGCTCCATTAATTCCTCATTGCATTTTATAACTGGGCATCGCCCTAGCAAGGAACTAGTTGGTACAGTTGGAAATATTTGTTATGGCATTCCCTAGTGCTATGCAACAAAGTGGCCAGGCACTATCCGGGACAATAGTTAAGGTGTAGAACATACTGTATACTGACAGGATATTGGTGGGCGTCCTGGTTTAGCCATTCCAGAAGAGAGTTTGAGGTAATTGGTCCGTTCGATATATTAAAGGGAGTCTCCACACTGGGGTGGATTTCCTTTTTAGTACAATATAAGCATTTAAAATACAAAATATTATTTATTTATGATGTATTTTACTAGCAAGGATACATTGAGATTTCTCTTGTTTTCAAGTATGTACTGAATTTCCTTCATTTGTTGCAAATATCCAGGACTTGGGGAGACAAGGAAACACCAAATCTGCTGCTTACATTATTGTTTTTTTTTTTATAGAATCACTGAGCATACCCCATAAATATATATTTTAAACCTGCAGTGGAACCATCTGTCCAAGTTGATTCTGTTTACTTGCCAATTTGCTTTATTTCATTTTTATTGGCCATAGGTCTATGTGCGAGATCACGGCACAATGAGGATTTTATTACAAGAGCACCCAGGGCCAGCCCGTCCATGGGGCCGGATCAGGCCATGACTCCAGACGGCCCTTTGACAGGAGCGGAATTTTACCACTCTGTCAAAGGCCGCAGCATGGAGCGGCCACATGGGCCTCAACCAGGTCCAGCACCCGCCCGGGCCTCGACCCAGTGTGTGTCTGTGGATGCGTGACCTTGTGTGTATGTGTGACCTCGTGTGTGGATATGTGACCTCGTCTGTGGATGAGTGGGTATATGGATGCGTGATTGTGTGAAACTCTGATACTTATACACAACACACATTACTGTGAGTTTTATTGCTGTGGCGCTCTGCGATACGCTCATACAACGCACATTACTATATCACAGGAGCTCCACAGCATAAAACGCTAAATAAGGGGGCGTGGCTGGCCGCGTGTTGAATCAGAGGTGTTTGTGCTGAGCTCCGTTCATGAAAGCTGTCTGTGGCGATATTTGACCCGCATCCTCGATTGAATTGCCCCCCTTGGGGAGTCCCGGCATGGCTGGCCATCGGGTGCAGTGCCCTGGAGAGGCTTAGGCCCCCCCCTCCAGGGCCCAGCGGAGATTGGGGCCCCATTTCCCGGCGGGAGAGCAAGTCCGGCAGCCATTTTGAGGCCCACTACCTCGCAGAGTTTTGGGCCATTCCTCACCTTCCTTTCCTCCCTCTGTGCGGCTCCACCTGAGCGACTGGCGGACGCGGGCTTGGAGGATGGAGGGCCCCTGTCCTCTGCACGCGGCTGCTGACCCGGTGGGGGAGCAGGTGGGGGAGCGCGCGGAATGGAGGCGTCTGATGCGCGCCCTCACCAGCGGAGAGGAGGAAGCTGCCCTTGTGGACCCTGGGGACTACCTGGTGCGGAGAGTAGAGGTCGGGGGAGGCCCGCTGATGTGCGGCCTCTGGAGTGGCTCGTCGGCGGTCTGTCGAGTAGGATGGGACCCGGAAAAAAAGGCCCCAGTTGTGACCTGGATGTTGAAGGCCCTACCTGAAGATCGTGGGGAGAGTTTCCTTGTTTTGGCAGTGGCTCGTGGTGGTGGAAGAGTGGGGAGGCCGGCCGTGCAGCGGACTTCGATAAAGGTCCGCAAGATGTCTGCTATTGATGCCCCGGTGCAGTTGGAGACACATCCGGTTTGCTGGATCATGCGAGAGGTACCTGGACTTGGCAAGGCGGCACACCCTGCCTTTTTGCTGGATACGGGGTGAGATGTCTCCTGATATGATCCTACTCACTATTCCCCCATTCTGAAACGCTTCGAACTTTGCTGAGATTTTTTTCTTTTTTTTCTTTTTTGTTGCTTGCCCACACGCTGAGACTTTTTATTTCTTTTATTTTTTGATGAGACCCCCCCTATTTGGGGATGCTTTTATAGACTCCCAGCTGCCCTCAGAAGATACCTCCGTATTTTTCTGCAGAGTGTTTTGTGCTACCACTACCCCCACCACTCTTGTATGTTATTATTCGCTGAGACCCCTCTATGTGGGGATGCTTAGATTATTATTCTGATGCCTTTTGTTTTATCGCTGGGTTTTCCCTTTGCAGTTGCCATTTCTCTTTTATTATTATTATTTTGTATTTCATTTGATGACCTGTTATGGCCCTGCGAGGCCATTTTACGCAGTTGATTTGTCTGACTCTGCAAAAATTCTAAAATAAAGAATTACAATCGGTTGAACGTTAAAAAAAAAAAAAAAAAAAAAAACCCTAAATAATGTGTTGTGTGTATGAGCATGAGTTTTATTACTGTGGAGCTCTGTGATACGCTCATAAACCACCGTATGTTTATATTTTTTTTTGAGGGGGCAGCATTTCATTCTTGGACCCAGGCTGGCCCTGAGAACACCCATCACAAGATCTTGGGGATATTATGATGGTTTTAGATGGTGATGATGGGGGCATTATGTAGTGTTAATAGAGCTACAAATCACAACTAAAAGTAACAAAACAACATGGCACTTCTAGTTTGGCAACAGCTGGAGTTCTGCCTTTGGCTAGCCCCGCTTTGTGGAGTAGCAGAGGGGCATATGCCAAACGACATTTTTGCAAATTGCTACAGCAAAATAATGACACTAGCCAGGCCCACCATAACTACTTAGGCTAGGGTCAGACTAACGCATTTTTCACGTTGTCCGTGAAAATGTGCGTTCGAAGAATGGACGTATTTTTTCACGGAATACGCAATAGCGGTCATACCATGCGCAGTTTCATCGTGATTTTGTACGGATCATCAATAAAACCCTTTTTGTGTCTGGACGTTATGTTGGCCGGACATTAGCAGCGTCTGATGTCTCCAATTCACGCACACACGCCGCTAGCGGACGCAGCGCACTCTGTACGTCAGTACTAGTGGTTTAACGTTCTCGAAAAAATGCGTTCATTTTCCACTTGCGTTGCGCAGCCGGACTTTTGTGCGACCGTACTTCGTATATTGGCCGTCATTGCCTGGCACTTGCTGCTAGTGCGGCCGTGATTAAGTGCGCCAGAACGCGCGTTCGCACTGCCTCAGTCTGACCCTAGCCTTAATCAAAATGATCATATTGACAGGAAATAGAATCCTATTTCTCACCTCTCTGTCCCTGATTGCTGTGACTATCTCTGTCTTGAAGCTTGACAATCAACAGCTATTGGAAGCTACCCTTGTTTTATGACATAGGTTACGGCAAAATTTCCCTATAAAGACTACAACAATAAGATGCAGGGACAGGGAAAATCCATGAAGGGTTGCAGATCGGTGAAGCACACAACTTCTACATGCTATTGGAGCACACATAAAATACACTGCTGCAGAATGTAGAATTCATACACTGCAGGGAGGAATCACAATGCCTTATTTATTGAACGGATTTCTCTTTTGCATCATATAAACTCTACACATTGAAGGGAAGCACATTCATGTATCAGCCTATTACGGGCAACAGTGACATAGGGGTGGAAACTCTCCAAGATTTCTGCTCCCCAATCAACCATTGACATGTTGCACCTAATCCACCATCCACATTCATATTTGATGTTATATTTCAATATAACTAAAAGCTGGGTTTTAGGGGATCAAATGATTGATAATGAAAATAAATATCATATATACTGGTGACTTATTAACCTCTGTACCACCACAAGAACAAACTGTTTCACTGTTTTTTTTTATTAAGTTTTTTTCAAGGAAGGATACATTGAGATTTCTCTCATTTTCAAGTATGTCCTGGGTGGCGAGTACGTACCATTAGGGGTCTTGCCCAAGGACACTTACTGAAGAGGTGTTCCGGCCGGGATTTGAACCTGTGTCTCCATAGTTATAGAACGGTGATGTTACCTCTACTCCATCCATCATGGAGTGATGCTGAAGGCAATGCTTTGATTAAATGAATATTTTCTGTTCAGCAGAAAATTAACTTATCACACCATAAAGCAACACTTTTCATGTCTAGAAAAACATGGAGGATCTAGAAATACTTATTTCTACATCCTGAAGAATGATGTGGGACTAAGGTGAAGTATGTGTCCAGTAAAAGATGACAACCTGGCCAAGGAAATGTCATCACAAACCACATTCTCTGCCACATCAGCAGCGTAATATTTATTCAATTTAACGTTGGAATGAAGCCTATCTTACAAGCATCGTGAAAACTTACCTCACACCCAGGATATAAGGGCTGCATCCTGCTGCAACACTGCCTTGTGTGAATTTGACCTGCGGACTAAACCTCACAACTTCCTGAGACACAGCACCCCCTGCAGGTTGCTTGTGTCACATCATGATAAAGGGATGTTCTAGAACAGTGGTTCCCAACCCTGGTCCTCAGGCACCCATAAAAGGCCATGTTTGACATATATCTGAAGCACAGCACAGGTGATATGATTTGCTGCTCAGTGATTGCAGGATTCAGTCTGCATTTCCCCTAAGTAATCCTTAAAATCTGGCCTGTTAGAGGACCGACTGTTCTAGTAGGTTCAGGACTTAAATCAATGCAGGAAATTAAAACAAGCAGTTGCTAATTTACAGCCATTGTTTATTTGCTATTTTATGTTCTCCCTCATGACCTAAACACATATGCTTTACCCAGTTTAGTCCCTGTGCCATTTCCTGACATTGTTGACTAAGTGGCATAGCCTTTGCACTGCAAAATCAGGAGTTAGAGCAGGGACTTTGGAGGCAAAGCATATGGTATGAAGGCTTTTAATTCTACCTTTAATAATCTTCATTCTCAGGCAGGGCGCCATCAACCTGTACTGGAAGCACTACTTCCTCTGTCCCCTGGCGCATCACTTCCTGTGTGGACGACAGGTCTCATAAGGGCCCACAAGACTTCTGATGGCAGCCCTGTCTGTAACCCAGTTTGGATGTGACCAAAACAATGATACCTACTAGGGATGTGCCTCTACTTTTCTGATCTGTCACTTTACATTTTAATTGCCCCCAAATCAGTAACAGAAATTTCAAAATTGTGCAGCTTGAAAATACTAGATAGTCAATGTTTTCACTCATATTTAGCAGAGTTCCACGGGGCCCTTTCTTGGACGCAACTCTCCTTACAATATTTATTTATATATTGAAGAGTAGAAAGAGAGAAGCATATATTGTTAATTTATTAACAGACTTAAAACAGTCAGAATTCTTAGTTTGTACAAATGTGAGCTGTCATCCTGCACCAGAACTCACTAAAACAAGTTTATTGCAGTGTACTGCAGGGTAATTAAAGTTTATTGGATGTGCCAAGCAGTGTATTGTCTGAATTAGTCTCCATAATGTATATTCATGACAAGACTAACTTCCTTTGTATCAAAGATAATGGTAGGCCACCAGAGAGAAAAATGGAATTGCAGTGAGTGGACCTCTGTAGCACTCACATATGTAAACCTATTACCACAAATATTATGACACTTCCATGAATACAGCCCTATACATATTGTAAACTGTTTGTTTCTGCTTCTTTCTTTATACAAACCATAAGCATGAACATTTGAGTAACCAGTAAAACCAGTGGGATCCCATGTCCTCTTTATTTGCTCATTCATTTAATTTATTTCTAATTCTGGTCTGTTCACTTAATGGTGCGCTGAACCATAGATGTTATACCCCTCCCCCCGTATGCTTTTCTATTCCTCTCTTTTCCTGCTCTGCTGCCAGTGACTTAAGTGACTTAAGACTGGGGGAAGATTTGATGGTGTCTGGGAGGTTATTCCATAATTGTGGTGCTCTGTAGGAAAATGAGGACCGAGCCACTGTCTTTTTGTATTGTGGTATTGCAAGTAAGGTGCTGGTCCTGGATCGGAGGTTATAGGATGAGGAAACTGCTGGGGGAAGCAGTCTATTCAGGTAGGGTGGCAGCTTCCCAGAAATGCTCTTAAACACCATTCTGGAAAGGTGAAGGGTGCGTTTAGACTCCAGCGATGGCCAGTTTAGCTCTTTTAACATGTCACAATGGTGGGTCATGTAGTTACATTGTAGAGCAAAGCGGCAGAATGAGTTATACAATGTAGTAAGTTTCTGAAGGTGTATTTGCGGGGCCTCTGCATACACTACATCTCCGTAATCAATAGCCGGCATAAGCATTTGTTGTACAATCTGCTTTCTTACCGCGGGGCTCGGGCAGGATTTGTTTCTGTACAGGGCACCTAGTTTGGGGTAAAGTTTAGATGAGAGTTTTTCGATGTGGGGCCAAAGGATAGATTAGGGTCTAACCACATACCTAGATATTTGAAAGAAGTGACTGTGGTCAGCGTGCCATTTGATTTTGTCCCAACACATAGATGGGGATTTTGCAATTTGTGTAGTTTAGGTTTTGTTCCAAAGAGCAT
Organism: Leptobrachium leishanense; assembly: GCA_009667805.1. Lineage (NCBI taxonomy): Eukaryota > Metazoa > Chordata > Amphibia > Anura > Megophryidae > Leptobrachium > Leptobrachium leishanense. Next base: position 168,988,790 of record CM019063.1, on the reverse strand, counting down.
TGTAACAGTTTTGTCAGTATTTAAAAAAGGTTTGTTGTGTTTGATCCACTTTTCTACCTCTGTGAATTGTTCTTGCAGCACGGCCTCCAGCTGCGGGAGATTTGGTTTGCTGGTATAGATTACAGTGTCGTCTGCGTACATGTGTACAGTTGAGGCTTTGCAGACGTTGGGCAGATCATTTATGAATTTTGTGAATAGCAGGGGGCCTAGTATTGAGCCTTGGGGTACACCGCAAGTGACTGGGAGCGGGAGGGAGGAGCTGCCAGAAATTGACACATATTGTGATCGGTCGGATACATATGATTGAAATCAGGTTAACGTGCGATCACCAATGCCAGAGTTTTTAAGTTTTTCTAACAAGATGCCATGGTCTACCGTGTCAAATTGGACCTGTATGTTATATTTGAGAATATGATTTCTGATGAATTTGTGAACAGCACTGAAAATAAACTCCTTCTCACCTCTTTTTTAAAATTTTACTTTCTTGATTCTTCTCTCCGTTTTTCTACTTTCTTCTCCTCCCTCTCACATCCCTGCATGCGGGGATCAGTGGCAGGGGTGACACTAGCCTGCCCAGCGGCATTGCTGTAGCAACCAGATCGCTCAACCAATCGCTTTGCAGAAACTGGAGCTGCTGTAGAGAGATTAAATAAAGGATCGCAGCTGCTGAGTTTGAGCGTGCACCATGTTTTATGGTGATAGAGATGCAGAGCAGGTCTCATCGGCATGGTGGCTGCTATATGAGACTGCGTCTGTTTTACAGACAGTGAGGAAGCGGTGAACCAGCATTCATACTGACCCACTAAGCCATAGGCCCACCGGGAATCTCTCTGTAGTCCCAAATGCCAGTGCATGCCTGGCGGCTGCCGTTCTTATGCCGTCTTATTCTTCCACTTTCCACTTCTGCTTTCCCTGTCTCCCCTATGCTCTCACTCGTTTCTGTTTCCTCTTTTTATTTCCATAGAGCATCCCATTTTAGCATACCTATTCTCGCAATGTTGGTTTTGTTTACATTAACTCCTAAATGTACATTTTAGCCATATTTTTATTATCAGAGCTTTTTTCTGAGAGAAAAAAGGTGGGGGTACTCTCACGCCCCAGGAAAAACTGATTAGTTCAATGTATTGTAACCCTGTCTATACTGTGCTTATTGTACAGCGCTGCGGAATATGCTGGCGCTTTATAAATAAAGAATAATAATAATAATAATAATAATTATTGTGACTATTTTTCATGTGATAATACTCTTTTTTAAAGCTTTGCCTTTTGCCAGATATCAGAATCGCGGTACATAAAGAGACATTTTTCCTACTAGCCTTGGAGTCTTGTGAATTTGTAGACGATCTATTAAATTGGGGTTGGTGAGGGTCAATCTACTAAACTGTGTTTTGCTCGGTTTAATTTAAATAAGCAGGGAGTTTAAAAGTCACCTCTTTTTTATTGTAATAAATTTTATTGAGTTTTACAGTGTTACATTGGTTCAGTGATACAAGATATGCAGTGCAGAAGGGTACGTCAGAGTCATAAAAATCCATTCTAATCCAGTCTATGAAGTACAGCTATAATGCAGGGTTGTGACAAAATGAAAACGTACTCTAATGAGTAAAGGGATAAACTGCAACATTGCGTGTGACAGTACATGCGGCAGAACAATACAGTGCAACAATCAGTGTAAAAGTGGGGGTGCGATCTCAGTGAGGAGGAAGGGGGTTGGAATAACAAAAGGGAGGTGGGGGCGGGAATCAGTGATCTCTTAGTGATCCAGTATTTGCAAAACGGGGAGCGGGGGGTCCGGGAAAGAGCGGGTCGCTTCGGTCCAGTAAAACCATCGTAGCATGTGTTTGGCCATCCGGCCCGATGATTGATGGATCAGGTCCTCAACATCCCTGATGCGCTGCACTTCATCTAACCATTCCCTAAATGACGGGGCAGTAGGGGACTTCCAATGTCTTGGTACTACCGCTTTAGCGGCATTTAACAGGCGGACATCAAGTGAATTTTTATATGTGGATATGGGTAGGGGAGTGTGGTGGAGTAGCATGGCTGCCGGGCTAAACTCCGGTGGGGATGTAGAGATCTTACTAATAACAGTGTGGACCTGTCTCCAAAACGGCTGGAGCTCGGGACAGGACCACCAGATGTGCAGAATGTCCGCCCCTGGGGCTCGACATCTCCAACATGAGGCAATAGGGTCTCCAGAGTATGTGGCAATACTGGCAGGCGTTCTGTACCAACGGGACAACAATTGTCACCTCTTTTTTAATATTTGGCTAACGACATTGTGGTAGCTTAGAATTATTGTTATGAATATTGTGGGTGGCAATAAAGCTGGTTATTTAGTCATCATTTTTGGTTCTTTCACATTCATATAGTGATTGTTAAACCTTTCTGCCACTGATTCAAGTCACCTGCTCACTATGGCCGTACTCAACAGGAATATTTTTTTTGCAGTAACTTCAAAATTTTTAACATATCCTCGGATGCATCCAGGGCTGGATTTATAACTAGGCAGAGAAGACATGTGCCTACAAGTGCCTGCCACAAGGGGACGCCTTGCTCTGTAAAAAAAAATATATATTTAAAAATTTACAATCGTTTAGAACATTGTATCTCTAGAGTCCTAAGGACTAGAGGTGTCATTGGAAAGGGCAGATTATGGCCTTTCCAGTGATATCAAATATTACCAGGTTAGAGTTATGTAGAATTAAATAACAAATAAAATATTATGTTTCTTTTTTTTTCTAATGCAGCACTATTAGTCAGTTTACAATTATAAAGTGAACAGTGATGATGCGCTAACTTACTTTCTCGTTTCTCACAATGCCAGCAAGTGTGGAGATGATGATGCAACACATTCAGGGTTATTCAAGGAGGTGAAAAGTAGGAGAATGGCTGGAGAATGGAAAATTCTAGGTCAAAATAGCTGATTTGGGGAAGTGAGATAAATGGGAGAATTTTTCTTGTTTGGCTAGTTTCCATTCTCCAGCCATTCTCCTGCTTTTCACCTCTCTCTGAATAACCCTGATAGGCACATCAACAGCCTAGACCGTGGCACTGCAGTGAAAAGACAGGGGGACTTTGGAACCTGCATCTCTGAATTGTACACAGCACAAGGTTAAGTCTGGAAAGGAAAGCCAAAGTCTGGTTTGGTCTATACAATGATACCAACCATGACCATTTAATATGTAAAAATAAAAAACTGAAAAAAAGTAAATGCAAAATAATTTTTTTTCTTTGGTCTACGTCAGAGCAATACATGCTTTTACATATAAAAACAATGCCAATGCACTAAGTCATCTAAGGCAACAGATTCTGCCCCTCCTTTTGATCTGAGAGCAGAGAGAAACTGTTTTTTGTTTTTTTTTAAATGTTTTTTAAATTTTTTTTTATTCTGCCCGAAAACGAAAATTTAAAAAGTCATTTTGGCATGTTTCTCTTTTTTTGTTGGGGGGTAAGGGCAAGCCACATTTCTGTGCCTACAGGCTCCAGAGATGCAAATCCGGCCCTGGAGGCATCCGCGTCTTGTCTTGATCGTTTCTGTAACAAATGCAGAGTAAAACTAACAGTTAAAAAATAATTTCAGCTGCTTGTCAGTTATTGAATCTCAGTGTTGAGTGTTGAAGTGAAAATTTGAACTGGGCTCTCAGAGGTTTTCTCTTCTCAATGACTCAATGAAAGTGTATGGGAATTTTGGATTTTTGAAAGCCCCCTAATGAAAAATCTATAAGCCCGATCGCTTACAAAAGATATACAGGGTTATTCAGAGAGAGCCGAATTGGCTCAGAAATTGCACCAAACAGTGAATTTCCCTGTAGGGTGCAATTTCGCAACCATTCGGCTATTCAAAAGGTGGAAGTTTGCCAAATATTGGTGAATTGCCAGTGAAATACGGTGCTGTTCAACAGCAGTGAACTCCCCATAGAGAAGCAATGGTTAATCTATTCGACGTACACTGAACAGCAGAGAATTGTCAGTGAAAAGACTAAATTTTCGGTGGTTTCATCCGGCAGGTTTAATCAGGCGAATCCCATATGTACAGTAAATAATATTCCCATTTTTGTGAAATATTCATCAAATAGTTCATTCTTTTAATTTGCAGCAAAAAAATCTCTTTATTTTTTTCTGAAACAGACATTTTTATTATTATTCATAGGACTTTATATGTTAATTCCAGGCATTTTCATCTACGGTAATAGTTTCTTTTGAAAACAGCTTTTAAAAGTAGCGTGTTTTTTTCTTTTTACCCCTGTTCGGTGACTGGTCGGCTTTTTTCGGTGGCATTTGGTAGTCCATTCAGCTGCATTTGGTGGTCTGTTCGGTGGGTTGTCGGCTGCATTTGGTGGTTTGCAGAGGTGTTCAGCGGTCTGTTCTTCAGTCGTCGGCTGCGTTCGGCAGGTTTGCAGCAGAGTTTGTCAGGTTGTTGGCTGTGTTCAACGGTCTCTCGGCAGCGGATTGTTGGCTGCATTCCGTGGGTTGATCGTCAGCAGTCCACGAGTTGATCGGCAGAGTTCCGCGGGTTGATCGGTGGCGTTCGATGGGTCAATTTACTACATTTTGGGTCCTGCTCACCTACTCACACATGATTGAATCCGCTTCCATTGCCCCACCATTCCCAAACCACTGGCACTAATGATCCTGACATTCATGATCCCCTGGTCCTCCCCTGGTCTTCCTCAACCCCAATCCATCTAGACCAGTGTTTCCCAACCTTGTCCTCAGGGCCCACAACCAAGCTAGATTTTGCAGATCACCTTGGGGAAATGCAGACTGAATCCTGTAATCACTGAGAAGCAAATTATATCTCCTGTGCTTTGCTTTAGATATCTGGCAAACCTGGTGTGTCAGCAGGTCCTGAGGACAGGTCTGGGAAACACCGCTCTAGACTTTAAACTCCTATAAGCAGGGCCTTCTACTCCTCTTGTTTCCATCCTATGTCCATTTATCTGTCTCTTGTTCCTTTTAGTTATTGTAAAGCGCAGCGGAAACTGTTGGAGTCTATATAAATGATGATAATTATAATAATAATCAGAACATGCATTTCTGGTTGTGGTTATTATTTTAAGAGTCCTGGTACAACTAACCCCATAGCTTGTTAAATTGATTACATTTTCTCCTCCATCCCAGTTCTAATCTACTGATTTACAATCGATTATATCCCCCAAATGTTCAGACTGAACCCAATTATCCATTGATCTTGTTTTTTCACTTCTCTGATGCACACAAATATTAAGCCTGGGTTTTTTAAAAGGACTAGTTTTGATAATATGCTCCTACCATTTCTTGGTTACTTACGTCAACGCATACTCTTTGAGATCTACCAATACCACAAAATAAAGAGTGGTTTCGGACCTTGTTGTCTGAGCTGAAGTTTCTGAGTCTAATTTTATAATATTCCCACCACATCTTTTGTTTCCATCTTCATACATTATTTATTGTAATTTTGTTTCTTTACTTCCCCACTTTGTATTGTAAAAAGGGATGCAGAAACCAGGGCAGGCCCGTCCATGGAGCAGTTTGGAGCAGCCGCTCCAGGCAGCCCTTTGTCAGGGGCAGCATTTTGCCAACCTGGCAAAGGCTGTGGCATGGAGTGCGCTCAGCCCGAACAAGGCACGGCCCTCCAACAGGCTGGTGTTTCATGGAGAAAGACAACCACGCCCGCCCCTCTAGCAGGCTGTGCCCACCACTTTCAGCAGGCCTCGCCCACCCCTTATTAGGGATTGATTGGCCGCTTCATCTGCCCAATGAGTGATACACCGGATCTTGGATTAGAGATATGGGGGTACTCCAGACCAGTCTGACCCCCTGGATAATATTGGTGCCCGTATGTGTGTATCCAGGCGGCTCGGTTTAATGTGTTGGTTGTTTCCGGGAGAACAGGTTTTGAGCTAGACCTGTTCCCAGGGGAGGGACTTGACGCCTGGTCCCTGCAGGGAATGCGGTGCTGGCTAGGATCCGGGATGCTGCAGAGTCAGGGCTCCATGGCTGAGTCTGTGGATGGAGACGAGCTGGGTAGTGATGACTGGTTCCAGGGAGATAGGCCCTGTCGCACCAATACTGCCTTTACCTGTACAAAGCAGGGAGGTCAGACCTGTGTATAACACTCACACTGTCTGGGGGGAGGGGTCATTTACCAGACTGAGACACCTGACCCCTGTATTACACACAGCTATCAGTTTCCAGACTGACAGGTCAAATCTCTATAAAACACTCACTGTGCATGTTGTTATTTTGCAGCCTGTCACAGCCGTTTGCAGCCAGTGAGTTTCATTGCTGTGGAGCTTTGTAATAAGCTCATACACATTGCATGTTTTTTTTGGGGGGGCAGCAATTCGTCCATCGCTCCAGGCAGCACAGTGGCTTGGGCCAGCCCGGCAGAAACAGTTTGTGTCCTGATAATGATAATTATAATAACCACAGTAATAAAAGACTGGAATTAATGCAGATGTACTATGTGTTTCCTGTAATCATTTCCTCTAAATTTTGAATAATCTACCTGCCCATTAAACAAAATCTATTCTAGAATAAGATTGCTTAAAAGAAAGTTTTCTAATCACATGGAAATGTGTGTGTGGTTTGTTATTGCAACAGTAGCTGGATTACATTGTCATCTTAATACTCATTCAAGGTTCTTGTAATCGTACATAAAATTGATCAATACATATGAATGCAAAGTATAATGGGGTTATTTATTTACTAAACAGAGTACTGCTGAGAGAAATGACAAACAAAATTCAAGTTTTAGGATAACATAGCCATGTTGGATAGAGAGCAGACTTTCATAGCTTGTCCATTATCTCCTAAAATTTGTAATTCCTTTGAAACTTCTCCACAATTCCTGGTTTAGTTATAAATACAGTTGTGCTCATAAGTTTACATACCCTGGCAGAATTTTTGATTTCTTGACCATTATTCAGAGAATATGAATGATAACACAAAAAATTTCTTTCACTTGTAGCGCTCACTCCCGGAGGAGCTGCTGCTGAATTTAAACCTCGGGTCAGTCTCCCCGCACTAGGGAATAAATATACACCAGCACTGTTGTGGATTTTATAAGTTATATAGTTTACTGATCTCAAATAAACTGGCATATATAGAGCAGCACGGTATACATATATATTTACAGAAGTTTGTAATGCGAGAAACGCGCAGCGGAAAAGAAGGTGTACGTGTATGTGTGTGTTGGTACCCGGGTACAAGATTCAACTGGCCAGTGAATGATTTCAATGTGTCTTCAACTAGTCACGTTGGGGCCCTGTAGGTTTAGAGAAACTTGCAGCGTGCTTTATTATTTTACTGTGGCCAGGAAGGCCTCTCACCCATCCGCCAGATACTCTGTGCTCTGCTCGACCCAGGACGTCTCTCCGCTCGACTTGACTGTGACTCTGTGCCACCGGATCCGCTTGTCTTGCTTGTCTGTTTCTGTCACAAGATGCTCTGCTCACCGCCTGCACTCCCACTAGATCATCGCGGTCTCCTAACTCGGGGTCCTTTAGCAACTCTGTATCTTTGTTAATTTCCCAGCGGTGGATTACTAGGTCTCTGGCAAGTAATGTGAACCGATCTCCAGCTCCGCAAGGCCGCACCTGCGCTCCGGCCGGGTCGCGATCGTTGTCTGTCTCACGTGCGTCTTGCTCTCTTCACTCATCGGCGCGCTCTGGGTTTCCTCTGCACGAGAGGCTGCGGATGTAAGTCTTTTTCTCCCCACCCACTTCCTGTTCCCCACGCAAAGCATGCTGGAAAACGTAGTCCCATTGTCCAGTGTCTCTTACATTGCGCTTGTCTCCCCCTGGTGGCCAAAAATAAGTACTACAGCAACAGCATTTTAAACCAGCGCTACACACTCATGGTTAGTGTTTGGCTGAAGCCATTTACTATCAATCACAAAGTGTGTTTACTCTTTTTAAATCATAATGACAACAACTGCCCAAATGACCCTGATCAAAAGTTTACATACTCCGGTTCTTAATACAGAGTATTGCCCCCTTTAACATTAATGACAGCGTGAAGTCTTTTGTGGTATTTGTGGATGAGGCTCTTTGTCTTCTCAGATGGTAAGGCTGCCCATTCTTCTTGGCAAAAAACCTCCAGTTCCTGTAAATTCTTGGGTTGTCTTGCACGAACTGCACATTTGAGATCTCCCCAGAGTGACTCAATGATATTGAGGTCAGGAGACGGAGATGGCCACTCCAGAACCATCACTTTATTCTGCTGTAGCCAATGACATGTCGACTTGACCTTGTGTTTTGGATCATTGTCATGTTGGAATGTCCAAGTACGTCCCATGCGCAGATTCTGGGCTGATGAATGCAAATTTTCCTCCAGTATTTTTTGATAACATTCTGCATTCATCCTGCCATCAATTTTGACCAATTTTCCTGTGCCTTTGTAGCTCACACATCCCTAAAACATCAGCGATCCACCTTCTTGTTTCATAGTAGGAATGGTGTACCTTTCATCATAGGTCTTGTTGATTCCTCTCCAAATGTAGTGTTTATGGTTGTGACCAAAAAGTAAAATTTTGGTCTCATCACTCCAAATGACTTTGTGGCAGAAGGTTTAAGGCTTGTCTCTGTGCTGTTTGGCGTATTGCACGCTGGATACTTTGTTGCATTTGCGTAGTAATGGCTTTCTTCTCGCCCATGCAGGCAATCTTTTTTCAAGTGCTTCCTTATTGTGCATCTGGAAACAGCCACACCACATGTTTTCAGAGAGTCCTGTATTTCACCTGAAGTTGTTTGTGCTTTCTTCTTTGCATCCCGAACAATTTTCTGGGAAGTTGTGGCTGAAATTTTAGTAGGTCTACCTGACCGTGGTTTGGTTTCAACAGAACCCCTCATTTTCCACTTCTTAATTATAGTTTGAACACTGCTGATTGATTGGCATTCTCGATTCCTTTGATATCTTTTTATATCCCTTTCCTGTTTTATACAGTTCAACTAGCTTTTCCCGCAGATCCTTTGACAATTCTTTTGCTTTCCCCATGGCTCAGTATCCAGAAACATCAGTGCAGCACTGGATGAAAGATGCAAGAGTCTGTCAGGAGTCCAGAAACTCATTGACCTTTTATAAACACACTTATTACAAGCAAACAGTTCACAGGTGAGGATGGTTACCTTTAATAGCCATTCAAACCCGTTTGTATCAACATGTGTGCATGTTTATGAGGCCAAAATCATCAGGGTATGTAAACTTTTGATCAGGGTCATTTGGGTAGTTTCTGTTGTCATTATGATTTAAAAAGAGTAAACACACTTGATTGATAATAAATGGCTTCAGCCAAACACGAACCATGAGTGAAAGAAATGTTTTTGTGTTATCATTCATATTCTCTGAATAATGGCTAAGAAATCATAAATTATGCCAGGGTATGTAAACTTTTGAGCACAGCTGTAGTATACAAGATAAAATAAAATATAAACTTTAAATAAGAGTGTGTGTGTATGTAAATATGGTAGAAAAGCATACCAGAAATAGTTAATTTCTGTCAAGCCAGACATAGCGAGAATCTGGCATTAATTGTGGGAGTAGTATCTAGATTAAGAATATTTTATGTAAATCATGTGAAAACTTCATTCTGGCCATTTAGTCACGTCAGAATGACTCACATGGGCATCTTATAAAAGACAGAAATGCTACATGCAGTCATTACACTTTGACACGATCTTGGAAATTTTTTTGTGAAAGCGGCTAGAATTATGAGAAAATATTTTGCATGTGCAACAACCACACTGAATGAAAATGCCCTAACTCAAATATACTCACTGAGCTTGAGACAAGGGTATATATTGCATACAGTGGATTGTGTTGACTTGACAGCCAGTTGTTTTGGCTAAAATATTGCTTTTTGGTTAAAATGCCCATTCTCCACAGGAAAGTATTTGTGAAATAATCTCTGCAGTACAAAACCAGCAAACACTTGTCAATTGCAGCAGAAATTGTATATGTTGATGGAATAAATGTGTTGACCTGCATTGAGGGAACCACACGTGTGCAAATAGCATGGAATGCTTGGTGGCACGGTCTTAAATGAAATGCAAAAATGACTAACACTTAATATAAGGCACTCTTTGTGTAACATAAGGCCTCAGCAACATAATTCTGTAGGGTTTAACCAAACAATCAGCTGGATACTCATTACATCCTTGTATGTCAACATTACTAGATTTGGAGTGACAGTCACAATTTTGAGCTGTTTAGGGCATTTAGGCTTGCCATCCACTGGATCCGCAGTTTGACTTGGTTGTCCGACTACAGACAACTTTTTTGTACGATCTGGGTCATCTCATCCACTATGGATGACCCAGAACGCCCGCTGGACAGACCACTGAATCTCGCCGGACTGCTGGTGAAAAAAAAAAAAACGTCGAAGACTGACAGACTGCAGTAGAAAACCCCCCACTGCTGGACTGCAGGAGAAGAAAAAATACAGAGCCCTGCAATTCTTTTAATAGGTGTTTAAACCAATAAAAAATGCTTTTAAAATGTGTCTAAATAATAAAAAAGGCCCTTTAAAAAAAAGCATAAAAAGGTCTGTTACAGAATTTTAAAAACCTGCCTTTTTGAAAAACAATTGGGAATCAAAAATGTTGTCCAAAAATACAAAACGATGTTCGGAAAAATAAATAAAAAGACTTTTTGCTGAAAATGAGAAGAATAAATGGGTTAATTAAAAAAAAGAAATTATTATTTTACATTAAATCCTATGGAATTTACCTGTCGAACTGAACCACTGCAAATCAGGGCATTTTTTCATGTTTATATAGAAGAAAAAATTAATGTGACAATTTCTCTAGCGCTTTTGTGTAGACAGACTAGGTAATTATAAATTTTGCTGCTAAATGATGGGAGTTTGTGTGACATAACTTCCCAAAAGGTAACTTACGACAGAATAGTGACAAAATACAGATACTCCCCAAGCGCAAAGTGATTATACCAGTGAATAAAATGCTGAATATCACACAACTATAAAAGTGCGTACCTCTAAAATACTTATTTTTAAAGGAATTCAAATTTTCTTAGGACCTCAAAGAGGCAAAATAATAATAGTGCAGATAAACTTGTATACAATAAATGCTATACAATCACTATTGCTCACTCACGTGCTTCAGATCCTATGTATTATTGGCTCTGTATTGGTGCATTGTACTGTCTATAGGGATGGCACCATCCACTCTGCGATCATCTGGTCCGGGATAATCCTCTGGATCACTTGATTCTGGGACTGCTGATAGTGGAGAGCAATTGCTATGTAATATAGCAAATAATTAAGGAGGCAGAAACTATGGAAAATTTAAATAAATAGATACATTGATTTCCAAATATATATAAATATAATATAAAAAACAGCCTGCTGAAAACCCTATATTAGGGGGATAGCACCATTTTTTTCAATGGTTAACCTGTTGTTGCAACTACAGTGCATTTTGGCAATGCAGAGAAGCAAACGTCTGTTACTGTATACCAGTGGCGACTCTAGGAACTATATATAGGGGGCGCATAAGATACCACAGTCAAAACTGGGGGGCACTTATAATTTTTGCCACTTAATCATACCACTGAATAAACTAACAGGGTTGTTCGAAGAGCTTCAAATTGTGGCTGAAAGGTAACCGAACAGTGAAATACAGCGTACGGTTACCTTTCCTGGCCATTCGGCTATCCAGAGAGCAGGCAGTTTGCCAAATCATGACGAATTGCCTGCACATACGGTGCCTGTTCGAGGGCAGTGAAATCCCCATTGAGAAGCAATGCTTCATCTATTCAGAGAACAAAAACTAGCAGTGAAAAGTTGCTGAAGTGCCCTGCTGTTTGAAGGTTTAATTCGGCAGGTTTATTCAGGCGAATCCCATAGGCTTCAATGTTAAAAATATTCCCGTTTTAATCCAATATCTAATAAACCGTTTATTATAATATTCTGCAGTAAAAAGTCTCTTTATTTATAAATTTTTTTAGGATCTTTTAGGCATTTTTCGGGATTATTTTGCAAAAAACATTTTCCATTTTTTTTTAATCGTTTTTTCTTTTTTCTGTAACAGCCCTTTTTATTAGCATTCATTGGATCTTACATGTAAATTCCAGACATTTTCATTCTGTAGTTTCTTTGCAAACAGTGTTTCACTTTTCAAACATTGAAGCGTACTGTTTTGTTTTTTTCACTCTATTCGTCTGCGGTGCCGGGTTTTTCCGACGGCTGCTCTGCGATGTGATCGGCTCCTGCTCGGGTTTCTCCAGCATTTTCGGCGGGGTTAATCCAGATGTTTTTGCGGGTTTCGGTGTGCATTCGCCTGGGTTTTGCGTTGAGTGTTCGTCGGGTTTTCAGCAACTTTTCCCTGCACTACGACGGCCCTGTGGTGCTTGCTGAATACACCGCAGGGTCGCCGAAATGGGATAGCCAAATCACACTGAATTGAAGAGAACGAAAAGTCACTGAACGTGCGGTGACTGTTCAATTCTGTTTGAATAACCCTGTTTATGTTCAGGTGTGGGAAAATAAAATGTACTCTCTTGGTAAATTTCATTGTGCCTTGTGGGACATTAGGACCTTTTTTTTAAATCTCTGGTCTCTCAGACTTGGCCACCGTCACCTCTACTGGAATGCAGAAAATTCCCAGCTGTTATCCGATGGACAGAAGGAACTTGAGATATCTCCCAAAAAGTGCAAGTGTTCCCATGGAGCATCTTTATTCTTAACCCCACTCTGTAGCTTTTTCCGTGCTGTCTTCTGGGACTATGAGGAGAGCATTTCACAAATCCAAACATTATATTAACCCCTTACCAGCAACACGTATACACTTGTTTTTTCATTGAAAAGCTTTGAAAAACAAATTTTAACCAATAAATCCTTGCTTGCCCTTCCGTTTGCCACTTTTCACATGATGGAGAAATCACATTTCCTTACACTGGTTTATATGTCTCACTGCATCCCTGCAGAAGTACTGTAACTGTAAAACCTTCCTGTTAATATGCACTTCAGGGTCTTTCTTTAAAAAAAAAGTCATGTCTGTATAGGAGCAGCACTGAATACACAAGGAAGGGGCTCAACACATGTAGAGTACACTAAGGCTAATGTCAGATCAACGCAGTCTGAACGCACTCTGCGTGCGTGCACAACGGACAGACGTACTGACGGAAGATACTGTAGACACCACACGATACGTTTTTGTTGACAGACGTAGAAAAAAAAAGGGAATTATGGTAAACAAAATTAATATGCAAACTTATAAAAAAAATTGGAAAATGATAGGAAAAGCCATTTTGTGTGTTAAGGTGCTGGACGTCGCAAATGCGCTGCGTCTGACTTCGTGTCATCACGCACACAGAACGCTACGTGGAAGTGGCGCACTCTGCGCGTCCGTCTTAGCGGTTTTACGTTCTTGCTTAAATTGCATCCATTGCCATCTGCGTGGTGCGTGCGCACTTCGGTGCGCACGTACTTCGTGTGTGGGTCTCTATTGATCATGATTCTATACTACGACGGACGTTAAACTGTGCGGCGACACGGACGCGATCACTGCATTCGTCTGACGCCGGCCTAAAGGCATATTTTGTAAAGTCCAATTGTAGATATTACATTTTCAATTCTGGTGCTGTTTTTTAACTTATCTTCAAGCAAAGGGTAACAAAGGAATACAAAATACACAAAGAATTATTTAAGTACAGAGACATCTGACAGCGTGCTCTTATTTTTACAACACAATAACCTAAATTAGATAATGAAAATATTCATGGGAGATAAAAACAAGGAAACAAGAAGGGGGATAGAATGGCCACAGCTCTTTTCATTTATGTGGCAGGACATTGGGTTTGACCTAGGTTGGGTGTCTACCATGGCCCTCTTTCAGCCCCAGATCAGTGGTTCCCTCCGTGGCCTCTGGCTCCCCTTTTTGGACACCGGAGCAAGCTTGGAATACCACTTTATATATGACAGTTCTCCACTTCCCTTCCTTTCCCTTCCCTTTTTTTTCTTGTAATTTTTCGGTCCGCTTCTGTACCTGGGCCCCTTCCTGACGACCTGCGGCAGACATTATCTCCTTTCCTGCACCGGCTGAAAAGGCTATTTTATCTAACTGCCCCCCCTTTTTAATTTTTTGTTATTTTTGCATTTCTCATAGCTGTTTCTCTGTTGTTTCTTTGCCACCTGATTTTTAGCCTATACACCTTTATGACTATTAATGCTTGGCCCTGGGAGACCATCCACCATTTCGCAGTATGTTTGTTATGCTGATGGTTTTACAAAATAAAAAATTTGAATACCAAAAAAAAAAGAATGGCCACAGCTACTCTATGCATCAAATATGTTTTTTTTTTCCTGTACGATCCATTGCCATATAAAAGATATCACATGATTTGGAATGTTTCATAATATTTCTGTAAATACTGGATGCCAATCGGAAAAATAAAAATTTAATACATTTTTACATTTTAGGTATCGCTCTGCATATATGGTTTTATTGTTTTTTATAATTATTATTATTATGATTAAAAGCAAAAATTTTACAGTGTGTAGGTCAAAGGGAATCTCCATTCCTCGTTCCAAAATGTTCCCAATCAATTTGAACCCTGACCTTCTTCATATTTTCCTGCTACAGAGAAAAACACAATGTAAGATCTGCTGCATCACCTCACTGTGACTGTCTTATTGATGCCTTATTGCATTCAAATGACCTCTTGATGTTTTTTTCTGCAGATATAACAGCCTGGTGACCAGTCAAAGAGCCAATGTGATTATTGCAGTCTGCTGGCTGCTGTCCTTCATCATCGGACTTACTCCTATGTTGGGTTGGCACAAGCAGATTCCAGAAGCAAAAAACACATCTGTATGCAGCCCTCCAATGCTGGAGTGCTTGTTTGAAAGCGTAGTAACTATGGAGTACATGGTGTATTATAATTTCTTTGCCTGTGTCCTGGTTCCTCTGCTCCTAATGCTGGGCATATACCTTCGCATTTTCATGGCAGCACGCCGACAGCTAAAGCAAATGGAGCTTAAGTTGGCATGTGGGGAGCGCTCACGTTCCACACTGCAGAGGGAGGTCCATGCTGCCAAGTCCCTGGCCATCATTGTTGGACTGTTTGCTTTTTGCTGGTTACCCTTACACATTATCAACTGTTTCACCCTTTTCTGCCCTAAATGTGAACGTCCCCCATTGTGGCTAATGTACTTTGCCATCCTACTTTCCCATGTTAACTCAGTAGTGAACCCTCTGATTTATGCCTACCGAATCCGTGAATTCAGACATACATTCCGTAAAATCTTACGCCAGCATGTGCTAGGCAAAAGAGAATCCTTCCATTCAAGGACCGTCAGTACCAAATCACTGTCTTATGGAGCAGACGAGGAGGCCGTAAATATCCATTTTCGACCCAATGGTTCTACCCACAGCACTCACGTCAATGGGAGCTCCTGCAAGTTGAAGGACGTATGGCATCAAAATGGGTGCTCACCTGTACTAAAAGTGGAGAGGACAGGATGTCACAAGTGTGAAAAACAAGAAAAGGAGAAGATGGAGATATGCCAACTAAGGTCACTCATGAGTACCTCAAGCAAATAACTTCTCAAAACACTTGGGAGTGCTACCGCTCATTCACACATTGTTTGCTTGGAATAAATTCGATATTTTGGACTTGTTTTATTTATGAAACTGATATGCAGTGTTATTTGTGACACCTGTTACAGTGTCATACCTTGAGTTGATCTGCAGAAGCAGAACTAGAAGAAATGTACATTTTTTTGGTATTTAATAAATTCTGGACTTGGTGCTGTGCACTTTTCATGTGCTGTTAGAGAACCACCTTCCCAAAATGTTGGATTTTTATATATATATTAAGATTCACCAGGGGACCTGCAACCAGGATATCCACGTTTAATTGCTTTGGTGCTGACCGATGTCGAGGGAAATTAATTCGTCAAGAAGGCGTGCTCTCTCGGAGTCTCAACTATATGTTTTTTATTGTGGTAGTGCAAAATCAACGTTTCAGTCCCGCAGGGGATCTTGGCAAAATTCCACTGTGGGACTTAAATGTTGATTTTGCACTACCACAATAAAAGTCATATAACTTCTTGATGAGTTATATATATACACTAGTGTCAGTTGTTAATCAATGGAAGTGCTGACTAACCTCACATCCCTTGTCATCTTGATGTTTTTATTCTATCACAGTGAAAGGTTACTTTGGCTTTGGGTTTTTAACATCACTTCTCCCACCCTTTAAAAATACACATGTGCACCAGCTGTACAGCAAGAGAATCAAGTTTCTTAATATAGTCTTTTTCCCATAGACCTCAAGGGAGACCCCCAGTCTAAGTAGAAAACGTGTGTTCCTGTCCAGCTGTCAGTGCATCATACTACGTAAAAAGTAATGATCATAATCATGCTGCACTCTAGACCCTATTCACGTACCACTCTTATGTATCACATCCTCTCACTCTGGCTGTGTGGATAAACATCTATTGAATGTAATAACACGGCAGCCTGTCCTAATATAGGCCGCCCGCACTCTCCACTCCACCCTTTATTGTTTGTGGAAAAAAATAGATGTAAGCGTTGAAAACAAATAAAAATAGTTTCCCATATCTGGTGGTATGAAGCACAGGTTACACTGGCCACTCACTTCATTTGTAAATTTTTAAATATTCTCAGTTATGTTATTTTCTTGGATTTTTTGTTATGTGTGTGTATTGTTTATTTATGTTTTGTTATTTTTTATTAAACGTTTTAGCACAACCCTCATGAGATGGTAGAAGACACGTTCCAGGAATCATTCCAGAACACAGAGTTTGTCCCAGATCTTCAAATGAAGTAGTGAGTCTCCAGCTGCGTTAGACATAACACTGACATATCCCAGACTATATCCACATGCAGCATCCAGCCCCCCTGCCCAGTGCTTTATTACATTATCAGTCAGAGTTTCCTGTTGAGACATCAATGCAGGCCTGCGGGGCGACGAAGAGGAGGGGGTAATCTACGCCATACCTACTGCTTTCCCTACATTACTTTATTCAGGCACGTATAACATGGCAACTAGCATAATCAATGTAAGAGGAAATAATACAAATCATGCTATAATCTAACAATTGCAGTATTCAGATTTTCTAACTTTTCTATCCTCTACCAGCAATGTTCTGCTTTATGTAGGATACTAGTACAGGTGGAGTACCCGTTATCCGATATACAGGGGACCAGTAGTGCTTTGGACTCCGTTATTTTCCCCCAGAGTTTGGAATATTTGCACGTAACAATAAGATATGTATCTCAAAGATGGGATCCAATTCTAAACATGAAATTATGTTTCATGAACACCTTTTAGACAGAGCCTGAAGGTAATTTTATACAATGTTTTAGTATTTTTTGTAATTTTGTCGCCCCCCTCGTCACATGAGGTCAGGTGTGGAATTTTCCGCTTGTGGCGCCATGTTGACGCTCAAAATATTTTCAGATTTTAGAGCATATTTCGTTTTTATAAAAGGGATAGTCAACCTGTAAAATATAAAAATATTTATTGTGGAGAGGCCACAGGGGTACTGGATTCAAGCGACGTTTCAGCGTAGTGCCTTAATCAATCCAGTACCCCTGTAGCCGCTCTACAATAAATATTTTTATATGGTCAAGCTCCTGGTGTGGCCTGCTGATTTTGGGTATATACTGTTGGAGGACTGCGGATCCTAGACGATGGAGCACCCTGGCGCTGACCTGGCATTTGTTGACTCCCCCTGTGTTAGCCACGATGTGTTTGACCAACCTGTAATATCATTTTTATTATCTTGTTAATATATATTTAATGAATTAAGTGAAAAGGTTTTCCCTCTCCCTTCTGAAAGGCCGCTAGGGAAATGCGGCATGAACAACACAGGCTGAGAAAAGCTGCACTAATAGAACATAAAAAAAGTATCCATCTACCGTGGAAGAAAAAAAAACCAGAACACGTGGATTGGCCGACTTCCTTCTAATGCCGTTAAAATGTAAAAAAAATGAAAATTACATAAAAATATGAGAAATTTCCATTGTTTTTCAAAATCCTTCGGGCTCTCTGGAAAACTTGAGTAAGCTTGGATTTAGCAAATCTTGGTCCTTGCATTATGGGAGCACTAAGCATATCACATACACGCTTGCTGCCCTTGAGGAGATTACTTACCTAGATGTTTCATGAAAATACATAAATAATACTGCCATATTAGTACTAGATACTGCACTGCAGCTTCTATTACTTCATTAAATCTGTTCCTTACATATCCTAAACAAACCTAGTACCAGTGCAGTAATGACTTGGAGTCTGTGAAGGACAGTTGGAGCTTGTAGGGATGCATATTGCTATATACAATTTTGAATGGCAATAACATAAACCATATAGCTAAAGACACTTTCATGTCTAAGGTAAATAAGAAACTTTCTTTTCAAACACAGCTCCTTTGTGGGCTCTTCCTCAAATACTAGTAAAGGTGCAAATATATACAGTATCTCACAGAAGTGAGTACACCCCTCACATTTTTGTAAATTTTTTATTTATATTTTATTTATAAAAGGATTTTACCAGGAAGGATACATTGAGATTTCTCTCGTTTTCAAGTATGTCCTGGGTTCGAGAACATTGAGTGGTTACAGAAATACAAAATAGTAAAATGCAAGATATTAACACAAGACCAAATATACAGATTAACAGAAAAATAAATATGGAGGAAATAAAGTTATTATGTTACATGTTTACAGGTGCATTTCGTATTGAGGTATATTAATAGGGTAGTCTTAAGGGACTTTAGACTGGGGGAAGATTTGACGGTGTCTGGGAGGTTATTCCATATTTGCGGTGCTCTGTAGGAAAATGAGGATCGAGACATTTTTTTTTGTACTGCGGTATTGCAAGTAAGGTGCTGGTCCTGGTTCTGAGGTTATAGGATGAGGGAACTGCCGGGGCAAGCAGCATATTCAGGTAGGGTGGTAGCTTCCCAGAAAAGCTCTTAAACACCAGGTTGGAAAGGTGAAGGGTGCGTCTAGAGTCCAGTGATGGCCAGTTTAGTTCTTCTAACATGTCACAATGGTGTGTCATGTAGTTACATTGTAGCACAAAGCGACAGAATGAGTTATACAATGTAGTAAGTTTCTGGAGGTGTGTTTGCGGGGCGGCTGCATACACTAGATCTCCGTATTCAATGGCTGGCATAAGCATTTGTTGTACAATCTGCTTTCTTACCGCGGGGCTCAGGCAGGATTTGTTTCTGTACAGGGCACCTAGTTTGGGGTAGAGTTTAGATGAGAGTTTTTCGATGTGGGGGCCAAAAGATAGATTTGGGTCTAACCACATACCTAGATATTTGAGAGAAGTGACTGTGGTCAGCGTGCCATTTGATTTTGTCCCAACACATAGATGGGGTGTTTGCAATTTGTGTAGTTTAGGTGCGGTTCCAAAGAGCATTGTAACAGTTTTGTCAGTATTTAGAAAAAGTTTGTTATTTGCGATCTACTTTTCTACCCCTGTGAATTGTTCTTGCAGCACGGCCTCCAGCTGTGGGAGATTTGGTTTGCTGGTATAGATTACAGTGTCGTCTGCGTACATGTGTACAGTAGAAGCTTTGCAGACATTGGGCAGATCGTTTATGAATATTGTGAATAGCAGGGGGCTGAGTATCGAGCCTTGGGGTACACCGCATGTGACTGGGGGGGAGGGAAGTGCTGTCAGAAATGGACACAAATTGAGACCTATCAGACACATATGATTGGAACCAGGTTAATGTACTATCACCAATACCAGAGTTCTTAAGTTTTTGTAACAGGATGACATGGTCTACTGTGTCAAAAGCCTTGGCAAAATCAAGGAAGATGGCTCCAGTTAGATTTCCTTGTTCCATGCCAGCTTGGATATCATTACAAACTTTTAAAAGGGCAGTTGTAGTTGAATGGTTTGGACGAAAGCCTGATTGATCTGGGGTTAAATAGTTCTGATACTGATAATAATCACGTAATTGAGTGTAGACACATTTTTCCAGAATTTTTGACATTACAGGGAGCAGTGATATCGGGCGGTAGTTGGATACCAAAGTATTGTCTCCACTTTTATGGATAGGTACCACTCTTGCAGTCTTCCAGAGTTTGGGTATGTATCCAGTCGCCAGTGATTCATTAATCAGGGTTGCGACAGGTTTTGCAATTGCTGGTGCAGGGTGTTTTACAGTTTGGTTGTTTACTTTTAAAGCAGCTGGTTGGGAGTGGCTGGGGGTGCTTGTATGTTACTTATGATTTTCCAAAAATTTCTGGGGTTTGATATGTTATTGTTTAAATTTTCATTGAAGTATTGGGCTTTAGCCATTTTTGTTAGTAAGTCCAGGTGGGAGCTAGGATGACACTGTGAATGAGGCTTGCCCTGTAAGCTGTATGGAGTTGAGTATGCTGAGAAAACAGAAATCCAGGATTACATTGCATCTTTGGGGGATGTTGGGGCAATAAATTCTCTAATGCAGTGAATCATGACCGGGGGGGGGGGCACAGAATACCAGGCCCATGGCCGAGTGGAAATAAATATAACTGGTAAAAGATGGCAATTTTGGAGTGCAAACAGGACTGGTAAAGATATGGCAATTAAAGATATGGCAATTAATGATAGCAAACAGGTCTAGTTAAAATATCTTAACAGTTACGATATATGGGATTTTACTTTAACATACAAATTAACATGGACAGTGCTATGAAAGCAACATACTAAACATTGAAAGTTAAGGTATTAGGCGTTGCGAAGCGTAGATTCAAATCACCTTGCAGGAGCCTTGGATACACAAGTCCAGGTGGGAGCTAGGATGACACTGTGAATGAGGCTTGCCCTGTAAGCTGTATGGAGTTGAGTATGCTTGCAGGAGCCTTGGATACACAAGTCCAGGTGGGAGCTAGGATGACACTGTGAATATTTTATTATATCTTTTCATGTGACAGTACTGAAGAAATGACACTTTGCTACAATGTAAATAGTGAGTGTACAGCTTGTATAACAGTGTAAATTTACTGTCCCCTCAAAATAACTCAACACACAGCCATTAATGTCTAAACCGCAGGCATGTCTAAACCGAGGGATGTACTCACTTATGTGAGATACTGTATATAACAGTTGTATTTTTATAGAAAGGTTAACTTGCAACATTTCATTAAAGACAAATGGTAAACATACAGATTTAAGTGATAAATGTGTTGAAAAAATTATGTATGTGTATTTTCCTGGAATTTCCTCTCACCTTACTACTCTAATTGATGGCTGTCTATAGAGGAATAAGAAAGCAACTGACCATGCCACATGCTCAGAACTTTACGAAAACAGTCCCATTTGAAGCCATGTTAGGCATGCTCAGTCTGCTCTTGTTAGGGATTTGTGATGTCACCCATTCATTCCCATCGGGACAGGCGTGCAATGCTGTACCTAAAGAGGCTTTGCTTTCTTTTCTAGGGCTGTCAGTGACTTCAAAGGGAAAGTTGCAGGTGAAATTTGTTAATGAAAAATTAAAAGAATGTGAATTTGTTCATTTTTAATTTTTCCTGTATTTGTTTATCCATTACAGAAATATTGTTGGAAGGAAAGATTCTGAACTGTGGATGGTGTCTTTTATCTTACTCCATTTCACCCAGGGTCTGCATAGCGTAAAGGCAGAAATGACCATTGAGTCAAAAACTGTAACTGTGATAAAGACAGATAATAAAAATTGTCAAATAATCCTGCTTCTAAGGATTTGTAGTAGGGCTGGGGAAATTAACTATTAATTAATCGATTGCTCGTTAAAATTTTTGATCGATTACATTTATTTTGATTAGGGGGGGCCATCAGCTCCCCCATCAGAACCTGGAGCTGTACTAGGTTCCTGGGCGGTCCTACAGCATGCTGCTTTGGCACCGCCCTCCAGTCACGTAGGCAACGCGTGTGACACACGCGTCACACACAGTGACTGCTGCAGGAAGAAGACGGCAGCGGAGGAGCAGTGAGTATGGTTCTGCCTGTCTCAGTTCAGCCTCGGACCCAGCCAAACCCCAGCAGGGCCCAGACCCCAGGAACACACCAGACTCCAGGCACACACCAGGCCCCATACAAGACCCAGGGTCCAGACCACAAGACCCAGGGCCCAGACCCAGGGTCCAGACCCAAGACCTAGGGCCCAGGGTCCAGACCCAGACCCAAGATCCAGGGCCCAGACCCAGGGCCCAAGACCCAAGCAGATCAGTGAAAAGTAGTTGGATCTGTATGTGCGCCCAAGACCCAGGGCCCAGACCCCAAGGCCCAGGACCCAAGGGCCAGGACCCAGGGCCCAGACCAAAGACCCAGACCCCAGGGCCCAGACCCAGGGCCCAAGACCCAGGACCCAGGGCCCAGACCCAAGGGCCAGGGCCCAGACCAAAGACCCAGACCGCAGGGCCCAGACCCAGGGCCCAGACCCAAGTGCCCAAGGCCCAGACCCAAGGGCCAGACCCAAGACCCAGGACCCTGTATGTGCGTTATAATTAATCAAAATAATCAATTAATCGATTACAAAAATTTGATTAATCGAACACAAAAATTTTAGTCAGTACCAGCCCTAATTTGTATTGATCACAAAGAGATTATTAGCATTGCAGCTTTCAGAAAATACCAGCACGATATAAAAATATTATCTGTATGTGGCATACTGCTTCTGTATAGAAATTACAGTAACACCTTGCATCTGTACTGTACAGTGATTTTAAGTCATTATAGCCCCCTCAATCTTATCCCTGTACAGAAGTGAGTGACCTCGGAGCTCTCCCTGTATTCTGCCCTTTCCCTGGATGTTGTACTGCAACAGTAATGCGTTTGACCTTTTTGTTACAGTGAGGTTTGTAGCTGGTATTTTCAGCTTGTTTTATCTCTCTGCAGAGTGCCTGGGGATTTTGTTTCTCCACAGGGGGCACACTAATCTTGCTTTAAAAGGGTGTGAAAATTGGATTTGATTGACTAATGACTGCTTTTCAATGCATTACAATGCAAAAGTGTGGTAATGCTACTTTGGGAGTGAAGAGGTTAATACTTAAATCCTTGCATTCTGGTGTATGAAGCACTTCGTAACACATTACATGCATGATAACATAATTCTTATATGCTGACGTACATCGAAAGTTGTATTTTATAGAGATTGGCATTGAAACAAAATCTAGTGCCCCATCATCTTAAAATTTCACAAGTATCTACTGGAATTCTGCAAGATATGACATGCAATTGAGGTCCACAAGCTGTCCTAGTTTTGCATCTACATGTCTGCTTTAGCATGTATACCATTCATAGCAGCGCAATCGAAGGCATCAAGCAAAGGTAAGGGATGTGCAGAAAAACAACACTCCTGAACAACTCTTTTGAGCTTCTTTGCCCTCACCAGCAGAGCAGGAAACAGAACTCTGCAGGAAAAGTAAGTCTATTATTTGTATAAACATGTTTCTTCCATATATTCTTACTTATCAGTTGCAGAGCGGATGCTGTTAAGCTCACTTTTTTCTCCTCCCCATGATTTATTCATTTGTATAGACAGATGGCAACAATAGCATTATCTAGAGGTGACTGAGATAGACCTCAGAAGGCTGGGAACCTATCGAGTCTAACAGTAAATTCTCTTGAAGCGTTTGCGGCTCAAAAAAAAATAAATTTCAATAAGAGTTACTGATACTCAATAGTGAGATAAAGACTCCTTGCCATTGTAAGTATAAGTGCAAGTTTGAGGTCTTAAATGCTGCCTTGAAGCTTCAACTTCAGTGAACGAGTGAAAATAAAGTATTTTCCAGCAGTTGCATAAATAATTTTGTCACACAGAATTCAAATAATTGTTACAAGCTAAGAAGCAAAGAAGGATTCTGCCTGCGATTCATGTATGGCAGATGTTAATAGGTGTGGATGACTTGCTGGGAGTAATGAGTGTTGAAGGTTGTCTCAGGAATAATGTGTGTGTATTTATGGCAGCGGTTAATGGGTGTAGATGGCTGATGGTGGTTAATTGGTATTGAAGGTTGCCTGGGATTTCTGGATGTGCATGTATGGCAGGGGTTAATGTAGGGTTGCCACCTTCTCTGCATACCAAATCTGCACACTAATAAAATTCTAAAATCCAGCTTAGGCTGGCGTCAGACGAGCGTATTTGAAGAGCGGAAGGAACGTCCATGAGAGTGGACGTTCCTTCCACTCGGCGCCCATCTGGCTTAGTGCACTCAGCGCCGCAACGCTTGAACCACCTATGGAAAATTGCACTTTGCAGCTCCGTCAACGTGCATCCTAGCGCTTTGATGGAGAGGGCTGCTGCACAGACACAGCATGGCCACTGTTGCGCGCACGGTTCTTGCGCACGTAACAGCATATGGCTGGCCCCGTCACAGCGTCTCAATGCTGCGACGGACGCCAGAAGGCACGTCATTACGGGCGCACATAGTGCGCTAGTCTGACTCCAGCCTTACAGCATCAACAAAAACCTGACCACATACAGTTGTGTTCAAAATTATTCAACCCCCAATGCTGTAAAGGGTTTTAGGGAATTTAGTGTACATTTGTAATTGTATTCAGAATGAAATCCTACAAGGACTTTTTAAAGAACCATATGCAACTAAAATGACATCAATTGGTTTTGTAATACAGTAGTAAATGTTTCTTTTGTGAATTCTTCATTGACACAATTATTCAACCCCTTAAAGACTACCACTCTGAAGAACAGAGGTTCATTCAAGTGTTTTCAATCAGGTATTGAAAACACCTGTGGATGTCACGGAGCAGCAATAAAGCATAATAAGCACCAATTAGGCAGCTTTAAAATGACTGTGATACTCAGCTCCTTCTAGACATTTACTGGTGTGGTTACAAACATGGTGAAGTCAAGAGAATGGTCCAGGAAGACAAGAGAAGAGGTGATTACTCTTCACAGGAAGGGCAATGGCTATAAGAAGATTTGCAAAGATGTTAAACATACCAAGAGAGACCATAGGAAGCATCATTCGCAAATTCAAGGCAAAGAGCACTGTTGAAACGCTACCTGGTCGTGGCAGAAAGAAGATGCTGACTTCGACTGCTGTGCGCTACCTGAAGCGTAGAGTGGAGAAAAGTCCCCGTGTGACTGCTGAGGAACTGAGAAAAGATTTGTCAGATGTGGGTACTGAAGTTTCAGCTCAGACAATACAGCGCACACTGCGTAATGAAGGCCTCCATGCCAGAACTCCCAGGCGAACACCCCCTTGCTGTCTACAAAGAATAAGAAGAGTCGACTGCAGTATGCCAAACGTCATGTGGACAAACCACAGAAGTTTTGGGATAGTGTTCTGTGGACTGATGAAACAAAATTAGAACTGTTTGGGCCCATGGATCAACGCTATCTTTGGAGGAGGAAGAACAAGGCCTATGAAGAAAAGAACACCTTGCCTACTGTGAAGCATGGCGGGGGGTCAATCATGCTTTGGGGCTATTTTGCTTCTGCAGGTACAGGGAAGCTTCAGCGTGTGGAAGGTACCATGAATTCTCTTCAGTACCAGGAGATATTGGATGACAATGTGATGCAGTCCGTCACAAACCTGAGGCTTGGGAGACGTTGGACCTTTCAACAGGACAATGATCCCAAGCATACCTCCAAGTCCACTAGAGCATGGTTGCAGATTAAAGGCTGGAACATTTTGGAGTGACCATCGCAGTCACCTGACTTAAATCCGATTGAGAACCTCTGGTGGGATTTAAAGAAAGCAGTTGCAGTGCGCAAGCCTAAGAATGTGACTGAACTGGAGGCTTTTGCCCATGACGAATGGGCGAAGATACCCGTAGATCGCTGCAAGACCCTTGTGTCAAGCTATGCTTCACGTTTAAAAGCTGTTATAACTGTAAAAGGATGTTGTACTAAGTACTAAGATTGAATGTCACTTGGGGGTTGAATAAAACTGATAATGATGTGAGCACAGAAAAGACATTTGTGGTTATTTCATTATAAATGTTATGTTATATTTGTCTGACCTACACGTGCCTCTTTGATTTAATTGTAAGCAAGATGACTGAATGATCAAAATCAATGTCAAACTGGCCAAAACACTAAATTTCAGTGGGGATTGAATAATTTTGAACACAACTGTAATTCCAAACCTGAACTATCAATATTAAGCAGATGGCAACCATAGATTAATTGGTGTGGATGCAGGGAAGGGGTTAATCAGTGTTTTATTCACTATTTTTTTTCTTTTAGGTTTGTAAAATGCACACCAATTGCAGAAAAAAAAATAGCTTGTGGCGAAGTATTCTTGACTGTGTCAATGCCAGTCAACTTGCAAAAAGACAGAATGTGAGATAAAAATTCGCTAAACTAATCTTATTGATTTTTTTGATTGGGTAACAAAAATAATAGACACAGGTGGTGCAGTAGACATTGCTTATTTAGATTTCAGTAAGGCTTTTGATACTGTTCCGCATAGAAGGCTTATCAATAAATTGCAATCTTTGAGCTTGGATTCCAATATTGTTGAATGGATTAGGCAGTGGCTGAGTGACAGGCAACAGAGGGTTGTGGTAAATGGATAGGCTTGTGCACCGATTTTTTTTTGGATCGATTCGGTTCGATTTGTTCGGATGTTTAAACTTTTCGATTTGGCTCGTTTCGACCGATTTCTGTTTCGATTCGGTTCGGTTCGTTTTTCGTGTACATTTTTTTTCGGAATATCGACCATTTTTCGTATTTTCGTGTCACTTTGCTCGTTTTTTGTATCGACTTTTCGGAAATTTCGGAAATTTTCGTTTTTTCGGAACTTCTGTTCTCCTCGTTTCAAAGTGTCTACGATAATTCTGGCGATTCTGTCGTGTTTTTTTTATTAAATAAAGATCCTTTTTTTTCTTATGAATATACATTTCACAACTTTATTTAATCATATTAAAATGGTATGAAAGCCAAGGAACAAAAATAATGAACAAAACGATTTAAAAAACGCTAAACTGACCCGAATGCCACAAGAAACAAGTGATACGCATTTACAAATACAAAATTTACAGAATCAGCGATATAACCGATAATAGTTAAATATACGATGTCCAGAATTACCGAAATGGAACCGAAATCACGAATGGAACCGAAATCATGAATAGAGCAAAAATAAATTTCGATTTGACACATTTCAAGTCCATTCGAAAAATCCGAAAATTTTTCGTTTCGGCTCGGAAAACTTTTCGGATCTATCAGTTTTCGGGTCCGATCCGATTCGGAAATTCGGCCGAATCCGAACACACGAATCGGGAAATTTTCCGAAATTCCGAAACCCGAAACGCACATCCCTATAAATGGAGTTTATTCGGCGCAAGGTCTTGTTACCAGTGGGGTACCTCAGGGGTCAGTACTTGGACCCATTCTCTTTAATATTTTTATTAGTGATATTGCAGAAGGTATTAATGGAAAAGTATGTCTTTTTGCTGATGACACAAAGATTTGCAACAGGGTTGACGTTCCTGGAGGGATCAGCCAAATGACAAATGATTTAGGTAAACTAAAAAAATGGTCGGAGCTGTGGCAATTGAGTTTTAATGTGGATAAGTGCAAGATAATGCACCTGGGACGTAAAAACCCAAGGGCTGAATATAGAATATTTGATACAGTCCTAACCTCAACATCTGAGGAAAGGGATTTAGGGGTTATTATTTCAGAGGATCTAAAGGTAAGTAGTCAATGTAATAGAGCAGCAGGAAATGCTAGCAGAATGCTTGGTTGTGTAGGGAGAGGTATTAGCAGTAGGAAAAGGGAAGTGCTCATGCCACTGTACAGAGCACTGGTGAGACCTCACTTGGAGTACTGTGTGCAGTACTGGAGACCGTATCTCCAGAAGGATCAGGGGCGGATCCAGGGGGGGGGCAACGGGGCAATTGCCCCCCCCCGAGATTCTGATAAATCGACTCTGAGGAGACCCAGATGCCGGGCAGCGCCGGAGTGCCTGCCCGGTCCTGAAGAGTCCGTCCTGTTAAAGGGAAGCGGCTGCGTGCAGGCGCAGCCGGTCACGTGGTCCGAATAATCAGGTGGTACTGAGTCTCTGTACCACCTGACTGGCCGGACCGCGTGACCTGCGCACGCACGCCACGCAGCCGCTTCCCTTTAACAGGACGGACTCTTCAGGACCGGGCAGGCACTCCCGCGCTGCCCGGCATCTGGGTCCCCTCAACCCCTGCCAGAGCTGGAGCAATATCCAGGTGAGAGCTGGGGCAATCCCATGTGTAAGCGGGGCAAATCCATGAGCTGGGCAAATCCATGAGCTGGGGCAAATCCATGACCTGGGGGCAAATCCATGAGCTGGGCAAATCCATGAGCTGGGGGCAAATCCATGACCTGGGGGCAAAGCCATGAGCTGAGGGCAAATCCATGAGCTGGGCAAATCCATGAGCTGGGGGCAAATCCATGACCTGGGGGCAAATCCATGAGCTGGGCAAATCCATGAGCTGGGGGCAAATCCATGAGCTGGGCAAATCCATGAGCTGGGCAAATCCATGAGCTGGGGGCAAATCCATGAGCTGGGCAAATCAATGAGCTGGGGGCAAATACATGACCTGGGGGCAAATCCATGAGCTGGGCAAATCCATGAGCTGGGGGCAAATCCATGAGCTGGGCAAATCCATGAGCTGGGGGCAAATCCATGACCTGGGGGCAAATCCATGAGCTGGGGGCAAATCCATGAGCTGGGGGCAAATCCATGAGCTGGGCAAATCCATGAGCTGGGGGCAAATCCATGAGCTGGGCAAATCCATGAGCTGGGGGCAAATCCATGACCTGGGGGCAAATCCATGAGCTGGGCAAATCCATGAGCTGGGGGCAAATCCATGAGCTGGAGGCAAATCCATGAGCTGGGGGCAAATCCATGAGCTGGGCAAATCCATGAGCTGGGGGAAAATCCATGAGCTGGGGTAAATCCATGAGCTGGGCAAATCCATGTGTGAGCTGGGGGCAAATCCATGTGTGAGCTGGGGCAAATCCATGAGCTGGGGCAAATCCATGTGTGAGCTGGGGCAAATCCATGTGTGAGCTGGGGCAAATCCATGTGTGAGCTGGGGCAAATCCATGAGCTGGGGCAAATCCATGAGCTGGGGGCAAATCCATGTGTGAGCTGGGGGCAAATCCATGTGTGAGCTGGGGCAAATTCATGAGCTGGGGCAAATCCATGAGCTGGGCAAATCCATGAGCTGGGGGCAAATCCATGAGCTGGGGCAAATCCATGTGTGAGCTGTGGCAAATCCATGTGTGAGCTGGGGGCAAATCCATGTGTGAGCTGGGGCAAATTCATGTGTGAGCTGGGGCAAATCCATGAGCTGGGGGCAAATCCATGTGTGAGCTGGGGGCAAATCCATGTGTGAGCTGGGGCAAATCCATGTGTGAGCTGGGGCAAATCCATGAGCTGGGGCAAATCCATGTGTGAGCTGGGGGCAAATCCATGTGTGAGCTGGGGGCAAATCCATGTGTGAGCTGGGGCAAATCCATGAGCTGGGGCAAATCCATGAGCTGGGGGCAAATCCATGAGCTGGGGCAAATCCATGTGTGAGCTGGGGCAAATCCATGTGTGAGCTGGGGCAAATCCATGTGTGAGCTGGGGCAAATCCATGAGCTGGGGCAAATCCATGTGAGAGCTGGGGCAATATCGATAACGTGTCCACAGGTGGGGGTGCACAATTCTTGGCTGGCCCCGGGCGCTGAAAACCCACGCTACGCCACTGGTGACGTGGTCAGTCAGTGTCACATGGTGAGTGTCACATTGGCGGGAAAGCGAGCAGGAGGCGCCACATTGTCTCTGGCTCTGCTGCACACAGTGCAGCAGCAGCCTGTGGCGTGCCCTGTGTGCTGCTGCGCAGCAGCTGAGCAGCCTGTCAGTTTCAGACCAGTCAGTGTCATGACTCATGAGTGCTGTGGCTAAGTCCGCTGGCCTGCTGCGAGTGCGTGCGCACGCCACTCGCACAGCGTCAGCGGCACAGTCACACACTGCACTCGAGACGTGAGAGACACTGAAGAGACTAGTAGAGAGAAGACCCTGTCAGTTAGAGACTGAGACGGTGAGTCAAGAAGTGAATGATAATAAATGGTGTGATTTTTCTGCCTGCCTGCCCTGCCCTGCCTGCCCTCATCTCTTCATCATCATTCATGCCCTGCACTGAATGCAGGCAGCCAGCTGCCAGTACTGACTGCCTAGTGTGCCCAGGCCGGCCCAGGGGCGGCCCACACCCAGCCAGTGACCCCACGGTCCTGTCCTCAGCAGCTCAGTCTGCTCAGTCACAGCAGTCACACTGTCACAGGCCTGGCTGTGTGAGTGTGACGTGTCCTCTCAGATATGAGTCTGTAAACTGCTCCTCTAGATTGTAAGCTCCTGGGTGTCCTCTGCTCCTCCAGATTGTAAACTCCTGGGTGCTCTCTGCTCCTCTAGATTGTAAAATCCGGGGTGCCCTCTGCTCCTCTAGATTGTAAACTCCTGGGTGTCCTCTGCTCCTCTAGATTGTAAACCACAAGGTAGAGGAAGAAACAAGGTAGAAACATTTAAATACGTAAAGGGAATCCACAAGGTAGAGGAAGGGAGTATATTTAAAAGGAAACAAAGTAGCAAAACAAGAGGACATAGTCTTAGATTAGAGGGGCAAAGGTTTAAAAGTAACATCAGAAAGCATTATTTTACTGAGAGGGTGGTGGATACATGGAACAGTCTTCCAGTTGAAGTGGTAGAGGCCAAAACAGTAATTGAATTTAAGCAAGCATGGGATAGGCATAAGGCTAAACTAAACAAAAGATAAATCCAGGTAAAGTATCCATGTAATTGGGCAGACTAGATGGGACGAAAGGTTCTTATCTGCCGACATTTTTCTATGTTTCTATGTTTCTATGAGAGATATTTGGAATGCACACCAAGAAGCGTTGCAACAAATAATAAATAACAGAAAAGGAACAGGTCCTTTCTCCTCAGGTTTTTCTGGAGCTCTGAGCTGTAGGAGATTGTGAGCGGTATTTACTCACATTTTGCTCACGTGAGTAAAATAAGTCTGTGATGGACCTGAAGGTTGTCCTTGCTGGTCGTCCATTGTGGACGCTGCCATGGCTCCCTCACTCTTCCACGTCTTCCCTAAAGACGGACCCAGACCCAGTGACGGTGACCTTACGCCTGTAGCATAAATGTAAAATACCGTATGGACTTACTACGTCCGTTTTACCCCTCTTGCCTTTGGACCATAACCCGGGCCTTCTGGGGGGGGGGTCCGGCCTTCTTTACGAAGCCGATTAACCGCGGGGAATAGACTACGAGCAATGGACCTACCCATCAACAGCAGCTTCGACATTTTGGCGCTTGACGCACCGTTGGGCCCACCTACTTTCCTGGACCGCTTTAACTTCTACCAACTGAAGATGTACTTACGCAGTCTTAAATGCGGGTACAACTTGAGTCGATCACTCCTACCGTTTGAGACCTTTTGCTTTAAGGGGAAACCGTTGGCTCATGGGTTTTCTGCAATCTACAACATCCTTCAGGCAGCTGATACCGCAATCCCCCCCCCCTTTGTTTTACGTTGGGATCGGGATTTTTTTTTTTGATAAAGGATTTTACCAGGAGGATACATTGAGATTTCTCTCATTTTCAAGTATGTCCTGGGTGGCGAGTATGTACCGTTAGGTGTCTTGCCCACGAACACTTACTGGAGAGGTGCGCTTGCCGGGATTAGGCTTGTGCACCGATTTTTTTTCGGTTCGATTCGGTTCGATTTTTCGGATTTTTAAACTTTTCAATTCGGCTCGTTTCCACCGATTTCTGTTTCGATTCGGTTCGGCTCGATTCGTTTTTCGTGTACTTTTTTTTCGGAATATTGACCATGTTTCGTATTTTCGGGTCACTTTGCTCGTTTTTTGTATCGACTTTTCGTGATTTCGGAAATTTTCGTTTTTCGGAATTGTACATGTTTTCGGAATTTCGACCATTTTTCGTATTTTCGTGTCACTTAGCTCGTTTTTTGTATCGACTTTTCGTAAATTCAGAAATTTTCGTTTTTTCGGAAAGTCTGTTCTCCTCGTTTCAAAGCAATAAATTTCGATTTGACACATTTCAAGTCCATTCGAAAATTCCGAAAATATTTCGTTTCGGCTCGGAAAACTTTTCGGATCTGCCATTTTCGGATCTAAAAATTTTCGGAAATTCGGCCGCATCTGAAAACACGAATTGGGAAATTTCGTGAAAATTCCGAAACCCGAAACGCACATCCCTAGCCGGGATCAAACCCATGTCTCCACAGGCTCTCTCCATGCAGAGCAGTGATGTTACCTCTACTCCACCCAGCCGGTTTTGGAAGTTAACATCTTAGACGAACAATGGAACACGACCTATGCACTAGTTCACAAAGGATGTAGTGCGACGCGCATTCAAGAAAATTCTTACAAGATCGTTACCTTCTGGTACAGATCGCCTCACTTTTTACACCAAATATACGTTGTTTTTTTTATATTTTGCATTTTATTACTTTGTATTTCTGTAACGACTGTAACAAATTAATGTTGCTGAACCCTGAAAACGAGAGAAATCTCAATGTATCCTTCCTGGTAAAATCCTTTATAAATAAATAAATAAATAAAATGGATTAGCCTGGCGAAGGAATTTGAGATGGATTGCCGGGGAAGAGGTGGGAGAGAGGAAGGTAGGTTAGTAGGTTATTGCAATAATCACGTCAGGAAATTATAAGGACATGGATAAGCTGCTTTGTGGTTTCAGGGGTCAGAAAAAGATGCATTTTGGAATTATTGTGTAGGTGGTTGCAGCATGGAGGGGAAAGTGATTGGATGTGGGGATGAAGGGTAGGTTGGAGTTGAGAGAAACCTCAAGGCAGCGTACTTGAGATGACAGGGAGATAGTGATACTGTCAACTATAATAGAAATGTTAGAGTTTGGAGTAGAACTAGAGGGGGGATTAGGAGAAGCTCTGCTCAGTCTTTGACATATCAATCTTTAGGTGGTATGAAGTCATCCAGGAAGAAATGTCAGATAAGCAGTCACTGCCTTGAGAAACAACAGAAGGACAGAGATCAGAGGTGGAAAGGTAGATCTGAGTGTCAACAGCATAGAGTGTAAGCTCTTGAGCAGAGTCCTTCCCTGCTACTGTTCGGTGTGTGTAACGTGTATGTATATTCATTTTTCTGTCTCTCTCATTGTACAGCACTAAGGAATCTGTTGGCGCTTTATAAATGCTTGTAACAAACTGTAGAGGTGATATTTGAAGCCACAGCTGTTCATAAATTTATTTGTGTGTATAATTGCAGGTTGTGTATAGGTGTGTGGCTGTATATTTGTGGTGTATATATAGTTTTCATACACATATTTACTTATTTTACCAGGAAGGATACATTGAGATTTCTCTCGTTTTCAAGTATGTCCTGGGTGGTGAGTATCGTTAGGTGTATTGTCCAAGGACACTTACTGGAGAAGTGCTCTTGCCAGGATCGAACCTGTGTCTCCACAGTCTCTCTCTCCACAGTTACAGAGCAGTGATGTTACCTCTACTCCACCCAGCCGGCACCAGATTGCATTGAAATTTTACAGTCGTTACAGAAATGCAAAGTTATAAATGCAAGATATTAAAAACAAAGCACAAATATTCAGATTAACAGAAAATAAATATGTAAGTTATATAGTCACTATGTTACATGTTTACAGGTGCATTCTGTGTTGAGGTATGTTAATAGGGAGCTCTTGAGTGACTTTAGACTGGGGAAGATTTGATGGCGTCTGGGAGGTTATTCCATAATTGTGGAGCTCTGTAGGAAAATGAGGATCGAGCCACTTTCTATTTGTATTGTGGTATTGCAAGTAAGGTGCAGGTCCTGGATCGGAGGTTATAGGATGAGGGAACTGCAAGGGGAAGCAGCCTATTCAGGTAGGGTGGTAGCTTCCCAGAAAATCTCTTAAACGCGAGGTTGGCAAGGTGTAGGGTGCGTCTAGATTCCAGCGACGTCCAGTCTAGTTCTTTTGTGTTAATATCTTGCATTTTACTATTTTGTATTTCTGTAACCACTCAATGTTCTTGAACCCAGGACATACTTGAAAATGAGAGAAATCTCAATGTATCCTTCCTTGTAAAATCCTTTATAAATAAATAAATAAATAAAGATTAACCCAAAATTCCCAAAAAATGCATAAATAATCCTAGAAAATAAATAAAAGAAATGGCTGTTTGCTGCAATTATATATTATAATAATAATTATTATAATATAATATTATAATACATATTATAAAATAATAAACGGTTTTAGAAATATTTAATAAACACTTAAAAACGGGGATTTGGTTTAACATTTATTCATAAGAAAAAAAGGATCTTTCATAAAAACGATACGTCCGAAGGAACGAATAGGCAGGAATACCATATCGACCGAAATATCAGATCATCCAAAATACCATACGTCTAAAGTCAAAACGAAAATCCAAGGATGGACCCTTTGAAACGAAGAGAACAGACGATCCGAAAGACCAAAATTCCCCGATTTCACAAAACAAAAAATCAATACAAAACACCGAGCGGAAACGAAACGAGCCGAAACGAAAATGGCCCGAAACAATACTTTTGAAAAATCAAACGTGCCGAAACGAAAAAAAAAAAACTGCGTGCACATCCCTACTTTTAACATGTCACAATGGTGGGTCATGTATTTACATTGTAGCACAAAGTGACAGAATGAGTTATACAATGTAGTAAGTTTCTGAAGGTGCGTTTGCGGGGCAGCTGCATAAACTACATCTCCATATTCAATAGCTGGCATAAGCATTTGTTGTACAATCTGCTTTCTTACTGCGGGGCTCACGCAGGATTTGTTTCTATACCGGGCACCTAGTTTGGTATCAAAGTTTAGATGAGTGTTTTTCGATATGGGGGCCAAAGGATAGATTTGGGTCTAACCATGTACCTAGATATTTGAGAGAAGTGACTGTGGTCAGCGTGCCATTTGATTTTGTCCTGACATGTAGATAGGGATTTTGCAATTTATGTAGTCTAAGTGCTGTGAGTGAAAGTAATCATCTGGGAGGGGTCTTGGTGAGTTCGCTCACATTTCTCTCAGGACTTTACTCCCTTTCTCACCTACTCAGTTGGATAGAGATGTGCTTCGGCTGAAAAATTTGTTTCTTTTTAAAATAATTTAATTTTCAGAATTTCGTTGCTAATTTCGTTTTGTTTCCGATCGATTCGAAATTTCATATCGATTCGAATTGATATATCAAATTAACAATTCAATAGTTAATATATCAATTCGATAGCTGATATCAGATCACTAAATAAAACCCCTATTTATCAAATTTTGTTGTTAAAAGACAAGCTAGGGTTAAATATTAAGCTGTGTCACAGATTTAGTATTTGAGTCAAATTAAACAGTGAAACAAAATTAATTTGTTTCATAAAGTCGTTTGCTGACTATTACTTGTATTGTAAGTTAAGATCAATTCGATAGTTGATAGCAATTCGATAGTTGATATCAAATTCAATTCGATAGTTGATATCAATTCAAATTTTCCACCATAGTTTTCACTGGTTTAAAAAATCCACATTTTTATTAAATATTTCTTAAACCATTTATAATTTTCAAATGCAGCAAACCAAAAAGCCATTTTTTAAATTGCTGATCACACACAGACTGTAAAAAAATAATATAGCTGCATGCGTTCAGCAAAGAAAAACAGACCTCATTATTACATTTAAAATAAGTTAGGAAACCTAAAATTTCACCTAAAAAAATCCTGAAAAATGCCAAAAAATCTTAAAAAATTAATTTAAAAAATGTCTGTTGCTGCAATTGAAAATTATTAAACAGGGATTTTTTTTCAACATTGAAAACTATGGTGGAAAAAAGCCTAGCATCTGCATTAAAAGTGACCTGTTCCATTTTTTTTTCCGTTTTAGACCTTTTGGTTCAGTTTTTTTACGTTTTAGATCATTTTGTTCTTTTTTTTTTCATGTCAGATCATTTGGTTCCATTTCAGTTCATTTCGTTACGAAATTTATTTAGTTTTTGATCGTTTTGTTCAGTTTTTTCAGCACTTCATATCATTTGCATTCCGTTTTATTTAGTTTAGGTCCCATAACGAAATGATTTCGTTTATGCTGAAACTTTGATTCGGGATTTCATAATTTCGAGCGCCCAATATTTTGTTTCGGAAATGCTTCCGAAAGAACGAAAATGGTCAATTTCGTACGAAATTCAATTCGGAACGAAACAAATTGCATATCTCTATTGGATAGTATTGTCCTGTGGCTCAATGATATAGGATGGGATGGGATGGGTAGCATTCCAATTTATGCCAATGTGTATCAGCAGAAGGTGTAATGGTTTGGGGTTTGATTGATGAATAAAAGGGAGGAGGGTGGGTGCACTTTGCTCTTGGCCCATGGCAGCGAATTGTCTTTTGGCCAACCATAGTTTAGATAATTTAGATCATCCTGGAATACATTTCCCAGCATGTGAAAAGGATGGTTATAAAGCACTCTTCTCACTGCTTGTGACATAGATGACAGTCATTGCTATTTTAGAATGTTTATTACGTGCTTACTACATGTGGTAAAGTGTCGCAGAACGTGACACTTGTCGAATGTCCCTGCTCATGCCCATGTTTGCATGAACAGGACCTCTCCAGTGTTGTGGCAGTTGACGTCACTGGATTGTTTGATGGAATCCATCTGTGCGCAGGATCCCGCATTCCAAGACTATTGTGAGAACACTATAACAATTTCAATGTAAGGGGCGGAGGTCGGAGACGAGACGGGCTGAGGAAGGATTGTTCCTCTGGGATTTTTACTGGATATGAGACATCTGGTGGCAGACATCATACTTGGGACATAACATAGAATGCAAAATCATATTATAGAAATACAGTAGATGTAGAGTATTATGAATTTTGGTCCCAGGTCCACAATAAAATTATTTACGTAGACTACGCAGACCATGAATTTACCCCTGCCACAATGCTCCTTCACCATAACCCTCTGGGTCTGTCATCTTACAAGAATTTGCTTACCATCCACCTACTTAACGCCGTTAAGGCGTTTGTCCCAAAAACCAGGAAGCAACCTGTTGCCCTATCTCTCCGTGACTGGTTCCATTAGTTCAAATTTATGGTCCTGTCCTGTACATAAACAGAGTAAACTTTGCATATCTTCCAGAGTAGTTTAGCAATGCTGGGAAGCTCCTTTGTATACATATTATAGACCCAGAACAAAAGGGTTTTAAACGTATTATTAAAAGTGTATTGTATTTTATGTTCAATTTCACTCCACTGTGGCACAGCAATAGTTAAGTGGCTCATTGTCTTAGGAAAATCAGCAAGTTAACTATCCCTTAACATGGTTAAAATTAAATCTGATTGCATGTGTAAAGGGACAGCGGGCACTTAGTTTATTTCTTGTTATTTTGTTGTTAATTATGTAAATTTCATTTTCCCTGTATTTATTTGTTCTAGATGTGTGATTGTACTTGCCATATAATGTATCCTGTCATGCCTATAATTGTGTTTCCCCTGCCCGCAATCTATGCAGTTTGCGCCAGTC
This sequence comes from Leptobrachium leishanense, assembly GCA_009667805.1. Classification (NCBI taxonomy): domain Eukaryota; kingdom Metazoa; phylum Chordata; class Amphibia; order Anura; family Megophryidae; genus Leptobrachium; species Leptobrachium leishanense. Next base: position 168,951,295 of record CM019063.1, on the reverse strand, counting down.
ACCAGCTGAGACCTGACACATGTCCGCGACTTTGGCCCTGAGCACTTCAGCCGCTGCACGCTCTAACACAGTGCTTTTTGGGTGGTGTGCCACTAAAACCAGGAGCCTGCCATGAGGGGATTCCTGAGGATCTCCAATGGGAACCCCAACAATGGATCTCCCCACTCCTTCCACAAGGACTGCGGCCACTCCCCTGGAATAGGTACCCGAGTACACTACACCAGCCACCAGACTTGTTCAACTCACCGCTTGATTCCCCATGCATGGTTCAGGGTGCTTCCAGGTCAGAAGTAGCTGGGGGACCAGAGCTACTCAGCCGTACCCGGGTTGTGCCGCCGCACCATTGGGATCACCCCCAAATAACTGTGGACAGTACCGGCTGGGTGGAGTAGAGGTAACATCACTGCTCTGCGTGGAGAGAGCCTGTGGAGACGTGGGTTCAATCCCGCAAACACCTCTCCAGTAAGTGTCCTTGGGCAAGACACCTAACGGTATGTACTCGCCACCCAGGACATACTTGAAAACGAGAGAAATCTCAATGTATCCTTCCTGCTAAAATCCTTTCTCAAAAAAAAAAAGTCAGGACATCAGGCTGCCTGGAGCACATAACCGGCACACCACTCCGATCAGACACGGCCAGAGCAGGGGGCCTTGGCACATTTCAGCAGACTGCGCTCAGGCTAGGGGCAATGGTACGCATTGTGGAAGAAACTGGGCTCACGCTAGTGGCAGTAGCCAACATTGTATGCAGATCAGCTGGAGGCGGGCGCCCCATCGTATTCAGCTAAGACTGGGTTCATGCTTGAGGCAGTGTTGCCCGGAGCTGGGATGTCTGAAGGCAGGGCACAAGACAATTTCATGATTTCATATAAATATACACTGTGTGTCTGTAATAAAATATTGCAACTTGATTTACTTCTACACAAGTTTCTGCTAATACTTGGGGGGAAAGACTTTTACAGAGACTTTTATTGATATCCCTTGGCATCTCTGGAGCAAGGAGGAGCTTCATGGCGGATCTACTCACTCCAAGTAGCGGCCCACCATGTGTTTACTATGTAAAAAATTCACTGCAATGTACAATAATTTGTTATACATGTGTGTTACTAAGTAACAAGGATACATTTACTAAAGAACAAGTTAATGAGTGTCCAAGAAAGCCAATGGCTCATGAGAACACATTTACTAGGGTACATTTAGACACAAGCATGGGTGCACATTGACAATTGAATGTGATATTAAAAACTATTTTTAATAATTATCTATTATATATTCTGATTGTCTAATAAGCCGATGACATATTTTTATAAGGCCAATCAGGGTTGGGGACACAAGCCCAAATTCATTAGCTTTAGAGAGATTTTTCAAGAAGTGCTGGTGTTTGCAGTTGCAATTTCAAACAGTGAAATTCACTATTGTTGTAATCACAAGAAACTTTGAATTTCCCTCTAGGGAAACATCATACAACGGCAGGACAATATTTGTTGAAAAAACAACCTTGGCTGTCTAGGGGCCCATTTCATACTTGACAGTAAAATGGAAATGTTAAGCAGGAAACCTCTGCACCTGCAGATTATTCTTACTGTTTCCACTTTACCATTGTATTCTGGAGCAGGCACTTTATTAGAGCCTTGCCCCAGAACGAATCTCATGGACTCCATGGAGTCTTGCGTGTCTCGACCATGAGATCACGCAATGCTGCAGAAGAATTGTGGAGGGAGACTAGAACTATTTGTTCCCAGTGTCACTCTGCTTGTGAGGAGAGGAAGTGGCGATTCACACCATCCTCTTCTCCGTGGAATGAATGATGAGTATGGATTGGAATATAATGATGCGGTTTTCAGAGCGTGTTACAGTTGTGTTCAAAATTATTCAACCCCCACTGAAATTGAGTGTTTTGGCCAGTTTGACATTGATTTTGATCATTCAGTCATCTTGCTTACAATTAAATCAAAGAGGCACGTGTAGGTCAGACAAATATAACATAACATTTATAATGAAATAACCACAAATGTCTTTTCTGTGCTCACATCATTATCAGTTTTATTCAACCCCAAGTGACATTCAATCTTAGTACTTAGTACAACATCCTTTTACAGTTATAACAGCTTTTAAACGTGAAGCATAGCTTGACACAAGTGTCTTGCAGCGATCTACGGGTATCTTCGCCCATTCGTCATGGGCAAAAGCCTCCAGTTCAGTCACATTCTTAGGCTTGCGCACTGCAACTGCTTTCTTTAAGTCCCACCAGAGGTTCTCAATCGGATTTAAGTCAGGTGACTGCGATGGCCACTCCAAAATGTTCCAGCCTTTAATCTGCAACCATGCTCTAGTGGACTTGGAGGTATGCTTGGGATCATTGTCCTGTTGAAAGGTCCAACGTCTCCAAAGCCTCAGGTTTGTGACGGACTGCATCACATTGTCATCCAATATCTCCTGGTACTGAAGAGAATTCATGGTACCTTGCACACGCTGAAGCTTCCCTGTACCTGCAGAAGCAAAACAGCCCCAAAGCATGATTGAGCCCCCGCCATGCTTCACAGTAGGCAAGGTGTTCTTTTCTTCATAGGCCTTGTTCTTCCTCCTCCAAAGATAGCATTGATCCATGGGCCCAAACAGTTCTAATTTTGTTTCATCAGTCCACAGAACACTATCCCAAAACGTCTGTGGTTTGTCCACATGACTTTTGGCATACTGCAGTCGACTCTTCTTATTCTTTGGAGACAGCAAGGGGGTGCGCCTGGGAGTTCTGGCATGGAGGCCTTCATTACGCAGTGTGCGCCGTATTGTCTGAGCTGAAACTTCAGCACCCACATCTGACAAATCTTTTCTCAGTTCCTCAGCAGTCACACGGGGACTTTTCTCCACTATACGCTTCAGGTAGCGAACAGCAGTCGAAGTCAGCATCTTCTTTCTGCCACGACCAGGTAGCGTTTCAACAGCGCCCTTTGCCTTGAATTTGCGAATGATGCTTCCTATGGTCTCTCTTGGTATGTTTAACGTCTTTGCAATCTTCTTATATCCATTGCCCTTCCTGTGAAGAGTAATCACCTCTTCTCTTGTCTTCCTGGACCATTCTCTTGACTTCACCATGTTTGTAACCACACCAGTAAATGTCTAGAAGGAGCTGAGTATCACAGTCATTTTAAAGCTGCCTAATTGGTGCTTATTATGCTTTATTGCTGCTCCGTGACATCTACAGGTGTTTTCAATACCTGATTGAAAACACTTGAATGAACCTCTGTTCTTCAGAGTGGTAGTCTTTAAGGGGTTCAATAATTGTGTCAATGAAGAATTCACAAAAGAAACATTTACTACTGTATTACAAAACCAATTGATGTCATTTTAGTTGCATATGGTTCTTTAAAAAGTCCTTGTAGGATTTCATTCTGAATACAATTACAAATGTACACTAAATTCCCTAAAACCCTTTACAGCATTGGGGGTTGAATAATTTTGAACACAACTGTATATGAATTTGCAAATTCAAAATCACTTAACACCAGCTTTGAGGATTTGTTATTCCTCAGTGAAATAACAGGGTTTTTTTCAACCGTTTATTTTTTTTAATCAGCAAAAAGCCTTTTTATTTACTGAAAGTTTTAGGCAAAATTTTGGGTTCTGATTTTTTTTTCAAAAGGTCGAGGCTTTATCTCTTTAACGCGTCTTTAGCATTGCTGTACCAGGTGCTGAAACCTAATACAGCACCAGGGACAGGAGGTTAAACCCCGCCCCTACAGCCTTCAGGGATAATTTTTTTGCACTGGACTTGGGGCTGTCCTTGGTGCTGAAACTCAAGTTTCAGCACCAGAGACAGCTTTTTTTCTCCTTCCAGCTGCACCCCAGTAGAGTTTTTTTTCTTTTTTTGGTGTGCCGGCCTGTCCATCAGCTTATCTGGGTCATCCACAAATGCTTCCAGTGGACGACCCTGATCGGCCGATGGCATTGTCACCCGACTGCAGTGCCAGTGGACAGCCAGTCTTAAGGGGCTGTTCACTAACCACCGTTGTTTCACTAAAGTTCACCATAGTTGCAAACACGTTGCAGGTACAGTCAACTTTGGCTATCCAAAAGCAAAATTCAACAACAGCATGTGACGTTGCCTTAAATAGCAGTGAACAACGGTACAACCCTTATTTTTCTATGGAAGAAGTCGGTTGTGGCTATTTTCTGTTTACTCTTGTTCCACCATTGTTTACAACAAGTAAATATACTTCAGTGATTTTAAAGCAGCGGTCTCCATTGGACTCCATTAGAAACAACAGTATAAACAATGATGACCAATTTCAGCTGGAATAACATTGGAAACAATGGTGAAGACTACACTGAGCATCTTTAGCAGAACCTATGGTGGAACTTCATTAGATAGTGAGTTCACTATAGTTGATTCATCATGGTTTCCTAAAGTAAAACCTCCATTATTTCAATTAAAGGGATGTAGTTAAATGAATAGATTCTACAAAGAGATCTGCGCAAAATTAGAAAACTGAAATGTTTTGAAACCAGTTTTAAATTCATGGGTAGAAATGCTGCCTACGTAAATAAATGTGGCTCTTACATCCCTTAATAGTATATAACATTGTATACAGTTTACTTTCTATGTTTCTGCTTCCTGTTAAAAGCACAGTTTTTAAACGGTAACATAATAATTTAGATTGAAAGTGCCTAGGTTTATAAGACTCAGTAACTCACGCATTTATAGTATGTTGCAGATCCAAAAGGGACACACGCACACACAGGCACACACCTGAAGCTGAAGTCTCAACCAGAGGCCTGTTCTGAGCTTTAGGATTGCACTGTTTGTTATGTCCTTTTTTGCATGGGTTTCTTTTAGGTAATCCTTACAATCTACCCTGTTAGTGGTCCCTGAGGACAGGTTTGGGAAACGTTGTTAACCTGTTACCACTGTGGGCGTACTATGCAGGTGGGACGAAACGCTGCGAGGCGTCATAGCATGCCCCACTGGCATCTATGGGCTGCGACAGGCTTGCCCAACAGTTGGTGTGCGACATGTTTCAGTTGCTGTCTCGGGACGGCCTGAACTCAAGCTGTCCACCTGCAGGCAATGACTAGCGCTTTAGCTGCGTATGGGGGCCGGAGGAAGGGCCCGCTACAGCAGTCGGGTGTACAAGTACGCCCAGAAGGAGTTAAATATATGTGAATTAACAAAAATAATTGCAAAAATGTATTTATATTATTTCTTGCAATACGATCTCACTTTTTGTCCTCCACCTTAATTTTGATAGCTAGATGTACGTCACCGATGGGACTTCTCAAATGAATCAAAACTTTTTTTGATGAGTTTAAATAATCATATTGTAAGCGTAATGCTTGGTGGTGGTTTTCAATGTGTCCTCAGCAGCATGAAAGTTGGCAGTGGGTGGCATTTTCTTGCATCGATCCTGGGTGACATGCAAGAACTGTATGTTTTTGATGATATTGTAACAGAGTACAAGATAATATTCAGGATAAGACTGAGAAGCTGTTCAGTCCAGATACACAGCAGGTTAAGTACAGAGGTGTTTGTAAATATTACACACCTAGAGATGTTTTGATCTTGCTGGGTAGCGGTATCTGTACTTCGCCAATGTAGTCTAAAAGTGTTTCCTCGTATGATTCAACAGGAAGCGATGCACTACCACATCCTTTTTTGGCATACTTACATTATGACCCTTATGCTGCCTTTTTCCTCTATTTCTCATAAGGAGCAGAAGGCCGTTGAAGAGGCCACAAGACTGGGTCCCCTCAGCCCCAATGAGAATAGGCAGAGCCATAGAGCTTGCAAGGTGGCTCACCTGAGGCAGGCCCATATCCCTGCCCCCTCTCCAGAGTGGGACAGAAGTACCAAAATCAATCCCCTTTATAGGTCTCGCACAATAATGATCAGTAGAACTTCTGTAATGTTATCGAAGGGAAAAGGATGCTCAAGTATCAGCTGCACATTTCATGTAAGGCACAGAAAAATAAGGGGGAGGGATATAAGGGACAAAAAATAAAGAGAGGGGAAAAACAACTAACTGATAATCTGTCTGCTGGTATCAGAATGAAAAAAATCATGTAAGGGTAAAACCAAACAAAAATAATAAGAAAAAATATGAACACCACACCAGTACGGGAATGTCACAATGCAATCAATCCAGCTAGAGGGGGGGGGGGGGACTCAGCAAGACGTCTCATTAGGCTAGAGAAAACAAAAAAGAAAAAGTCCAGGTAATATTCTGGAGGAGTGGGGGTGATTACGGAGGGTTATTCTCTCAACCTCTGTCCAACAACGAGGCAGGACATGCGGTCACCTCATCTCCACGAGACAGGCACACTAGCAGACCCAGCAGGCCTTGGTCGAACTCCCGGCTCTAGGAGCACAGCCCGGACCACAGAAACTGTCACCCCCCAGATTCAAGCAGCCAGTGTCTGGCCCAGAATCAACACATCTCCGCTGTAGGCACCTGCGCCTTCCAGAAGGGGGCCTCTTTGAAGAAAATGCAGCTGGAGTGGCCTCCGATCCATCATGGCCTACTCATTGGCTGCCAAAGACTGTCGGCTCCATTTGCCTGTCGCCCAGCCTCCTTGACAGCAGTCAGTGTGTCTCCCAGGTCTCTTCCAGTATTGCCAACAAAACAAGAAAAGAGCAGCTATGCATCCAAAATGATGCTAACAGGAGTAAAGAATCTATGTCCCCAGTGTATACACAATATGCACTGGGGACATAGCATCATTTTGAATACATAGGTGGGTTTGGATCTATGCCATTGGCACCAATGGGGTATTTTGGCCTAGGCCTAGGGCGGCACTTTCCAGGGGGCGGCGGTGGCCCCTAAAAAAAAAATTTTTTTTTTTTTTTTTTTTTAGTTTTGCAAAGTATTTTGCCAGGAAGGATACATTGAGATTTCACAAATTTTCAAGTATGTCCTGGGTAGGCAAGGCCTAGGCTTTCACTTTCCAGGGGGCAGCAAAAAAACCTCACCACTAAATGGGTTACTCACAGAGCACCGAAATGACGCCAACATGTTGGTGTTCTGTAGTTCCCTGCACTTCGGGGAATAAAATTTCCCCACCCCGCAGTGAATTCACCATTCACCGCAGGGTCCCCAAAGTGCATGGAGTCGGCCGCTGAATGCTGCCACCGCAAACCCGTGGCCTGCTGTTTTCAAAAGAACTACTGAACGAAAATGTCTGGAATTTACATATAAGATCCTATGATTGATAATAAAAAGTTCTGTTACAGAAAAAAGAAAAACTGCTATTAAAAAAAAAGTGGGGGAATTTTGCGGAAAAATGACTAAGGGGTACTAAAAAAAATCAAAGACTTTTTACTGCAGATTAAAATAATAAATGGTTTATTAGATATTGCATAAAAACGTGAATATTTTTAACATTGAAACCTATAGGGTTCGCCTGAATAAACCTGCTGATTGAAACCACCGAACATCAGGGCATTTCACTGCCATTTCTCTGCTGTTTGGTGTTCTCTGAATAGATTAACCATTACTTCTCTATGGGGATTTGCAATGCCTTCAAACCGTACTTGATGGCAGTTCACCAAACTTGTGTGTGAGCATATCACAGAGCAGTGGTGTACTTAGGGGAGTGGCGGAGGGCGGGCCGCCCCAGGTACCAGTGATTATTTGAGTGTCATTAGGGGATACTAGGAGGTGCCACTGTCACTGTGTGTCAGCTTTGAGCTGTGTTCTCAAACAACGAGCAGCGGAGCAGGGCGTTTGCATACGGAATAAAATCAAATAGAATAAAAATCCCCCTCTCCTCCTTCCATAGCTCCTCCCCTGCCCCGCGGCAGCTCTAGGAGAGGGGAGGGGGACGTGATTTGTGTGCAGAGAGAGAAGATGACAGTAAATGGCAGGTAAAGGAGGGGGGTATCAGCAGAATATGAAGCCCTGTCTGCTTACTGCTGTTTAAAGTGGACCTTTCCTTAACCAGCACTGCAGTGATAGAAATTTGTCATTGATCTGCCTGGCTCCTGGTGAGGCTGCGTGCGTGCAGGTCACGCGGTCCGGCCAGTCAGGTGGTACTGAGTTTACTTATTTTTTTCTGTACCACCTGACTGGCTGAACCACGTGACACGCACGCAGCTGCCCGCCCTTTCATTAACATGGACTCTCACTCTATTCTGGACTGAACACACACCGGAAGGGAATCAAAGCCACGGTGCACCCTCTGGCAGTGGCATCCCACTGCTGACAAGATGGCTCCACACACAGACACAGCCGCGATCCTGAGTCCGTACACAGTCCCTGCTGACTCTGCACACAGCCCTACCGCAGACGGAGGCCGGTAAATATAGAATAAATAATTGCTGTGTGCTCATATTCACTCGGTTTGCTGGGAGTCTTATTGCAGTGGATTCTGATGCACTCATACACACCGCACATTGCATTGCTGGGAGTTTTATTGCTGTGGATTTTGATACGCTGACACACATACCGCACATTGCATTGCTGGAAGTTTTATTGCTGTGGATTCTGTGGTACACACTGCATATTACTGTGAGTTTTATTGCCCTGGAGCTCTGGGATACGCTCATACACACTGCACATTACTGTGAGTTTTATTGCTGTGCAGTTCTGATATGCTCATACACAGTGCCCATTTCTGTGGGTTTTATTGCTGTGCAGCTCTGTGATACACTCATATGCAGTGCAGGTTTCTGTGGATTTTATTGTTCAACCAATTAGAGCGGCTGTGATCCAGTATACTTGACATGTGTGGCTGTTCTTTGTAAAAATGCTTGAATTTAAACATTTCATAATTTTATTTATCACTATAGGTACATTTGAAATGGTATACAAAATATACAAGTAGGCACTTGGTATCCACTTTTAATATAAAGAGAGAAAAAGGTGAAGCTCTAAGAGGAAAAGGTGGAGTTTAAAGAGGAAGGGTGGGGATTAACCAGGAAGAGGTGTGCCCTTGGCAGGAAGGGGTGTGTCAAATTTAAATTAGGGGGTGCACGAGTTTAGTCAGGCCTAGGGCAGCACAAAACCTAAATACACCACTGATTGGCACCATCTAGTGGTTCTATGAACTTTACGTTTGTTGATCTCTTCCAATATTGGCCTCAACTGGGGCCAGGGGACATCAGCTCTCTGTCTTCCCAACTTGAACTCCTCTTCTCCCGGGAGGTGCCAACCCAGAATCAGGGGGCATTGCGTAGGGCAGAGGTCGGCCAAGCGTGAAGAAAGCATGGCCGCCGCATGTTCTGCAAAATGTCGGGGACCCTCGCACCGGGACTTTCAAAGCACACTGGGCTCAGTAGTCTCTACAACCCAGTAGACACCACCCAGTCCACACCAGCAGTATCACAAACCACTGGGGCCGAGGTGAGGGGGGAAAAAATTAAATCAAAAAAAGGGTAAGTATTTCTCCCATAATCTTCAATATGGGACAGAGCCCCCATGAGCAGGGTCCTCTCACCTCAGCCTCCAGCCACGCCCTCGCTGCCTTTTTTCAATGCAGTAGGTAGGACTTTTTTAAGCACGTTTTAAACACCCAGTTATGATTCATGTGGCTCAGCTCAAAAGAATCATGCAAATGTGGTCAAGAAGGTTTTGATGCCAATTGTTGCCAGGGCTTGACATTCTTAGCAAGCTGCTGTAACATTATAATTGAAAACAGTTGCACCCTCCCTGGATTTTCATGTCTCCAGGGCTTGCAGAGATTTGATGTCTATAAATAGAAATACATTAAATATAATAAAAATAATAACAAGTGTAAAATAATAATTTCTTGCAAATGCTTTTTGATGCCTATGGTGTACACCATATGAAGACTGTGACGGATTCCACAATTGTTAGCTAATAGATGGAGAATGAGGCTGTGACATTGCTGTATGATTGAAGATTGAGGTCAGGAACATCTATTGGTATTCATTAGGCTGATAAAAAAAACTAAAGATCACATGAAAGTCATTTTGTTGCTGACCGTGACCACAGATTTATGGCCAAGTCCATCGAATGAATTATCAAGAAGGGTACAGTGTCAAATATACTTAATCCACAACATATTCTTGTAGTGTTCAATTGTACACAGATATCTTCTACCAGCTGCATTGCTCTTTAAATCTGTGTAAAGGCTTTCCAAATAATTATGGGCACTATCACCTGATGTGAGCTAAAACGCCAACTCTACATGAAAAATCTAGCGCGAGCCGCTAAAACGTAGTGCCTGACAACCCACCAACAGATCAAATTGTTCCTGGCTGTCACTTTACAAGATTCATTAACTAAATTAGTGCCGGGACCAAATGATATGTTGGTTACACTAGCGCAAGTGATCTCTAGCGCTCCCCGTGTTAAGTATAGGCAGGGGCGGACTGACATCTAATGTGGCCCCCGGGCAATAGAAGATCATGGGGCCCCTTTGTGCCACGCCCACATAAGGTCACACCCATACAATGCAACACCCACATGTACATACCGGTAGTTGGGTGAAGAAATATATTCTTTAACACAATTTTTAAAATAATTATTTTAATGAGTTAAGAAAATCTGCTCTGGCCCAGCAGTGAATTGGGGAATCCATTGTGCCCCCTCCAGACGTAAAGATGGGCACTGCTCTGCAGCAGCAGCCGACACCCACTCGTTGCAGTTAAGGCTGCGCCACGGCACACAATGTCCCTGTGGCAAACATGGGTAGCTGCAAAGTTTTATAAAATACTGTCAATTACTGATACACTTGAACACACAGCACATTACAGAGCTCCACAACAATAAAACTCATGCTCATACACAGAGCACAATACTGTATCACAGATCTCCACAGCAATAAAACTCACAGTAATGTGCGGTGTGTATGAGTGTATCACAGAGCAACACAGCAATAGAGCTCTCAAGGTAAAGGCAGTGATTCTGAGTGTACACAGGATCCACAGCAACATACCTCTAATGGTAAAGGGAGTGAGTCTGAGCGTATACAGGATCCACAGCAATAGACCTAACAGTAAAGGCAGTAAGTATGAACGTATGTAGGATCCACAGCAATAGACCTAACAGTAAAGGCAATGAGTATGAATGTACGCAGGATCCACAGCAATAGACCAAACAGTAAAGACAGTGAGTATGAAAGTATGCAGGAACCACAGCAATAGACCTAACAGTAAAGGCAGTAAGTATGAACGTATGTAGGATCCACAGCAATAGACCTAACAGTAAAGACAATGAGTATGAATGTACGCAGGATCCACAGCAATAGACCAAACAGTAAAGACAGTGAGTATGAAAGTATGCAGGATCCACAGCAATAGACCTAACAGTAAAGGCAGTAAGTATGAATGTACACAGGATCCACAGCAATAGACCTAAAAGTAAAGGCAGTGAGTATGAACTACGCAGGATCCACAGCAATAGACCTAACAGTAAAGGCAGTGAGTATGAACTACACAGGATCCACAGCAATAGACCTAACAGTAAAGGCAGTGAGTAAGAACATACACAGGGTCCACAGCAATAGACCACTAACAGTATGGCAGGGAGTATGAACGTATCCAAGATCCACAGCAGTAGACCTCTAACAGTATGGCAGGGAGTATGAACGTACCCAGGAACCACAGCAATAGACCACTAACAGTATGGCAGGGAGTTTGAACGTACCCAGGATCCACAGCAATAGACCTCTAACAGTATGGCAGGGAGTATGAACGTACCCAGGATCCACAGCAATAGTCCACTAACAGTATGGCAGGGAGTATGAACGTACCCAGGATCCACAGCTGTATTTATTTACTATCACTGTCACAATTATTTTCATAGAGTTTGCATAGGTACAGCTAAATATTGCAATATTTCCTACCACAACTTTTCTTAAACACATTGTCCGTCATTGCAACCCTCCGTCCGTTAGGAAGGTTGGGGCCTGGACTGTGTGAGCTCATCACACTCTGTCTCCTGTGATGGTGCATTCAGCTCCCTGGGCCCGCTTGGCTCTCTTGTGCGCTACAGGGGCGGCTCTGTCTCGGCCAACTCACGGTACCTTAGGGGAAGTGGCCGAGATCGAGAGCCACGCGGACGCATAGAGAGTGACGCGTCCACCTCCTGGGAGACTGCAACGCTCGGCGGCGGATCATTTTGATCCTCGTCCGAGCCGAGGCAGAGGGGGCACATTTCAGCAAATGCCTGAAGCCAAAGCGGTACCTGTCCCTGACACCCTCATCTTCTGGCTGGACCATCTGTAATAGACCTCAGATCATGTATCCAAATCTGCCCCCCCACCTGCGGGCCCTCGGTCTGCCCGAGTGCCTGATGGGTCAGTCCGCCCCTGAGTATAGGACGCAGTAAGTACAGTAAGCTTGCGCTATGAATCGCAAATTACCACGCGCCAAGTGGTTTTCTCCATTTGTAGCGAGAGGCAAAGGCGCTAGGCTGAATTTACCTGGCGCTATCGCAAAAACATGTTGACGCTAGGGTTAGCTCACACCAGTTGATAGGGCCCTAAGCATTTTAATATGTTTAATTAAATAGTAGGGGATAGTCTGCTTCTTTTCTCTTCCTCTATCCCTCTGTAAGCTGTTCTTAAGATCTTTCCTTCTCAGCGCAGCAGAAACTCCAAACGTCTGATGTTTTCAGGAGGATCGGAGAGGGTCGCAGAGTTGTAGTCTGTATTATGAAGAAGGCTGCTCATGAAATAGGATTAACTCCTTGTAGGTAGAAAATAAGTGAATGTACCAGTTGCGAAAATGCTTTTTTAGCAAATTGGATTTGTTAGGTTTTATTTTAAAAATCAATAGAAAGACCCTATAAGACAAATGGTTCCCAACCCTGGTCCCAAGTACCACTACCAGCCCAGGTTTTAAGGATTACTTTAGGGAAATGCAGACTTAATCCTCCAATCACTGAGCAGCAAATCATATCATCTGTGCTGTGCTTCAGAAATCTGGAAAACCTGACCTGTTAGGCTAATGTCAGATGAACGCAGTCTGAGCGACTCTGCGTGCATGCATAACGGACAGACGTTCTGACGGAAGATACTGTAGACATCACACAGTCTGTTTTTTTTGACAGACGTAGAAAAAAAAGGGAATTATGGGAAATAAAATTAATGTGAAAAATGATAAAAATTTGAAAAGGATATGAAAAGCCATTTTGTGCGTCAAGGTGCTGAACGTTGCAAATGCACTGCGTCTGACATCTCATCGCTCACACAGAACGCTATGCGGACGTGGCAAACTCTGCGCATCCGTGGTAGTGGTTTTACGTTCTTGCCAAACTTGCGTCCGTTTGCCACGTGCGTTGTGCGTGCGCAGTTTGGTGCGCACGTACTTCGTGCGTGGGTCTCTATTGATCATTATTCTATGCTACGACAGACGTTAAACTGTGCGATCACTGCGTTTGTCTGACGCCGGCCTTAGGGGAACCTGGAGACCGTGTTGGGAGCAACTGCTTTAAGAGATGGATGAAAATTGATTATTGATGCATTGAATATTAAGATTAATCTGTTATTTTATCACTTGATGAGATTTTGCAAGGTGAGTGTTACATTACAGAAAGCATCTGTTGAGAGGTTTTCTTCCAATGTAAGTGATAATCATAGAGAGGATACATCATTTGACATACAGTCTTTTATTCATGGCCTACTTTCTGTCCATTTGGTTCGCATAATTATACATGTAGAATTCAATTCAAGCAAAGGATCCTAAATTGGGTGAAATTGTACATGTACACTTTAAAAAAAGCAATAATGAGAAAAATCATTTTTCAGTTTAACAAATAAAGACCTCTCTGAAAACTCAAACCAACAAGCAACAACCTCCCCCATAGAAATTAAATTATATAGAACCTCCCAAGCCAAAAAAAGATAGCTTTATGTAATTTATTTAAACTATTATTTTGGGTATGCATTACTCGATGATTATAATACTAAATGGTTTTAAAATGACTAAACAGACAATAGATTTTGGAGAACAGGCAGAAATCTTTCATGTTGTCATGCGTCACTAAATCTGAAGACTCTCAACTCAAGTAATGTTTTTTCGAAGGGGAAAGGGCAAGCTGTGAGCTGTCATAATACTGAACTTCTAGAAAACATCTTAATCCGAGTCGATAATTATCTAAAATGTGCTAATTATCAACTGGAGCATTTACTAAAGTAACTTTGACCCCATGTGCCCTGGACTTTCAATTTGGAAGCCTCCCTTTGTAGTGATTAACTTGTCTAGTGGTGCGAGTCCACTATCTGAATTTTCCTTTTCATTACCTATATTTTGATATATATTCAGGAGTTTTAATTAAATTGTCACTCCTTGACATGCAACACACATAAATCTGTGTATTAGGGAGATATCAATTTATTTATTTACAAAGTATTTTACCAGGAAGGATACATTGAGATTTCTCTCGTTTTCAAGTACGTCCTGGAGAGAGAATGCTTTGTCAGAAATTACTAATATATGTTTCTAGTAGACACCTGGATCCTTCACTTTCTGACATTCTTTTTGGAATACTAAGCAGGTGACAAGGCTTAAAGGACACATTAAGCTCCATAACCATCTTCTTGAAGTTATTATTGTTCAAGAGATTCTGTTAGCCTTTAAGATATAGGATAATTGCATATGTTTGCTTCATTTGCCCTCAGCCATATGATCTGACCAATGTGAAACAGTTTACCATCACCATCTCGCCATTGTTCACCGTCAGGGTTATTTAGAAAGCACTGAAATTTCGGTGCTTTCTCGTGCAGCATAGTTCGGCAATTCCAGTCCGATGACCATGCAGGGAATTCTCTATTCACTGCAGGGTCCTGAAGTGCACCGAACATGGAGCCACCGAAGACTGTGCCAACCGCCGATCAGACTAGCAAACACTGCTGAAGTCTGCCGAACAGACTATTCGGTGCCCTTCGGTGGCAAGTTTGGCGCTCTTTGAATAACCCTTTATCACAATCACATACCTGCCTCAAAATGAGAGGGTACATAATCTGAAAAATTACACAGGTATGGTGGTAACTTGCATAGAAAAATTCTGATGAAAAACAACTTTTTTTAAGTTATCTGAATTTCTGCTACATTTTTAAACCTGCTATTTTTTTCTCTTGAAGACTTGAGAATAGGATATGCTACATGAAGCCTAACCTAATATTTAAAATCTTAAAGTGCTTCTGTGATGCCCACCAAATGGTGGATTCTATTGAAAGGGAATTAGTCCAAATATGCAGGTTAGCATTTTTTGCTAACAACTATAATTGAAAAAATTGCATGACTCCAAATCAAGGTTTAGCGGACACTCACTTCCATGCAGTGTGCCGGAACACGGAGTGACAGTCGTGCGCAGAGGGACGCCCTACAGTACAGCCATATGCTCGCTGTGTGCAGCTGATTGACGACAGTGTGCAGCAACCCTAGGCAAGCTCTACTCACAGAGTGGGAACTGGTTAAGTACCACCTGCAATATCTTATGGAAGGTTGAGATATCACATTGACTTTAAGACCAATGCAATATCCATCCCATGATGGGACTTTGCAACCAGAGTGCACCAAAAAACAAAAGTATGTTGGATTGCATGCAGGGCCAGCCCAAGACATTGTGCTGCCTGGAGCGAAGGCTGAAATGCTGCCCCCCCCCACCACCACGCAACCCCAATATACGCCCACGTGACACGTCCATTGTGTTATATCATGATATTTATAACTAAGATCCAAGTATAACACTAAGTATTATATTTTAAATAACTTTATTGTGATAAATACGTTAAACTTGTTTTATGTAACTGTAACTTAAATAGTTTAAATTTTTTATTAAACTTATATTATATTATATTATATTATTATATTTCATCTTAAACTGATGCAGGGAGCATTGCTTGTGTTTGTGCTTACATTGTGACTTGACCTGAGCAGGGCTCTTGTTTCCTATTGTTCTTTGTGTGTCAAGTTTATTTTACGTCCCCACCCCACGCCCCCACCCCACTTACGTTTATTATCTCAGTCACCTCAGTACTTGGAGAAATTGGAGACCTGCTGCTGTGTCTGTCCCCCCCCCACCCCACTTACGTTTATCTCAGTGAGTCACCTCAGTACTTGGAGAAGTTGGAGACCTGTTGCTGTGTCTGTCCCCCCCCCCACCCCACTTACGTTTATCTCAGTGAGTCACCTCAGTACTTGGAGAAGTTGGAGACCTGCTGCTGTGTCTGTCCCCCCCCCACCCCACTTACGTTTATTATCTCAGTCACCTCAGTACTTGGAGAAGTTGGAGACCTGCTGCTGTGTCTGTCCTCACCCCCCCCCACCCCACTTACGTTTCTTATCTCAGTCACCTCAGTACTTGGAGAAATTGGAGACCTGCTGCTGTGTCTGTCCCCACCCCACTTACGTTTATTATCTCAGTCACCTCAGTACTTGGAGAAGTTGGAGACCTGCTGCTGTGTCTGTCCCCATCCCCCCACCCCACTTACGTTTATTATCTCAGTCACCTCAGTACTTGGAGAAGTTGGAGACCTGCTGCTGTGTCTGTGCCCACCCCACCCCAGTACTTGGAGACCTGCTGTCTGTCCCCCACCCCACTTACGTTTGCACTGCAGTGACAGTCAATGGGCAGAGGCTGGTCCTCCTCCTCTCCGACTCCTTTCAACAGGTTAGTCACGAGTCCTGTCCTGTCCAGTCCACGGTCCACCCGGCACCCACGACTCAGATCCGGCCAGTCAGGGGTCTCAGGCAGCTGGCAGGCAGCTCACACACTGTGTCTGTCCTCACTCCTCAGTGCCTCACACAGACAGGCTCAGCAGTCACTGTCAGTCAGAGTCACCTCCTCGCTCGTCCTCACCAGCCACGTCCTGTCTCCTGTCCTCACGCCTCACCGCAACAGCGTGTGTGCGTGCGCTGCCTGCCCTGGGAGGAGGAAGTGTGATGTCGTCGGACTCGTTTCTCCCTCGGCCGCACCGCCACCCGCACACCAATGGACGCAGGCTACGCAGCATGCCTAGCATGTGGGTGGGCGCGGCCAGCGGCGGCGCCAGTGCGCAGTATAGCAATGCGCCGGCTGCCACCCAGCGACTCACACACCACATAACCTGCTGCTGCCGCCGCCGCACTGACTGAAAAATAGTGCGTGCACACGAATTTGGGGAAATAACGCAAATAGAAGATGGCGGGCGGGCGCAAAATTTCCCGCCTTTCAAATCTGCCGCCTGGAGCAAGCGCTCCGCGCTGCTCCATCGTAGGGCCGGCCCTGATTGCATGGGCAATCCTGGACTAATCCAGGTGAAGAGGATTAATGGGATTATACATTAACCCCTCCTGACTCTCACAGCACCCTTTTTTTTTTTTGAAATTCTTTATTTAAAGCGTCATGTATCCAATAGCATATGAAATACAGCAAAAACATGTACATATCAACAGATGGGTACAGTAACACTTATTTTATCAATTGTATAGAAAATAAAAAACTCACGGAGTATGGGGAGAGCCCCAAGCCGTAGAAGAAAAAAGAAAAAAAAAACACACATAAAAACAAAAACAAATCAAAAAACATAAAGTAACCCAAAGAGGAAAAAGAAAAAGGGGGAAACCTTCCAGACATTAGCAGTGGATGTGTCGCCAGGTGGGACCTCCGGGGCCTCATCACATGTAGGGGCTAGGCAAACAGGCTGGAGTATAAGTGAGATCAATGTCAGATTTAATTAATTTAAATTTAAATTACAATTAGGGGCTGAGGAGTATTCCTCCCAAAGGGACCACGTCTTAGAAAAGGAACTCATGGTGTCCCTGACCTTAGCCGTTAACTCGTCCATTAAACAGGCGTCTACAATCTTCGCCGTCACCACAGACCAGGAAGGGAGAATACTCTGGCGCCACGATGCCGCCAAGGCCCGTCGAACAGCAAGGGCCAGTCTATTAAATAAGAGTTGTTCAGGACGAGATAGAACTGACAAGGGACGAGAGAGGAGGAAAGCCCAGGGATCCATAGGCAGTTGTCGGTGGAATATTTTCTGGAATTCAGCGTGAACTAGAGACCAAAAGCGGCGTACCACCGGGCAGTCCCACCACATATGAATATAAGTGCCCTTTTCCCCACAGTCCCGCCAACAGAAATCACTGGATGTGACACCCATGCGATAAAGGGAAACCGGGGTAACGTACCAACGGAGTAGTGTTTTGTAAGATTGTTCCTGGTGTGTGACACATATGGAGGACCTGGACGTTTGCTCCCATATATCCTCCCACTCATCACCCGGCAAAGGATCGCATAAATCGACCTCCCACTTATCACAGTATGTGAGGGGGCCCCATTGACCTGGACTGGAGCTAAGGAGTAGGTATAACCGGGATATAAGCCCTTTCAGTGGGCCATCAGCCATAAAAACGTGCTCTAGAGTGGAAAGAGGGGCAGTTGAGACCTTCTCTAACATCTGGGCCGTAGCAAAATGTCGAATCTGTAAGAATCGGAAAAAAGAGGAGGGAGATAGATCACCACGCTCCTGGAGCTCTGAAAAAGTAATAAGTCGTCCATTATGATAAAGGTCACGGTACCTCAGAAGCCCC
The DNA here is from genome assembly GCA_009667805.1 of Leptobrachium leishanense. Lineage (NCBI taxonomy): Eukaryota > Metazoa > Chordata > Amphibia > Anura > Megophryidae > Leptobrachium > Leptobrachium leishanense. The sequence goes on along the minus strand of CM019063.1, from coordinate 168,932,814 downwards.
ACTCCCGCTAGACCCCCAAAATCTGAGGCCCTCAGGCCCGGTGGAAATTCTCTGTTACGGAGTAATGGGGTGAGGGGAGAGGGAGCCCCCATCAGCTCAAATTTCGTCCTAGCTAGGTCAAAAAGCCGAAGAGATGTCAAAATCGAAGGGCATGTCGTGCGTAAAATGGGTCTGGAGGCTCTGGGAAGCCAAACGTAGAGGTCAGGGCGGTCAGGGAACATAAAAGCAGTTTCTAGTGCAACCCACCTTCTAGTAGAAGCGGAAGAGTGCCAGGCCACCACCTGAGTCAACTGAGCTGCGCAATAATAAAGGTATAGGTTAGGGAGCCCCAGCCCTCCACGGGTCTTAGGGCGATATAGAATGCGGCGCGCAACCCTATGTCTCTTATTTTGCCAAATAAAGGAGTCGATCGCCTGTTGTAGCCCGGCTAAGTCCCGCTGAGTCAGTAGTAAGGGTAGAGTCTGGAACAGAAATAGAATACGTGGGAGTATGTTCATCTTTACACTATGAATGCGTCCTATCCACGATATGGGTTTATCACACCAATGCTCCAGATCACACTTGATCTGATGAACCATGGTCGTAAAGTTCTTGCTATAAAGGGCTGTTGGATTTGCCGTCAATAGAATACCCAAGTATGACAATTCAGAGGGAGCAAGACAGAACCCAAACCCTGATTCAATCGAGGCGGTGTCTGTGTGTGACATGTAGAGGGGCATCGCACAGGATTTAGTGTAATTGATGCGAAACCCTGCGATTTCACCAAAGTCGGATAGTACCGGTCCGAGATGGGAGAGAGAGGAGATGGGATCCGTTAAGGTGAGAAGGATGTCGTCGGCGTAAGCAGAGACAGTGAAAGAATCTCCTCTGACCCGAACCCACCTGATCTCAGGGTGATCTCGTATCGCAGCCAATAGGGGCTCAAGAGAGAGGAGAAAAAGAAGAGGTGAAAGGGGACAGCCCTGGCGAGTGCCATTACAGATGGGGAATCGAATGGGGCTACTGCCCGGGACACGAACCTGCGCAGACATTCCCGAGTAAAGAGCCCTTACCATATTAACATAAAAATCCGGGAGGCCTAGGCGAGAGAGGGTAGAGAAGAGGAACGGCCACTCCACCCTGTCAAAAGCCTTCTCTGCGTCTAACGACAGGATCAGAGAAGGCGTTGCCCGAGAGGATAGCCACCAGATCAGGTCGGCATTACGTCTGGTATTATCGAAGAGTTGACGATTAGGGACGAAACCGACCTGGTCCGGGTGAACCAGAACTTGGAGGAGCGGACTAAGGCGGTTCGCTAGGACCTTAGCAAAAATCTTGGCATCAAAATTGATAAGGGAGATAGGGCGGTAGCTCTCAACTGCCGCTGGGTCCCTACCCTCTTTAGGTATAAGGGCAATGTTAGCCACAAGCAAATCAGGGTGGAGAGACCCTCCCTCCGCGCAGTCGTTAAAAACCGACGTCAAAAAAGGGACGAGCTCCGGACGTAAAACTTTATAGTAACCCCCTGAGAACCCATCCGGGCCCGGGGCCTTCGTACCTCCCAGGGCAGAAATGGCGCAATTAACCTCTTCTTCTAAGATAGGAGCACTAAGGCTCGATATATGGGAGTCTTCTAACTGTGGCAAAGAAAGGGAGTCTAAAAAGGAGGAAATGGCGTCTAAATGGGATTTGTCAGCGGGGTCATGATGGGGAGAGTGGTTGTATAGGTCTGAATAATATGCTGTGAAAGCTGCGCAGATCTCCTGTGGGGAATTGACCAATACATCCTTTACTGTTTTAACTGCAGAGATAGAGGAGAATTTACTCCGGGGTTTGAGAGAGCGGGCCAGTAGAGTATCTAGTTTATTGGCCTTCTCAAAAAACATTCGGCGGGACCAGAGTAATTGTTTGGCTACATCATCGAGTAACAACCTTTTCAGGGAAGAGCGAGTGCGTAATAGTTCAGAGAGAAGTTCAGGGGAGGGGGAGGATTTATGGCTCATCTCCAGACGACGGAGAGACTGTTGTAAGGTTACGAGAGAATGTAATTTGGTGCGTTTTTTATGAGTGGCAATTTTAATGAGGTGACCCCTCATAACCGCTTTATGAGCAGCCCATATCGTGGATAGGGACGTCTCACCTGGCGGGTTGTCTTGAAAATATTGTATCGATAAAGTACGTAGTTGACTCACTACCTCTGGATCTCGCAGGAGAGACGAGTTCAACCTCCAAGACCAAGAGGCCGCCAGCTTCGGGGTATGGAGGTAAAGTGCAATGTCGGCGTGGTCAGACCACGAGATGGAGTTAATCTCCGCTCGAATTACATTGGACATAGCCAAACCATTAACCAGAAACAGATCTATGCGAGAGTAAGTCCCATGGGGAGCAGAGTAAAAGGAATAATCCTTTACACTCGGATATAAAACCCGCCATACATCAATAAGCCCTACTTGGCGTAAAAAGCGGGCGAATAACTTATCTTGTCTACCCAAGGTTGGCGTAACTGTGGAAGCTTGGCGACCGCCTCGATCCACTGCTGGGCACGCTACAGCATTCATATCACCTCCTAATATCACCGCCCCTTGAGGAAGGGCCGAAACCAAGTTGCATATGGAATCCCAGAAGTCAACAGAGGGGGTAGTAGGGGCATAAATATTCAAAAAATGGTAGGTCATAGAGTATAGAGTACCCGTAAGCAATACAAATCGGCCCTCGGTATCAATCTTTTGCGATATAAGTTGAAATGGACATGTTTTCCGAATCAATATGGCAACTCCGTTGCGCTTGCTCAAGGCACCAGATACGTACGCCCGTGTATAGACGTGATCAGTTAACTTAATTTTAGCAGATTTAGTCAGGTGAGTTTCCTGAAGAAAGGCGATATCAATTTTGTCAGATTTCAGAGTGCGGAAGAGTAATCTACGCTTTGTAGGGGAATTGAGGCCCTTAACATTAAGAGAGGTCAGTTTCAGTGCCATGAGAAGCGCAACAGGTCACCTCGTCCCATGAGCAGCAGGCCCGTTACCCAATCACAGACCCCTCCAGCAATACAATCCCCCGAGCGATGAACCTCCAATGCCCCACCACCCCCACCCAGCAACAAGAACCTAATACTTTGGTGATGGAAGGATAAGGTGAAAAAAGGGGAAAAAACAATGAAAACAAAATGTACATAACCAACGGAAAGTAAAAAAAAGGAAAAACAGAGTCCAAAAAGCCCGGACTTACCCACTGCCGGGACCTGTGGGGGAAAAAGGGAACAAACCCTCCAGGCCATGGAGATCAAAGAAGGCCCAGTCAAGAGCCCCCACCCACAAGGAAAAAATTGGCCCCCGGGAAGACCTGATCGATGGGCTGTAGAAATAGAGACGGTCACTGTGTTTCAATAGCGTGAAACAAGGAGAGACACGTTCTAGCCGGAGTAGTTTTCGTGGAACTAAAAATTCCGGAGGAGAAGAAGAACCAGAAGCAGTCCAGCAACAAACCACCGAAAAGGCTATAAAAAGAAATACCAAGGAACCCACGTCTCGGTGGTAGTAAACGAACCATGTAGAATCGGGAACCTTCGTTCAACGGTGAGGACGGTTTACTGTACTCCATTCCCTGGAGAGACGCGGGAGCGGTGGCGGAGGACCCTCCGGAGATGCGAAGTCCTCTGGGGGCTGGACATCCAAGGCCCGAAAGAACTTCATGGGATCCGAATGCGGAAGCAGAACATATGTTCTTTTGTTGCGGAATGCCAGGATCTTAAAAGGATGGCCCCATGCAAACGCGATATTGTGCGAACGAAGTAGATCCGCTACGGGCTTCCATGAACGGCGTCGACGAAGTGTGTCTGGAGAGATATCCTGAAAAAGCTGTAGGGGAGATCCGTCGTATAATATCGGTTTAGTACGGTTTTTTTTGAGAATAAGTTCCTTTGTGGAGAAGTGTAGAAAGCGGATAATAATGTCTCGAGGGCGTTCGTCGGTAGCGCTGCGGGCACGAAGAGCTCTGTGGGCACGGTCGAGTTCCCAAGCGTGGTCTGGGAGCTCTGGAGCTAACGGTCTGAGCATGGCGACGATAAAGTCTCCCAAGGGGTCATCCTCTGCCCGCTCCGGCAAACCCCGGATCCTTAAATTATTCCTTCGGGACCTGTTGGTCAAATCTTCCAATTGAGTCTCTAAGTAATCCACCTTATGGGACATAGCGTTAGAGTGGTCAATAAGGGAATTATAGGCCCCCGAAAGTTCATCAGTACGATCCTCCAAATCTGAGGTGCGCTGTCCCAAGGCCAGGATGTCAGCCTGTAAGGCCTTTGTATTACGGTCCATCTCCCCCGCCAAAAAAGTTCTCATTTCGGCCATCTGACTCATAATAGTAACCGCATCAGCCCGGCTTACCCCTGCATCCGATTCCCCTCCATCCTCATCTCCTGATCCGCCGGCGGAGGTAGGCCGCGATTTCGGGCGGCCGCCATCTTGGGAAGCTGTGGTCCGGCGCGGGGTAAACAACGGCGCGACGGCCGCATCTTTAGTTTTCGCCGATTTGGAGGGTCCAGGCATGGTGTGGATCCCTTACAGCGTCCTGTGGTGAGTATTAAAATCCCGGGGGGAGAAGATATTCGCAGGTTACAGCGCGGGTGTAGCGGAGCTCAGACGCTAGGCGGCCATCTTAGGTGACGTCCAAGCCACGCCCCCACAGCACCCTTTTTAACCCTTTAGTGCGGTATAAACTCATCTTAACCACAATGATGGACTCCCTAATACTGGATCAGACATGGCAAGACACAGCTTTTCATGTGTCCTCGCGGGGGAGAGCATCAACAAATCAAAAGTTTGCTTGTTTTCCCTAATGTATTTTACAAAGCCAGATCAGTGCTTGCTCTGTATAAAAACACCCATAGTGCCGAGTGTCCCTTCAATGAACATTACATTCCTTATTCCCACAAGTTTGTTTTGTTAGCATTTGGTTTTCCTGTTCCCCAAATTGTGTATTTTCTTCAATCCTTCATTTTCTAGTATGAATTATCCTACAGCACACATACAGACATGTCACAGGTATATGAAGTGCAGCAGTCTCTGGGGCTTAGATGTAATGTACCAGGAAATTCAAGGACGGGTGAGATTAATGATGGGAGACCTAGAACATTTTGTGTTTGTGTCCGAAGGATGCAGCGAGGTGGAACGGATGCATAAAATCACATGTATACACATCAGAGGCCGCTTATCACACACCTGAATTGAAAAATGCTAATGCCTCTCTTGTGCCACTTAGCTGTTAATCATAGCATTTTCAATTTATATTGATGGATGAATGAGTGATTACCCTGAACCATTAGTGTATTAAAAGCTGATCGCTGTACTCATCGGGTCCAGGCTATTTGCTATCAATGTATCACATTTAAAATGACATGTGCTGTTAAATCTCAGATCATAATGTAGTAATACTGTATTAACGTGAAAGTTGCATTGTTACATCCAAGGTCTAATAATGCGCATCTTTACAGCTCATGGTTAAAGGAACACTCCAACAAAAAAATCACCCCCCGTTTTTTTTTCCTAACCTATCCCTATTCCCTTAATAAAACCTTCCTTTTTTTTTCTTTTCTTGTAACTGCAATACTTACCTTAAAATCCTCTGGTTTCCAGCGGCGTTTTTTTTTTTTTATACTCACCTCCCTCCTCTTCCGCTCCCGTCCTTCTTCTTGCTGCGTCTTGGCTTCTGGTTTACGTGAGAAGCGCGCATGCGCGCCTCTCACGTAAGCCAGCCAATCGGCAGGCTTCCTCCCGGCTCCCTCTGAGGATTAGTGTTGCGCGCAAGAGGATGCGCGCAACACTAACCCGAAGAGGGAGCCGCCAGCTTCTGCGGGGAGTAGGAGACGTCATCGCGCTGAAAGCGCGATGACGTCTCCTACTCGGCAAAAGTCGGCAGAAGCGGGAAATATGATTCCCGCTCTGCTGACTGACAGCTGGGAGGGCGGAGTAAAGTTCTCCGCCTCTCTCAGCTGTTTTCAGCATTTTCAGCTGATCGGCTGAGCGGAGGGAGGGGGGACAAAGGGCGGCATACTCCGGGCATCATGACCACCTAAAATAGCTTAGGTGGTCATGTTGCTTAGAGTATCCCTTTAAGAGAGTTTCTCTTTGCTATGAACCTAAAATGGAACAGATCTAGGATATACTGTTCAACAACTGAAGGATAGTTCCTTAAAAGAAAAATGAGAATTGAACACGAATGCCGTATAACTCGCATCACTAAATGAGGTGGATTCTATAATGTTGCATTTTTAGCGCAGTTGAACAAGCTAGCCTGTAACAGCAACTGGGGTTTACTGGTCTACGGCATGTGGACAAGAACCAAACCTGTTACAGCGTCCCTCCCTTCTCTCCAGTCAAGCAGACCCGCAGCAGCTTTTCTTCTTTCACAACCCTCAGACAGAATTTGAAGGAATGCTTTATAATTCTAACTATTCCTTTCTCAAACACCAGAAAAGTTTTAGTGCAGGGAAGAATAATGATCTTTAATTTGAGATGGAGTTTAAAAAGGAAATGGGGAGTGGTGGTAAAATGACACAATCAATAGAATACATTGTCTACATGAGAAGGATGTGAATTCTTTCAGGAGATACAGAATACTTGGTTAGTTTAAAACTGATGGGATTAACATATTATCAACAACAATTGAACATCAGATCAATCTAAAGGCAAACAACTATACGGACAGCAAGAACAATAGATCTACATTAGATTATTGACACAACACTAAACTCCTAAAATACAATCAGTTTAACAATACATTTAACATGTCAACCCTTAGATGCCCACTTATGCCCATTGTCTGTTGGAGTCACAATGCCGATAAGGCTATTGATTATTCTTATCCATCTTTTGAGCAGCTGAGAATGATGGAGGTAACAAACTTGTCATCTTGGCTGCAAGGGGTCAAGTCGTAAAAAAAGTAAATGTGAGAACTCACCATGATTTCTGCCCCACCCCCCATTAACTAATGATATTTCTCATGTAACCCAACACCCACACTCACATATGATATGAATGTATTAACAATATAGAGATATATTAGGTTGAGGTAGGGAAAATATACAGTAACAAATATATATTTATTGTGATTTAACAAGGAAAAATATGATCGGACACCTACAGTGAAGGAAATTAATTATTTGATCCCCTGCTGATTTTGTACGTTTGCCCAATGACAAAGAAATGATCAGTCTATAATTTTAATGGTAGGTTTATTCTAACATGCTGGATACATTTGGTGGTTGCAGCCGCTCCTTCGGGGAATAGGCGCGACCAGTGCTTTTTTCTGGAAAAATAGGTGGGGGATACTCTCACGTCCGGGGAAAAACTGATTATTATGACTATTTTCATGTCCTAATAAACAATAGTTGTAGCTCACTTAAAGGAAGACACTATAAAAGGGAACCATATTTTTTAATACTGTGTTCCTTTAAATGACCTACAACTATTGTTGTAACCCTATGGGAGTTATCCCCTAATTTTTTTTGTGCACTTAGGCCCGCGTCAGACGAGCGCACTTTTTGCGTCTGTCTGACCGCACTGTTTGCTGTCCGTTGTAGCTTTTCGAAGGAGTCAATAGAGAACAACACACGAAGCACGTGCGCACTTTTTCACGCGCGTGCAACGCATGTTGGAACGGATGCCAAAATGGCATCAACGTGAAAAGCTACATTGATGTAGAGAAACAACTGCATACAATTTTTTTTCTTTTTCTCAACATCAGTCAAAATTAACTGATACAATGTAACCACAATCTCAACAGTTAAAAAGTACGTCTGTTACTGTGCGCAGTCAGTGCGCTCGTCTGACCGCAGCCTGAGTGGATAATCCCCTAGCAATTGTGAGCACCACATCAATGAAGCTCACAATTTTGCTGAGTATGTATGAGCTCCACAGCAATGAAACTCACTGTAATGTGCAGTGCGTATGAGCTCCACAGCAATGAAACTCACTGTAATGCGCAGTGTGTATGAGCTCCACAGCAATAAAACTCCACTATCCACCAAGTACTGTTTGAAAAATATTGGGGGACTCCATTGAGAGGGTGTTTGACCTTGAGAACACCCCCACATGGTGGTAACAGCAGGACCAGGTGAACATACTTGTGTTGCCAGAGCTGATATTTTTAAATGCTGTTTTGAAATGTATTTGGAAGCAGCAGCAGCAGTTTTTTTCTTTGTTCTGAGGCCTGCCTGTCACTGAGTCCCTGCAGAGAAATGCAGCCAGGACTTAAATTTCCACCTACTCACCTTCCAGGGTGCACCACACACTGTCTGGAACTGCTGGGGAGGCTGGGGGTAGGGCGGCAGTGTAGACTTCTTTTGGCATGCCCTCTTCTTCACATCATCAGAGGGGGGCGGCACCAGCAAGGACGAAGGGACCAGAAGGAGAGAGCGCAGGCTTCTATATCCAGCACCGTGGGGGAGTCTGCTCTTTGACCTGGCAGATACAATGCAGCTCACTGGGCACCGGCTGCATCTTGGAGGAGGAACTCCAGGGACACAGCGCCAGGCTAGTTTAAAAATTTGGATCCCTGTCAAGGCAAGTGACCGGGGATTCAAATTTTTTTGCACCCCCTCCTGGTCTTGTGCTCTTACGCGGCCACATATACCGCCTTACAGTGTCAGCTCCTCTGAACACACCGTTTGCCTGACAATCAGCAGCCCTGGCAGATGTGTGTAAATATGCTGTACCCCATGGGGGCTTCCCCATGCTGTTCAAAGTTTCAGCGGCTGCAGAGAGAGGGGGGTGTAGCATGTTTACACACATCTGCCAGAGCTGGGCCACTGAAGAAACACAGGGGAGATTTTATTTAACCAGCCCTCCCTTGTCACTTACTCAGAGAAGAGGGGAGTTATCGGTCCCTGCATACACTCCTGACAATCGGAAGCGTTCAGAAGCAATATGAGCTGCCGAATGCTTCCAATTCTCTGCCTGCCGCTGCAGGAGGAGGGGGGAGCACCATCCAATGCCATGTTAGTTCGGGCTGGTGAAGGTGCCGGTACTGACTGGTGAGGTGCCGGTACCGGCGAGTACCCCCTGAAAAAAAGCCCTGGGCGCAACCCCACTCCTCCTGTACTATGTATGTTGGATTGTACCTCCAGCCAGGTCATCATTGCAGCATATTCCGTTCCGTGTCTTTTTTTTTTTATCCCAAGTTGGATTTGTTTCTGGGAGGGCATAAATAAAGGCCCACCAGCCTACCTCATGACTGAAATGCAGCATGAGCAGTTATTGTTTGCTACACAGCAGCCTTTGGTTTCATTTTTGGATAGGACTCACCTTCACTAGAGGTGCCTTGACGTCGGCAGGTGAACTTATTCTCTTAGTGGCCATAAAAAGAAACCAAAGCCTCTAATTGTGTTTTGTTTCACACGGTGTAATAGGAATAAGTGCAGATGACACCTTTTTTCTTGTTTTGTTTTATACATGTTGCTGGGCTGGATACAGTTGGTGGTTGCAGCCGCCCCATCGGGGAATAGACGCGACCCGCTCCTCCTGTATTGTGAATGTCATTATGTATCAAGGGCACTATCAGCTGCCCTGAGCGAAAACCGGGATGCAAAGGGGAAAAATTTGCGTTAGCTAACTTCCCCTTTGCATACCGGTTTCCCCAGCAGATCGCGGGGCAGTCGCCAAGTCCGGCAGCCTGTCCCTGCAATATAGCTAAGCTCACGGATGTTGGGGGCAGAGCTACAGCGCCGTCCCCAGTATCCACTCCATAGCGTCCATACGGCTCCATGGAGGATCATGCTGCCCGGTCACATGACCAGCAGGATCTCGCCTCTCGCGAGATCCTGCTGATCGGTGGAGTGATTGGGAAGGTAGACAGAGGACTTTCTTCTTCCAGTCTCACTTTGCTCTCAGTGGCCAGAAGCAGTGGATCAGGCTGCCGTTTTCGCCGCGAGCTTTGAGCTGCAGGTAATGGATTTTGCAGCAGCAGAATCCGTTACCTACACCTCTGAGCTGGTGGTAACTTTTTCGTTAGCGCCAGCTCACCTAGCGTTAGGACCAAGTGATCCTAACGCTAGTTAATCTGTGCTTGCATATTGCGTTTCCCATGTTAGGTATAGGGAGCGTAAAGTACAGTAAACTCGCACTACGAATCGCAAATTAATGAGCGCTAACATGTTTTTTAACCCATTAGCGATTCAAAGGCTTTCTGGCTGCAGCGCTATGACCTCCTTTAAGCTAGCACTTGTCAGGGATTATTATTCAATAAGAAATTTATACAAGACACAAATATCAATTGTTTATATTTCCTAGAAATTCTCCTAAATTCTTTTAATTGTCTGTGTTTTGCTTTGAAGAATACACTAATCAATAATCGGATAAAAATATATATATTTATTACGTATACAAAAAAGTTTCAAATCTCATATCATAAACAAAAATTTATAAACCACAAAATCCATCAGCACATAGAAACTAGCTTCACAATATATGTATCTCGTGTTAGTAACTGCATATATGATTAATATCATTTACTTTATCAGTTAGTAACTATACACAAATGGTTAATAAACATTTCTGCTTAACGAAACATGTATTTCCCAGCAAACCAATGTTTAACAAGCTAGATCTTGTAGAGATATATGTATCTCTCTATGCTACGTGGATCAACAAAAGATGAGCTATCACTTATTCTATTTTTAGAATGATAAGTAATAAAAACTTATTTAGTGAATCCTCCCCTAATATCGAGAATTACACTTCTAATCTTCTGCTTTTTATATTGTAGTTATATAATTCCTTGCTTATTAATTTCAATCACAGTAATTTCCAAATTCAATATATATATTTGTATATCATCTTTGCAACATTGCCTTTAGGATAAATCCTTATATCCGATTCTTCTTCATATCTCTATCTGCAGAATGGAAATATTTTAGATTCTGGATCTAACAATATCTGAGAAATCTCAGTCTGTTACAAGAAATACTCCAAATATATATAATTTATTAACCTTAACCACTTCAATGCTGAGGACGCGCTCAGCGCGTCCTCAGCATTCCCGCTGCTGTGCGGAGGACGCGCTGAGCGCGTCCTCCCATTGGGGTCAACGTTCGGCCGGGTTCCGGCCGATCGCTGGCCCCCCCGGTGCGGGCTGACATCCTCGATGTCAGCCCAGCATCCGGGACCGCAGCCGCCGGAATTAGGTGTCATCGCGGCAGCGCGATGACACCTAATTCAGGCGCCCCCCCGCATGTGCGGAGGAGGCGCCTGAAAGGGAGGGGGGGGGAGGTCCTTCGGACCTCTCTCCCTCCCGATCGGCGGCTCTGCGGGGGTTAACCCAGGCATCATTTGGAAGGGCCCAGCCTGCCCTTCCAAATGGTGCCTGGCATTAACCCCTGGGGAGCTGGATCGCGAATCGGCGTTGAAAAGCGCCGCTTCGCGATCCTTTCCCGGAGCTGGCCGACATCTTGGATGTCGGCCAAGCCTCCGGGAACTCCCCCTGAGGACTGGCGTCATCGTGCGTAGCACGATGACGCCAGTCCTGGACTTAACCCCTAACTGCCACCAACTGTGGAGATAGGGAGTTCCAATGAACTCCCTATCTCCCGATCCGTGGCAGTTAGGGGTTAATGTTTGGTATGGTTGGATCGGCCAGAGCATGGCCGTTCCAACGATACCAAACATGAAAGTGAAAAAGTTTGTCAAAAAAAAAAAAAAATAAATAAAAATAAATAAATAAAAATAAATAAATAAAAATAAATAAATAAAAAAAAAAAAAAAATAAACACTTTTTTTTTCTTTTTTTTGGTTTGTTAATGCAGCAATATTGTTCCCATTTCAATTATAATGTGAACAATGATGCTGCACTAACGATTTTTGTATGCGGTGCGTTTGTTAAAAATAGAGTAATTTTCCCCAAAACAAAATGTAACGAGACCCCATCTCTAATTTTTTTAACAAGCGCACCCCATACAAAATATAACCGCAATTGGTCGCATGTTAAAATGTGAAAAAAAAACACTTTACACATTGTAAATTATTGAAAATACATATTTTATTGCATTTTTTGTTATAATATACAGACATGACATAAGGTATACATATAATAATGACATATTATGAATCTACCGAGTCTGACGGAAAGAACGATATATAATATGTCTGGGTCATATACTAAAATAAGCCTTCAAAACACGTTTAAACATGATGAGCAAAACCGGTAAAAATGACCTCAGCACAGGGGCGGGAAAAGCCTCAGCAGCGAAAGGGTTAAATTTGCTCTCTCATACATTACCTCCAATCTGGATTAAATGAGTTACTGCCTTGGAATATTCTTTGTTTTGGAATATGTGAAAATTATCAATGTCAGATAATCAATGCATGGGAATTAGAGATTTGGTGTGAAATCTTGAGTGCATTGTGTCCTGAGATGGTCTGCTAGCGATGGTCTGTGTCACGGGGGTCCCGGGCAGATGCCAGGGAAGGCCCTTCATTGCGCATATATTTGAGCCCTTGAGGCAGGTTTGTGGTTTGTTTCATAATGTTTAATCCAGCACACACTAACAAACAGAAACAGAGCTAGAGTTTTGGTACATACAAGGACTAACTTGAAATGTCTAAATTCTGAAGGTTTCGAGACCAACAGATAACCTAGGACACAATCAAAAACAAGAAAACGTGGCATGATAGTCCATGAAGTACTCAAGATGCAGGGCAGTCCGAAATGCAGAAATGACATAAAACAGAAATGAACAATAGTCTGTGATCGTGGTCTTAAGTGAAAACATAAACATAAATTGTAACCTGGGAACAAGGACCCCTGAGGGTTGCAAATGATACCTCTAAACCTGAAGGGTCAAAACCCAAAATAGTGAGTGATTAACCCAGCAACCAGCAGGGGGTTGAATCACTATAACAAGTGGTACACACAGTAATACTCAACAGGACAGACTGAGGTTAGAATGGATTCAACAGAGTGCAGGGCAGAACTCGTTGGTACCTGAAAAACACTGAACAGAACTGTGGATCCTGGCACTCCCTCCAGGGAGATGAGACAACGAGAGAACACTAGATACTACTCAGTAGCTATTGATTTCGAGACCAAAAGATCTACTGAGCAAATACACATAAACTAAACACATACAAGAATAATACCTGAAACAGACAAGTTTAATCCTAGAGAGTGGTCCAAAAACATAAGCCAGGTCATAAACGAGAAATCCAGACAGAATATTTTAAGGGGACAGACGTGAGAGTAAACCAATAGCCAGAACCAGAAATCATACACAAGTAATCAATACAATATGACATCAAGAACAGTGAGCAGGAACTTAATAGGTATAACCTATCCAGACCCAGGGAGCAAGAGACTTACTAGGCCTATATATAGAGCTGAGAAGGTCATGTGACCGCAGACCAATCAGCCAACTGATAGTCTGTAGAACCTGAAAACCAAAAAAAAACATGAATCCCTGCTACAACCAGCAGGGGGCAGGACCGAGACGTGACAGTCTGCCTGCGATGGTCTGCTTGCGTGAATGCCCTGTAACGAACAGTGCGGCTCCAATTATAGTCAATTTGACATCACTGACAATCTATTCTCTATATTAAATATAATATTTACTATCCTCAAGAGGACAGTGTTGCACTTCAGATTAATTCCACCATTTAATTTTATATCTCTTATCTCAGATCAAGAGGTCAATCTGACTTACAAAGACCCTCTATTTTCAATATAGACTCTGAGTCTATCCTGTCCAAATTTGATTTATTTTTCCACTCCTCTCAAAGTTTTTACTAGGTATCTTTATCAGTTGAATTCCTTTGTCTGTTAAAATCACAGAATCTATTCTTCAGTAATTATACTATTTACCAATTCTACACTCTACAATATTTATTGGAGCATCTATTTTCTACTGTAAATATAATAAAATATACCTTGATTATAAGAATATTTTTCGTGAATATAATCATACATTTGCAAATTTTTTAACTTTTATTCCTATACCCAAAGAGAAAGTATATTTTTGTTTTAAAGGCTTGCTAAGACAAACCAATAAATTTAAATATGACATGTCTGGCACTTAGCTTCAGCATTATATCACATAAAGACATTTTAAGGTTCCCTCATGTCTGGCATTTATAAAAAAAAAAACAACTTTTAAAGTTTCACCTAGCCATGAACTATTAAAAAAAATCTCCGTCCATTTCTAAAACTAGGGAAAATTGAAAAAAAAAAAAACTTTCCATTTAAAACAAGATGGCTACAGGCATCCATTTTAATTTTTCCTCCTTCTATATACCCGACACACTAACTCTGACGCTAGTGTTAGCTTGAAGGAGGTGATAATCTTTTCAAAGATATCAATAGAATCATGATGCTGATGGTGCTAGATAGACTATATTATCTGTTCCATCGAAAACTACAAGAATATACCTTTATTGTTTATGTTCTTATGACTGCTGCTACAGTTGCTCTGCTTTCTAGCAAATGCAATTAAAATTGCTTATCTCAGATAATGAACCAAAAGAGACAAGATGTCATTTTTTTTCCCAGTTTAATTTTTCTTTCTTTTGGCAGTAAAGGATCAGCGACCACCTAAACTAAAGAACATATTGGATTCACAAGCAGATTAGTCTGAAGTGCGACGTGCATGTTTGCTGTCATCATAGAAAAGGGAACCCCTTCCCCCTCCAGCTGCTTCCTAAACTTCCTTCCGATATCACCAAAAATAAAAGATGGAGCTGGGTTGCCCTTCCCACTCCCACACTTGGGGATATATATATGCAGAGAAGCGCATATACACACGTACACAGAGATATTAAAACAGCCAAATGCCACATTTCTGCAGCATTTTACTTCTGATATGTTTTTTTAGCTCTGCTTCGCATGATAACATTAGAGCACATTTTCGTCTTTCAGTTGTGTGCAAATAGAACTACCTATGCAGATGAAGCAAACATCTACAAATGGATTGTTTTGTATTATATCTGAAAGCATGATCTCCCTATTTGAAGACTGTTAAAGGGACACTGTACAATAAAACGAGGTTTGGGCAGGAATACTATATTGACCCATCCTGCCCTCTTTGTATTTTAGCAAGTCTCTTTAATACACTATTCCACAGCTTCAGGCTCTCCCCTCTTTTTATTTATTCTGTTAGCCTCTGCGTCCACCTAAGGCTGGGGTCAGACGAGCGCATTATGTGCACCCGTACTGACGTGCCTTTCCGGAGTCTATCGCAGCGTTGTGAAGCTGCGATGGGAGCGACCACACGCTGTTGTGCGCGCACGAATCGCTTGCGCAACAGCGTCCGTGCTGCGTCCGTGCAGCAGGCCTGCCCATCAACACGCTAGGACGCGCGTTAACGGGCTGCAAAGTGCGATCCTTCATAGAAGGATCGAGCTTTGCAGCGCTGAGCGCACTAAGTGCTCTCAGTGAGGCGGCCAGACGGGCGTTCGGTTACCTTTCGGGCCCAATTTGGATTTCTTTGAATAACCCTGTGTGTCTTTCCTCTAGAGAGAGCCTTGGAAGCTCTGACCTAAGCCTTGAGGTACCCCAATTGAGAGAGGAACCCGGGGTGAAGAGGCTGACGGCTTGGACTTCTAATGAGGAGAATAGAAGGGAGGGTATGGAAGGAATAGGCTGGAAAGTGCACGTTGCAGAGGGTAAAAATCCCACGCCCCCAACGTTGTGGTCCCCAGACCTAGATGTGTGGGACAGGTGGAGACCACCGTAGGATAGGGAGGCTGGGGTAGAAGTGTCAGAAGGGGAAAGCCAGGTTTCTGTGAGAGCTAGGAGATGGAGGGAACAAGAGATCGTTATCTTGCTAAGTTGTATCCAGCACACACTTTAGCGTGATTTCTGATCTATCCTATATACCTGGACCCATAAAGGCCCAATTCCTACTGTGAGTTAATCACTATCTCCTCCTACCATTATTATTATTTTTAGTGGGGTACTGTATTGACTAATTACCTAGGGATTTGCAAGGTTTCCTACAGTTACATCCTTAGTGCCTAACGGACGCACGTTGACGGAGCTGCAAAGCGTGATTCTCCATAGGAGAAATTTTGACCTACAATTTTCCCTTCTTCAAAAGTTCTCCAGAGTTTCACTTTTTCTCTAAATAACCCTGACTGACAATTTCACAAGAAACAATGAGGCGCAGGCGCACTTTCACCAAAGACGATGAATAACACGGACAAACAAAACACACCGATAGAGGCATAGACACACTAGCAAACCACCGTCAAAAAGAGACAAGAAAAATAGGCCTGTAGACATCTCTGTGTATGCTGCAAATGAGGTTACTTGATTCAATCATGGCAGACAGAAGTAGAAAAGGCAATTTGTTTTAGGCTGAATATGCCTTAATCTGGCATGAAATTTAAAAACTTGATTTATGAAGAATTTTCTTTGGATCTAGCCGAATGACACACGCATGGTGAGATATTGAATGTGAAACAAAACATTCTGGGCACAGTCATATAAAACCAGACAAGGAAAGCACATGATTTCGTAGTGTGTGAATTTCTTTTTCGTGTTATGAAGTATCATAAATTAATTTCATGTATCCGCTCACATTCTGGGTTTACAGTACACAAGGGACTACTGGAAAAAACTGTAAGGTTATAAATTTGCCTTGAAGGAACATTCCATGCAATTTTTTGAGTATACTAAATGATGAGAATTGTGGTGTACATTTTTTTTTAATTTTTACTTCGTGCATTCTACTACATGAGGATGTATTGGAGAAAATACACTATTTTACTATCTTACAAATTTATGTAAGCTTACAGAACAGATGCAACAGCTTCTACTTCCATTGCAAATAGTTTCAATACATTTGTATAGGTCTGTATCATAAACACTTGAGGTAGCTACAGTACACATGTTATCTTCTGCCATTTAATTCAATGGGATTAAATTATTATTTTTACCATTTATATAGCGCCACCGGTATGGTTTATTATAAAGAAAGAGGAATTCAACAAAATATAAATAAAACTAAAGGGGTTATTCAAAAAGACTGCCGAATTGCAACCGAATTGCACCAAACAGTGAATTTCCCCGACGGTGCAGTTTCGTGGCAATTCAGATATTCAGAAATATGGTGCAATTCGGCAGTAGTGAAATTCCCCATAGAAAAGTAATGGTTAATCTGTTCAGAGAACGCCGAATAGCAGCAAAAAGTTGGTGAAATGCCCAGATTTTCAGTGGTTTCGTTCGATATTTTTGATTCAGATTTTTTTTTTAATGTTTTTTTAAAAAAAAATTCTATATCAGATCTTTTTATTGCTATTGATAGGACCTTATATATTATTTTCATGCATTATTTTTGTTTAAAACACCTTTTTAAAATGGGGGGGTTTACCCCTGTTCGGCTGCTGGTCAGCGGTCTGTTTGGCGATCGTCGACTGCATTTGACAGTTTGCGTCTGTGTTCCGCGGTTTATCGGATGTGTTCTGTGGGTTTTCAGAGGCATTCGGTGGATTCATTCAGCACACCTTGGGGACCCTGTGGTGAATACATATTATATTGTGTGTTTGTACTTTTAGGCTAGTGTCACACAAGCGTTTTGAAGAGCGGAACGTCGGTGAGAGTGGACATTCCTTCCACTCGACGTCTGTCTGACCACCTCGCTGAGCACAGTTAGTACGCTCAGCGCTGCAAGGCTCGATCCTCCTATGGAGGATCACGCTTTGCAGCTCCGTCAACACGCATCCTAGCGCTTTGACGGAGAGGCCTGCTGCATGGACGCAGCACGGCTGCTGTTGCGCACGTAATTCGTGCGTGTGCAACAGTGTCTGGCCGGCCACGCTGCGATGGACGCTGGAAGCCACGTCAGTACGGGCACACCTAGTGCACTCGTCTGACACTGGCCTTTGCATACCAGAAACAAACGCCAGAGGGACACTTGTATTTTGGGGAATGTCGCTGGAGGTGGGGGGAGGGGATCAGAAACGCAATTATTCAAGAACATTTTAGGTGACAACCAATCAGGCTCTTTTATGTTACATAGTTACATAAGCTGAAAAAAGACATGCGTCCATTGGGTTCAGCCTCTCACACATCACCGACTGTTGTTGATCCAAAAGAAGGCAAAAAACACAGTTTGAAGCGCTCGGCAATGTGCAAGACACAGGGGAAAAATTCCTTCTTGACTCTAGAATGGCAGTCAGATTTCTCCTTGGATCAAGAAGCTTATCCACATATTAAATATTATAACCCTTAATACAGGGCCGGCCCAAGCCACTGTGCTGCCTGGAGCGAAGGATGAATTGCTGCCCCCCACCCCCAAAAACATTGTGTGTATGAGCATATCACAGAGCGCCACATATCACGGCCAACTGTCCCACACATCCACATACCGTCACACACACTTCCACATACACACTTACATACTTCCACAGTCACACACATGCAGTCACACATAACACAGCCGGTACCGGGGAGACGCAGAGTATTAATGACTCCGGTGGGCACAGAATTACTGTTGATTATATTTCACAGGGTGTTCCTCTAAATAGGAAGCGCCTCACTGAAGGTATGAAAGAAATTAGGAAAATGCTTGTTTTTTCACCATGATTTAATAATTCAGGGAACACTGGGGGGGGGTAAAAGTCATAAAGCGGCATTAAAACATGCGGCGTCCCAGTCATTTCTGTAATTCCCCCATCAAACCCTGGCAGCTCCATTCTAACCCCCCCCCCCCTCAGTTTAGAAAGGTAAAAATTTGATTTATTTATTTTAGCAAAGTCACCCAGGCCTTGCCTGTGAAAAGTGAAAAGCAGATCCCCAGCTATTAACAACTAATTACAGCTCCCATCATGCTGTAAGGGCTGTAAGGGAGCTGCATATTGTCTTCAATCTGGGCCCCGTGCAGCCCTCAATCGGCAGCTCCCTCAGGACTCTGGGATAGGGTGTCTGTCCAGGCCTTCCCTCAACCAGGACAGAGGAGCTGGCAGTGCTTTATGGGGGCAGCAACATGTCCCTGTGAGGAGGGATGGGCGGGAGGGGAACCTCCATAATACACACGGGGGGGCACAGAGTCTCCTGTATGAAATCAAGCCAGGCCTACCTCCTCAGCAGCCTCATGGTTCCCCAGGATTCATTTAAAGGCGCGCGCTTGCCTACGTCATCAGAGCAGTGCCGCGCATGTCACGTGACAGGCTCTGAACACCGCGTTCCATCTCTCAGGCGCACTGCACTGCAGGAGAGACCACAGCCAGGCTGCATCACTGGTAAAACTTAAGCTGATGGCCTCCATGCCTGCTGAAAGGGGTGGGTGCCGGCCCGCTGAAAGGGGCAGTCATGTGCTGGAGGGGCAGGCGCAGCTTGGTTTTCAACGGAACACTGTCCTGCAGCCGTGTCCTGGCTGGCAGCCTTTGAAAGAGCAGCAAAATGCTGCCCCTGACAAAGTGCTGCCTGGAGCGGCTGCTCCACCCCGCTCCATGGAATGGTCGGCCCTGCCTTAATATTCTGTGTCTGCAGGAAGTCATCTAGTTGTTTTTTTAAAAGTCTGTACAGTCTCTGACCCAACCACTTCAACAGGCAGAGAATTCCACAGCTTTATTGTTCTCACTGTAAAATAACCCTTCCTATGCTTTAGGCTGAATTTCTTTACATCCAGTCTAAATGGGTGACCTCGTGTCCTGTTTATAGTCCTGTTAATGAATAAGTTTCCAGACAATGGTTTATAATGGCCCCGTATATATATTTATATAAAGTTATCAGATCCCCTCTAAGGCGTCGCTTCTCTAAACTAAACAGGTTTAAGCTTGTTAGCCTTTTCTCATAACATGAACCTTACATTTCCCTTATTAATTTAGTCGCCGGTCTCTGCACTTTTTCTAGCACTATAATATCTTTTCCTAAGACAGGTGCCCAAAATTGCACGCCATACTCAAGGTATTACCATTGATTTATACAGAGGCAAATTTATGTTTTCATAATGAGAGGGAATTTCCCTTTTTGGCTGGCGTCAGACGAGCGGGCTATGTGCGCCCGTACGGACATGCTTACCAGCGTCCGTCGCAGCGTTGTGACGCTGCAACAGGGCCAGTCACACGCTTGTGCACGCTTGTGCGTGCATGAAATGCACGCAAAAAGCATCCGTTATCCAAGCCTCTCCGACAAAGTTCTAGGATGCGCATTGACGGAGCTGCAAAGCATGATTCTCCATAGGAGGATCGATCAGCGATGTGGCCAGACTGGAGTTGAGTGGAAGGAACGCCCACTCTCAGGGACGTTTCTTCCGCTCTCCAAAGACGCTCGTCTGACACTAGCTTTAATGCATGCCAATACCTTACTGGCCTTGGCAGCTGCTGTTTGACATTGCGCATTTGTTACTTAGTTTGAAATCTATGATTATTCCCAAATCCTTCTCCTGCTTTGGTTTCCCTAACTCAGTACCATTTAGGGTATACGTTGCTTGTGTGTTCTTCACTTCAAAGTGCATAACTTTACATTTATCTACATAAAATTTCATCTGTGTCGAAATCTTAGTCAAAATCCAAGTAAATCACATCCACTGCGACCCCCTGATTTATACTTCTTACTTCCTCATAGAACGCAATTAGGTTAGTCTGACATGATATGTGTTTCATAAAACCATGCTGATTTTTGCTAATTACATTATACCTCCAAGTAAATTCCTGAATAGTATCCCTTAGTAACCCCTCAAATACTTTCCCAGCCACAGATGTTAAGCTCAAAGGTCTATACTTCCCAGACACAAATTTTAAACCTTTTTTAAATATAGGGACCACATCAGCTTTTCTCCAAACGTCTGGTACGATTCCTGAAAGAAAAGAATCTTGAAAGATTAAGAACAGAGGTTTACATATTTTAACACATAGCTCCCTCAGCACTCGTGGATGAATTCCATCAGGCCCTGGGGCTTTATTCACATTCACATTATTTAATTGCTGCAAAACTTTGTCCTGAGTCAACCAGTCACTTTTTATTAGTAAGTTTTCATCAATGAATTGCATGTCTCCTGTTATAGGTTTCTCTTTGATAAATACTATAATCATTCAAAATTTCTGCTTTATCTCGATCTTCAGTTAACAATACCCCTGACTCAGATTTTAGTTAACCTACATTTTCACTCTTGGGTTTTTTAGAATTTATGTACCTAAAGAATCTTTTAGGGTTGGTCTTGCTCTCTTTGGCTATTTCTTTTTCATTTTCTAGTTTAGCCCATCTAATCGCTTTTTTACATTCTTTATTCGCTGCCTTATATATATAGGATGCCTCAGATTTATCAGATTTAAAGGCTTTAAATGCCTTTTTATTTTTCATTTCCTTGGTTACCTTCCTACTAAGCCACATTAGTTTCAGTCTGTTTCTTTTATATTTATTACCCAGTGGAATATATTGTGACGTGTACTTTTCTAGTGTTAGTTTAAAGATATTCCACTTATCCTCAGTGTTTTTCCCATGAAAGAGTTTCTGCCGGTCAGTAATAAAATGTAATTTAGAACAATAGCAGACTATTTTGTTTGCACCGAGCAATTTCTTCCAACAAAGTTCAAAGACTCATTGCTGGTTTATCGATTTGCAGCACTGTTATACACTCACACTGCCTCGCTATATGAGGGGCCCCTAATAAGAGGGACAGTAGGAGAGAAAAGAGGGACAAAGTGATTTGGGCCACAATAGGGACTGTCCCTCCTAAAAAGGGACAATTGGGAGTTATGCTTTCAGCGTTCATCTCATCTGATTTGCAATTTCAAGTGAAATTAAGAGATTTTACCAGGTATTTGAAAATCACGAAATAAATCTTGTTAAAAGTATGAGAAACAGAAAATATGAAATGGATAAAGTAGGTTTAGGGCAACAGTTCTCGTTTGAGAATTTCTGTTCTCATATCTTAAGGCTAGTATTTGCTGTCCCCTGCTGGATACACACTGCTCATGTGTTTCAAATCCCACAACACAGGAAATAATTGAAAGTTTAAGAGACTTTAAAGATGGTATAGCTTTTAAAGGTGGTTATAGCTAAAAACAGTATTTATCAGACATACTAACAATTGGCTCATAATATTTTGGTTTTCTCTCACATGGACATTGGGTATTATTAACTGTCCAGTGCTAAAATATCTAAGTCCATCGACATTTTCTTTGGAATTGACATACCATATACAGTATTATACTCGTAGCAAAAGTGCTTTAAAATCACTTCTTGCAGTCATGGCATGGTCCACCACTAAGGCTAGAGTCAGATGAACGCATTTTTCGCGTCGTCCGTGAAAAAGTGCGTTCGAACGAATGGACGTATTTTTTCACGGAATATGCTATAGCGGTCATACGATGCGCATTTTCGTCCGTGATTTTGTATGGATCATCAATAAAACACTTTTTGCGTCTGGACGTTATGTTGGCCGGACATTAGCAGTGTCTGACGTCTCCTAGTCACGCACACACGCCGCTAGCGGACGCAGCGCACACTGTACTTCCGTACTAGCGGTACCACGTTCTCGAAAAATGCGTTCGTTTGCCGCTTGCGTTGCTCGGCCGCACTTTCGTGCGCCCGTACTTCTTATATTACCTGTCATTGCCCATCATTTGCTACTACTACGGCTGTGATAAAGTGCGGCTGCACGTGCGTTCGCACTGCGTTCATCTGACCCTAGCCTAATACGTGCAGTGTCCCTGCAACAGATAGAGCTGTGGAAGAATCATAGGAGGGTAATTCCATATAGCGTCTTTGGAGAAGTTTTGTGAACGCTATCTGACACCCCCAGACACATTCAGGGTATTTTTTTTATTCAAAATATTTTGATTAATGGATCAGGTACATGACACAGATACATAAATAAAAGAAATAGCAGCAGGCAAAGAACAATGACTACAGTGGATCATTAGAAGGTACAAAATGGTGTGTAGATATAAACTACGCTAAGGAGGAAGTGGTGAGCTAACTAGACCAGAGCTCAAAATTTCAAGTCCCAAGCTACTAGCCAGGCCCTAAGAATTGCTCGCCACGAAATGCCCAAAGCGTATTACAGAGAACAGAGCTCCACACTTATAAAATTTACAGTAATGTGCAATGTGAATGAGCGTATGACAGAGCTCCACAGTAATAGAATGTGCAGGGATCTGCAGTGTGTATGAGCGTATGACAGAGCTCCGCAGTAATACAATTCACATCACCACATTCACAGCAGTCTAGAGGCAACACTAACAAACCAAAATTTAAACATTTTAGCCAATAATTTTTATTTTTTACAACATTTTACAGCAACAGTTTTATTTTCACACTTTTCTCAGTAGGAAACCAACAAGCCACCTGCTCAGTGTCTAAAACAATTGCTATAAGCTGAAAACTAGTACAGGGCTGGACTGGTTTATCACTTGCCAGTGGAATCCTCAACCAAGCCACCAAAGAACAAAAATGCCTCAGTGTATAGTAGATCAAAAAGAATTTACTTTTGTGCTGTAAACAACAACTGTCATGCCCCATGATTTAGGATTTATTGTATATTTTTCTGTTTTGTGTTGAATCTGCCTTTGCTGCTTACATGCTATTGATGTCATAGCTATTTTGTCCCTGCTGGGTTTCCTTAGCTTGCTGCATCCAACTAGTTCCACCCCTTTTGCTCAGTGTCTTGTTCTAGGGACTTCCTGGTTAGGCTAGGGTCAGACTGAGGCAGTGCGAACGCGCGTGCAGGCGCACTTAATCACGGCCGCACTAGCAGCAAATGCCGGGCAATGACGGCCAATATACGAAGTACGGTCGCACAAAAGTCCGGCTGCGCAACGCAAGTGGAAAATGAACGCATTTTTTCGAGAACGTAAAACCGCTAGTACGGTTGTACAGAGTGCGCTGCGTCCGCTAGCGGCGTGTGTGTGTGATTAGGAGACGTCAGACACTACTAATGTCCAGCCTACATAACGTCCAGATGCAAAAAGTGTTTTATTGATGATCCGTACAAAATCACGAACGCAAATGCGCATAGTATGACCGCTATAGCGTACTCCGTGAAAAAATGCGTCCACTCGTTCGAACGTACTTTTTCACAGACAACGTGAAAATGCGTTCGTCTGACCCTAGCCTTACATAGCAGCCATTCTGTGCTCACTGCTGGACAAAACTAATGTCTTTATACCTGCAATGCTGTACACTATTACAAGATTGTCAGTTTGATCATTAAACTCTTCAACTAGATTCATCTTTCTACGTGCTATCTGCCGAAACTTCATTGTGTGAGTACTGGTCAAATACAGACTTCGCTAGTCTAAAGCATCCACGCCTCACAGCTTTGCTTAGGGAAGCAGAATAACAACAAAACAATTCCAAAAAACTGAAAAAACTTCAAGATAAAACGCACACCCTATTGGCAAACAAATATCAATATAAAAATGACCATCAAATCGAAGCCAAGTAAATTAAAGCGTCCTGGTTGTACAGAAAGCAACCTCTTGATATCGCCGGAAGGGTGGCTGACAGTTCAGAGGGTGCAACCCCAAGGCAGGTAAAGGCAGGAAGGCAAGTCTGAACACCAGGAGCTAGGAAACAATCAGGAGCAAAGGTCTGTAGCTGGGTGGTCAGGCAGGATGCAGGGTCAGGCACAGAGTCAAGGTTAGTAACTGGAAGATCAGACAGGAAATGGAGTTAGATGCAGAGCAAAGGTCATTAGTCGGGAAGCAAATTCAGCTGTGGAGTCAAGGGGTCCTATTCCCTATAACAGCTTCAACTCCTTCTGGGAAGGCTGTCCACAAGGTTTAGGAGTGTGTTTATGGGAATTTTTGACCATTCTTCCAGAAGCGCATTTGTGAGGTCACACACTGATGTTGGACAAGAAGTCCTGGCTCTCAGTCTCCGCTCTAATTCATCCCAAAGGTGTTCTATCGGGTTGAGGTCAGGACTCTGTGCAGGCCAGTCAAGTTCATCCACACCAGACTCTGTCATCCATGTCTTTATGGACCTTGCTTTGTGCACTAGTGCACAGTCATGTTGGAAGAGGAAGGGGCCAGCTCCAAACTGTTTCCACAAAGTTGGGAGCATGGAATTGTCCAAAATGTCTTTGTATGCTGAAGCATTCAGAGTTCCTTTCACTGGAACTAAGGGGCCAAGCCCAGCTTCTGAAAAACAACCCCACACCATAATCCCTCCTCCACCAAACTTTACATCTGGCACAATGCAGTCAGATAAGTACCGTTCTCCTAGCAACTGCCAAACCCAGACTCGTCCATCAGATTTCCAGATGGAGAAGCGCGATTCATCACTCCAGATTACGCGTCTCCACTGCTCTAGAGTCCAGTGGCGGCGTGCTTTACACCACTGCATCTGACGCTTTGCATTGCACTTGGTGATGTATGGCTTGGATGCAGCTGCTCGGCCATGGAAATCCATTCCATGAAGCTCTCTGCGCACTGTTCTTGAGCTAATCTGAAGGCCATATGAAGTTTGGAGGTCTGTAGCGATTGACTCTGCAGAAAGTTGGCGACCTTTTCGCACTATGAGCCTCAGCATCCGCTGACCCGCTCTGTCAGTTTATGTGGTCTATCACTTCGTGGCTGAGTTGCTGTCATTCCCAAACACTTCCACATTTTATAATACAGCTGACAGTTGACTGTGGAATATTTCGGAGCGAGGAAATTTCACTACTGGATTTGTTGCACAGGTGGCATCCTATCACATTTCCACGCTGGAATTCACTGAGCTCCTGAGAGCGACCCATTCTTTCACAAATGTTTGTAAAAACAGTCTGCATGCCTAGGTGCTTGATTTTATACACCTGTGGCCATGGAAGTGATTGGAACACCTGATTCTGATTATATGGATGGGTGACCGAATACTTTTGGCAATATAGTGTATCTAAAAAATGTTTTGTCCCCCTTTTTTTACTGACTGGGCTATTTTCTCCTCCGCGTGTGCTTTGGAAGCTCTTACAAGTTGCTTTGCCTCTTTCTGCCTAATCTTAGGCAAAGCTATATCTTCTTCACTCTGAGTTCTTTTTTAATAATTATTGAATGCCATCTTTTTGTTTTTCACTATTTTGGCCACTTCTCTACAGTACCACAGTGGTTTCTTCCCTTTTTTGCTTTCTCTAACAAGCCTAATGAAATTGTCTCTAGCCTTTAATAATGCCACCTTTAATCCAATTTCTCCTGGACTCCATTTAGGCTGGCATCAGACTAAGCGCGCTATGTGTGCCTATATTGACGTGCTTTGTGACGCTGCAACAGGGCCGGTTATACGCTTGTGCACGCGTACGAAATGCGCGCGCAACAAGCGTCCGTTATGAACGCCTCTCTGGCAAAGCGCTAGGACGCGCATTAACAGAGCTGCAAAGCGCGATTCTCTATAGGAGGATCGAGCCTTGCAGCGCTGAGTGCGCTCAGTGAGGTGGCCAGGCGGGCGTCGAGTGGAAGGAACGTCCACTCTTATGGACGTTCCTTCCACTCTCCAAAGACGCTCATCTGATACTAGCCTTAAGCTACTCCAGTCTGATAATGACTCCTTCACACAAAATCTGATTTTAGAAAAAAAAAAATTTTTTGAAGTCTAAAACTTTGGTTTTTGTGTGGTGCGGCTCAGTCACTGTTCTTATATTAAACCACACTGACTGGTGATCACTAGATCCCAAATTTTCACCTACAACAACATCTGATAGCACACCTCCATTCTTGAACATTAAATCTAA
This sequence comes from Leptobrachium leishanense, assembly GCA_009667805.1. Taxonomy (NCBI): domain Eukaryota; kingdom Metazoa; phylum Chordata; class Amphibia; order Anura; family Megophryidae; genus Leptobrachium; species Leptobrachium leishanense. The sequence goes on along the minus strand of CM019063.1, from coordinate 168,906,203 downwards.
TATGGCCTCTTTACGGGTCGGCTCCTCAACTGCTTGTTTTAGAGATAATCCCAGTAGGGAGTTTAGAATGTTTGTACTCCTTGTGCATAAGCTATTTTGGTTTTCCATTTCAATTCAGGAAGATATCAGTAAACTTGTGGAAGCTAGCACCAAAGCTGATGCGCTAATGGATTACTAACGGGGGTAGCGTCAGGAATGTAATATGGGTGGCATGCGTTAAACGCACTTATCCTGGCCAACTAGGTAATAGAGCCCACGGTCAGTAGCAGGGATATAAGATGCAATACACAGGAAGCAGTGTCATAAGGAAGCCGGAGGTCTGACAGCCTGGGAATCCACATTTATGTCAGGGTTGGTAAGTAGCGAAATGGGTTAAGCAGGAAAACACTGGATAGGTTACTGGCACTCAGGACCAGTCCAAGACACTGTGCTGCCAGGGTCCAAGGATGAAATGCTGCCCCCCCAAAAAAAAACAACACACAGAGTGTGTGAACATATCACAGAGCTCCACAGCACTAAAACTCACAGTAATGTGTGGTATGTATGAGCGTGTCACAGAGCTCCACAGCAATAAAACTCACAGTGATGAGGGATGTGTGAGTTTCACTGAGCTCTACATATCCTGCTACACAGTCACATATTATTATTATTATTATTATTCTTTATTTATAAAGCGCCAGCATATTCCGCAGCGCTGTACAATAAGCACAGTATAGACAGGGTTACAATACATTGAACAACATTTGACAAACAGTACAGGAGGAGATGAGGGCCCTATTCCCGTAGGAACTCACAATCTAGGAGGGTTGGGGTTGGAAAAAGGAGGAGAGGACTGTAAGGTGAGAGTGATTGATGGTTGCGTCAGTGAGTTGGGTGGTAGGTTTCCCTAAATAGGAACGTTTTAAGGGAGCGTTTGAAGGAAGAGAAGTTAGGGGAAAGTCTGACAGTACGAGGGAGAGCGTTCCAGTGAGTGGGGGCTGCGCGTGAGAAATCCTGCAGTCTATCATGGGAAGAGGTGATGCGGGGAGAAGCTAGGCGCAGGTCACTGTTTGACCTTAGGGAGCGGGCTGGGTGTATCTGGTGATTAGTGAGGACAGGTAGTGGGGAGCTGAATTAGTGAGGGTTTTGTAGGTAAGGATAAGGATTTTGAACTTAATTCTGCAGTGGATGGGGAGCCAGTGAAGGGACTCGCAGAGGGAAGCGGCAGAGACAGAGCGGCATATCCATATAGCCACATTTCCACACACAGAGTCACACATTCACACACAGTCATACATCCAGATAGTTACCCACACACCCCCTCCTGAACAGGGCAGGTTGAGGCGGGTGCCTGGCCACGTTGAAGCCCAGGTGGGAGATCAGACCTAGTCTATGTGCCTAATAGGAATGCAGGAACTCTGGGAATCTATCCATCTTTCTGGGTCAGTTGTCAACACCATAGTTTTGGAGCCCAAGCAATGCCGGTGCCTCATTACGTTACATGAGTGGCATTATTGTGGGTAGCAGAAGTTGGTGAAAGGACCTGGGTGTGTCCTTATGCAACGTAGTCAGATGAGAATCACCACGTGCCAAGGTGGTGGCCACAAGGATGCTGGAGAGCCAGATGAACATGAATTGTGGTGGCATTACTGGGACAAAATTTAGTTCATCTAGGGATAGGAAAGGTAAGTCCCTGAAAAGCATGACACCTGAACGCAGATTCTATATCAATTTTCGCCTAAAGAGACCCTTTACGGTCCAATGGAATCCAATTTAAAGCATCCTGAACTCACGGGTAAGAAACCACTCACTATCAAACTTACATTTAACGATGGCTACTGCAAGTGATGAATTTATGGGGGTTATCAAGTAAATGCTCATGTTGCAAACACCAATGAAGCTGGCATTTCACAAAAGTGGATTGTAAAGAGCGACAGGAGAAACTTCAGAGTGCATTGCAACAGTGGGAAACACCCATGACCAACCAATCAACAAACAGAGGCTTGACCTGTCAACAGTGTGATGATGTATCTCTATGCCACTGTCGGACCAACCAAGCTCAGGCTGAGCGCTGTTACCCAACAACTGAAGATTTCACCAGCCACCACTGTGACAGGGTTATGGATTACATTGAAGTATTAGTTTATGGTGAATACAGTGAATAATTAAGATTGGGGGAGTTGAGTAAAGTTTAGGGAACAGTCAAAAACTAGCAATGGGAATGGATGGGGATTTGGAACAAGGGGATGTCATGTGCATTAACCATGCAATATGTTAGGCATATTTGCACTTTTAAAAGACCTGGGTAGACTTGAACCTACAGCTCCAGCACGTCCATTCAGGAGCACTATCCAATGTACCAATAAAGGTTCACAGGTTCCTGTTAATTTTTGTTCTGCCCTGACTCTTTAACAGACTCTTGATTATGAGCTTAAATCAGCAGCCAGTATATAATTAGTGACCACTCCTGATGGCTGCAAGCTGTCTAAATAAACCAGATGCCCTTAGAAGTCTGCACTCAGGTGTGTGTTTCCATTATGTGAATTTGCAGTGTTTTGACCTTGGATTGTTTTTTAAGGACTTTGCTCAGTTTCTCATTACATTGAATCTGTCCCTTTGTTCCCTCCCATTAGTCAGAGGCATTTTTACAGTTACAAATATTTATAACAAGTTCTGTAGCGCTGTACAGTGGGTGAGACAGAATAACAAATATACATGCAAGTTAAACACACAGAACAGTAGGAGAGAAAACCCTGTTTGAGAGCTTACAATCTAAGAGGAGAGATCTGTTACGTCCTCAGCCCCCACGGTGCTACCTGGGGGGTCTGGGTGCCCGGCGGCATCGCTGGCTGGCCGGATGCCAGGAGTTAGAGATGGCCGATCGGCATCTGAGGGGGCGGGGCTTGGCGTGGTGACGCGGAGCCGCCAGCCTTAAGTACAGGGCGCGAGTCTTTGCTCGTCGTGAGGTGGAGTAATTTTACCGCATCGCCAGCCGTCTCTTGAGACTGTTTCAGTGTATCTGGCATTTCGTTGCCGATCTTTTGCTTGTATGAGGACCTTGCTTTAGTTGATTAACTCGGAATACCCACTGACGATTCTTACACTTAACCCCTGTGTCTATGTTTGTGTTTTCATGCATATGTTGTACCGCATGGTTTCACTTGGGAAATCTGCCCTGCAGGTTGCTAATTTCATCAGCCGCTCGATCTGCCTAACGAGTACTGGGCCTTGCTCTACATTACCATGTATCATCTCAGTATGTGGGCCTGTCCTTCATGTTACTAAATCAATCAACAGATCTAGTTGCTTGTATACTGTCTGGTCTGTTTTTAAAGCATATCACACGAGCTATGATTGTAGGCCTGCCCTGCAGGTTGCTAAATTTAACAGTCTTGCAAGTTATCTGTTTAAACACCAAGTCGCAGTTCAAAAGCATAATCTCTGATTGTAGGCCTGCCCTGCAGGTTGCCAAATGCAGTGAGTATTTACTCTATATGGTTGAGATCAAGTATAAGAGTATTACCTCGGTTATCAATCCTGTACATACCACAACCATTACTGATACCGATCTGAAACCTACCAATAATCACGCTTTTGATGTACTCAAATCACTGTATCCATTTGAATATAGTTAATGTGTTTTTGCTCAGCGGTCTCTTGGTCACAAAACCATTTGAGGCTGAGTGGTATCTAGGGTTTTGTATTACCTCCCTGGTTTGGGATTATAGGTATTACAGTCTTTTCTGCCTTGAAATTTCGTATCATAGAAATCTGTCCATAAAGATCCTAGCAACGCTGATCCGGGGGGAGCTCCATAGCGCACGTTACAAGATCGAGCAAATAGGGTAAATAGAGAACCTGAAGTAGCGGGTGCATGTGGGCTTGCTTGGTGGGAAGATAGTGCAAGAAATGTACAGTTGGGGAATGATAGAGTGAGCCAATATTTTGAATTGGATTCTAAAGGAAACAGGGAGCCAGTGTAGAGATTGACAAAGGGGTGAGGTGTGAGAGGTGCACGAGGTGAGGTGGATGAGCCTAGCACAGGCATTCAGAACAGACTGCAGAGGGAAAATCTGGGATCTCTTAAGGCCAGAGAGAAGTAGTCAAGGCTGGAAATAATAAGAGCTTAAATTAGAATTTTAGCCCCTGTCCTGATTAAGACAGGGACGGACGCGTGTAATGTTTTTTAAGTGGAAGTAGCAAGATTTGGTTAGTGATTGAATGTGAGGAGTGAAGAAAAGGCCGGAGTCGAAGCGGACACCGAGGCAAAAATACGGTGAGGTAGAAGTAATGGTGGAACCATTCATCTGAAGGGAAATGGGTGCAGGAATGTTGGTATGAGAGGGAGGGAAGACGAGAAGTTCAGTTTTAGAGAGGCTAAGCTTCAGGAAATGGGAAGTCATCTAAATCAGAGACACTTGATAGGATGTAACACAGTCCAACACAGGAGGGATTGGGGAGGAAAAGTAGATTTGGGTGTCGTCAGCATAGAGGTGATATTGGAGTCTATAGGAAGAAATGAGGTTGCCCTGAGAGTCAGTATATAGATCGAGAAGAGTAGGGAGGCTTGAGGTACCCCAAATAAAAGAGAAACTGGGGGTGAAGAGGTACAAGTGAAGGAGACAATGAAGGAGCAAAGAGAGAGATAGGAAGAGAACAAGGAGAGAGTGATGCCATCTGGTCACTCTGCAGTGTGGGTGTCTTAAGGATATTTGCAATCTCTTCAGTCCTGCACTCCAACACATGGCGAGACCCTTACCATGAAAGGACCAAAGTTATATTCTAAATAACTTAAGGGGTTATTCAAAGAGCACCAAATTGCACCGAACGGTGAATTTCCCCGTATGGTGCATTTTGAGCCATTCGGTTATTCAGAATCCTGGCGATTAGCCAAATATTGGTGAATTACTAGTGAAATATGGGGACCTTTGGCGGCAGTAAACTCCCCATAGAGAAGTAATGGTTAATCTATTCAGAGAACGCCAAACATCACCGAAATGTCAGTGAAATTACTTGATTTTTCGGTGGTTTCATTCAACAGGTTTAAACAGGCAAATCCCATAGGTCTCAATGTTTTAAAAAAATACCTTGTTTTTCTTGAATATTTATTCAACTGTTTATTATTTTCATTTGCAGCAAAGAGTCTATTTATTGTTTCTGATTTTTTTAGGCATCTTTCAGGATTTTTTTGGCAACATTTTTGATTCTGATTCTTTTTAACATAGCATTTTCTTTTTATTCTGTAACAGACCTACTTATTGTTATTCATAGGACCTTATATATTACTTCCTGGCATTTTCATGCACTATTTTTTTTAAAACTCCTTTTAAAACTAGTGGTTTTTTTGTTTTTTTACCCCTGTTCAGTGGCTGGTCGGCTTTTTCGGTGGCGTTCGGTGCTCCATTCAGCGGTCTGTTCGGTGGGTTGTTGGCTGCATTTAGCAGTTTGAGGAGGCGTTCGATGGTCTGTTCTACGAGTCGTCGGCTGCGTTCGGCAGGTTTGCAATGGAGTTTGGCGGATCGTTGGCCATGTTTGATGGTGTCTTGGTGTTGGATCATGGGCTGCTTTCCGTGGGTGGATCGGCAGCGTTCGGTCGGTCGATTTACCACACTTTGGGGACCTTGCGGTGAATGCTGAATTCACAGCAGGGTCGGCGAATTAAACTGGCTGAAGTGTGGAGAACGAGAGAACACCGAAATGTCGTTGACATTGAATAACCCCTTTAGAGGCGATGGATCAAACAGAAAATATGTGAGCCCCAAAGCATTTCAATTACGGCTCCACTATATGACAGATCCCTCATTTTAATGTTATTTCACTGTCAACATTAAACATCCAAAGATCAATACTTAGTCTCTTCATGAATAAGATTGAATATGCTTGTTCATCAAAGAACATGATGGTGCCTCAATATTGAGTATATTTGATTTGGTTTAATCCCGGAGCAATGCAAAGGAAACTCATTTGCAAAGGGGTTCCAAAATGTACCCCCAAAGTTATAGCACCATAGGCATGATAGCCGACTTGCAAAAACATCTTATAGAGCTCAGACTTAATTTTGTTTTCCCATATCATAACAGAGGCTCCGGGGGACAAGGTTGCTTGGAGATATATGTGCACGTATCACTAACTAAAGACCAATAAAAAATAATAATTTACCTCCCAGCTATTCTGGCTATGCCTGTTTTCTGTCTTGCCCCGCTTCTCACAGATTCGTCTGTGTAATGACACTGGCAGAGCAAGGGTTTGCAATGAGCAGTGAAGAGGAGGCTCTCTCTGGTTCCACCCCTTTCTATTTAGGTTTCTAGTTTCAGATCTGTTGCTTCAAAAAAGTCACCATGTCTGGAGAGCTAGAGTCTTTGGAGCATATCCTACAGACATATATTCCGGCACAGGAACTGAAGGAGGTTTGGAGGATTCTCTATGGCAGAGAATGCAGGTCAGGACTCAGGAGGTGCAGTCTGTGGTGCCATGTTTTGTGTCTCACCCTATTCCAATTAAACGTATATGATATGATCTACGTTAATGGATATTTGTGTAGTTTATTTAAATGATACTTTACAGAGAAATGTTATGCGATGTAAGATCTTTATACAGCCTCCAGTCCGCTCTTTTTTTGATGGGTGCAAACTTTTTTCTGTCACTTTTTAATTACTGTTACCTATGATACAGCGCTTCAGAATATGTCTGTGCTATTCATATACTGTAACTATAACTATGTCCTAGGAGCTTGGATCTCCCAGAAGATGCTGTGCAGGCAGCCATATCGGGGAGCTTTGAGTTGAAGGGCTACTACCTAATTGAAGCAGCTCCAGAACAGTTGCGAAGACAAAATATAGTCAGAGTGGGTTTAATCCAAAATAAAATCCAAGCTCACACGTCACTGCCAGTGCTGGAACAGGTGAGATACTGCAACTGTGTTTTTCAAGGATTTTGGGGTGCGTTTATATGGACGTATAAAGATTTAGGCTAGGGTCAGACTAACGCATGTTTCGCGTTGTCCGTGAAAAAGTGCGTTCGAACGAATGGACGTATCTTTTCACGGAATACGCGATAGCGGTCATACGATGCGCATTTTGGTCCGTGATTTTGTACGGATCATCAATAAAACACTTTTTGCGTCTGGACGTGATGTAGGCTAGACATTAGCAGCGTCTGACCTCTCCTAATCACGCACACATGCCACTAGCGGACGCAGCGCACTCTGTACGTCAGTACTAGCGGTTTGACGTTCTTGAAAAAATGCGTTCGTTTGCCACTTGCGTTGCGCGGCCGCACTTTCGTGCGGCCGTTCTTCGTATGCTGCCCGGCATTGGACGTCATTTGCTGCTAGCACGGCCGCGATTAAGTGCGGCTAAACGCACGTTAATATTGCGCTCGTCTGACCCTAGCCTTAACCGGCTGGGTGGAGTAGAGGTAACATCACTGCTCTGCATGGAGAGAGCCTGTGGAGACACGGGTTCGATCCCAGCAAGAGCACCTCTCCAGTAAGTGTCCTTGGGCAAGACACCTAACGGTACATACTCGCCACCCAGGACATACTTGAAAACGAGAGAAATCTCAATATATCCTTCCTGGTAAAATCCTATCTCAAATAAAAAAAATTAATTAGGGGTGGTTATCCAGTAACTGCCAGTGTTTCAGGGTTATTCAGAGATAGATGAAAGTCAGGAGAAGAGAATAATCTAGACCAAATAGCCGATTTGGAAAGTGAGATAAATGGGAGATTTTTTTCTGGTTTGGCTATTGTGACCTACAATTTTCACTTCTCCAGTCATTCTCTTGAGATTCACCTTTCTTTGAATAGACCTGTATGTCTTTGTAGCAAACACAGTCAAAAATTGCCTGTGTTGCAGGAACAACAAATACTGGCATTTCAAAAAAGTGAAATCCAAAGCGTGACAGGAGAAGCTTCATAGTGAAGCTTCTCCTGTCACTGTTTGGGATTTTAATTTTGAGATATGCCGTCATTTGTTGGCATTTGAAAACTGGCAACTTTCCATGGTGTTTACAGCACAAACAAACACTAGTACCTACAGGGTAACCCCCTTGGTGTGTATCATAAGATAAATCTTGGTCATGGTATTTAATGCAGAAGATTAACATCCACTTTTGTCTCTGTTTAATATTGATAATTGATTTAATTCTATATGCATTTATTAATATTTAAGGAGCTAGATTTTTGCTATGTGCAGGGCCCTCGTTTCCTTCTGTATCAGAATGTTTGTTTTTCCCAAATGTAAAGCGCTATAGAATATGTTGGTGCTATAAAAATACAAGCTGATAATATAAAATCAGTAGACAGCATTCCTTTAAATGTATACCGGAATATTGCATTGTATTCATTGCTGAACTCTGATAATGCACCACATTAAAACATTTATACTAAAAACAAAATGATTCATACATTATCCTGTGTGTTATGTTCATATGGTTCTAATCTGAGCTTCGTGAGAGGTGAAATGTTTTTCCTTCAGAGAGAGTTCAATGTTCATTTGTAGTGCTCTCGATTCTGGAATGTGAATGTGTGCAGTATTTCAAATGGGGGGGGGGGTCACATTCCCAAAATGACACTGTACAGTGAGCTCATATTCCTGGAACCGTTACGGTGTGGAAATATCCATTGAATGACTTAAACATTTTAAGAGAAACAATTGTTGAAACAGTTGGGAATGGGGATTTCCATGTGGACACTCCAAACATTACAAAATTGTTATTCCTTCATCTTCCTTGCATAGGACGTGGGCCCTAATCCAAAATTGGTGCTAACTTAACCAGAGCTGTTGGAAACTTACCAGATCCATTGGGGCAAATTACAATCTTCGCGCAAACGTTTGCGCCAGCGCAAAAAAACATTAACGTGAGGGGTAAAACCCTTTGCGCTGAACGTCGTATTACATTGTCAGCGCAACAAACGCGCGTAATAGTCTACCGCTGGTGAACCTGCGCGAACCCTGCGTGAGCGTACTGTACTGCACGCGTCCTATACTTAACATTGTGAGCACAAACACAAATGAACACTGGTACGCAGATGTATTACAATCTATGCGCAGGATTTAACGCATAGCCTTTGCGCGCATAATTTTAGCAACTCCTAAGGCTGGGGTCAGACCAGCGCACCTTTAACGTGCGTTCTGGCGCACATAATTACGGCCGCACTAGCAGCAGATGACGGGCAATGACGGTCAATATACGATGTACGGCCGCACAAAAGACCGGCCGTGCAACGCAAGTGGAATTTGAACACATTTTTTTGAGAACGCTGAACCGCTAGTACTGACGTACTGAGTGCGCGGCTGCAGCATAGCGGCGTGTGTGCGTGATTAGGAGATGTCAGACACTGCTAATGTCCAGCCTACATAACGTCCAGACGAAAAAAGAGTTTTATTGACGATCCGTACAAAATCACGACAGACAATGCGCGTCGTCTGACTGTTTTTGCGCATTCCGTGAAAAAATACGTCAATGCGTTCGGACGCACTTTTTCACGTTCGCGGGGAAAAATGCTTTCGTCTGACCCTAGCCTTAAAGCTGGTGTTAATCTGACCAACCTGGCCGAACCCAAATGCACCAGCCCAAAAAAAAATGCAGCAAAGTATAGTTACTCATTCTACTCATACCAAAGCATTAAAATGGAGAAGTTGTGTGTGCATTTATTATTGCTGCAGCATATATGCTCAGATTGACTTTGACAGGCACAAAAAATTAACGTGAGATAATTGTGGTTCTTAATTCTGATTGTTTTTTTTTCATACGATTCAGCCAATCCGCACAACGTTACTGCGCGAGCATTTGTGCGTGTCCGTTTTACGCGCATTAATGCTCGACAGATGAAAAAAATGTGCGAGGATTGTAATTCCAGTGGTGATTTACGCGCGTTAACGTTTAACGCTTGGCGCACAAACTCAGGCGTTGCGCGCGCGTTTTTATGCGAAGATTGTAATATTGCCCATTATAGGGCTCTATTCCATAGATGGTACAAATGTAGCGCCTCGCTATGTAAGCAGTAGCGCCAGGATAAGTGTCCTTAATGCATGCCATCCATATTACATTCCTGACGCTACCCCATTAGTAATCCATTTGCACATCGGTTTTTGCGCAAGCTTACTGTACTTTGCGCATCCTATACTTAACATGGGAGCGCAAAGGTACATTAGAAATGAACAAACAATGTAGCGCCAGTATACAAATTAGTTCCCGGTGTTATGGATCAGACTTAAACAGCCTCTTGTTCGTATGCCTGCTGCTGATAAATGGTTTGGAGAAGTCAATCAAATCAAGTGCGCACTGAAAGAAAACACAGACTCGCTGGATAGGTCTCTATGTAGCCTTCCTCGGACAAGGCCGGGTGACTTTTCTTCTCTTTATTGAAAGATACATGTGTAGCGCTCACTCCCGGAGGAGCCGCTGAAAATGAACCACGGGTCAGTCTCCCCGCACTAGGGAATAAATATACTCCAATACAGTTGTGAGTTTTTATCATTTAAATAGTTTACTAAAATATTTGAGCAGATGTTGAGACACGGTATTCACAAGTATTATTACAGTATTTTCGTATCACGGTAAAATGCGTAGCGGAAAAGAAACGAAACACGAGGCTTCGTATTTCGAAAAATAAAATATTCGCAACCGAACATAAAAGCAATGCAATTTCCCGATAGTTCAGAAAAGGGGACACGTAGCAAAACCCCAAACATACAATCCCTTCGTATTACGGTAAACGCGCAGCGGAAAAAGAGAAAAATATATTCGGAACCCCTGTTCCGATTCGTAAAAGGAAATGAGTCCTGCACAAGTTAAGTCCCAGAATGTGAAAGGTGTATATGTGTGTGTGGTACCCGGGTACTGTTCAACTGGCCAGTGAGTTTATTAAAGAAAGGTCTTCGACTAGTCAGTTGGGGCCCTGTGGACTTTAAAGAGAAAACAGCAGAGCGTTCTTTAATCATAAAACAGCCTTGGAGGCCTCTCACCCATCCGACGATTGCTTTAGGCTCCGCTGACCAGGACGTCTCTCCACCCGATTTTGACTGGGGATACTAGCGGCCGGATCCGTTGTCTGACTCCACACAGCTTATCCAGCTCACCGCCTGCTCTCCGTTCGATTCCTCCGGTCTGCAGCAATGCCTGGATTCCGGCGGGTCTCCTTCTCCTCAGATTGGGTGATCCTCTCTGGACTAACAGGTCTCTCTTGGTCTCTCTTGGTCTCTGGCCTAGGCCCTCTCGTGATCTCTTCAATGCGTCTACTCTCTTTCCTTCCCTGGCGCGCTCTGGCGCGTTCTCCACGAGGCAGAGGATGTAAGTGTCCAGTCTCCACCCACTTCCTGTCTTCTCGCAAAGCATGCCGGGCATTGTAGTCCCAATGTCCAGTATCTCTGATCGCGATAGTCTCCATCTTGTGGCCAAAAATAGGTACTGCCACAGCAAGATTTTACCACAGCGCTACACTCTCCCCCTCCTAGAACTCTTGGGTCTCTCCAAGGAGGTACAACAGTTACATTACATTTCCACAATATTTGAATACAATTTACATAACATGTACAGGTTCAGCAGCATACATGCAGTGGGTTAGGAACACTTCCTCAAGTTGACTCATATTTTGGCTACCTCAGCTAGCATAGCAGACACTTCGGGCAACCTCCGCACCGTGGTGATGGCCTCTTCAGTGCTATGTCCTGGTGAGTCGTAGGTGAGTCGTTGGGGCGGTCGAACAGAGCGTTTTGGTTCTGGCTCAATCAGTTCCTCTTCAGGTGGAAGTACTATAGGCGTTGGCTCAGTCCTTCTCTCTATCACTGGAGCAGACGTTTCTTCAGAGTATGATCCTTCCAGCGAAGGCATAGAACTATAATCACCTGAGTAAGCTTCCGGAACTACCCGGATCCCCACATCCTCAGGGACTTCCAACTGAAATTCAAGAGGCTCAGGGATATCAACAGTCTCAGGGACTTCCAACAAGAATTCAGGAGCTTCAGGCCTCAAATTACTCTCCCATCGTTCAGGAACTGAGGTAATCTCTTCAGGCTCCGGTGAACGTATCCAGTCCAGACAGAAACTTTCTTCCTCACTGTCCCTTTCGCTCTCTTCGACAACCCGGGTCTGTTGAGACCGAGTAACAGGAGGCAAACATGGAACAGGCGGATTTGAAAGAGGCGGTTCGTCCCCAACTGGCATTCTCACAGCCTCTCTCAAAGGTAACAAATGATTCCGGTGCCAGTTCTTGAGAGGCCCAGCCTTCCCATCCGGGCGAATCTGATACACTGGTAGACCTGGTAGCTGTTTGCAGACAATGTAAACCTGGGAACTCCACCTATCCGCCAACTTGTGTCTTGCAGCAGCACCAAAGTTCTTCAATAGGACCCTATCACCGGGTTGTAGATCTTGTATTCGAACTTTCAAGTCATAGTTCCTTTTGTTTCTTTGCTCCCTGTTTCCCGAGGTCAACCGGGCCTGTTCAAATGCAGAAGCCAAATTCCTTCGAAGTCTATCCACGTAGTTTCTATGGGAAGCTACTGACGTCTGGTCTAGAGATAACCAAATGCCAAATCAACGGCAGTCGAGCCTCTCTTCCGAACATAAGACGGTACGGTGAGTATCCAGTTGCATCACTCTCCGTACTGTTATATGCATGCACCAGAGTAGCTATGTGCCGACTCCAACTTTGCTTCTCCACATCCGACAAGGTCCCCAGCATGTTTAGCAGTGTGCGATTAAACCTTTCAGGCTGAGCATCACCTTGAGGGTGATATGGTGTAGTTCGGGTCTTTTGGATTCCCAGCAACTCTAACAATTGCCCCACCAGTCTGCTTTCAAAGTCTCTACCCTGATCAGAGTGTATCCTCCTTGGCAGTCCGTAATGAACAAAGAATTTTTCCATCAACACCTTGGCCACTGTCGGAGCGCGTTGATCTTTCGTGGAGAATGCTTGGGCGTAACGAGTGAAATGATCAGTCACTATTAGAATGTTCCCTTGCCCACTAGCATCCGGCTCTAAGCACAGGAAGTCAATGCACACCAAATCCATGGGTCCCTGACTCTGCAGATGGCTCATTGGAGCGGTTCGGGTCGGTAGAGTCTTTCTCTGAATACACCTCAGACAGGAATTACAATAACTTTCCACTTCAGCCCTCATGCAAGGCCAATAGAACCTATCTCGCACCAGCTTAAAAGTTCTCTCTGCACCCAAATGTCCATGCTCATCATGTAGTGATCGCAGCACACTCTCCCTATGTTTAGTGGGGAGGAATAACTGTTGAATCTCTTCAGCGCTGGCTGAGGGGCCCCTTCGGTAGACCACCCCATCCAACATCTTTAACCGCTCCCACTCTTTGTAGACCAATCTGGCTCCATTCGGGGAGTTAGTTAACAACATCTCTCGCTGGTTTGCAGTCAGGGCCTTTATGGTCAAAGCAATTAAAGGGTCTCTGGCCTGATCCGCTTTCAGGTCCTGTTTCGAAAAGGTAGGTAAATTTTCATCCCTTAACTGTGTAGGGTTACAGTAAAACTCAGGAACAGCTGCAGCCATTACTCCTATGGCCTCCGCTTCAATCTCTCCTTTGACCCGGCGCTCTGTTCCTTGACACAAAGCTTGTACCCCGTCTGGAGTCAACTGAGTCCATTCTGTAGTGTAAGGTCTTCTCGATAACGCATCAGCATCTCGATTATTCACCCCAGGGCGGTACTTCAGGCTGAACCGAAACCCTGACAGAGCGGCCAACCACCGATGTCCCGTTGCGTCCAGTTTTGCGGTAGTGAGGATATAGGTAAGAGGATTGTTATCCGTCTTGATCACGAACTCGGCTCCATACAGATAGTCTTTTAACTTGTCTACAACTGCCCACTTTAAGGCTAGGAACTCCAACTTGTGGGTAGGGTAGTTCTTCTCCGCAGGCGTAAGGCTCTGGCTCACGTACGCCACAGGCCTCAGCAATCCACCATACTCCTGATACAGGACTCCTCCCAGGCCTTCTCGGCTAGCATCCACATGTAGCTCATACGGCTTGTGAGGGTCCGCATAGGCCTAAACAGGAGCTCGGGTTAGACTCTCTTTCAGCTTTACGAAAGCTCCTTCACATTGACTAGTCCATTCACCTTGTATAGACTCCCGAGCTTTCCTTGGCCCTGGAGCGGACGAGTTTTGGCCAGAGACCTTGCAACTTCCCTCTGTGGTTTCCTTCTGCAGGAGTTTGTTCAATGGTTGAGCTATTTTCGCAAATCCTCCCCCAAATCTTCGATAGTATGAACAGAACCCCAAGAAAGATCTAAGTTCAGTGACGTTTCGGGGTCTAGGCCAAGAAGCTACGGCCTCCAACTTCCGAGGGTCTGTCGAAACACCTTCTGCTGAGACCACATGTCCTAGATACGTAACAGACGGCAGACAGAATTGGCATTTCTCCAGAGACAGTTTCAGCCCCTCTTCATGGAGCCTCTTCAAGACTTTCTCCAGACGTTGTTCATGTTCCTCCAGAGTCTTCCCAAACACAATTATGTCATCCAGGTACACTAATACTTCGATTAGATTCATATCCCCGACTGTCTTCTCCATCAACCGTTGGAACGTGGCTGGAGCCCCCGTAAGGCCTTGAGGCATTCTGTTGAATTCAAAGACCCCCAGTGGACAGATGAACGCAGTTTTCTCCTTGTCTTCAGGATGCATTGGTATCTGGTGATACCCACTTCGCAGGTCTAGTACACTAAACCACTTTGCTCCAGACAAACACTGCAGGGCATCTTCAATCCGAGGAGTGGCATATTGATCGGGGATGGTTCTCCGGTTCAATGTGCGATAGTCTATGCATAAGCGGACAGAACCATTTTTCTTCCGGACCAACACTATAGGAGATGCATACGGACTCCTGGACTCTTGAATCACCTTGGTTCTCTGTAACTCGTTCAGCTGCTCTCGCAGATCATCTAAGTCTCCTAGCGGAACTCACCTTGATCTTTCACGAAACGGCTTGTCTTCTTCTAATCGAATGCGGTGTTCAGTACTCTTAGCTAGGCCCACATCGAACTCATCTTTTGAAAACAATTCCTTCCACTTTAGAACTTGAGACTGAAGACGTTTCTTCCATTCAGGTGAAATGGGAGCGTCCTTGGGGTAGAATCTTTCATCTGGAATCTCTTTACCCTCTCCCCCTCCTGAATCGGTAGAGAGGGGTGTAGCAGACTCTACTTGCCCAATAGGCATTCGTGCTTTAAGGACTACTGGGAAATCCGTCACGTTGCACACACTGACCGAGACTCTTCCTCGTGTTCTCTTCAGAGCCTTGGTGGAGATTATTTCAGGAATTACTTCGACTCCGGTTTCACTCCCATGATCAAAATCGGTTCCCAGCACCACATAGGGGCCTGGTTGCGACCCGTTCAACTTGACTGAAGCCCGGAAGCTCGCTACTTCTCCTGCTTGCAGAACCTTCTCTGTTCCACCCAATCTCCACAATCTTCCCACCTCGGCAGGTGCCTTTCGTTCTTCGACCATCCTCTGATAGACCGGACGTAACATTGGGTGTACTCCTTGAGTTGAACCTTCTTCCAACACGATAGGCATCAGGAGACGCCGCACTAGGTCAGTATTCGTCCCCACTATCAGGGAGCTTCTGTTCGCACCCGAGGGTCGAGGACACACAATAGCCAATGCATCACAACCCCCAGACTGCCCGATGACTTCAGATCCGATCTCCAACTTCACTTGCAGGTACCCGTCATAAGGGAGTTTCTCAGTGCCGATACCCCATATTTCCAAATCCTTCAATTCTTGCAAAGGAATGTGCTTTAAGTGTTTCTCGTAGAAGTCTCTGTAGATCAATGTCACTTGAGCCCCTGAATCCAACAGGGCTTTGGTGTAGACTCCTTCCACTTGGATTGGCACAATAGGAGAAGGACCTATCAGTTGGTCGGGAAATTTTGTGGCGGTATCCGGACACTTAGACCCAGTTTGCTGTACCCTGGCCTTTTTCTTGGCCCGTGCAGGTTTTTGGCGTGCATTGCTCCCCCATGACGTAGACCCGGATGCTAAGGGAGTGACTCTTTCAGTCCTGGCAGGCTCTACAGTTGGCTCGGCTTTGGGCCTTCTCGCCCTCTTAGTCTTTGCTTGGTTTCTGGAGCGGGGTTCAACCCTCGGGCACTCAGGTTGCTCCTTTACTGGTGCCCTCTGGCGTTTCCCGCCGGTGAGGTAGATAACAGTCCTTCCAGGGCTTCCAACAGTCCCTTGACTCTATCCTTCTCAGGCTTCCGGCCTTTGCACTGTGCGCGGAAATGGCCCATTTCTCCACACCCAAAACACCTCTTCTTAGAGAGCGGAGACGTAGTTGCTTGTTGAGATCTGGTTAAAGGATTTGGACCAGACGCCACAGCAACTCCCGTCGTCTGCATACCTGTGAGGAATTTCTGCATTTCTGCCTGCATCTCTGTCACCTTCATCAATACCCGGCACAGTTCCGCATGCGCTTGTTGCAATTCAACTTGAGCTTCCTGAACTTTCTTGACGGTTTTGGACAATTCACCCCGTTCAGGGAGGTTCGATTCTTTGGCAGCCCTCTCTGTAGATTTAAAAACAACTAGGTGTTCTTGTTCGTCCTCGTCAGATCCATAGGTATCTAGAGAGTCGCCTTCAGGCTGCAGGCCGTCGTTATGTCTCACAGGTTGTGCATAAGCCCTTTCCCCCCGCCTGAAAGATTTCTCTTCTAGTAAAGCCTCTTCCTCTCGTACAACTCGGATCAGTTCCAGGTACTTTAACTCTTGGTTACCTGCTCTGCTTCTCAGCTGCATCATCACTGGATCTAGAGGTTGAGAGCCCCTCAAGATCCGAATAAAACAGATCCTATCTACTTCGGCCGGTTCGGCCCCTTTCTTCAGGAGTATCTGGTGTAGAATCTTATCCAGGCGCCTCATGTACTCGGTCATCCTTTCACCTCTTCTCTGATAGGTGTTTTCGTACTGATATACCAGTTCGGCCGCCTTTTCAGTTCGTCCAAAAACTTCTTCAAGAACGTTTAAGTAATCTAAAGCAGTACAATCTTTTCTACTCAGTTTTAGGTTTCTCACCGCTTCTGACGCAGGTCCCTTTAAGCTCTCGGTGATTCTTTGCTTTTTCTGGGCCTCAGGGACATCCCACTCATCCAGAGCCTGCATCGCCTGTTCCACCCATTCTTCAAAGGTTTCTTCTCCCGCCGGGGTTGGTACGTTTCCTGTAAAATTTCTTAACCGTCGATAACCGAAGTTAGTGTGAGGAGGGCTTGTTTTCTGACATTTAGCCAGTAGATCTCCAATAGCCACGATAAATTCAGGCCCGATCATGGCCAACGGACTAGGCGCGGGAACACTTGCGGATTCGCCACGTGGCGTACTTGGCTGAAGTAGTTGGACTTCCACCTCTTCGGCCAGTTTCACGCTCGTGCCCTGAAAACATGGCGGAACACCCTTTCTCCATTCAAGAAGAACATACATGTGAGAAGTATCTGTTTTTTTTTTAATGTCCAGTATTAACCCCCGATGATCTGGTGCTAGTGTGGCCACGGCCTGGCGAATCTGATCTTCAGCCCAAGTGTCTGCGGGAATATCCATGACTATACAACATTCTAACTGGCTACTGTGCTCCCCACACCACTCGGCAACAGTGTCTGGATCCATATTTAACCCTTTAGATGTGGTTTTTCCAGAGACTGGATCCCGGAAACGAGCCCCCACGTGTAGCGCTCACTCCCGGAGGAGCCGCTGAAAATGAACCACGGGTCAGTCTCCCCGCACTAGGGAATAAATATACTCCAATACAGTTGTGAGTTTTTATCATTTAAATAGTTTACTAAAATATTTGAGCAGATGTTGAGACACGGTATTCACAAGTATTATTACAGTATTTTCGTATCACGGTAAAACGCGTAGCGGAAAAGAAACGAAACACGAGGCTTCGTATTTCGAAAAATAAAATATTCGCAACCGAACATAAAAGCAATGCAATTTCCCGATAGTTCAGAAAAGGGGACACGTAGCAAAACCCCAAACATACAATCCCTTCGTATTACGGTAAACGCGCAGCGGAAAAAGAGAAAAATATATTCGGAACGTATCTTTATCTTTAACCCCTGTTCCGATTCGTAAAAGGAAATGAGTCCTGCACAAGTTAAGTCCCAGAATGTGAAAGGTGTATATGTGTGTGTGGTACCCGGGTACTGTTCAACTGGCCAGTGAGTTTATTAAAGAAAGGTCTTCGACTAGTCAGTTGGGGCCCTGTGGACTTTAAAGAGAAAACAGCAGAGCGTTCTTTAATCATAAAACAGCCTTGGAGGCCTCTCACCCATCCGACGATTGCTTTAGGCTCCGCTGACCCAGGACGTCTCTCCACCCGATTTTGACTGGGGATACTAGCGGCCGGATCCGTTGTCTGACTCCACACAGCTTATCCAGCTCACCGCCTGCTCTCCGTTCGATTCCTCCGGTCTGCAGCAATGCCTGGATTCCGGCGGGTCTCCTTCTCCTCAGATTGGGTGATCCTCTCTGGACTAACAGGTCTCTCTTGGTCTCTCTTGGTCTCTGGCCTAGGCCCTCTCGTGATCTCTTCAATGCGTCTACTCTCTTTCCTTCCCTGGCGCGCTCTGGCGCGTTCTCCACGAGGCAGAGGATGTAAGTGTCCAGTCTCCACCCACTTCCTGTCTTCTCGCAAAGCATGCCAGGCATTGTAGTCCCAATGTCCAGTATCTCTGATCGCGATAGTCTCCATCTTGTGGCCAAAAATAGGTACTGCCACAGCAAGATTTTACCACAGCGCTACACATGCTTTTATGCCAGTTGGTGCGGAAGCAGGGACATTAACTATTATTTTATCTAACATCAGCAGTAATATTGCAAACTCATTATGGATTAGATCATAGAAACGAAAGTCAAATATCAGCATATTCTAAATGTCAAAGTATTTTGCGTCGTTGATAAACGTCAGCCGTTTTTCGCCATCATGGCGTGTGGGCGAAGTCCTGTTTCAGGTACAGCGTGTTTCAGGATACAGGATGTCCCGCGCCCTGCTCCTCGTACTGAAATAGGAATCCTCATGACTTGCGGTTAGCTATTCTGTTGAAACAGCGGAGTTACGCAAAAGACAGTTTTATTAATTCAGCTCTTAAAGACATATTAACTACTTAAATGAGCATTTTTCTAAGCCTTTGAATATTATTAAAGCAGATACATATTCTAGTCCATAACACCGGTTAACAAGATAATGCACCATACATGTCCATAAACGTATTGTTCTTTCTTGGAGAGTGTCAGGCTCGAGCCAGGATGGAACCATGGCAGGGCCTCTGAGTAAGAATATAATATCCCAAGCGCTGGGGGTGAGCAGGCAGATAGACACTGGAGGCTGTATAGGCACAATAAAGCTTGTATTGCAGATATAGCAAACAGTCTTACAAAGCCCAGGTAGCAACACAAAATACACAGGCTGTGTAAATGGCAAGTGGATGGTGGGCCACGTAGTCTCTCTGGATCCACTTGGGGAGAAACAGGAGCCTTTGGCAACAATGAGGGAGCTCTCAGGACCTCTGACAACTGGGTAAGGGAACAACCCAAAATGGAAGAGTGAGGTTAGGAGGGCGTGATCAGGTTATTTGCAAAACTCAGGATCTGGCACAGGAGTTAACCCTTGACTGGACGCAGACAGGGAGTGCATGGAAATCCAGATTGACCACAGCAGGCTCCCAGGTCTGGGGCATGACAGTATCCCCCTCCTTATAAGGTGCACTCCCGGCACCTAGGGCAATGACAAGAATCAGAGGAGCAGCCCGGGGATACTACCACATATCAGAATCAGAGTCAGTGTGATCATAAATGTCCCCACGGGCAAGCAGGGCCTTTTCAAAGATTTCAAGGTCCTCTTTACGGAACAATGTTCCATTTGATGCCCAGACGCAGCCCTCAGGAGTAGGACTGTCCACAGGTGGCACGGGCATGAGGGGTCTGCAGGTGGCAACACCTGTGATGATGGGTGAAGGAACTGGCTCCTTAGCTGCCAGGCGTTGCTCATACACAGCAAGTTCAGAGTCTGGCACAATGAAGCCATCAGAGGCTATAGAAAGAGTCTGGACTTGGTCTGGTGGGCTTAGTGGAGTCCTTGAAGGTAGGGTGTCACAGCTGTATAACCTCGGAATAACCGCAGGTCTCTTGAGCAGGACCCCAATTTGTCGCCCAGGACCACCATGGGGATGCTTGGCCGTCTGGAGGGTCATAGTAGGGGCTACCAGGATTGGAGCAACCTCCATGGGTTTCAGAGGTTCTTGGTCTGTGGGTAAGGCGGGCTCCACATCCATGGTTTCTGCTTCAGCGGGCTCCGTAGGCAGGGTCTCTGCCCTGTACTCAGAGAGTACTGTGGAAGACTCATCGATGGAGTCTTCCACAGTACTCTCCTCTTCTGAGGAGACATCACTAAATGCAGGCCTCTTGGGTACAGGGACCTGGCAAGGACTGGCAACAGCTGGAGGCTTGCGAGAACTGGCAATGGCTGGAGGCCTGCGAGAGCTGGCAACGGCTGGAGTCTGGCGTGGCACAGTAGCGGCTGGAGTCTGACGTGGGACAGTAGTGGCTGGAGTCTGGTGTGGCACAGTAACGACTGGAGTCTGGCATGGCACAGTAGCGGCTGGAGTCTGGCGTGGCTTGGCAGGTCTGATGGGACAGAGATCAATTTTGTGCAGATCCGACCCACAGTAGAAGCATAGATTCAGTCTCCTACGCCTTTCTTTCTGTGTCTCTACAGAAGGTGCTTGTGCTCTGCATTCAGGTGGAGAGCTAGTAAACTCAGCTGGTTGCTGTGATGCTCTGCTCACTGGTGATGGCCTAACAGGGCCAGGTGTGGTAGGAAACAAGTCCACTAAATTCCATACATCCTCTACCACAAGGAGCAGCTGATATACAATGTCCTCCAGTGCAGGTTTGACCCCCATGGACCTGGTATTTGGCTCTTCGATTATGTCAGACTCGCGCCAGGATGGAACCATGGCAGGGCCTCTGAGTAAGAATATAATATCCCAAGCCCTGGGGGTGAGCAGGCAGACAGACACTGGAGGCTGTATAGGCACAATAAAGCTTGTATTGCAGATATAGCAAACAGTCTTACAAAGCACAGGTAGCAACACAAAATACACAGGCAGTGTAAATGGCAAGTGGATGGTGGGCCACGTAGTCTCTCTGGATCCACTTGAGGAGAAACAGGAGCCTTTGGCTTGATTGTAGGTCACCCTCTTAGAGAGCTTGAGGGTTAGAAGCCACTTGAAAGTCTCTAGACCCACTGGATAGTGGGCCACATAGTAAATGTCCAGCAAGCAGGAACCAGGAGGACTTGAATAAGGCAAACAAAGCGAGGATGACATACACTGGTAGCACAGCAGAGCAGCATAAATAAAAAACTGGAAACCAAACAATGAGGGAGCTCTCAGGACCTCTGACAACTGGGTAAGGGAACAAACCAAAATGGAAGAGCGAGGTTAGGAGGGCGTGATCAGGTTATTTGCAAAACTCAGGATCTGGCACAGGAGTTAACTCTTGACTGGACGCAGACAGGGAGTGCATGGAAATCCAGACTGACCACAGCAGGCTCCCAGGACTGGGGCATGACAGAGAGTATACCCTTTTTATGAGCGTGTTGGTGTAACGTTGGGAGCTTCCAGCCCTACCTGTGTGCTTGAGGGCAGCATGTCTGATGCTGCTCGCTGACCAAAGCCCGGTTTAAATGGAGACAGGCAGGGAGGTGGTTGCAAGAGGCGCGGCTTGAGTGGGGGGCGTGGCCTGGTGAAGGTCTTTAAAAACCCTCAGTGTATTCTCAGCAGTTGCCAGATCGTGGTTATCCATACCTGAGCTCCTTGTACCTGACTGCTATATTGAATTAACCCGTTAATTGACCTCTGCTTGTTTCTGACTATTCTGCCTTCTGTTGCCCTAGACCATTTTCTTGTACTACGCTACTGCTCTGATATCGACCCGGCTATTCCATTTGACCATTCTGAACTCTGTATTCCTGATTCTGGCTCGGCTGACTACTGCCCGTGTTGTTAACCCTTTCTGTCTAGCTAGTTTACCTGGCCAATTCTAAGGACCAGACAGTTAGATCTTTCACGGCTACTCTGTTGGTAGCTTCTGGGTTCTGTGGAGTGTGGGGCGTTAAGTACTGCGTGGTGGGATCTGGGAACCGTGACAGTTGGTATATTCTCAATAGTGCTATAAAAATAGAAGAAAGAAACCAAAATTGCGCAACACATCAATTCAATGGTGTAAACAAATATAAATGCCAATATCGAACTCACATTCTATAGAGCCTATATCCGGCTCTGGGATGAATCTCTTTATGGGCCTTTAATTTTTCAGGTGCCCATTAACCCCTTGGTGACTCCTTTCCAGCAGATCTCCCATATTTCTGAGCCCCTATTGGCTCTAAGAATAGCGCATAGGAATTATAAGGAAATTCCCTTAACCTTCTTTTAATCAGGATAGCAGGAAACAGCGATAGTTAAAACCATTTATTATAAACAAAACATTAAAGCATAGCTACCCGAACGCGTTTCGCTCAAAAGGCTTCTTCAGCTGGTATCACTTGTCTCTTCTCTGCTGTCTCCTTATATACTGTTGTTCAAAAAAGTCTCATTAAGACCTTAAAACGTTCAATTAAAAACTATTTAAAACACATGTGTAAAATTGCCGATTCGCCATCTTGGCGCATGCTTAGCTGCGCCGCCAACCAGCGTGAAGCTGGGCATGCGCCAAGATGGCGAATCGGCGATTTTACATGTGTTTTAATTTTTTTTAAATTATTATTATGCTTTAATGTTTTGTTTATAATAAATGGTTTTAACTATCGCGGTTTCCTGCTATCCTGATAAAAGAAGGTTATGGGAATTTCCTTATAATTCCTATGCGCTATTCTTAGAGCCAATAGGGGCTCAGAAATATGAGAGAGCTGCTGGAAAGAAGGAGTCACCGGGGGTTAATGGGCCCCTTAAAAATTACTAAAGGCCTATAAAGAGATTCACCCCAGAGCCGGATATAGGCTCTATAGAATGTGAGTTCGATATTGGCATTCATATTTTTTCACACCATTGAATTGATGTATTGCGCAATTTTGGTTTCTTTCTTCTATTTTTATAGCACTATTGAGAATATACCAACGCGCTCAAAAAAAGGGTGTACTCTCCAAGAAAGAACAATACGTTTATGGACATGTATGGTGCATTATCTTGTTAACCGGGAACTAATTTGTATACCGGCGCTAAGTTATTTGTTTGTTCATTCATTATTTAAGGTTGTTAGAGGAACCTCCATATATAACGTTGAGCGAGGTAAGATGTATACACTATTCTAGTGGGCACTTCACTCTGGTCATTAAAATGTACATTAGGGTTTAGATAAGTAAGGTATTACAAATTATGGTCAGGACATGCAAGCCAATATTTTAGCACCTAATAAAAGCTGGTGTTAAATGATTCTGGAAATGCAAATCATTTAACACCCCCTAAATCCCCACCCTAAAAATCCCATACCTGCCTCTCATCCCACTGCAAGAAGGGTGGCCTGATCCGCCGCTTTTTCTGCCAGCCGGCAAGGTGAGACTGGGAATAAATAGTTCCCAGACTCCGTCTGTGATCAGTCTGCGGCGTTATGCTGCACGATTTCGCGTTAATAAGATTGCGTAGGGCTCACAGCCTGAGAGTGCCACCCTCCATGGAGTCCTATGGACTCCAGTAGGTGATACTTGCGGCGTCACAGAAGTGCTACTGCAAGTATCTTTGAAGTTGGCACTGCTTTCCAGGGCAAGGTGCTAAGCCTGCCCCGGCATATCACGTTAACATGGAGACACTATGGGAAAACCTGCAGGTGCAGATTTTTCCACGCTAGTGTCTCCATGTTAGCGATAAGGATGGAATAGTGCCCATAGTCTATGGAGTTAAGTTTACAACAGTTCTGGTTAAGTTGGCACCAACTTTGGAATATTGTCCAGTGTCTGTAACCTACTCCATTTTGATAAATTTGCTAAATAGATGAAAAATTCATTCTCTCAAATATTTATAGGATAAGGTTTGCAAATACAAGGGAAATTTATTAGGTTATCCTAATTTCCCAATAGTGTACTTCTATAACAACAAGTCTTTAGACAGATGGAGTGGTGATCAATGTTCCCTCTAATTTTTGGGGGTCGTGAGCGCACCAGATTTTTCATGAGCAACAATATTTTCGTCATGAGCGCTTATTGACTATGGTAACCAATAGTTGGTTTTTTAAAAGTAGCGCAATTGATCGTACGTGTAAGGCTAGGGTCAGACTGAGGCAGTGCGAACGCGCGTGCAGGCGCACTTAATCACGGCCGCACTAGCAGCAAATGCCGGGCAATGACGGCCAATATACGATGTACGGTCGCACAAAAGTCCGGCTGCGCAACGCAAGTGGAAAATTAACGCATTTTTTCGAGAACGTTAAACTGCTAGTACAGACGTACAGAGTGCGCTGCGTCCGCTAGCGGCGTGTGTGCGTGAATTGGAGATGTCAGACGCTACTAATGTCCAGCCAACATAACGTCCAGATGCACAAAGTGTTTTATTGATGATCCGTACAAAATCACGGACGAAAAATGCGCATCGTATGACCGCTATCGCGTACTCCGTGAAAAAATACGTCCATTCGTTCGAACGCACTTTTTCACGGACAACGTGAAAATGCGTTCGTCTGACCCTAGCCTAAGTGAAAACTGTTCAAAGCTAAAACGAAGCAACCAGATGATTTGATAAAACTTATATCTGAATGAATGTATATTTATATTTTCTAACTCATGTGAGAAAAGAAAAGGAAAAACTTCCATCAATTAAGGTACATGAGACTTCTACAAATATCAGTCCTATCATTTATAAGAGTCTGATAACCTATATTTACCTAGATTTGTTCACGTCTGTCACCACTGGGATTTTTCCCTGCTTTTTTAGACAGCTAAACCAGATTTCCCTGCTTTTTTAGACAGCTAAACCAGAGATTTCCCTGCTTTTTTAGACAGTTAAACCACTGGATTTTTCCCTGCTTTTTTAGACAGTTAAACCACTGGGATTTTTCCCTGCTTTTTTAGACAGCTAAACCAGATTTCCCTGCTTTTTTAGACAGCTAAACCAGAGATTTCCCCGCTTTTTTAGACAGTTAAACCACTGGGATTTTTCCCTGCTTTTTTAGACAGCTAAACCACTGAGATTTCCCTGCTTTTTTAGACAGCTAAACCAGATTTCCCTGCTTTTTTAGACAGCTAAACCACTGAGATTTTCCCCTGCTTTTTTAGACAGTTAAACCACTGGGATTTTTCCCTGCTTTTTTAGACAGTTAAACCACTGGGATTTTTCCCTGCTTTTTTAGACAGCTAAACCAGATTTCCCTGCTTTTTTAGACAGCTAAACCAGAGATTTCCCTACTTTTTTAGACAGTTAAACCACTGGGATTTTTCCCTGCTTTTTTAGACAGCTAAACCAGATTTCCCTGCTCTTTTTTAGACAGCTAAACCAGAGATTTCCCTGCTTTTTTAGACAGCTAAACCAGATTTCCCTGCTTTTTTAGACAGCTAAACCACTGAGATTTTTCCCTGCTTTTTTAGACAGCTAAACCACTGAGATTTTCCTCTTGCTTTTTTAGACAGCTAAACCAGATTTCCCTGCTTTTTTAGACAGCTAAACCACTGAGATTTCCCTGCTTTTTTAGACAGCTATACCAGATTTCCCTGCTTTTTTAGACAGCTAAACCACTGAGATTTTTCCCTGCTTTTTTAGACAGCTAAGCCAGATTTCCCTGCTTTTTTATACAGCTAAGGCTAGGGTCAGACTGAGGCAGTGCGAACGCGCGTGCAGGCGCACTTAATTACGGCCGCACTAGCAGCAGATGCCGGGCAATGACGGCCAATATACGATGTACGGTCGCACAAAAGTCCGGCTGCGCAACGCAAGTGGAAAATGAACGCATTTTTTCGAGAACGTTAAACCACTAGTACTGACGTACAGAGTGCGCTGCGCCCGCTAGCGGCGTGTGTGCGTGAATTGGAGACATCAGACGCTGCTAATGTCCGGCCAACATAACGTCCAGATGCAAGAAGTGTTTTATTGATGATCCGTACAAAATCACGGATGAAACTGCGCATAGTATGACCGCTATTGCGTATTCCGTGAAAAAATACGTCCATTCTTCGAACGCACATTTTCACGGACAACGTGAAAAATGCGTTAGTCTGACCCTAGCCTAAACCAGAGATTTCCCTGCTTTTTTAGACAGCTAAACCACTGAGATTTTCCCCTGCTTTTTTAGACAGCTAAGCCAGAGATTTCCCTGCAGCGTTAGAGAAGCACAGCCGCGGTGAGATGCTGACAGCGCGGGAGAACGGGCGCGCGCAGAGTATTTATGCTCTGCCCCCTGTACGTGCGTTCCGGCGTGACGTCATCATCGCGCCGGAACGCAGGTACGTGTTCAGCTGCGCGACGAAGAGCTCCCCCGGAACTTCCCCGTCGCGCAGCGCCTACAGCCTGTAAGTTACAGGCGCCGGACAGAGCGCTCTGTAACTTACAGCCTGAGCAGGACGTTCCGGCGCCCACTTTCTACGCGGGTCGGCCACCCCTGGTATAGAGCCTCGCGGGTTGGCCACCCCTGCACTAATTTGTGCGCGCATAAATACACGTTGTGCGCGCTGTCATTGCATTCTGTGCGCGCGCGCGCACGCGCGCACGTTAGAGGGAACACTGGACTGGTGATCCTTCTTCACAAACAATAATCTTTTGTAGTGTTACCTGTCACACTCACAGCCCCGCAGGAATTTGATGCCTTAAATTCTCAGAATTCTTTCAATGCAATAGATGGCCAGGAAATCATGGTAGTTGTAATTCAGAAATATCTGGGGGGTGGAATTTGACAGACCTGTCATACAGGATGCATTTTGGGCCTCCACGAGCACATCCAGTCTGAAGCAATCGCAATGATAAATGCCTATACTCTGGTGACTCCACATTCAGGATTCTGGACCTAGCTATCACCCCAAATAACTACTTGTGCAACCTACTGAAAAGCTTATTGTTGATTTCAATGCTATAGTGAAGTGGAAATAGGCTGGAAGACGGCCGCCATTGTACACAGGCGGCCATCTTGTTCAGAATATTGGTTCACTTGTATATAACTAGACAGGTTTGTAGCTGAAACTAGAATGAGGTATACGTAGAAATTTAGGAATGTGTTTAGATTAGCAGAAAAGCAATTAAAGCTTGATGAAAGATCTCTGCTGTTCCTGGCACGGAGGAGAAAAGCGAAGTAGATCCTCCAAGGTCGTTGGGGCCCGCAGAAAGACAAAGGAGTAGAGATCAGGCCAGGTGCCATCTGTAACAAGTGATTGTAGGCGCAAGGGAGGAGGGCGCAGCCCGGAACAGTAAGAGCAATTAATTTTGATTTACTGAAACTAACACAAAGTTTGCCAATTTACAGCCAATTAATGAAATGTCTTTGTATTAGCCAAAGGGAGGTATTAATCCACGTGGGGTGGAATAAAGTGTCATTGGGAGGTGGGCTAACTGGGATGTACCTAATTACGTATTTTTGGGTATAAGATCCCTTGCACGGGTGAAAGGGGGGCTCACTCTTTGCGATTCAATCCTGTGTGGGCACTTGTGTGACGACACAATAAAGTTTGCCTTTCCTGAAGAGACTCGTGTTCTGACAATCCTTACTTGTGCCCGGTCCGGCGCCGTCTTGAAAGTGAATCTGTTTTTGTCCGCCTACATTTTTGGGGGCATCGTGAGCCGGGATACGGGCCCTTTCCGGGCACACAGTAACGGGCTGCTGTGAACACAGTGCAGTGCTTGACTGCAGCGGGTGCGAGAATCCCGATGGTTGGGCGTCCGTTGAAGGTGAGCTGACATCTGCAGGCGCCAAGCAGGATTTCCTGTTCAGTGGACCTCGTCTCGTCCCAAACGGACCCCTAACCCGGGACAACACCGAGTCTGAGGAAACAGCAAGCAGCGCCGGCGATAGGTAACGTGTCTTCTATGTTTTGTATGTCTAAAGGAGATACCGGTATCTAAGGGAAACGTCCGACTGAGATAGACGGATAAGAGGATGCGATGGCCACCATCCTATTGGCATATCTAGCCCGCCGCTGATAGCACTGACATTGAAGGAGCCAGAGTGGCTAGCGGGTGTCTGGATTCGGGGGAATTGAATGCCAATCAAAGGGTAGTTCTGTAAGTGAGGGAGAAGGTAACCACGTGGAGTTGCATAAGTCAGTAGTCAGTGTTTGTAAATAGAGCTTCACCACGTGGGTAAAAGAAAAAGGAGGAGGGATTTTCTGTGACTGGGCTGAGAGCCTGAGTCAGTGCTAGTGTGCACGTCGTGTAGTGAAAAGGGCTCATAGTGGAGCCAGCGGTAGCTGCAGAGATAGTGGTGCTGAGTGGGTAGATTATCCATAAGGCAGATTGGAATTGCAGATGGAAGTATAGATAAGGAACGGGGTGCACATAATCACACGCAGTCAAGAGTTAGAGTTCAAATTACGGGGTATAAGGAGCCACAGAGGAGGGACTGAGTAGTACCCTTGGCTAGTAGAAAGAGTTGAAGTGCCTATGTTCTGTTGTTCTGTTATGTGATGAAAGCATCTGATACGGTATGTGTTGTGAATGAATTGACTCGAGTGCTGTGAATGAACGTGCGCCTACTCGCTCCGCGAGGAAGCAAATACGAGATTTGACCCCGAACGTACGGTTCCGGCTCAGGCGACTGCAGACGGCTACTGAAGGGGGAAGCGCCTGTAGATACGAAGGAATTGTTGACTGAAGTATCAGACTGTAGATTTTAACTGTTGTTGAAATAATATATCTGTATTGCAAAGAGTACTATTTTCAAGAGTAATAATGGGTAACGGGTCATCTAAGCCCAAGAAGGTGAAGGAGGGTGAGACGCCCCTAGAATATATGGTGCGGAATTTCGAAGCTTTATATAAAACGCATGATTATGGTGTAGAATTGACAAAAGAGAAGTTAAAAGTAATGTGTACAGTTGTGTGGCCGTTATTAGTCCCAGGATGGCCAGAGCAGGGGTCAATGGACCCGGAGTTGGTACAGAAGGTACATTCCCAAGTCACAGAGCAGTACGGACATCCTGAACAATACCCGTATATAGATATATGGAGATATTGTATTAAAAACAAGAGTCATTTTATAATGATAGCGGGGAGAAATAAGAAGCAGGACCCCCAAAATAATGGAGAGAGAGAGAGGTGTTAGTAGAACAACCGGAAGAGAGTGATGTTTTACCCCCGTCCTATCCATCATGTTATGGGGCAGCTAGGAAAGTTTTGAGTGCCGCGGTTGCGCGGACGGAGAGGGGGGAGCGGGCAGCTGCTGTGTCTCGGTCAGCTCCCTCTGCTCCGTCCTGTGTGACTGAGGAAAAAGAGCAGGGCGCAGCGAGTGGAGGAGATAGAGAGGCTCCACCAGGAAAGATTGAGATGCCCGATGGGAGCATATATAAATTAATTAATATTCTACGGAGTGAGATGATTGCGGTGCTGTATGGCTTGTGTGTGTGATTCGGACTGATTTTGTCCGATTGTGTTTATAATTGATCTATTAAACTAAAGTAGGAATGACTGAGAGGTTGTGAGATTGGGCTTTGTACTGGGGTTTTCTTTCCTCTCTCCTCTCTTCCCTGGTGTATAGGCCCCCTCCTTTCTGACAGACTGTTTGAAAGGGCGAAAGAGGAGGGAGTCACTTTTTTTTTTTTTTTTGCTCTCTGATAGCTGGAAAGAATAACCCTTTGTGTATCTGTGCAGCGAATTCAAAGTAAAGAAAAATAGAGAAAAAAAAAAAAAGGATTACTACAATAGAATATTTGTCTGAAGTCTGTTGAGTGCAAGATAAATGTTTACATTCTGTGTTAATATTATTCCGAAAGTTTTAGTTTTGTTCAGAGCTAAAATTAAATTGAAATATATGAGACGGTTAGAAAATTAATATTAAAAGAAAAAAAAAATTCGAGAAATAATTAAAGTAGTTTTTTCTTTACTGTTTCTAAAAAGTATGTTTTTGTTTAATTTTTGATGGAATAGTTATTTTATTGTTATGAGATGTTAGGAATGGTCTTATGACAATGGAATAATTTATTTTTTTCAGATGTGGTATTAAGAGTCTGTTTTGGGCTACGGGAAAAGATCTCTAAAAATATTGTTTATACAATGTGTATATGTATATGCCCGAATGTCCCATCCAACTCCTGGGGCGGGATATCTTTTGCAAATTGCAAGCCCAAATTATGTTTTTTCCCGGGGGTCACGCTCAATTAGACCTGCCGGAGAGTGGCGGCTCTGCTCGGCAGCATATTCCAGCCAGTCCGCACAATCCACAATCTGTGAAAATCGCAGTAGTTATGTCAAAGGAGGAAGAATGGCGCACGGCACCTACTCTGTCTGCCACGCCGGATCCGCACGCACTACTCCTTGGAATTCCTGAGGTGGGGGCGGAGGAAAACCCGCCCAGATGAGTTGAATCACAGACCGGCGCAACACCGGTGGCTCTAAGACAATATTATATTCCAAAGAAAGCCAAGCAGAATATACAGATATATTTACAGAGATTTAAAGATCACGGCATATTAAAATTCTGCGTGTCACCATGGAACACACCCCTATTGCCAGTCTTGAAAGAGAGGACACAAGAGTATCGCCCTGTCCAAGATTTATGAGCTGTCAACGAGACCACAGTAACATTACACCCTGTGGTTCCTAATCTATACAATTTACTGGCGTTAATTCCCGGAGATACACAATATTACACAGTGCTTGATTTAAAAGACGCTTTTTTTTGCATCCGTCTGGCTCCAGCAAGCCAGCCCCTTTTTGCATTTCAGTGAGAAAAGTCTACCACGGGGGCGCGCTATCAAATGACGTGGACGCGCCTCCCTCAAAGTTTCAAAAAAAATAAAAAATTCGCCCACGATTTTCAGGTGCGCGCTTAGCCAAGATCTCCTCGCCTTCAACGCTCAGCCAGACAAAGTAGTGTTACTACAATATGTTGATGATTTATTACTGGCTTCCCCCACAGAAAAAGACTGTTTATCCGCCACAAAAGCTTTGCTACATCTGCTAAGCCAAGCAGGTTACAAAGTTTCTAAAAAGAAAGCACAAATATGTAAACGCAGTGTAAAATATCTGGGCTTCCAGTTAACAGGTACCAAATGTGCACTGGGGGCAGAAAGAAAAGAAGCAGTGTGCCACATACCCCAACCAAAGACCAGGAGGCAAGTCCGTGAGTTCCTGGGAGCTGCAGGCTTCTGCCGCCTGTGGATCCCCAACTTCGCAGATAGTGCCAAGCCGCTTCATCAGGCCACGAAGGGGGGGGGGCAAGATCCCTTTTTCATTGGAAACAAGAGCAAACAGCAACAGGAGTATTGGTCCAGACTTTTGTCTCATGACTGAGGCCTGTGGCCTACCTCTCCAAGCAACTCGACCCTGTGGCCTGCGGCCTACCCCCATGCCTGAAAGCAGTGGCTGCCACTGCAATGCTGATAGCAGAAGCAGACAAGCTGACCCTTGGACAGGTTCTTCATGTCAAGGTGCCCCACGCTGTCAAGGCTCTGCTGAATGTCAAAGGAGGTTGCTGGTTCAGCAACAGCCGGATGACGAAGTACCAAGCCATGATGTGTGAAAATCCACGGGTTCATTTGGACCTCATCGCTACCTTAAACCCTGCTACTTTACTGCCTGACTGTGAAGAGGATCCAGATCATGAATGCCTCCAAGTTATGGAAGAAGTGTTCAGTAGCAGGCCAGATTTGAAAGACGTACCCCTAGACAAATACGACCTACAGCTATTCACTGATGGTAGCAGCTATATGGATGATGGGATGAAAGTCTCCGGCTATGCAGTAGTCTCAACAGAAGAAGTCATCGAAGCAAAGCCACTGCCAGGCCATACATCTGCACAATTGGCTGAAATAACAGCTTTAACCAGAGCCCTTGAAATTTCTGAAGGAAAAAAAGTAAATATCTATACAGATTCCAAGTACGCTTTCATGACAGTCCATGCACATGGTGCACTCTATAAAGAAAGAGGCCTACTCACGTCTTCAGAACAACAAATTAAATATGCGGCTGAAATCGCGGCCCTCCTGGAAGCAGTGTGGAAACCAAGTGCTGTCAGTATCATGCACTGTCGTGGCCACCAAAAAGGCCGTGATGAAATTCCAAAAGGTAACGGACGCGCAGACCAAGCCGCAAAAGCAGCTGCAAAACCACCACCGCCAGCAGAAGACCAAGCTAAAGTATTGATCTGCAAGCAAGAACCGCAATCCTCTATGCCAAATTACGAGTTCTACATAAATTTGAGAAAGTTTGAACCCCACGGCAAGTTCATTGCAATAATATTGCACAAATGGCAAGATGATTATGAACTATTAGAACTCAATTATGATTATATTCAATGGCTTTTCCCAACTCGGACACAAGGCCGAAATTTCTACTCTACTCCCCTAAATCCGCAGGAGACACGCCTAATGGTTAACACCTCAGAAGTTCAGCAAAGACTGCGCAGAGCCTACAACATGATGCTGAAATTCTTCGGCGTAAAAATAGTGGGGGAGGAGGAAGACAAAGAAATAACCGAAGTTGAATGAGCAGAAAATTTCGCGTCACGTTTTGAAAATTTGACAATCAATCCTCACAATAATCTACGGATCACACGAATACTGCACAGTCTGGGAGAATTGGGAGCAGAAGAATATCAAGTCCCACTGGTGAGGTTCTTCCTCAAGGAGATCCTTATCAAGAACAGACTGCCAAGAATGAAGAAAAGTGCAATGAACTTTTTCATACCAGCAGTAAGAGATTCACAAGACAGACAAAATTTGTTATTTTTCGCATGGCGATACTATTTCCAAAAGTATCCAGAACTGTTTGCAACAACTTGCCCGGCTACTGGGCATCACCTGGAAGCTACATACCGCCTACAGGCCCCAAAGTTCGGGAAAAGTTGAAAGAATGAACCGTACCCTAAAGACTTTGATGTCCAAACTGTGCCAAGAGACGTCACTAGGCTGGTTGGACTTGCTGCCGATAGTCCTTTTGCACATTAGGTGCAGACCAACCCCCCAATTGAAGCTAAGTCCGTACGAACTTATGTTTGGACGGCCAACCCCTCTAATTAATGGACTAAGGGGGGACCTTCGGGCATTGGGAGAAACTAAACTAAATGATCAGGTAGTAATGCTGGGTAAATCAATGCAGAAATTAAATACTTGGGTGGGGGATAATATACCGCATTTTCTGTATCCTTCACTGCATAAGTATTGTCCGGGTGACTCAGTATGGGTAAAAGAGTGGAAAAATGATCCACTAGGTCCAAAATGGAGAGGTCTTTATTTTGTCCTTATCAACCCCCACAGCAGTAAAGGTTGCCGAGGTGGTCCCGTGGATACATCACTCCAGAGTGAAAGCAGCTGCAGCCAGTCCTGAACCAGCATGGAAGGTCGTTACCAACGAGACCAACCGCTGAGGCTGAAGCTGACAAAGACCACAGCCATGAGCACCTAAATGATCCTAACCCAGATAATACAGAGGATCAACAAGTGGGTGTTTTGATGGGCACAGGTCCTGACCACCCGCCAATGGGGGATACCCACAGGGTGCTTTTTAGGGGCCCGGCCCCCACCCTTGATCATCCAGAAATGTTTTTTACTTTTGAAATTCCGGTGGGGAGGGATTGGGTTTATGTGACTGTGAAAAGAATTGCCCAAGGAATTCTGACATTCGGGGCATTTGTGGTGCTGATTTTATATCTTGCTAATTTGATTTATGGACTCTCGCGTGGAGCAGGCCCTAATTGTACGGGCAATGTGGGGAAAGTGAATATTTCCATATCTGGAATGGTACGCACCCGGTGATGGAGAACCGTACCATGTGGAGACAAAAACGAGAGGCGCTATCTGGAACCAACCCAAGAGGACATTTACTTGTGCAATTCAAATATGACTATGCTAAAAAGTCTGGGCAAACCGCATGCTGGGTGTGTAGTAGACTGCACCCAGAGACAATTCATATACCATTTGCCTCTGTTCCAATGAATTTGAGTATGTTTGTATCAGGGAATGTCACAATACATGCTGTCGATGCACCAAGGGAAAAGACAGAATCAGTTAGTCCCGGGTACCCCATAATAGGACCAGTGTATCCACCAGAATGGTGTTTTCAACTAGGACCAGATAAAGAAATAAATAACGAGGGTGGGTTATGTAACTCAAGTCAGTTCAACTGGACATCATACATTTACATATTCAAAACAGGACAAAAGGCGAATTATTTATACATACGATGCAGGCAATTCACTAGAGACCAAGAGGCGGTGATTGGGAATGTGACCAATGGGAGGCAGGGTGCAGTGGATATGATGAGACGGCTGAGACACCTTGCGATAGAGATATCAAAGGGAACACTACATTCATCACCATTTATAGTGAAAGGAGGGTACCAGGTGTGCTGTGAAAGGGTGTGTTACACATGGGTACCACCAACAATAACGGGAATGTGTTATTTGGCTAAGCTGGTCCCAATCCAGAGACTAAGAGGAGAAGACACAAACACAGACACAGAACTACACCCTAGGTACCCACTGGTGTTTGAAAGACCAAAGAGAGAATTGTTCGCGAAGATGAATCGAATATGGACATGGTTGCCAGCATGGACTGGATGGGGAGGAGAGATGATGAGGAGATTGAATAGCTATGTCAATTTGATGGATGAGATTCTGAATAGAACCAGTATGGATATCCAGCTGCTGAATCTGGAAATGCGTGAGTTACGAAAGGTGCAGATGATACATGATATGGCGCTTGAGCAGATCAGTGCGGCCTTGAATGGATTGTGTGAAATGACAATGCACTATGAATGTTGCACCTTCATCAGAAACACTACACATGAAGTCCCAGATTATTACCAGGTAATTCAAGATCACCAAGAGAAGGTAGCACAGTTGCAGGGTATAGCCAGGAGGATTGCTGCCGAAGGCTGGAATCCGCTCCGTGGGTTTGGAGCAATGGGAGAATGGTTTGGTTCCATCTTGAGATTTATCTCACGGATTGGATCCATGATACTCATGATAGTGGTGATCTTGATCATAGGGATACTGATATACCGCATAGGGCTATGTTTATGGCCACTGTGCAAAACAGCACTGACATCTACACAAACACAGAAGATACCACTGATAATCCCACAGGGTATGTTCCCAGTGAAAGAAACCCCCCCAGTACAAGGAGTTTCAGAATAGTGGAGTGTAATGGCTACAAGTGCCAGGAAAAGATCCTGACACTTGAGCCAAGGGGGGAATGAAGTGGAAATAGGCTGGAAGACGGCCGCCATTGTACACAGGCGGCCATCTTGTTCAGAATATTGGTTCACTTGTATATAACTAGACAGGTTTGTAGCTGAAACTAGAATGAGGTATACGTAGAAATTTAGGAATGTTTAGATTAGCAGAAAAGCAATTAAAGCTTGATGAAAGATCTCTGCTGTTCCTGGCACGGAGGAGAAAAGCGAAGTAGATCCTCCAAGGTCGTTGGGGCCCGCAGAAAGACAAAGGAGTAGAGATCAGGCCAGGTGCCATCTGTAACAAGTGATTGTAGGCGCAAGGGAGGAGGGCGCAGCCCGGAACAGTAAGAGCAATTAATTTTGATTTACTGAAACTAACACAAAGTTTGCCAATTTACAGCCAATTAATGAAATGTCTTTGTATTAGCCAAAGGGAGGTATTAACCCACGTGGGGTGGAATAAAGTGTCATTGGGAGGTGGGCTAACTGGGATGTACCTAATTACGTATTTTTGGGTATAAGATCCCTTGCACGGGTGAAAGGGGGGGCTCACTCTTTGCGATTCAATCCTGTGTGGGCACTTGTGTGACGACACAATAAAGTTTGCCTTTCCTGAAGAGACTCGTGTTCTGACAATCCTTACTTGTGCCCGGTCCGGCGCCGTCTTGAAAGTGAATCTGTTTTTGTCCGCCTACAATAGTTACATGCCTCACACCAGAGA
Source organism: Leptobrachium leishanense (assembly GCA_009667805.1). Taxonomy (NCBI): domain Eukaryota; kingdom Metazoa; phylum Chordata; class Amphibia; order Anura; family Megophryidae; genus Leptobrachium; species Leptobrachium leishanense. The sequence continues at coordinate 168,870,186 of CM019063.1, read as the reverse complement.
GGACAGAGTGGGAAGGTAAATTTGAAATCACTGTAGAAAACCGGCTGGATGGAGTAGAGGTACCATCACTGCTCTATAACGTTAGAGACACAGGTTTGAATCCCAACAAGAGCACCTCTCCAGTAAGTGTCCTTGGGCAAGACACCTAAATAGTACATACTTGAATACCCAGTACATACTTGAAAACAAGAGAAATCTCAATGTATCTTTCCCAGTAAAATACTTTCTAAAAAACAGAATGTGTTACAGGCTGCTGTGCCATCTTCAATTCACAGTGGACAAACGTTCTCCTCCTTCCTCCAGCACCAGCCAGAGACATTTACTACCCATAGCAGTCTTCGGTAGTAAACTGTTGCTACAATACATCAATCTTTTCATGGCTGATCTGGAACAGAGGTTCCTGGACACTCATCCTCACAAACCACGCAAATATCTGTGATACATTGAGGATTTTTTCATCATATGGACAGAAGGAGAGGAATGCCTTCTAGACTTCCACAACGCATTCAATATGTTCCACCCATCTATCACAGTGTTAGCTTCCTGGACTATACAATATCAGCTGCCAATGGCACACTGCACTCATCTGTGTACAGAAAACCCACAGGCAGGCCCAGCTACCTCCACAAGGCCAGTTTACATCCAAACAAGGCATCATTTACAGCCAGGCCATCAGGTACCACCGAATCTGCTCTGACACTGGGGACATGGATAAACACCTCAGCAAACTGTCTGCATCATTTAAGCAGAAGGACTATAAGGAAAGGACAATTTCCAAGAGAATCAAATCAGCTTTGAAAACACCGCGCAAACAGCTGTTGCTCTACAAGGAAGAGAAAAAACACCACACAGATCCCTCTAGTTGTATCCTATAACCCGACTCGAGGGAATTCGCAAAATCATGGAAGATCAACAGCCACTGGTCACAGAGGACCCTGCACTCAAAGAAATACTCCCACAGCCCTATTTATTGGCATTCAAGCAACCCCAAACCTGAGGCAAAGACTGGTCCGCAGCAAACTCACTCAGGAACAGGACGACATACAGTCAGGTCCAGAAATATTGGGACATCAACACAATTCTAACATATTCGGCTCTATACACCACCACAATGCAGTTGGAATGAAACAATCACAATGTGCTTTAACTGCAGACTGTCAGCTTTATTTTCAGGGTATGTACATCCAACTCAGGTGAACGGTGTAGGACTTACAGCAGTTTACAGATGTGCCTCCCACTTGCTAAGGGACCAAAGGTAATGGGACAATTGGCTTCTCAGTTGTTCCATGGCCAGGTGTGTGATATTCCCTCATTACCCCAATTACAATGTGCAGATAAAAGGCCCAGAGTTCATTTCAAGTGTGCTATTTGCATTTCGAATCTGTTGCTGTCAACTCTCAAGATGAGATCCAAAGAGCTGTCACTATCAGTGAAGCAAGCCATCATTAGGCTGAAGAAACAAAACAAACCCATCAGAGAGATAGCAAGAACATTAGGTGTGGCCAAAACAACTGTTTGCAACATTCTCAAAAAGAAGGCACGCACCGGTGAGCTCAGCAACACCAAAAGACCCGGGAGACCACGGAAAACAACTGTGGTGGATGACCGAAGAATTCTTTCCCTGGTGAAGAAAACACCCTTCACAAAAGTTGGCCAGATCAAGAACACTCTCCAGGAGGTAGGTGTATGTGTGTCAAAGTCAACAATCAAGAGAAGACTTCACCAGAGTGAATACAGAGGGTTCACCACAAGATGTAAACCATTGGTGAGCCTCAAAAACAGGAAGGCCAGATTAGAGTTTGCCAAACAACACCTAACAAAGCCTTCACAGTTCTGGAACAAGATCCTATGGACAGATGAGACCAAGATCAACTTGTACCAGAGTGATGGGAAGAGAAGAGTATAGAGAAGGAAAGGAACTGCTCATGATCCTAAGCATACCACTTCATCAGTGAAGCGTGGTGGTGGTAGTGTCATGGCGTGGGCATGTATGGCTGCCAATGGAACTGGTTCTCTCGTATTTATTGATGATGTGACTGCTGACAAAAGCAGCAGGATGAATTCTGAAGTGTTTCGGGCAATATTATCTGCTCACATTCAGCCAAATGCTGCAGAACTCATTGGACGGCGCTTCACAGTGCAGATGGACAATGACCCAAAGCATACTGCAAAAGCAACCAAAGAGTTTTTGAAGGGACAGAAGTGGAATGTTATGCAATGGCCAAGTCAATCACCTGACCTGAATCCCATTGAGCATGCATTTCACTTGCTGAAGACAAAACTGAAGGGAAAATGCCCCAAGAACAAGCAGGAACTGAAGACAGTTGCAGTAGAGGCCTGGCAGAGCATCACCAGGGATGAAACCCAGCATCTGGTGATGTCTATGCGTTCCAGACTTCAGGCTGTGATTGACTGCAAAGGATTTGCAACCAAGTATTAAGAAGGGAATGTTTGATTTATGATTATTATTATGTCCCATTACCTTTGGTCCCTTAACAAGTGGGAGGCACATCTGCAAACTGCTGTTAGTCCTACATCGTTCACCTGAGTTGGATATACATACCCTGAAATTAAAGCTGACAGTCTGCAGTTAAAGCACCTTTTGTTTGTTTCATTCCAACTCCATTGTGGTGGTGTATAGAGCCAAAGAGGTTATTTTATTTATTTATTTATTTATTTATAAAGGATTTTACTAGGAAGGATACATTGAGATTTCTCTCGTTTTCAAGTATGTCCTGGGTTCAAGAACATTGAGTGGTTACAGAAATACAAAGTTACAGTTACAAGTACTTATACAGCGCCAACAAATTCCATAGCAGACTTACATGATACATGAGGAAATAACCCTGGACATCAGATAACTGTCCAGGTTATATATCACTTTAAACAAAAAGCTCAGGCAGACATCCCATGAGCTTACACTCTAAGGGACTAGGGTAACAGAAACAAATGGGAGCAGAGGGAAGGTGAAACTGGTGGTCAGAGGGATTGCATGAAATGGACCATATTTTTTTGGGCTTAGTAAGGGTGATTAGGGAGAAAAGTGGAGACAGCTGGAAAGGATGCCTGAAATTAGGGACCAGCTCTGGGAGGGTGGGTTGGGGCAGCAGAGGGGAGGAATGGAGGTCACTCTGTGATGGAGAATGCTGAAAGTGAATGAGGTTTGTGATAATGCAGATAGCCCCAATTAAACAAACATGAGGGGGAGGAGGAGGATGAGGAGGGAGGAGGGAAACACAGATTTTTTTCTATCTGAAATGGAGGGAGATTCAAAATATTTCAAAAGACTAGTCAGAAAATAATAAATGCAGACATAAAAATACATTTGCAAGATCATGGCAGCCTGGGGTATGATGTCGTACGCCTTTGTTGAGATGGTGGATACCTTGAATGCTTGGTTCAGGGCAGCAGAGGGGAGGAATGGAGGTCACTCTGTGATGGAGAATGCTTGAATGCTTGGTTCAGGGCAGCAGAGCGGAGGAATGGAGGTCACTCTGTGATGGAGAATGCTTGAATGCTTGGTTCAGGGCAGCAGAGGGGAGGAATGGAGGTCACTCTGTGATGGAGAATGCTTGAATGCTTGGTTCAGGGCAGCAGAGGGGAGGAATGGAGGTCACTCTGTGATGGAGAATGCTTGAATGCTTGGTTCAGGGCAGCAGAGGGGAGGAATGGAGGTCACTCTGTGATGGAGAATGCTTGAATGCTTGGTTCAGGGCAGCAGAGTTGTGTCGATGTCCCAATATTTCTGGACCTGACTGTACTGAATGGGACCAAACACTGCAACAAATCACACTGCAAACTGTGCAAAAAACATAACTACCAGGGTCGCAGCGGTCACTCTTTCGACCAGGCTCTCAGCATTCCACCACCGGAATGGAGTGGGGGGGCAGGCAGTGGTGGCTCTTTAACCCCTTCCCGACCGCTGACGTACCCTGTACGTCCTGTGTTCGGGTCTCCCTTAGACCCGATGATGTACAGGGTACGTCAGCGGCGCCAAATCCCCCTCCCGCCCGATACTCACCTCCCTCGTCGGATCCCACGGCGATCTGACAGGGAGGAAGCCTGCCCATGTGATTTACATGGGCAGGCGAGGCTGATGACGTCGCCACGCTGCGTGGTGACGTCATCAGAAGGTGCCCCCATGTGTTTCAATGGAGGGGAGGGGGGGCTCCTTCAGAGCCCTCTATCTCCCCAACCATTGAAGCTAGGGAGATGCCGTTTGCACCGCTGGAGAGGGGAGAGCCTCCCCTTTCCAGCGGTGTATGGCATTAACCGTTTTGCCGCCGGATCACGTTGCGGCGCCAATTGGCGCCAAAACGCGATTCGAACCTGGAGGGGGGCTGACATCTTGGATGTCAGCCTAGCCTCCAGGTCCACCCCCACCCACTGACAACCTCACCATATGTGTGAGGATGTCAGTGGGCCAGTTAACCATCTAGCTGCCATGTAGAGATAAGGGGATCATGACCCTATGACCAGGTTTGGTTTAAAAAAAAAATAAAAATAATAAAAAAATTAAATAAAATAAAAAAATGTGTTTTTTTTTTTAAAATTTTTTGTCTGGGGGGGGTTTAATTAAATAGGACCTAGGCTGACATCTCAAAATAATTAGCACAAAATGGTCAGAATGAGCGCAGCGCACATAGGTGAACTGGCTCAGCAGTGAAAGGGTTAAAAGGTAAAAACATGTAAAAATTGGGTATTTCTATTCTCGGGATAAAATTTGGAAACTATTTAGCCGGGGTCTTTATTGGTGGTTGTAGCTTTAGGGGATTAAATTACGAAAAAGTGTGTTTTTACCATTTTTTTCATCATATTTCATATTTTTTTTATAGTAAATTATTGGATATGATGGAAATAATGGTATTTCTAGAAAGTCCATTTAATGGCGGGAAAAAGGGTGTATAATATGTGTGGGTTGAATAAACGAGTAAGAGGAAAATTTGACCTAAACCCTAACAGCGCAGAAACGTAAAAACAGCAGCGGTCACTAAAGGACGGATTTGTGTAAAACCGCCCGGTCACTAAGGGGTTAACCCTTTAAGGACCAAGGGTCTTTAAAGTCAATGCATTTATGATTGAACAGTTCTGTCATTGGTCCTTAAGGTGTTAATTAGGCAGCTTCGTATGGCTATCAATCATGAGTCTTACACTTCCTGGTGTCTCATTGCAGTGTCTGGTCACTCACTTGTGATCGCTCAAGTGTGATTTGTCAGTATCTTTCTTTTGAAACAAAATAGATATCCTGCACACTGTTGTCATAAAATAGTCACAAAAAGGGTGCTCATCTGCAAGAAGAACTCCAAGGTCCTATAACCAATCCACAATAAATCAAGATTGCACAATCATGAAATAATATGCCAAAAGTATAATAGAAATATCTTTATTAAATACTTTTGTTACTGATATTATATATTTTTGTAACAGTATCACAATGCCAAATGTTACATATACTTACAGCACACAACAGCAGCATATAGTAAGGCAGTCCCACATGCTGTCTCAGCAAAAATAAACACAAGGAAAACCAAATAGCTGAACCATATGAAATATGCAATATTAGGGAAAGCACAATGCAAAAAGCAGCCAAAACATAAAGTGGGTCGGTACAAACTGACTCCTGATAGCCTAGACAAGGTACCCCAACATTTCGGCAATCTTATCGCCTAGTATCCCTATTATATATCCATTAGCTAGAATTTAGTACTATGGTAATATTAATATAATAGGGATACTAGGCAATAGGTTATATTATTATTATTAGGTTTTGAAACCAGCAATTTTTGGATAATGCAGAAGAAGTGTGTACAGGTATTTTTGCTAAATGCCTTTTTGCAAAACATTGCAAAATGTTCTTAGTAAAAATTCAAAATTCTCTTGTGGGGGGCTTCATGGATTCCCTGCACAGGGGCCCTGATGTTTTTAGTTACGCCTCATGATATGGAGTGATCTTTCCTGGTATTTTGTATCAAATGTCTTAGATGCACCCACTGTTGTTGCTAGTTTTGTTTGAATGCAACCTTTCTGCTGTTGTGTGTACATATATATATATATATCCAACGGTTTCTGCAGTGCTTTACAATAACCAATAGGAATGCGATAAAATTAAAACACACACATGAACAGTAAAAAGAGTTTCCTACTGTTTAAGCACCAGGAGAAACTCAGCAAGTCGGAGAATAAGCATATGGCTAGAGGTGCACTAGCAGCCGTCAGGCACCTTGCACAAAGTTGGAATCAAGCCACCTTACTATGTTTTCCAGAACTAAAGGATATGGAAAGATCATAGCCCAACTCTATAGCTCTACACTTATAGTAAAGTGTGGTCACCCTGGTTGGTGAATATTACACAACCCTGAACGTATGTACTTATCCCCTGGAACAATTTCCCCATCCCTTTTAATTCTTTGGGAAACCAGTGAATTAATTTTATTCAACCTTTTTGGCATTGTTCTACTACAATTTCCATCTTCCTGCTTCCCTGAAAGTGTATAATTTTATGTCTAATTGATGACAGGGTTTGCTTTACATTACTGCTGTTTTATTTCCTGTCGGGGGGCTGTATTATTATTATTATTCTTTATTTATAAAGCGCCAGCATATTCCGCAGCTGTACTACAATTACTGCATATTGTCATATATTTCTGCTATTCTAAGTGTTGCTGAAACCTGAGTACATTTCAAGTTGTAGATGTAACTTCTAAAAAGTTTTATAAATAACGATTTAAAAACAATAAGTATTTGTATAAAGTAAAAAAAAAAATATATCCAATCAATCTACCACATGGTTCATGTACGTCACAGTGTCAGTTACATGCCATGATTTCCAAGACGGCAGGATAATAAAATCATATCATTTGTAAAATGTAATCTCTGTTCATGTTACAGTTCTGTTTGACAAGTCAATAATAATTTGTATAAATTGATTTACAGATTCATGCCTTGCACAAACGTATTGCTGATATGGTGGAGGCAGCAGCTATATGTGGTGTGAATATTGTGTGCTTCCAAGAAGCTTGGAGTAAGTAATGAAATGACACAAATTCAGTATTTATAGTATATAATATGTATTCATCTTAATAATTAACTATTTGAATACATTTGTAATTACACCAGTGCTACCCTTAGTTTAGAAACCAATACTGTTTATACAAACATAAACATTACTATTTGGTGAAAACAAACCAAGGTATGCGAACGTTTGCCAGAACCTGGTGTAATATAAATTATTTAACAAAGTGAAATAAATGGTCCCAATATTCCCAAACTTACCTTTAATCCCACGGTGAAGAGGGTGGCATGATCCGCCGCATCCTCTGTGAGGAGGGGAAGACTGGGAACAAATTGCACTTCCTCTGCAGTTCATACATCATCCTGATTGCACAGATCTTGAGGCAAGGTCCCACAGGGCTCCTTGTAGTCCTATGGACTCCAGGAATCGATACCAGCAGTGGTGTATCTGTCTGGGCCTTCCTATTATTCCAAGGCAACCGCTAATACAGTGACTGAGTCGGAATAGGTATGGTAAGGCCGGGTGCACATGAGGCGTTTTTTAGTGCGCACTAACGAGCTTTAAAAACGACGCACCTGTGCATTAAAAATGACGGAAGAGATGGCAGAGGCCATGCGTTATATAAAACTGAATTTGAGTTTAATGAAAAAAAGCTGGGCTGGAAGACTTAAAATTTTAATTAAGTTGAAATAAAAAAAAGACGTAAAAAAAAGGCGTGTTGTGGTGAGGTGTTTTTGCAAGATGGAGGGGAGAGATGATGTTCTGTTTACTCTGCTGGCATACGCGTATTCGCAGCAACTAAAGAGGAAAAAGAAGTGGTGGGTTCAGACCATAAACACCGTGAGAGACAGTCATGGACATTTCCAGACGCTGTACAAGCCGCTGAGAGAGGGAGATCTGGTGGAATTTTTTAATTACCTCCGGATGTCCATAGCCTCCTTCGATGAACTGCTGGCCAGTGTAAAGGAGCCACTGACCAAGATGGACACTGTAATGCGGGTCGCCATATCACCAGAGGAGATGCTGGTCATCACTTTACGGTAAGGAAAATGTGTGGCCAACAATGTTTGACAAACATGGTGTGGGAAATGTTTGACCAACATGGTGTGGTAAATGTTTTAGCACCAATGGGTGGTAAATGTTTTAGCACCAATGGGTGGTAAATGTTTTAGCACCAACATGGTATGGAAAATGTTTCAGCGCTACAAAAATGCCAAGACTGCACACCAAAGTAAAAATAAATTTTTATTGATACAGAAATAAAAACATTAAAACACCACGAAAAATCTTTATATAATATATAATTTGCCAGAGAACCAACTCAAAAGTAATAAGGTTGGTCTACACTTATCCTAATGCAAAAAAAGAGATAAGTTAATATATGTCCTCCAAACAATATGTTAAGGAGTATCCCTGGTGATAATAAATCTTATATCACAAGCAGTGTTTAAAGAACCAAAAAAATAAATGAACATCCACATGTAAAAAGAAAAGAAACTGAAATACTGATACCACAGGGAACCTCTCAGCAGACAAGAACCAGCAGAGACCAAACACTCAATGTTTCGGTCAAAGACCTTTGTCAAGAGTAAAAAAAAAGTTTTAGCGCCAACGTGGTGTGGGAAATGTTTTAGCACCAATGGATGGGAAATGTTTTAGCATCAACGAGTGGGAAATGTTTTAGCACCAATGGGTGGGAAATGTTTTAGCACCAATGAGTGGGATATGTTTTAGCACAAATTGGTGGGAAATGTTTTAGCACCAATGGGTGGGAAATGTTTTAGCACCAATGGGTGGGAAATGTTTTAGCACCAACATGGAGTGGGAAATGTTTGATTCAGTCACAAATAACTTATGAAGCCAACAACAAAGTTTGATGCCTAAACTTATCAATTTTTTTCAAAGGGACAAGAAAAAAGGTTTTTTAAACAACTAGAAATAATAATACCAAACATTGTTTTTTTCAGAACAATTATCAAACAAAATAAAATTTACAAGTTGCGATACTCTAACACATCCTCGCCTGCCAATCCTGCCAGTCCTGCGTAGAAATTGCCCTGTTCAGGCTCTGCAGCATGATGTATGGGTGGCGGCTGCTGGTGTCCTGCTGCATACAGCATGGCCGGCGGCTTGTGTTCTGCTGCATACAGCATGGGCAGCGGCTGCTGCTGGTGTCCTGCTGCATATGGCATGGCCGGCGGCTGCTGCTGGTGTCCTGCAGCATACGGCATGGCCGGCGGCTGCTGCTGGTGTCCTGCAGCATAGGGTATGGGTGGTAGGTGAGGGTTTAAGATGGTGTATATTGTCTGCATGGTCTGCACCCTGAACTGTATGGTCTGATTTGATATCATCTGACGCACCAGAGGCAGTAGAGAAGTGAAGAAGGCTAAATGGTCTTTATCCTCAGCATGGGGTGTATGTGCTCTTTGAGGCCTTTGTGCCTCCATATACCTCATGATAGCCTGCTCCGAGCTGGTTCCCCTCTGATGCCTGGAGGGTGAGGTCAGAGTTGCAGCAGCCGCTGCAGAACCCAGCATGGCTTGAGCCTCCGCTCCCTCGACCCCAGCCTCTACACCTTGGACCAGAGCCTCCGCTCCTTCGACCGGAGCCTCCGCTGTTTCGCTGAAGCCTCCATGTCTCCTTCAGATGCCTCTGTGTCAATCGACAGGCTGGGAGTTGGTGGGTTGGCTGCTGGGTCCTGTGAGCATGACGGTGTGGCATCGATGCTGCTCACACTTGGTCTGGGAACCATATTTTTCTTTAAGAATGATAGCTGTTCGGCGAATAAATATGAGCGGACCCTCTTGGCCCCTGAGCCGGACCGTCCTAGTTCCCCCTGTTTTTTCATATTATGGACGTAGTTGTCCCGGACGGTTCTCCATTTGGACATGACTTCTTGTACTAGAAAGCAAAAAGAATGACATAAGGAATGTTAATTGAAAGTACTCATAACCAATAACATCTCATTTTTCATACAGGTATCTTGCAAGTGGCTGCAGTCTGCAAGATCTTCACTTATATTTCAGGATTGGACGAACAACTGAGAGCAAGGTGGTGCGCAAAGCGTGCCAAATGTTTTAGGAAACCCTGAAGGAGAAATGTATCCCTACACCGAATGAAAGTACATGGGGCGATATAGCGGAGGGGTTCCAAGATAGAGCCAATTTCCCTAACTGTCTTGGGGCAGTTGACGGGAAACATATCCGTGTTGTGAAGCCAGAATTGAGCGGTTCTCAATACATGAACTATAAACATTTTTTTCCAATCGGACTCCTGGCAGTTGCTGAGGCCAACTATAGATTCACATATGTTGATATTGGATCATATGAAAAGACTGATTCAACAGTATTTCGGAATTCCACACTCTGGCAACAAATACAGAGCAATAGTCTAAATATACCAAAGCCAAAAAATTTGCCAGGTACAGACATTGCTGTCCCTTTTGGCTTGTGGGGGATGAGGCTTTTGCTTTGTCAACCAATTTATTGCGACCATACGCAGGTAGACACCTAAGCGAGAAAAAAAAATTAATTATCGTCTGTCACAAGCCAGAATGTATGTGGAATGCTCCTTTGACATTTTATCTAACAAATGGCGAATTCTACATAGGCCATTAGATGTGAATGTAGAATTTGCAGTGGACATCGTAAAATGCTGTTGTGTTTTGCATAATTTCGTACGTGACCGCGATGGTTCCAATTTTGGTGACTCCCTCAGCATTTTGGGTTTGGAAGACCATGATGATGCAGATCATTGCAACCTATTTCTGTAGTCCCAGCGGTGAAGTGCCATGGCAGCTTGGGCGGATTTAAAAGGAAAAAATTGTTCTCACTGTTTGTACATTGATACAGAACATGTTGTTGCTAAATACATGTACAGTTTTGTATATAGTGGTTGAAAGTAATTTTTTTTTTTTTACGCTTTTGTTAAACAAATAAAAAAATAATTTAAAAGGTACATACTTTGAATCCTTTCTTCTGGTTCCGTCGAGGTCTCGAACCCTTCGAACACCGCTTCGCAGACCAAGCTCCATGCCTTTGCCTTTTTCATTTTGTCTTTGTAGTCCACATGAGCAGTGTCCCACAAAACGGGATGCTGTTGGACAGCGACAATCAGCAGCTCCACATCCATAGTGCATAACGGGCTTTAGTTGCTCAGAAATCAAAGAGCCCGTGTCGAGCCTTCACACTTCCACTTCCCACTTGAGCAGCTGCAGCGACACTCTGCCTACCCAACGTGCCTGGCATCGCTAGTGCGCAGGTGCGCTAAAATTTGACTGCACGCGGCCATTCAAGTGCGCATGCGTGCTACATTTGACACTCAACGTCGCGTCAATGCTAGCCCAACAGCCTTGGTGTTTTCAAGACAGACGTCTTCAGTGCGCGTTATGCGTAGCACGCGTTATGCGTGTGGTCTTCACGTTATGTGTAATTATATGCTGCGATGTGCGTTAGTAACGTAAAAAAAACGCCTCGTGTGCACCTGGCCTTAGAGGGACCCAGTAAGGAAAATCGTCTCTTGACGATTACCCCCCCCCCCCAGCACCTTACCTGCAACCATAAAGTTGCGCCCGGTGTCAACTCATGTAATCAGTGAAGATGATTATGTAAAAAGCTCTGCACAAACCAGTTGCTACATCATGCTGTGCACTATAGTTAGCTATTTTTACATTGGACAGGTGAAAATTCATTTACAGTACATGTATTAATTTTTCTTTCAAGTTTGATTCTTTGGCATTGCATCCCTTTAAAATAGGAATGATTACCATTCAAGTAAATCTGTAACTGCCTGTTAACCTTTAACCATTAATCGAGAAGGTCAAGGGAAGAGCCCTGGCTGCTTCTGTCCTGTTATTGATAATATGTGTGCTCTTCTAATGATAAACTGTGTTAAACTCGAAAAGTACTGCAGCATTGCTTCTTGGAATGCTCTATGTATAGGGTGCAGGCCCGTCTTTAACATTTTCTTTGCCCCCCCCCCCGAAACCTGCAAGATCTCAAGAGAGGCAAGATCCTGCAGGTCACGTGGCCAGGCAGCAGGGCAGCCATCAGAAATGATGGGGCCCCTTACTAAACCTCACGATGGGGCCCCCCAGGGCCCCCCCTCAACCTCTAAGAGCTTTTCTCCCCCTTCAAAAAAAAAAAAAAGACATAACATAGCACCACAGCAATAAAACTCCCAGTAATGTGCAGTGTGTATTAGCTTATCACAGTATCCACAGCAATAAAACTCACAGTAATGAGCGGTGTGTCTGAACATATCACAGAATCCACAGCAATAAATCTCACAGAAATGGGCTGTGTATGATGGCCTTTGGGTCTGGGCCTGGGCCCTGGGTCTGGTCCCTGGGACTGGGCCTTGGGGTCTGGTCCCTGGGGTCTAACCTGGGCCCTGGTCTCTGGGTCTGGTCCCTGGGCCTTGGGGTCTGGGTCCTAGGGTCTGGGCCTTGGGGTCTGGGCCTTGGGGTCTGGTCCCTGGGGTCTGGTCCCTGAGGTCTGGTCCCTGGGGTCTAGCCTGGGCCCTGGTCTCTGGGGTCTGGGTCCTAGGGTCTGGGCCCTAGGGTCTGGGCCCTGGGGTCTGGGCCCTGGGTCTGGGCCTTGGGGTCTGGGCCCTGGGTATGGGGTCTGGACCCTAGGGTCTGGGCCCTGGGTCTGTATTTGGGGTCTGGGCCCTGGGTTTGGGGTCTGTACCCTAGGGTCTGGGCCCTGGGTCTGTATTTGGGCTTTGGGGTCTGGGCCCTGGGTTTGGGCCTAGGGGTCTGGGCCCTGGGTCTGGGCCTAGGGGGTCTGGGCCTAGGGGGTCTGGGCCTTGGGTCCTGGGTTTGGGCCTAGGGGTCTGGGCCCTGGGTTTGGGCCTAGGGGGTCTGGGCCTTGGGGTCTGGCCCTAGTGCCTGGGCCTTGGGGTCTGGGCCTGGGTTTGGGCCTAGGGGGTCTGGGCCCTAGGGTCTGGGCCTAGGGGGTCTGGGCCTAGGGGTCTGGGCCTAGGGGGTCTGGGCCCTGGGTCTGGGCCTTGGGGTCTGGGCCTGGGTTTGGGCTAGGGGTCTGGGTTTTAGGGCCTGAGCCCTGGGTTTGGGCCTTGGGTCTGGGCCTTGGGTCTGGGCCCTGGGTCTGGGCCCTGGGTCTGGCCTTGGGGTCTGGGCCCTGGGTCTGGGCCCAGGGGGTCTGGGCCCAGGGTCTGGGTCCTGGGTTTGGGCCTAGGGGTCTGGGCCCTGGGTTTGGGCCTAGGGGGTCTGGGCCCAGGGTCTGGGCCCTAGTGTCTGGGCCTTGGGGTCTGGGCCCTGGGTTTGGGCCTTGGGGTCTGGGGTCTGGGTCCTGGCCTTGGGGTCTGGGCTTAGGGGTCTGGGCCCTGGGTCTGGGCCTTGGGGTCTGGGCCTGGGTTTGGGTCTAGGGGTCTGGGCCCTGGGTCTGGGTCCTGGGCCTTGGGGTCTGGGCCATGGGTTTGGGCCTAGGGGTCTGGACCCTGGGTCTGGGCCTGGGCCTTTGCCCTGGGTCTGGGCCATAGGGTCTGGGCCCTGGGTCTGGGCCCTAGGGTCTGGGCCCTGGGTCTGGGCCCTGGGTCTGGGCCTTGGCCTAGGGGTCTGGACCCTGGGCCCTGGGTCTGGGCTTGGGGTCTGGGCTTTGGGGTCTGGGCCTAGGGGTCTGGGCCCTAGTGTCTGGGCCTTGGGGTCTGGGTCCTGGGCCTTGGGGTCTGGGCCCTGGGTTTGGGCTTAGGGGTCTGGGCCCTGGGTCTGGGCCTTGGGGTCTGGGCCTGGGTCTGGGCCTAGGGGTCTGGGTCCTGGGCCTTGGGGTCTGGGCCATGGGTTTGGGCCTAGGGGTCTGGACCCTGGGTCTGGGCCCTGGGCCTTTGCCCTGGGTCTGGGCCATAGGGTCTGGGCCCTGGGTTTGGGTCTTGGGGTCTGGGCCCTGGGCATTTGCCCTGGGTCTGGGCATTTGCCCTGGGTCTGGGCCTTGGCCCTGGGCCTAGCGGTCTGGACCCTGGGCCCTAGGGTCTGGGCCCTGGGTCTGGGCCTTGGGTCTGGGCCTAGGGGTCTGGACCCTGGGCCCTAGGGTCTGGGTCTGGGCCTTGGGGTCTGGGCCTAGGGGGTCTGGGCCTAGGGGTCTGGGCCTTGGGGTCTGGGCCTTGGGGTCTGGGCCATGGGTTTGGCCATAGGGTCTGGGCCTGGGTTTGGGTCTTGGGGTCTGGGCCCTGGGCATTTGCCCTGGGTCTGGGCCTTGGCCCTGGGCCTAGGGGTCTGGACCCTGGGCCCTAGGGTCTGGGCCCTGGGTCTGGGCCTTGGGTCTGGGCCTAGGGATCTGGACCCTGGGCCCTAGGGTCTGGGTCTGGGCCTAGGGGGTCTGGGCCTAGGGGTCTGGGCCTAAGGGTCTGGGCCCTGGGCCTAGGGGTCTGGGCCTTGGGGTCTGGGCCATGGGTTTGGGCCATAGGGTCTGGGCCCTGGGTTTGGGTCTTGGGGTCTGGGCCTAGGGGTCTGGACCCTGGGCCCTAGGGTCTGGGCCCTGGGCCTTGGGGTCTGGGCCTAGGGGTCTGGGCCTAAGGGTCTGGGCCTTGGGGTCTGGGCCATGGGTTTGGGCCATAGGGTCTGGGCCCTGGGTTTGGGTCTTGGGGTCTGGGCCCTGGGCCTAGGGGTCTGGACCCTGGGCCCTAGGGTCTGGGCCTTGGGGTCTGGGCCTAGGGGTCTGGGCCTAGGGGTCTGGGCCCTAGGGTCTGGGCCATGGGTTTGGGCCTAGGGGTCTGGGCCATGGGTTTGGGTCTAGGGGTCTGGGCCTAAGGGTCTGGGCCTGGGCCCTAGGGTCTGGGCCTTGGGGTCTGGGCCATGGGTTTGGGCCATAGGGTCTGGGCCCTGGGTTTGGGTCTTGGGGTCTGGGCCTAGGGGTCTGGACCCTGGCCCTAGGGTCTGGGCCTGGGTCTGGGCCTAGGGGTCTGGGCCAAGGGTCTGGGCCTAGGGGTCTGGGCCCTGGGTCTGGGCCTTGGGGTCTGGGCCATAGGGTCTGGGCCCTGGGTTTGGGTCTTGGGGTCTGGGCCCTGGGCCTAGGGGTCTGGACCCTGGGCCCTAGGGTCTGGGCCTTGGGGTCTGGGCCTTGGGGTCTGGGCCTAGGGGTCTGGGCCTAGGGGTCTGGGCCTGGGCCCTAGGGTCTGGGCCATGGGTTTGGGCCTAGGGGTCTGGGCCCTGGGTTTGGGGTCTGGGCCCTGGGCCTAGGGGTCTGGACCCTGGGCCCTAGGGTCTGGCCCTGGGCCTTGGGGTCTGGGCCCTGGGTCTGGGCCTTGGGTCTGGGCCCTGGGCCTAGAGGTCTGGGTCTGGGCCCTGGGTCTGGGCCTAGGGGTCTGGGCCTAGGGGTCTGGGTCCTGGGTCTGAGCCTAGAGGTCTGGGCCCAGGGGTCTGGGCCCTGGGTCTGAGCCTAGAGGTTTGGGCCTAGGGGTCTGGGTCCTGGGCCTTGGGGTCTGGGCTCTGGGTCTTAGGGTCTGGGCCCTGGCTCACCACTCGCTGTCTTCTATCTTCTTTTCTTCTGCTCTTCTTTTCTTCACCTTTTCTTCAATCTTCTTCTCTTCTTTTCTTCTGATCTTCCTGGTCCCTCCAGCTCCGGCGCGCAGCTTCACTGAGTGGAGGGGCGGAGCCAAAGCAACGTGCTTGGGAGGCCCCTCACACACTGCTTGGCCCCGCCCAGCCAGGAAGTGAAGCTGCCAGGAGCCGGAGGAGACACAGTGTCTCAGTCTCCTCCGGCTCCTGCAGCAGCAGCAGGGACACAGCTCCGGATTCGGACTCATCGAGTCCGATACCGGAGCTGTTAAAGGGCGACACCGCTGCCGTCGGGGGCCCGGGATCCTCCCCCCGGGACCCGGCGGCCCGGGCCCCCACCGGGCCCGGGCCCCTTACGGCAGTATTGGCCGTAATGCCCTGATGGCGGCCCTGCCAGGCAGCACAAGCCTCCATGATGGAGTCCTATGGACTGCAGGAGGCAGTACTCACAGTGGCGCTTAGCGCTGCATTACGGGGCAGGCTTTTGAATTAACACCTGAACCGTAATATGGTGCTAGAACAGGGATACTAAAGGGGAAACCTGCAGGCGCACATTATCCACCTTTAGTGTCTCTGTTTTAGCACAGGGCAAGGAAAAGCCCACAAGCTCTTATGGTGAAAGAACAGACAGGGGGAAAAAAAGAGGAAACAGAAATAATATCCTGGCTTTGAACATAGAGGAGACATTCCATAATGATAAAATAATAATTACAGCCCTCATTACTGACCAGTCCCTGAATTAGGCTAAAGTCCCACATATACAGGGTTATTCAGAAAGAGCCAAACTGGCCCAGAAACTGCACCAAACAGGGAATTACCCCGTACAGTGACATTTCGTGGCCATTCGGCTATTCAGAGAGCAGGCACGTTGCCAAATATTAGTGAATTGACAGCAAATACGGTGCCTGTTCGGCGGCAGTGAAATACGGTGTTCGGCGGCAGTGAAATACGGTGCCTGTTTGGCGGCAGTGAAATACGGTGCCTGTTTGGTGGCAATGAAATACAGTGTCTGTCCGGCAGCAGTGAAATACAGTGCCTGTTCGGCGGCATTGAAATCCCCCATAGAGAAGCAATGGTTAATGTATTCACATTGAACAGCAGAGAAATGTCAGTGAAATGCCCTGATGTTCAGTGGTTTCAAATCGACAGGTTTAATCAGGAGAATGCCATAGGTTTCAATGTTACAAATATTCCCGTTTTAATTCAATATCTAGTAATAAACTGTTTATTATTTTAATCTGCAGCAAAAAGTTTGTTTTGTGGCTTTTTTCTTGCGAAAAATCTTTTTTTAAATGGTTTTATTTATTTTTTTTAACAGATTTTTTTAGTATTATTCATAGGACCTTATATATTCCAGGCATTTAGATGAAGTAGTTTTTTGCAAAAGCCATTTAAGGTTGGGGTCAGACGAGCGCAGTTATCATGTCCTTGTTGCCGCAAATTTGTACGACCATGGTAGCAAAGCATTCTGACCAATGGAGCCCCACACACAAGTACGTCAGCACGGAAGTGCGGACGCATGACGGACACGGCAAACGGACGCAGGTTAGGCAAGAACGTAAAACCTCTAGAACGGACTGTGGAGTGCGCCCCGTCTGCAACATCCGCGTAGTTTTGTGTGGGAATGATGGAACGTAGTCAGACGGACTGCATTTATGCGTCCAGCATTTTTAATGGACAAAATGGTTTTTCATTTCCTATCTACATCCTTCAAAAATAACTTCCGTCACAAAAACGGACCGTGTGGCCACTACCGCATCTTCCGTCAGAAGTTCAGAACGTGTGTCCGTACAAAATGCACTCGTCTGACCCTAGCCAGGGGCGTAACTATCAGGGGTGCAGAAGGTGCGACCGCACCCGGCCCCTTGAGTTCGGGGGGGCCCATACTTGCCTGACTGGGGACTTGCCTATAATATATAATTCTTCTTTTAATTTATTTTATAATTATTTGTGAGTTATTGTCACGTTCTCGCTGGCTCTCACCCCAGATCAGAGTGGTTTGGATCCTTATGGACAGATTTCTATAATACGTGTCTTGATAGCAGTATAAGAACTGCAACACCTAGCACTCCCAGCCAGGGAGGTGATACAGAATACTATATACCACTCAGCATCAAATGGTTTTGTGACCAAGTGTTTGCTGAGTGGAAGCACTTTAACTATACACAGACAGATAGTGTATTGAGACATGACTAGAACTTGTCTTATCAGAAGCGTGATCAATAGTACTTTCCGAGTCTGCACAAAAGAGGGGAGTCGTATATGCAGGATTAATAACAGGGATGACTCTCATATACTTATAATCGATAACAATGAATGAGTGCGCAATGAATTCAGCAATCTGCGGGGCAGGTCTACAATCAGAGATAATGCGTTTAGGTCTGTACATAGACTTGGCACTTAACAGGCAGCTTGAGAGGTTGGTGAGTTTAGCAACCTGCAGGGCAGTCCCACAATCGGAGACTTTGCGATAAGATCTGTACCTAGACTGGGCACTCAACAGGCAACTTGAGCAGTTGATAGATTTTGTAACCTGACGGACAGACCCCCAAACAGAAATCATGCGGTATAAAATATGCATACACTCTGTGATCACAGCATACAACATATACACACCCAAGGGAATAATCATAAGAATCGTCAGTAGGCAGTCCGGGTCAAAAACACAAGTAAGGTCCTCGTACAAGCAAAGTCGGCAACTAGGCAAAAGTAACACTGAAACAGAACACTGAAATCAGCAGGCGATGCGGGAAAATAACTCCACGTCAGGGCGACGAGCAGAATCTCGTGCCCTGCATTTAAGGCCGGCGGCTCCGCGTCACCTTGCCAAGCCCCGCCCCTTCTGACGTCGATCGGCCAGTTCGAACCCCTGGCACCTGGTCAGCCAGCAATGCCGTCGGGCACCCAGACCCCCCCAGGCAAGACCGCGGGGCTGAAGACGTGACCGTTATACACACCACATATTACTGTGAGTTTTGTTGCTGTAAACCTGTGATTTACACTGATACACACTGCACATTACTGTGAGTTTTACTGCTGTGGAGCTCTGTGAGATACACATAGTGCAAATTACATTAAATATGGGATGGACTGAAGAGATCATATTGAACCTGGAAAAAAATGTGATACTGTCTGGAGTCAACATTGTGGACCAGGTGGGGGACCAATGCATGGTAACGGGAGGGGGGTATGTTTTTGCCAAGGTTGGGGGCTGTGGGGGGCCGTCATGGTTCCTGCACCTGGGCCCTGAGGTTTCTAGTTACGTCTCTGACACTAGCTTTAAAGTTGCGGGTTTTTCTTTTAACTGGTTCAGCGACTGGTCAGCTTTTCGTGTCTACGGGTCGTCAGCTGCATTCAGCAGTCTCTTTGGCGGCTTGCGGGTGAATTTGGCCGTCTCTTAGGCGGGTGCATTTGGCGGTTTTGTTCAGTAGGTTTGTGGCTGCATTCGGCGGGTTGATCTGCGGCGTTCAGCAGGTTTGCAGGGTTTGGCATGTCAATTCGCTGCACGCCGAGGACCCTGCGGTGAATGCTGAATTCACCGCAGGGTCGGAAAATTTAACTCGCCAAAGTCAGGTGAGCCAGAGAGTCAGGAACATTTTGGTGCTCTCTGAATAAGTCTGATGGTCTTTACACATTAAACAGTTATTTAAATAGGACTAAATAAAATCATATAAAAGGAGAAATAATCAGGAAAACTTCACTAGCCACGAATCCCCCCGCAACTGAATTTATTCACAGTGTGCCTCTTTACCTCCCTGTCAGGAGTAGGACCCGAAGCTGCTGCCCGAATGAAGGAGGCAGGACCAGGATGCAGGGGAGACTCTGCAGCTGTGCTGTAGTTTCCAGAGCTGCTGATCTGAATGCTGCTATGCCTGCGGCTCAGAAGAGGAGCAGGGGGGTTGATGTCCTTTGTGTGCCCCTGGCTGGGTCCCTGGCTGTCCAGCTCCATTCTACTCGCAGCACCCCCCCCCCTTCACTCCACGTGCACACAGTGTGCTATGCGCGGGGACAGGAAGATGAGGGGGGAGATAGGGGAGGAGCCGGATGCGGAAGCCTCGTGTTCTCTCTCCGTACGGCTCCTCAGCACAGGCTTCCAGATTCCTCCTGACTCCCGGTATCCCAGTCCAGTGGTTGGCCACAGAATACGTGGGCCCAAGGGGCATCTGCTTTGGGCCCCTCAAAAATGACTGGGCCCGGGGCAGCTGCCCCTTTTGCCCTGCGTTAAAGACGGCCCTGATAAGGTGACCATATCGGCCATGTTTAAAGGGACACATATTCTTCATGCACTGCCCATCAGCATGAATAAATTATGTGACCCCACAGCATGCAGAATCTATACGCTGCAGGTAATTACTCAAAGGATTCCCAGGTGACCTGCCTTGATTTCCTTCCTGCAGCATATGAATTATACATGTTGCAAGGCATCACTTCTCCCCTCTGCATGAAATGGTTATATGTGTTCCTTTTAAATATGAGTGATATGTTCACTCTAACAGGGTTATTCAAAGAGAGACGAATTGGCCCTGAAATTGCACCAAACAGTGACTTTCCCCCGTACGGTGGAATTTCGTGGCAATTAGGCTATTCAAAAACCTGGCAGTTCGCCAAATATTGGCGAATTGGCAGCAAAATAATGTGATTTTCAGTGACAGTGAACTCACCATAGAGAAGTAATGGTTAATCTATTCAGAGAACACTGAACAGCACCAAAATGTCAGTGAAATTAACTGATTTTCAGTGGTTTCATTCGACAAGTTTAAAACAGGTCGATTCCCATAGGTTTCAATGTAAAAAAAATACCTTGTTTTTCATAAATATTAATTCAACCATTTATTCTCTTCATTTGCAGCAAAAAATCTCTTTTGGATTGTTTTAGTGTTTGTTCGGCGGTTTTTCAGATGCGTTCGAAGGGTCGATTCATCACACTTTGGAGACCCTGCAGTGAATGCTGAATTCACCGCAGGGTCAGTGAATTGAACTCGCCGAAGTGCGGGGAACGGGAGAGCACCAAAATGTTGATGACATTTCGGTGCTCTCTGAATAACCCTGAATGTCTATGTATCACATGAAATGAGGAAAAATGTATTTATTATGCCAAGGTTGGCTATTTTGCGTGAGGGATGGAAGAGTTCCTGAATTCAAAGGTTTATAATGGCTTATAATGTAACCCTTAATACATCAACTCTGGTTACAGATGTACGTATTTTTGCTATTAATACTACTTACTTTATTTCCTGCAAAAACAGTAATTTTTTCACCTATTTATTTAGTAGCATTCTTATTTTGAGAATTGAGGAACAGAAAGGAGGGGGACTGAGTTCAGGTTGTACAGGGTTATAGAAAGAGACAAGGTAGCAGACCGAGCAGCAACTGCAATTATTCAACTGTTAGGGTAAAAATGGACTGTCTCCACTCCCAAATTTTTAGCTTAGCTGTTCAAATAGTTTATTTTTATTTCAGTGTTGCAGTCGCCCTTAATGCTGTAATGTCCTGATGTGGTCACTCTGCTGTTTAGTGCTATCATAGCCAATCCAATGACTCTCAATGCAAAAGCATTGGCAGATCCGCTTTGTAAAACCTGTGCAATGTTGAGGAGCCCTAGAGAGCTGACATTCAGTTCACCATAACTGATTATTAAAAGAGACACTCTAGGCATCATGACCTTTTGTTGCAATTTGAATGGTCATGGTGACAGGAGTTTACCTCTTCCACTCTCACTGTGGGAAGCTGTCAATCAGCTTTCATTTTAGGTCAGGAATGTACAGCTCCAATGAAATCTACAGCTGTCAGGGAGGAAGGACACTGAGAAAACCTGAGAGAAGATGAGTATTGAGTGTTACTTTAAAAAATAAAAAAAAGTGTGTTTTTAACCCTAAACGAAGAGTAATGATTTTCAACCATTCAGCTTACTTCGGAATAATAAGGAGCATAGAAAATATTGGCTTTAAAAGAGTATGCTTTGTCATATATAATGATTTTTAAGCTTTTTAAAGTTCCATTCAATAATACACCCTTAATGTCCCCTTTGTGCCATTGCTCCATGCCACTCACAGTTTGCCTCTGCCCTGTTGCTCACACACCTTGTTCTGCCACTGCACCGAAAATTCCCGTGGCACCCCTGAGGATCATTCTCCCCAGAACATTGGTCGAAAATCTGTCCCCTTAGGTTAATGAAGCGATGGTGTCTAAAGTATCCTATTTTAATAATAAAAAAAAAAATACACACTACAACCTGCAGCTCTAGCAGTTTGTTTAGCTTTATACACCGATCAGCGGCAACGTGCTGCCAAAACAGCCCTAATGCTTCAAGGCATTGACTCCACAAAACCTCTGAACGTGTCCTGTGATTCTTGGCCCCAAGACATTAGCAGCAGATCCTTTAAGGCTAGGGTCAGACTAACGCATTTTTTGTGTTGTCCGTGAAAAAGTGCGTTCGAACGAATGGACGTATTTTTTCACGGAATACGCGATAGCGGTCATATGATGCGCATTTTCGTCCGAGATTTTGTACGGATCATCAATAAAACACTTTTTGCGTCTGGATGTTATGTTGGCCAGACATTAGCAGCGTCTGACATCTCCTAATCACGCACACATGCTGCTAGTGGACGCAGCGCACTCTGTACGTCAGTACTAGCGGTTTGACGTTCTCAAAAAAATGTGTTCGTTTGCCACTTGCGTTGCGCGGCCGTTCTTCGTATGCTGCCCGGCATTGGACGTCATTTGCTGCTAGCCTGGCCGTGATTTAGTGCTGCTAAACGCACGTTGATACTGCGTTAGTCTGACCCTAGCCTAAATCCTGCAAGTTGGGAGGTGGGGCCTGCATGGATCTGAATTGTTGTTACAGCACATCCCACAGATATTTTGATAAGGGATCCTCACAGTTTTTTGTTCGGAAGCCCCAGAGGAAAGAGATAAATCAAGAGGAGAGCCACATTACTGAAATACCTGTGGCCTATCAGTCTCCCCCCCCCTTCCCCAGAAATGACACTTCTAAATCTTTTTAAATGGAACCAAGAAGAAAAAATCCTAGCTTTAATCAATACGAAGAGGAGCGTAAAAATGCATTAATTACCTTAACTGTAATTTTGTCTCAGCTTTTGAGTTCCCAGATTTCACTTTTTACTTACCTTCAGTTTCTGACTGTCTCAGCTTCTTTCTTTACAAACTCTGCCCTCTGTCCTTCTTTCTTTACAAACTCTGCCCTCTGTCCTTCTTTCTTTCCTCTGTTTTCTGCATCTTTCTTTCAGCTGCCCTCTGTGCTCTTTCTACTGTGCCCCTTTCTTCTGTGCCGCTTTCATTTGACCTCAGTGCCTCTTTCATCTGTCCTCCGTTCCCCTTTCATTCGTCCTGTGCCTCTTGCATCTGCCCTCTGTTCCTCTTTGTTTTTCCCACTGTGCCCCTTTCATATGCCCTCTATGCCCCTTTCTTTCCTCTGCCTCTTTCATTTGACCTCAGTGCCCCTTTCATCTGCCCTCTATGCCTATTCTGCACATCTTTCTTTCTTCTGTGCCCCTTTCATCTGCCTTCTGTGCCCATTTCATCTGCCCTCTGTGCCCATTTCAACTGCCCTCTGTTACTTTCTTTTTCCCTCTATGCTTCCTTACTCTGCGCCTTTCTTTCATCTGCTTCTTCTGTGCCTCTTCTATTCTTTCCCTCTCGTTACGCCCGCTTGTCACTAGTTGGTGCCCATGTCTCTCCAGAAGTCTCTCACCCTCTGTGCCGCTAGCGGAGGTCCATTAGCTGACAATGTCGGCTACGCGGTCAGCGAGGTGCGCAACGAGTAACAGTGCCACAGATGATCAATTGGATTTAGATCTGGGGAATCTGGGGAATGTGCGTTAAATAAAACGTCCTGTGTGTACCCGGCCTTAATGGGATCATTGCAACCATGTAATAAATGTTATTTACTTCTCCCGTCAGTTGTTTTACTGTTGGGGCTGATTAATATATCTTACACAAATATATATCTACAGCAATGCCCTTCGCTTTTTGTACAAGAGAGAAGCTTCCATGGACAGAGTTTGCTGAATCTGCTGAGAATGGAATAACAACCAGATTCTGTCAAGAGGTAAGCGATGGCTGCAAGCTTTTTTTCATTTAAGCATTGTTGTGTGACCACCAAACATTCTCTTATTGTCGTCATTCTCATGATCAATATAGCTTGGGATACTACCCCTGCAATAGTGTAGCCACTGTATGTTGGAACTATTAAATATCCTGCTTTAATACAGTGACCTGTAGACTCGTGCATATGGCGATTATAAAAAGTAAAAATGAAAAATAAGAGTATATGGGCTCTATTACATTCTCCGTGCAAAATCGCACGAGCAGCACAATTTTTTTTGCGCGCAGCGTTAAACGTTAATGTGCGTAAATTAACGCTGGTATTACGATCCGAGCGCATTTTTTAATACGCCAAAAAATATCGCGTGTAAAAAAGATGCGCAAAAACGCGCGCGCATTAACGTTGCGCGCAGAAATCGGTGGGCAGACTGTTTTTTCACGCGATTCAGCCAATCTGAATTAAGAACCACAATTGTCTCCCGTTCAGTTTTTGCGCCTGTCAAAATCAATCTGTGTATATATGCTGCAGCAATAATAAAAACACGCACAACTTCTCAATTTTATTGTTTGGGTATGTGTAGAATGTGTAACTATACGGTGCTGTATTGTTTTTCTGGGCTGGTGTATTTGGTTTCGGCCAGGACATTCAGATTTGCAGTTACCACCAGCTTTTCAAAGACGTTAAAATTATGTACACAAACGTTGTTCGTAAAAATTTATGCATCGATTGTTACATAGTTACATAGTTACATAGTTATATAGGCTGAAAAAAGACATGCGTCCATCGGGTTCAGCCTCTCTCACATAACCTACTGCTGTTGATCCAAAAGAAGGCCATACCATCCGCGTACCAGCGCACAAACGCTAACAATGTTAAGTATGGGATGCGCGCACAAACTTTCGCTCGTGCAGGGTTCGCGCAGGGTCACTCGCGTTAGACATTAACGCGCATCGTTTGCGCGAACATCGTAATATGACGTTCAGCGCGAAGGGTTATTTCCCTCGCGTTTTTGCGCACATGCAAAATTGTGCGCGAAGAATGTAATAGTGCCCTATGCCGGTCAGTATAACTCCCATAATTCCTATGCCTCCTGTTTAACATGCAAAATCACAACACCTCCAAAACTAAAAAAAATTAAAACTTTGCTCTGTAAAGTGAAGGATAAAGAATTTGTGTCTTTCAGCTGGCACTGCACAATCTCGCGAGTCTAGCCTTTCATGTGCAGCTAACCAATACTGGCGGTGTCACACCGCTCTGTTGCCGGTATTAATTTGTGTCTACTAACAGTTATGTGTCAAGTCACTAATGGTACCAGCTGGATTGAAATTGAGCCGGTAATATAGAGCCACAAAGACCTTATCACTCACTCTAGTTTTATGTTGTTATTACTTCCTATTGCCAGCCGAGTCAGAGTAAGGGCCATTATGGTTGAATTGTTTTTATATGGTTTGGATGCATAAGCCATAAATGTAACCATGCACTATTGTAAACAAAACTGTTAAGCCTGAAAATATTTTGGAACCGTAAAGGGCCGTTCTAATGAACAAAAAAAAGACATAGGATATGTAATTTTAACATGAATAGCCTGCAGTATTGTCTTGACCCTCCAAAATAGTTAAAACAGGTCTATTCAGTAAAGGTGAAACTCAGGAGAATTGGCAGGAGGAAAGAACAAGACCAAACAGCCACTTTGGAAAGTGACATAACTGGGAGAATTTTTCTGGTTTGGCTATTTTGACCTAGAATTTTCACTTCTACTGAGTTTCACCTCTTTCTGAATAGCCCTGTTAGACGCACACTATTCATAAGTTTAAAAGTGCACCCCTTATACTTGCCTGCATAGCTGTCTCCTATAGCTTTGATCTTCTGATCTCTACTGACCGATAACATTGGCACCTATGAATGCCACTCAGCTTGCTGAGCTATTACTATCACCAAGATGGCGATGCCCTATGGTAAGAATAAAAGGTGCACTTTAAGTGTGTGTTTTTTTTTCTTTTGATTTAACCCTGTTGCTTGGTGGTATAACAATATTCAGATTATCAATTAATTATCTTTTGTTGCATGCATCTTAAAATCATAGCTAATGTTTGTCAGTTTTTCAAAGTCCCATACCTTAAACCGTTATATAAACTTTAAAAATAACCAACAATGTAACAATGTTTTGACATTTTCTATACCTTTTTTTTTTTGTGACATTTGCTCAGTTGGCCAAGAGGTACAATATGGTCATCATATCTCCAATCTTGGAAAGAGATGAGGCCCATGGAGATGTCTTGTGGAACACTGCTGTTGTCATAGCAAACAGTGGTGCTGTTCTAGGAAAAAGTAGGAAGAATCACATCCCAAGGGTCGGAGACTTCAATGAGGTAAGTAACATGGATATGACAAGTAGTGGTAGGATGCTAGTTAGTCTCTATTTTGTCCCTTTTTTCTCTCTTAAACTTATCTTTTTCTGTGATTATGAGTGATTATTACAGAACTACATAGGATAATGCACTTTCAAGAGAGTCCTCATATCGCCGTGTTTGCTTAGGCATTGTACTCCCTTTTGTAACGTAACATCTCACCTTTTTACAATAATGTACAGTACTGATTGCAATCACTGTTGGATCAAACGGACACTTCAGCTTCCATGACCACTTAATAGAATTTACTATTTGGGCATTATTATTATGAGAAAGGGGTACACAAACAACTGAAAGTGGAGCGCTGGGTGGAGAGGTGTAGCAGTGGGTACTTAAATGGATGACGCTTTATAATGAATGTGTTAACGGAGTCAATCCCCAAAACACTCCGTCTGTGCAGAATCAGATGCAGGAAAGAGACACACTTTAAAAGCGCAAATCAGTTCCAAATGTTGTACCATGAATAACTGCTTTAAGCGTATATAAAAGGTATATCAATATGGGTACATATAAATGATAGTAAAAGATGGATATTAACAGTAAAATTTAGAATATTAACACAGTGTCGCTTGATCAGTATCAATGTTCAGTAACAACCTTTATAAGAACGTATAAAAAAAAAAGTATATAGTGCCTGTATTTATACACAAATACACATAAGAATAAAGTGCAAAGTAATAAAGTCTGTTGTGAGTCAAATGTCCACTTATACTTCGTGGTATAGTCTCTAGTGGTTTATCTTATATTCAAGTCTTGCAATGTCTTCGCCTGGGGGTACGAGTATGTCGAAAAAAGACATAAGAAAAAATAGTGCAAGATTGTCAAAATAAAAGTGCTGTATGCTTGAAGTAGATAAATGGATATGGTATCACATTCACAAGTGTGCAGCCTTTATATTGGCTCTGTAGGTGCCGCAGTGTGTTAACGTCGAAGGGAGTGACACAGTCCGCTCCTTCTCAAAGTGTGTCCTGGTTTCTCTCAAAGAGGAAGTTGTGAAATCTTTACCATCCTGAAGGTACCATAACTTCCTCACCATTTGAAACCAGGTACTTTTCCCAAGCACCCCTGCCATGTCGTCCACAGGACCAGGGACATTCACGGAATCATCCACAAGCCAGGGTAGGCAACACCCTGTTAAAGTTTGCAAAGGCGCAAAGAACTAGAGTCGATTATTTGGGCTCTCATTCAGGTGAGCGCAAACTCTAGTGTCACACTCAAGTGTCCTGGGGCAAGACACCTAACAACATGGATGCGCCTACCTCACAAAATACTTGTGCGTCTCATAGATTGTCAGTTCCCTTGGGAACAGGGTCCCCCTGAATCAGGCCGTATCATCCGTGTGTGGTATTCTAATGTATCAACTCCCTGTACACTGATCTTGTAAAGCGCTGCAGAATTTATGGTGCTATATAAAGGATAATAAAAAAAGAGGTGGAAAGGAAGTATGGTTAGACACTCTAGAGTAAAACCAGTGGTGAAGGTGGGAGCACTGGGGTAAGAGTCCAGAGGAAATACTAATTAGCCCCTCTGGTCACCCAACTTCCTACTTTCAGACTTGTGTTTTGATAAAACATTTACAGGGTTATTCAAAGAGCTCCGAATTGGGGCCGAAAGGTAACCGAACACTGAAATTCAGCGTTTGATTAACTTACCTGGCCGTTCGGCTATTCAGAGAGCCGGCAGTTCGCCAAATGTTGGTGAATTGCCTGCACATACGGTGCCTGTTCGTTGCCTGTTCGAGGGCATTGAAATCCCCATAGTGAAGCAATGCTTCATCTATTCAGAGAACAAAAACCAGCAGTAAAAAGTTGCCGAAGTGCCCTGCCATTCGGTGGTTTCATTCGACAGGTTTATTCAGGAGAATCCCATAGGCTTCAATGTTAAAAATATTCCCGTTTTAATCCAATATCTAATAAACCGTTTATTATTTTATTCTGCAGCAAAAAGTCTCTTTATTTATAGATTTTTTTAGGATCTGTTAGGCATTTTTCGGGATTTTTTTGTGAAATTCTTTTTCTTGCTCTTTTTTTTTTAAATCGTTTTTTCTTTTTTCTGTGACAGCCCTTTTTATTATCATTCATTGGATCTTATATGTAAATTTCAGACATTTTCGTTCTGTAGTTTCTTTCCAAACAGTGTTTCACTTTTCAAATATTCAAGCGTACTGTTTTTTTGGGGGGGTTTTGTTCAGTCCATTCGTTGCGGTGTCGGCTTTTTCCGGCAGCTGCTCTGCGCTGTGATCGGCTCCTGCTTGGGTTTCTCTGGCGTGTTCGGCGGGGTTAATCCGGATGTTTTTGGGGGTTTCGGTGTGCATTCGTCGGGTTTGCGGCGGCTTTTCCCTGCACTACGACGGCCCTGTGGTGCTTGCTGAATACACCGCAGGGTCGGTGAAATGGGATCACTAAATCGCACCAAATTGAAGCGAACGAAAAGTCACCGAATGTGCGGTGACTTTTCGATTCTCTTTGAATAACCCTGATTCACTACATGGCGAGGAGAAGCCATGTCAATGCTGTTATAGGTCATAGCAAGGTGCATTACTTTAATGCACTCGTACATAAAAGGAAAGGTCTGCTGATCTTGCAAAAAGGAATAGTGAAATTGGTCAACTATTGCTTTTAACCCCTTAATGACAGATTACATACTGGGATGTCATTGGATAACTTGTGTTAACACTCAATGTACTTTACGATTTGGTGCTGGGAGCTGCAGAACTGTGAAATTACATTGCTGTGGCATTTGCCAGGCTGCATGTTGGACAGCAAAAAAAATAAAAATGTATATGCTTTGTTCTACCAGCCCCAAGAACGCTGTGACAGCAGTCTTCCCGCTGAGTGACAGGGTGAGTGAACACTCACCCCGTCATTTTTTTTTTCTCTTCCTCCTTGCACCGCTAGCGTATGACGGGAAGATTTAGTTCCTCCCAAATACACTCAGGTGTCACAAAATGTCTCCAATACCCTTATATAAGCAATAAAGTATATTTTAGCATCTAACACTGTCTAATAATATGATCAGCTGATTATTTTTTTTCACCCATAAGCAGTTAATTTTCTGTTTTTAATTGTTCTATAGATTTTTAAATGTATTCCTTTATTTTACTCTACGGGCTTTTTTTCCCCCTACCATAAACTGAAGTATCATATTCATAGTGCAAGTTATTTAGGGAAAATTGGGGGGGGGGGAGATTTAGTTTAAGAAAAAAATAGAATGATTTTATATAACTGAATGAGTTATGTACTGTATACATTTAGGGTACCACAGGAATGCCTTTTTGTTCTTTAAAAAACAACATATAACATGTGTAGGTACACCAAATTAGAACAAGAGAAATTATGGTTAGAAAAACATTATTACTGGCAGTTGTACATCAGAGAAAAATAAACCTGTCATTAAAGGTTAAGGCATCATGAATTGGCTATGAGCTGTGAGTTACAACTATTAAGTTACACAAACCTGGTTTCAACTAGGGATGAGCTGTTCGGTTCGATCGGTTCGGAGTTCGCATCGAACATAGCCTGTTCGTTTGTTGGCGAACTATGAACATTTCCGCGTGTTCGCCGCGTGTTCGCCCACAATGCACGTTTCCACTGGCCTGAAGCTTGTAATTGGCTACAGCCTTGCACCTGACCACAGGTCTGGTGCAAGACAGGTTCAACACTATGCCAATAACGGCTCAGAGTCCTGATTGGGCAAATTTTGCCCAATCATGGGCTCACAGAGCTAAGTCCCGCAGCACACTATATAAAGTTTCCACGCAGCGCTTCTGCACGCATTTCAGAGGAGATTTCATAGGAGATTGTTGTTGTGTGTTCTTACTGCCGGTCTGCCACGCTACTGGGGGGGTCTCATTTCTAACAAATATCTGGGAATTGTTGTAATCTTTGTGCTCAGTCCCAGCAACTATTTTGGGTGCTTATTTCAGCAAAATATTTTGGAATTGAGGTGATCTGTGTCTTGTCACACAGCCAGTGCCACACAGTTTTTTGGGGGTCACTAATTTCTACAAAATATCTGGGAATTGAGGTGATCTGTGTCTTGTGACTCACTGCCAGTACCACGCAGTATTTTGGGGGTCACTAATTTCAACAAAATATCTGGGAATTGAGGTGATCTGTGTCTTGTCACACAGCCAGTGCAACGCAGTTTTTTGGGGGTCACTAATTTCTACAAAATATCTGGGAATTGAGGTGATCTGTGTCTTGTCACTGCCACGCAGTATTTTGGGGGTCACTAATTTCTACAAAATATCTGGGAATTGAGGTGATCTGTGTCTTGTCACACAGCCAGCGCCACGCAGTTTTTTGGGGGTCACTAATTTCTACAAAATATCTGGGAATTGAGCTGATCTGTGTCTTGTCACACAGTCAGTGCCACGCAGTATTTTGGGGGTCACTAATTTCTACAAAATATCTGGGAATTGAGGTGATCAGTGTCTTGTCACACAGCCAGTGCCACGCAGTATTTTGGGGGTCACTAATTTCTACAAAATATCTGGGAATTGAGGTGATCTGTGTCTTGTCACACAGCCAGTGCCACGCAGTTTTTTGGGGGTCACTAATTTTTACAAAATATCTGGGAATTGAGGTGATCTGTGTCTTGTCACACAGCCAGTGCCACGCAGTATTTTGGGGGTCACTAATTTCTATAAAATATCTGGGAATTGAGGTGATCTGTGTCTTGTCACACAGCCAGTGCTACGCAGTGTTTTGGGGGTCACTAATTTTTACAAAATATCTGGGAATTGAGGTGATCTGTGTCTTGTCACACAGCCAGTGCCACGCAGTATTTTGGGGGTCAGTAATTTCTACAAAATATTTGGGATTTGTTATAATCCGTGTGTTCTCACTGGCTGCCACCCATCATGGGGTCACACTGATTTAAAGGAGGTTTCTGAGATTTGTAATCTGTGTCTTCTCACTGCCACCCATCAGGGGGTCCCACATACTTCTAGCAGATTTATGCGAATTGTAATTTGTGTCTTCTCACTGCCACCCATCAGGGGGTCCCACATACTTCTAGCAGATTTATGCGAATTGTAATTTGTGTCTTCTCACTGCCACCCATCAGGGGGTCACACTGATTTATAGGAGGTTTCTGAGATTTGTAATCTGTGTCTTCTCACTGCCAGCTATCAGGGGGTCCCACATACTTCTATCAGATTTATGCGAATTGTAATTTGTGGCTTCTCACTGCCACCCATCAGGGGGTCACACTGATTTATAGGAGGTTTCTGAGACTTGTAATCTGTGTCTTGTCACTGCCACCCATCAGGGGGTCTAACTGATTTATAGGAGGTTTCTGGGAATTGTAATCTGTGTCTTGTCACTGGCTGCCAGCTATCAGGGTGTCTCACTGAGTTATACCAGAGTTCTGTAAATCTTTGGTCTTTATACCAGAGTTGAATCAGTGTTCTGTATATATTTAATCGATATATCTCACACTATGTCTGAAAGAATAAAAAGGACAGGCAGACGCTCCCAGACACAGATAAGAGGGCAAGCAGCCACTGTGTCGGGAGGCTGTGCCTCTGGTCGGGGTGGACGTGGTGCATCCTCTGCAGGGGCACGCTTGTCCTTTCTAACTGGTGCTGGCCGTCTTCTTAAGCAGCAGCAACATACAGGGGATTTGGTGGATTGGCTAACCAGGCCATCCTCATCCTCCGAGTCCTCTGCCAGCAAGGCTTGTAGTGCTTTACAGTCCACCTCAGCTGCCAAAGCATTTAATGCAGCCTCCATGCTGTAGCCTCGCTATCACACATAGAGGAGTCAGCTGAATTGTTTGACTACAGTGACAGTGACATGCTGCTTGAGGATGCGCAGCAAGTACAGTGCTCTGATTCAATCTCTGAGGTTGAGGAAGGGAGTATAATCAACCTAGAGGAAGGGGGTGCCAGTGATGACACACAAATAACTGGCACTCATGTTGCCCCAGCAGCTGCAGCATACTGCCAAGTTGGCTCCAGTGATGAGGAGATAGGGGGTGATGATGACAATGATGATGAGGTCACTGACTCTACCTGGGTGCCAGATCGAACAGAGGAATCAAGTGAGGAGGATGGGGAGGAGGCACAGCAAACACGGGGCACAACATCCTCTATGACCAACCGTAGCACTAGCCAGTCCAAGGCATCAGATGACAGAGCTGCTCCGGTGCAGAGCGCTGTTGTCGCAAAGCACACATGCAGGAACTCTGCTGTCTGGGAGTTCTTTAAGAAATGTGCAGCAGACCTCACCGTTGCTATCTGTAATCTATGTCAGATGAGGCTCAAGCGTGGGAAAGACACCGGATGCTTGGGTACCACGTGCTTGAGGCGACATATGACCTCCTGCCACACATCCCGTTGGCGCAAAACTTTGCGTATGTCCTCCTCCTCCTCATCTGTCTCTACCCCCACTGTATGTCCTGCCATGTCATTGCCTGCTACAACCTCCACTGACAGGGATGATGCTACAGTAATGGATGTACCAGCTCCTTCCTCACAATGTGACAGCATCCCATCAGCTGAAGATTTACACAGTCAGATTACATTGCCCCAGCTGCTGCAGCGGAAGAAAAAATATAGTCCCAACCATCCCCAAGCACAGCGTCTAAATGCCAGCTTAGCAAAATTACTCGCATTGCAGCTGCTGCCTTTCCAGCTGGTGGACTCTGCTCCCTTCCGTGAATTTGCTGAATGTGCTGTACCACAGTGGCAGGTTCCAAAACGCCATTACTTTTCACGGAAGGCCATTCCAGCACTATACCAGCACGTGGAAGACAATGTTATCGAGTCATTGGGAAAGGCAGTCAGCAGCAAGGTGCATGTGACTTTAGACACGTGGTCCAGCAAGCATGGACAGGGTCGTTACATTTCCTTCACGGCACACTGGGTAACTCTGATTGCAGCTGGGAGAGATCCAAGATGGGGCTCTGTGCTGGAGCTTGTTCATCCACCACGCCTCCAGAAAGCTGCTTGTATGAGGTCTGTCTGCTCCACCACCACCTCTCCGTCTTCCTCCTCCTCCTCCTCCTTCTGTGTCTCTGGCGAAGTGGCAGTTAAACCGACGCCTGACAGGGGCTACGCAATGGCTCAAGCAAAAAGATGCCATACTGTGCTTGAGCAGGTTTGTTTAGGGGACAGGAGCCACACCGGGCCAGAAATTCTGTCAGCTCTGCAGGGGCAGGTGCAGAGATGGTTAACACCACGCCAGCTTAAGCTGGGAATGATCATCTGTGATAATGGCAGCAACCTTCTCTCCGCCCTACGCAAGGGTAAATTGACGTATGTACCATGCCTAGCACACATCCTAAATCTAGTGGTACAGCGTTTCCTAACCAAGTACCCAGGGCTGGCAGAGCTTCTCAGCCAGGCCAGAAAAGTCTGCAGCCACTTCAGACGGTCATTCCCAGCAAGCGTTCGCCTGGCAGAAATTCAAAGAGAATTCCACCTTCCCACAAACCGTCTGATCTGTGACATGCCCACCAGGTGGAACTCGACATTAGCAATGCTGCAGCATCTGCACAAGCAGCAGAGGGCCATCAACGAGTACCTGTGTGAGTATGGCACAAGGACCGGTTCAGGTCAACTTGTTTCCCCCCCCCCGCAGTGGCTGATGATCAAGGATGCATGCACTGTACTGTCACCATTTGAGGAGGCAACGAGGATGGTGAGCAGGGACAGTGCATGCATCAGTGACACAATTCCTTTAGTGTTCCTGCTGGAGCACACTCTGCGGGGAATTATAGATGTGGCTCTAGAGGCAGAGCAGCGGGAGGAAGAGGAGGCCTTCCCTAGCTCTCAAGGCCCCAGTCTTTCCGCAGACAGCATTCCAGTGGGTCCTCCTCAGATCAGACAGGAGGAGGATGAGGATGAGGATGAGGAGGAGGAGGAATATTTAAGTAGTGGGGGTATTGAAGGTGGGGATTCCTCAAGGGAGGGTTTTGTGTGCCCAGAAACACAAGGGCTAGTGCGTGGCTGGGAGGAGGAAGTGCACGATACGGTCATCCTCATTGACCAGGAAGACTAGGAAGCTAATGCCACCTCCAACCTACGCTGCATGGGCTCCCTTATAATGCAAAGCCTGCTAAAGGACCCCAGGATTCGTGCTATCAAGGAGAGGGATCATTACTGGTTGGCAACCCTTCTTGATCCACGATACAAGGGTAAAGTTGCAGAGCTCATCCTGCCCGCACAGAGGGAGCACAGGATGAAAAAACTTGAGGACGCTCTAAAGCGACACTTGTGTAACACCTTTCCAGGCACTGGTAGGTTACCAAGTGATGACACAGGTGCTTCTGAGGCTGCGGATGATCAGGGGAATAGTGGTGAAGGCCAGGGCCACTTGACTGATGCATTTTTAATTTTTTTTAGTCCACAACGCCCAGGGACGTCAAATGTAGGCACCCATTGCCAGCGTCTTCACCATATGGTGCAGGACTACCTAGG
Organism: Leptobrachium leishanense; assembly: GCA_009667805.1. Taxonomy (NCBI): domain Eukaryota; kingdom Metazoa; phylum Chordata; class Amphibia; order Anura; family Megophryidae; genus Leptobrachium; species Leptobrachium leishanense. Next base: position 168,835,758 of record CM019063.1, on the reverse strand, counting down.
GGCAAGGGCAGACCTGGATACGTTTCCAGCAGATGATCCACTGGCTTACTGGGTGTTGAGATTGGATCACTGGCCAGAATTTAGCCAATATGCTATGCAGCTACTAGGTTGCCCTTCATCTAGCGTGCTTTCTGAAAGGACATCAGTGCCGCTGGAGGTTTTGTCACAGACAAAAGAGTGCGTCTGTCCACCGACTCTATAGACCGGCTGACATTTATAAAAATGAATCAGTCCTGGATCAGCAGTTATCAATCCCCTGATGCTGACGTAACGGAATAGATCGGGGATGTCTTCTGCATTCACAAAACCTCCAGCACTGAACTCTTCCACAATACCACAAAAGGGTTACGGTGTGAATGCACTTGCTGCCATGAAAGGCACAATATTTGGCTGCACTGACGCCTGTGCCAGATTTATATCATTTAAATTTTTTGAACCGCAGGGTCCAACCCTGCACTCTTTCACAATACCACAAAAGGGTTACGGTGTGAATGCACTTGCTGCCATGAAAGGCACAATATTTGGCTGCACTGACGCCTGTGCCAGATTTATATCATTTCAATTTTTTGAACCGCAGGGTCCAACCTTGCACTCTTCCACAATACCACAAAAGGGTTACGGTGTGAAGGCACTTGCTGCCATGAAAGGCACAATATCTGGGTGCACTGACGCCCATTACCAGATTCATATCTTTTTAATATAGGACCGCAAGGTCCACCCCTGCATTCTTCCACAATACTACAGAGAGGTTACTGTATGATGGTACTTGCTGGCCTGGCACCAAAAGCACAATATCTGGGTGCACTGACACCTTTACCAGATGCATATCTTTTTAATATAGGACCGCAAGGTCCACCCCTGCACTCTTCCACAATACTACAGAGGGGTTACTGTGTGATGGCACTTGCTGGCCTGGCACCAAAGGCACGATATTTGGGTGCACTGCCACTGACGCCTGTATCAGATTCATATCCTCAGAGGGGTTACTGTGTGACGGCACTTTTGCCGACGCTAAAGGCCCAATTTTAAAACACCTATTGTTACTTTCATCCAAAGCCTGCATAAGTTTCACAATAATTTAGCCAAAAAATCACTAAACTTTTTCTGCATGTCCAAAAATGTCTCCTCTTTTCATACAGACTGCCGCCCCAAGCAGTTGTTTATGGATAGATTAAAGGAAAACCATTTACCATCATTTGAAATGTCATTTTTTGTTTTTTACATATTTCTATACATCCGAAAAATCCGCCACTTCACGGGCAGGTTATGGGGACCTCCTAGGCACGATATTTGAAGTAATGTTTTTTTTTTTAATTTTAACCCTTATTTCATGGAAAACTCACTGTCCCTTTAAAACCTTTTTTTTTTTAAACTTTTTGTCCTTGTTTCCTGTCCCCCTACCCGGACCCCCATACACCTTTTATGGAAAATATCTAGCATATATGCCCTCTTGGAGGGCACTCTAAAAATCGAATTTTCAGTCCCATTGACTTGCATTGAGTTCGAGTTCGAATCCGAACAATTGAAAAGTTCGAGTTCGAATGCGAACCGAACTCGGGGGTGTTCGGCTCATCCCTAGTTTCAACTTGACATCTAGTGTAATGACGTTATATACATTTGACCTTCTGAGAAATCACTCTGAATGTGTGTGCCTCTTATCTGATTCAATGATCTGAACCAAAGATACAATTTTGCCTAATATACCATACCAACGAGGTAAAAGTCAAAATATAAATTACAGTGATGCTATAACTTTTCTGTTTATTGGTGCTTGATAAAAGTTGTCAGTCTATTCCTGGTTTCTCTTCCAGTCTACCTACTACATGGAGGGAAACACAGGCCATAAAGTTTTTCAGACAGCATTTGGAAAGATTGCAGTGAATATCTGCTATGGACGACATCATCCTCTCAACTGGTTCATGTACAGCATGAATGGAGCAGAGATTATATTCAACCCTTCAGCCACAATAGGTGGTCTTAGGTAAGGAAAAGAATGGGGGCTATCTTCATGAGCAGATTTTATATCAATACCTTTTAGAGAAACCATTGGTATTTAATTGCAAATATAGAACAAGCCATCACAATTTTCAATATTTAATATAACTTAAAATTTCTGGAACATCTGAAATGTTGCTACATTCATGAATGGAAGTGCAACATTGTCTTCATACATTCCTGTTTAGAACACCTATTCCATGGGATAAGAGACTTGGGGTTAATGTTAGGTGGTACGAAGTGTAAAGAGCTCTTATAGCTCTTATAAGAGAGTTATAGCGATGCTAGGGTTAGCTTCAATGGTTAGCAAAGAAAATACATAAAATGTATCGCAGGGAGCGCGTGAGTGGATTCACTATATTATACACAGCACCCTGTGATAGGGGGGCGATCAAATTCTTATATACTCATCTTATATATCAGAGTGGGTAATCTCATATACTGGAAACATAAACCTAAACAACAGAAATAAAATCCAATGGTGCAATATCGCAGTAACAATTTGGTAGATGTTCACAAGAGCTACAGAGTATACACTCACAAGCCTGGGGCCTCAGATGGCTCGTAGTTTTCACCTTTGAGCCTCTATGGGGGGCTCCTCCCATCCACCGGTGTGTTGGTATCCTCAGTGGGAATTATGGATATGGTATGGTGTTCCTCAAGAAATAGAACCGATATATATATCATACATTGTTGCACTATATATGTCTATAGACGGAAATAGAAGGATGCACTCACGTGTTCTGGAGCCTCCTTGATTAGTGGCTCCGTAATATAGGCCTTAGACCACATATGGGGGGTCTCACCCTCTTTCGATGTCAAACGAACCGATGGTTAGGATCTCAGATAATTACAACCAAGACTGGTTATAATGACAGGAATCTCAATCCAATGGTAGGATAAAAAGGGGGTTTATTTAACACAATAAAACAAATAAAATAGGGCGAATATTAGCGTAACGCCTTTCCCCTGCTATCCTGCAGGCTTCATCAGTCGGACTGATGGATGGGAGGAGCCCCCCATAGAGGCTCAAAGGCGAAAAACTACGAGCCATATGAGGCTCCAGGCTTGTGAGTGTATACTCTGTAGCTCTTGTGAACATCTACCAAATTGTTACTGCGATATTGCACCATTGGATTTTATTTCTGTGTTTTAGGTTTCCAGTATATGACATTACCCACTCTGATATATAAGAGGAGTATATAAGAATTTGACCCCCCCCCCATCACAGGGTGCTCTGTATATTATAGTGAATCCACTCATGCGCTCCCTGCGATACATTTTATGTATTTTCTTTGCTACACATTGTGACAGGATACACACATTCGTGAGCTGCTATCTTGTACAAATATTTGATACTTTTTGGTTAGCACCAAATACATCCAACCCCTAGAGGGTAGCAACCATTAGCTTCAATGGTTCTCTGAAAATTGTAGGTTGATACCCTTTAGGCTGCGGTCACTCAAGTGTAGAGGGAACATCCGGAAGAACAGACATTCGCTCTGCTCGGACGCCCATGTGGCCACCTTGCTGAGCTCACGTTAGTGTGTTCAGCCTTACAGAGCGAGACTCCTATGGAGGCTAGCACAAGGTAGGCCCGTCTAACGTCCATCATAACTTATTGACAGGGACTTTTTCAGCACGTTCAGTGTAACGTGCGATACTATTATACATGTTACAACGTGTGGCCTTCCCTGTTGAGCCATCAGAAAGCTGTGACGGATGCAGGGAGGAGGGGTCACCCTGACGCACTCAGTGCACCTGTGCAACCGCAGCCTTAACCCTAAACATCCTTATCCCAACATCTCCATGAGCCTATAGCGTGGGTAAAACTGAGAATCCTTACATTACAGATGGTACAATAAAGATCCCGCAGCTAGGTGTCATATTAGGGTATCACTGTTTTCCAAACCTTTCTGTGTGTATTTCTACATGTATTCCATGAATGCTGAATTCCCAATGTTAAAGCATAAATCAGGGCCATCAAACTCACAGCCCTCCAGATGTTGAGGCCTACAATTCCCTGTATTCCTTCAATGCAATAGAGAGCCAGGGAATCATGGGAGTTGTAGTTCAGAAGCATCTGGGGGGCTGGAGTTTGACAACCCATAGCATAAATTATATGGAAGGTGGGCTTGCGCTGCATTGTTATAAAGCACCATAGAGAAGGCCACTAGTGCTGTTGCTCGTCCTCAGGATCCTCACACACCCCCTTTCTCTCACTATAAGTTTACAGGGTCATCCAGACGTGGACCCCTTGCTTGATGTGCCTAGAGGGGTGTCAGCTATACCCTCCTAACGAGGCCTAACAAGTCCGAAACGATCGTCGGGGGTTGCTGCACCTCTCGTGCAGGGATGACGTCCTTGGCAGTCAGCACTGGCCACCCTCATTGGGTGAGAGCAGACTGATTTGCATATGGAGCATTCATCCCTGTAATGGCACAAGCAAGCTAAAACTTTGTGAGACCTGAGCGGGCCCCCACCGTAGAGCAGGCAACTAGTGCTGTTGCTCGTCCTCAGGATCCGCACACCCCCCTTTCTCTTGTTATAAAGCTTGTCTTTGAGTTGAGTAAATATTTCAGGAAACGTGAGATTCTCTTTTTCCTTTTATTGCAGTGAATGTCTTTGGCCAATAGAAGCAAGAAATGCTGCAATCGCCAATCACTGTTTCACATGCGCCATCAATCGCGTAGGAACTGTGAGTGTCATTTTGTGGATTCCTATTCTCCAAATAGCATAGAAACGGATTTTCGGTGCTCAATATAGTTCAGATGCTACATCATTTTACAAAATAATAAATCTACAGTTACAGAATTAAATTTTAACTTGCTATTCCCTATTTATTTATTTTTTTTGTATTTAATTTTTTTTATTTTTTGAAGATGTCATCATACAAATAAGCATAAAAGAAAGAAAATGAGGGCCTCGCAGGGCCGCACACAGACATCTATAAGAACTCAGTGTAAAATATATAACGAAGAAAAATAAGAAGGCCAAGAGGCAGGACAGCAAATCGAAAAGTCAAAAATTTCCTCGATCACTGAGCAAGAACATATCAGCGGCAAGACAGCATAAAAAAGGAAAAATGAAAGTCATCTTAGGATGGTAGGGTAAAATGAGGAACGACAGAGATCGTCTTAAGACTGCTAAGAAGAAAAACAAAAAAAAATAGAAAAGTCAAGTGTCACCGCAAAGGGGGGTCTCAGCTGAAGGGGGGAGTGTGTCTTCACAAATCACTTCACATAAAAGAAACGAAAAAGCACTCTGCGGGGGGGGGGGGGGCACCGGGAGAAGGCAGAATAATCAGTGGAAAAGGCAGCTAAAGTAAAAAACACAGTGAAAGGATCTCCTCAGCCGTTATCTCGGAATGGGATTTCTGTTACAGCAGGCAGGGCGCTGCAAGGCAGGCCAGATCTCACAGCCCTCATCAATGTCACTAGGCCAAGGTATCTGGTTACCACCAGCATAGAGCCCCAAAAAAGGTCGTCAGGTCCTCGCAAGGCACGCGCCGCTCTGCTAACTCCTACGCCACTAGCGTGCGGCAGGGCCATATGTAATCTCTTCGACCGCTTCCGATTCAACCTCACGACCTGCCGGGGGAAATCATCCATCACAGGCCTTACAGTGGGAACCGCCAGCACAGCTACCCGCTGATGCACGCAGGTCTCCTCCACAACGCCAGCATACGGAGCCAGTGAGAGCTTAGGTGGTAGTAGCACTCGGGTCAGCATCCCTTCCAAGTCGCCGCCATCGATGCCTCCAGCAGTAGCCGGTTCTGAGGTAGCCCCCAGCTCCCTCTCCCCCAGGGTTTCCATCTCACAGCAGCCTCTCGGCGTCGCCAGCATCCGGTGCCAAAACCTCCTGGTAAGCGGGGCCTCATCGTCCTCCCCTTCCAGCAGTTGCAGGCATGCGTCCAGGCCGCAGGTCATGGCATCCTTACCTCCTACTAGGGATGCCGATCTGCCACTCCAGCGCTCCCCAGGTCTGTCCATGCCCCCCACAGGGCAGTCAGCAAATTCGGCCAGGAGACGTGGGCCCTCCATCTCCACAACCGGTAGGATATTCAGAGTCCGGAACAAGGAGGTAGGACCAGGGAGGTCAGATGCCAACAGAGTCAGGTAGCAGGCCGCAAGATGGCCGCCGCCGCCACCACGAGGCAGCAACCGTCAGCGGGGTCTCTCTGGTCCGGAGGGGGGGAACCAAGCAGGCTCCGGACTGAATGGTACTGATGGCCAGCCTCTCGGGGATCATACATTGAGCAATCTACTCTTAAAAAATCAGCCAGGATCCCCAGTACAATAGAGGACATGCGGAGCTCCAGCGAGACACGTCCTCTCTCTTGAGTAGCTCGCTATTCTCTATTTTTACCTGTTACCACAAATGTCCATCCAATGTATTGTATACATATTAAAAAAGCATAGAAGTAACTAGGTTTTTCATATTTATTTGTTAACATGTACATATTTCCTTTGTTTTTCAGGAGCATTTTGAAACAGAATTTACTTCTGGAGATGGCAAGAAAGGTGACCTTAGCATAAAACAAAGCTCTAACCAACCAAACTCACTGTGTTGTAAATCATTTACTCAAAAGACTCTTAGATACAGGTTAACTATGTTTACAGTGTCAATGTTAGGAGGACGATCTAGGACTAGATAGAAACATAGAAAAATGTCGGCAGATAAGAACCTTTCGGCCCATCTAGTCTGCCCAATTACATGGATACTTTACCTGGATTTATCTTTTGTTTAGGATAGCCTTATGCCTATCCCATGCCTGCTTAAATTCATAACAATATTGCCAAGTACAGTAAGGAACATGGAAATCCTACAGCATGAGCAACTAAAATGTAGGATTATTAGACCAACAAGCACCTGCAGGTTTCCCCTTAGCGTCCCCGTTTTAGCTCCATATTACGGGGCAGGCACTGATTCAGCAGCCTGCCCTGTAATGCAGCGCTAACCTCCAGGATACTCGAGTCAGCCCTAACGCACTGCCGTGAGTATCCCCTCCTGAAGTCCATAGGACTCCATGGAGGTTTGTGCTGCTAGGTCAGCTGACCTACAGGATCTTGCGTCTCGCAAGATCCTGCAGGTCTGTGGAGTGATCGCTGAGGGAAGCTGGGGACTTTTTTCCCCCAGTCTCACTCTGCTCCTGGTAGCCAGAAGAGGCGGATCGGGCCGTGGGATGAGAGTTGAGTATCTGATTTTTGGGGGGATTTTAAACTGGTGCTGAATCTAGCACCAGCTTCATGCTGTGGATAACTTTTGAGTTAACCACAGCGGGCGTAATTAGCGATAGGACTTTGTAATCCTAACGCTAATTACTCTTTGCGTTCTCCATGTTTTTTTTTTTTTATTGTAATAAATTTTTATTGTTTCATAAATCTTTAACAGAGTGAATGAAGTAGCATAAGATAAGTTGCTCCAAGACAGGTAATCACTTCGTAAATATGGATTCAGGGTTGATCGATAAGTAACAGCTGCTTAATTCGTGTAAGCGTGATTTTGAATCCAGTATTATGCATATAATTTACAGCATACAGTATATAAAAGTTAACTAAAAGTATGAATTATATAGACATGAAACATATTCAAAACGTGTAAAGGGAAAGAGAGGGTAGGGGATGGCAGGTTAAAGATAGCATGAGAGTCGGTGACCACTGTGTAAGGCGTGTTATTTACACACGGGGGCGAGCCTCTGACCAGTAGAACCAGCGGCGCAAATGGACTGCGCTCGTGCCTGAGGCACTGTGTATTAGTTCTTCAATATCTTGGGTGTTATGTACCTCCTGAAGCCATTCGCGTATGGTAGGAACATTAGGGGTCTTCCAATGACGGGGCAACACAGCCTTGGCCGCATTTAATAAACGTATTTCAAGCGTGCGTTTGTAATCAGTGTGTTCCATAGGTGTGTGAAGCAATAACATAGCTGCCGGTGTAAAGTCTGGGGGGGGTTCTGAGACCTTGCAAATGGTGCTGTGGACAGCTTGCCAGTATGGTTGGAGCAACGGGCAAGACCACCACATGTGGAGTAAGTCCGCCTGTGGTGCCCTGCATTTCCAGCAGGAGCCGTTATGCTTGGGGTCAAACATTGCCAACCTTTTAGGCGGGCAGTACCACCTAGATAGGAGTTTGTAGGCCGTTTCCTGGGATTTGGTGGCGATGGAGCAGGACGTGGTGAGTAGGGTGATTTGGTCCCATTCCTCCTCCGTGAAGGACAGCTGGAGGTCTTCCTCCCATTTGGACCGATAGGAGGGTATGGGGTTCGTGAGGGATTGCAACAGCCCGTACATAACCGATATACCATGGGGCGGAGGATGTTTTCTCTGGGCTAGGGTTTCAAGTAGGGTAAGAGGACGGGTGAATTGAGGTGGGGGGGCTAATGAGCGCATGTAAGCCGTAAGCCGATGGAAATGAAATTTGGTCAGGAAAGACTGTGGCCAGGGCAGTGGAATGTCCTCAGGGGACTTAAAGGTGTTGCCGTCAATAAAGTTAGATGCCCGTATACAATGAGGTGCCTGCATTTGTTCAGTTGTAATTAGCCTCCGGGAGAATGCGGGTAGGTAACATAACGGTAGGAGGGGTGACGGCCTTGGGGCAATCTTGGTAGAGTTTTGTAACGTCCTCCAGGTGCGGAGTGTAGCTGAGATAGTAGGGTGGTGGGTGACGCGGCATGTAGCATTTGTGCCGTTTAGCCAGGGAAGGGAAGCCAGTGGGGCATCTGCCAGTGTGCGTTCCAGAGGGATCCATAGCTTGGTGTCTGCGCCCGAAGTCCACTCAAGTATGCGCAGCAAGTGTGCAGCTTGATAGTAGCGGCGGGCATGGGGTAGTGCCAGTCCACCCGCGGATTTGGATGCGGTGAGCAACTCAAATCTGAGCCGTGGTCTGTGATTATTCCAGACAAATGTGGTAAATTTAGACTGCAGGGACCTGAAGAATAAAGTGGGTACGGCTATTGGTAAGGTCTGGAACAAGTACAGCAGGCGTGGGAGTATGTTCATTTTAAGGACGTTAATGCGTCCGAACCACGTTACATGAGGAAAAGCCCATTTGGTGAGGTCAGCTGTGATGCTGTGCAGCAGTGGGAGGTAGTTTGCCTGATAAAGGTCAGATGTATCTGCGGTGAGGAAAATGCCTAAGTATTTAAGTGAGGATTTGCACCATCGGAAGGGGAATGAGGCTTGTAGCTGAGCGCGCATAGGGGGGGGGACAGAAAGTCCTAAAATTTCTGATTTAGTCATGTTAATTTTATAATTGCTTAAAGAGCCATATTCTCGTAGTAAAGAGGTGAGGGCAGGGAGGGAGATCAATGGCTGGCGGATAAAGAATAACAGGTCATCGGCATACGCCGCCACTTTATGCCGGTGACCCGCCACCTCAATGCCGTGAATCGAGGGGTTAGTTCGGATTGCGTGCAAAAGGGGTTCGAGTGAGATTGCGAAAAGGAGAGGTGAGAGAGGGCATCCCTGTCTGGTGCCATGTCGGATACGAAAAGGGGATGGTGAGGGTGCCATTTAGGTTGATACGTGCTGTAGGGTCTGCATAAAGGGAACCAATCCATGCTAGCATGTTGGAGCCAAAACCCATCTGTCGAAGGGTGGAAAACAGATAAGGCCAGCTGACCCTGTCGAAGGCTTTTTCGGCATCGGTGGATAGTAACAGGGAGGGATCAGATCGAGATTTGGCGGCCACATGAATGAGATTCAGTGCCCTGACTGTGTTATCTCTGGCCTCTCTCCCAGGTATAAATCCCGTCTGGTCCGGGTGAACTAAATGTGGGATGTGACGGGCTATCCGCAGGGCAAGTGCTTTGGCGAAGAGCTTCAAATCTTGGTTCAGTAGTGATATGGGCCGAAAGCTAGCGCATAGGTCATGGTCTTTGTCAGGTTTGGGTATTAATGTAATAGTGGCGGAGAGCGATTGGGGTGGCAAAACGCGGTGGTGTTGTGTCAGGGTGTTAAATGCCTGTAACCAAGCCGGTGCCAAGGTGGGGAGGAATGTCTTGTAATAACGAAGGGATAGGCCGTCCGGACCTGGTGTTTTGCCCGTAGGGGTCAGCTTAACGGCATTTTGGAGTTCTTCCACCGTTAAGGGGGAATCTAAAGCTTCCCGCATGAGTGGGGTCAATTTGGTGTGTGTGTGCATGTCCACAAATTTACATATGGAATCAGAGGAAGAGGGGCGATGGTCCGTGGGGAGATTATAGAGTTCCGTGAAATGTTCTCGGAGTAGGGAAAGCATGTCCTTCGGTAGTGTGACGGGCTTGCCCTGTGGGTTTCGCAATTTAGAGATATACAGCTTCTCCCTGTGAGCCTTGAGTGCTCGTGCCAATAGCCGTCCGCATTTGTTGCCGTGTTCATAATAAACACGACGAGTAGTGAGGAAAGCTTTTTGAGCAGTCTTGTTCAGTAGCGAGCTTAATTCGGTGCGGAGCTCCAGAAGCTCTGCATAGACAGTGTCGTCCATATAAAGCTTATGGGACTTTTCCAGCACCTGGATGCGGCAGAGCAGCGCGTCCCTCTGAGTGTTGTATTGCTTTTTCTTTAAGGAACCCTGTTGTATCAGGTAGCCTCGGATCACGGCCTTATGCGCTTCCCATACTATTTGAGGGGAGGTGTCTGGAGAGGAGTTGTCGGTGAAATAGTTCTAGAGGGTCTGGAGTGTGCCCTGTGTAACTATGGGGTCGTTGAGTAGTGTTTCGTTCAGTCGCCAGGTCCTATCTTTAGGGCGTACTAAAGGAGAGGCGAGTGTGAGTAGGACTGGGTGATGGTCAGACCATGTCATCGGGCCTATTTTCACTGTGTCTAAGAGGTGGAGGTAGCCAAAAGGTAGAAACAAACAGTCTAATCTCGAGTAAGATTGGTGTGGCGTGCTGTAGAAAGTATAATCCCGCGTGGTGGGGTGGACGGCACGCCAGCAGTCTACCAAACGGTGCGAGTGAAGCGCTGAGTGGGTCTGTCGTAGTACTGAGTGCGGGACACTAGTGGATCCCCTGGAGGTGTCTAGTTTCGCATCGAGTGGGAGGTTAATGTCCCCTCCAATGAGGACAATACCTTCCTGGAAATCCGCTAGGACTCCCAGCAAGAGGCGTAATACTTTGTGTTGGTTCCTATTTGGCAGATATATGGATGCGAAGGTGTATGTTTGCCCTCCTATTTCCCCTTTGACGAAAGTGTAACGGCCGTCTCGGTCCAATTTTGAGTCTGTGACATTAAGGGGGAAATCCCTAGAAAAGAGAATAGCTGTGCCACACACTTTGCCTGCGGAGGAGTTACTGAAGTAACCAGTCGGGAACTTCTGATCACGCAGACATGGTGCCCCGTCTGCTGCAAAGTGAGTCTCTTGTAAAAGAACCACGTCGCGCGCGATTAGATCTGAAGTCCCGAAGGGCTATGTGCCTTTTTTCTGGTATGTTCAGGCCCCTAGCATTTATCGTGAGGATTTTAATAGGTCTGGTCTTTGTGGCCATATTACCGACAGGAGTAGTAGGTGAGCGTCGATGGGGGGGGGGTTAGGGAAACAAGGAGTATGCGCCTAAGTGAGACAAGAGCACCGCCGCGGAGCGCGGGAACGAGTGCGTGTCACACTGTTCTGTACACAGGCGCTATCTCAGGGGTAGGAGCGAGCAGCCGCAGAGAGCAACCAATTATACAAAAGACAACGTGCTAACGAAGTTAAATAAAACAGTGGTAAATCAAACAAAAACAGTAAACCAGATGAAAAAGAAAAAAGAGCCAGGGCCGAGTCGCCCGCTCAGCGTATGATATGCCACCATCCATGGCATGTAGCGCCGGATAAGCAACCACCGGGGTGGAGACCCGTATAGCTATAAACATATAAATATACATCCAAGCAACCAATAAAGTAACCTGTCCCGTGATGTGCCCGAGGTAGAGTCGGGAAATGGATATGAGAAGTAGTCCTCAGGAGGATCCGGGGCCTCTACAAGAACGGTATGCAGGAGGGGTCACCATTAGTAGGCTACCCCAAGGTTACAAGCATCCCGCAAGATCCAGCGTGCGGACTGCCGGTGGGTAAAGGGAGGGCAGGTCTGGCGATAAACGTGAAGATCACCGGGGTCCTCAGGACCGTGACAGTCTTGCGGTGACAGGAGCCATGCTGTCGAGGTCTCTGAGGCCCTCTAGGGCGGCGGTTACATCCAGTAATTAGGACCGGCCTGATCAGCAGCCAGGCGGGAGTCATCTATTTTGAGTGTCAGAGGGCATCATAGTCCGGGTCGACGAATATCTGCGGCGGCGAGGCCTCTGGGTTCGCGAAGGGGCTCCAAATGATGGAGTGTACATTTGTGTCAAGACCGGCCATGTAGGCAACACGTCCTTGGGTAGTGCGAGGGCTTCCAGGAAGGCCGGAAGGTCGAGCTCCGAGCGTAATGTTATAAGGCCATCATCTGTACGGACCTGCATGCCGAATGGGAATAGCCACTTATAGGCAATGCGCCGTTCCTGTAAGGCTGCTGTGAGGGGGCGTAGGAGACGCCTAGATTGTAGGGTCGCTGGCGACAGGTCTTGAAATAAAGAGATGCTTACATCGTCGAATATTATAGTGCGAGATTGTCTGGCCGCTTCCATGATTTCCTCTTTAACAGTGTGCCTCAGGAGACAGCAGACCACATCTCTCGGCGGGGTGCCTGGAGGGCCTTTAGGGCGTAGAGCTCTGTGGAGGCGCTCGAATTCGATCTCCGCATCAAGGTTACGTTGTATGAGACCGTTAAATAAGCGAAGCAAGGTGTTCTTTAAATCTGATGGGGACTGCTCCAGTTCAGGGAGGCCTCTCACCCGTATGTTGTTTCGGCGTCCTCTATTTTCCAGGTCTTCTAAATGACGTGCCATAGTCTGTAAGATCTGATTTTGAGATTGTAGTGAGGAAGTGTGTATCGTCAGTGTCTCAGATTGTTGAGCCTGCGTGGTCTCCACATGCTGTACCCGATGCTGCAAGCTGCCGAGCTCCTTGCGCAGGCCCCTAATCTCAGCAAGAAGCGAGTCCTGAAGGCCCGAGGTAGAAGCAGCCAGATCAGCCTTGGTGGGTAATGAGCTTAATAGCTGGTGGAGCTCCGGCGGGAAGTCCCAGGAACCATTCGATCGTGTGGGAGAGCTGGGGGCCGAGGACGCGGGGGTCGCCGCCATTTTGTCCCGCATGGGCGCCTGCATAGCGTCCGTGAGAGGGGTCAGGAACTGTCTCATTGTGCAGGTTTGTGGGTCCCCGATGGTCTCGGAGGTGCCAGGAGTGGCTGGTGGCCGGCGGGGCTTACCCATCGCGTTACCTGTGGGGTGCAGAAGGGTTTGAGCGGGTCGACTCGGCGGAGCTCCGGGATCAGGCGGCCATTATTTTCTGCGCGCAAGCCGCGCCTCCGGGTTCTTGCTCTCTAATCTCTGGTGCAGCTCTTCGAGGACGGCGGGGGCGAGGAGAGCGCGCTTTCTCCGGTCCCTTTATTAGGCCTCGAGTTAAAAAAAAAAAAAGAAAAAAAAAAAAGGGGGGGGGTTATTGTCCCTGTGGGTCAGAGCGGGCGCTGGTCCGGTGTGCTCCCACCTCTGTTCCTTCGTGGACCAGCGATTCGGGTCTGTGCGGTGTGGGGACGCAGTCCCCGAGATCGATCAGCCGCCGGCACCCACGAGGGCCTCCAAGATGGCCGCCGCGTCTGGGCCCGAATCTCCTCCGGCGGCAAAAAGCGCTCCCCCGGACTCCCGGAAAGGGGGGATTCAGGGCTCCTGGGTCTCCCAAGACCCTTAGATGTCAGCTGGGGGCCGTACTCGGGTGATGGAGAAGCGGCACCTGTGGAAGCTGCCCAGGTTTCCTCGGAGCCGGTGGAAAACGCGGCCGCTCGCTGCCGCTGCTAGCTCCGCCCCCCTGCGTTCTCCATGTTAAGCATAGGGAGCGCAAAGTATAGTAAGTCTGTGCTAGAAAGCGCAATTTATTTTCCAGTGCACTTTAGGGTTTTTTAACCCATTAGCGATCAGATTGTAATATAGGTAGGTACCTGCGAATCATAAATTTTCGCTCGAATCGAATCTCGAATCAAATCGGCTGTTAGTTTCGAATTCGAATCGAATATCGAATCGAATCGAAAAATGCCGCTTTCGAGCATTTTGTGTACGATACAGCCTGGATAGGTATGCTTTATTTGTGCATGCAGGTTCAGCCGACGTTACAGCTGCAATCTAACAGATTTGTTTCATTAGTAGGTTATAGCAAAGTATTTCACATCATAAAAATCAAACGTAAAATAAAAACTTCAAATGCAAGCTTAAATTATTGCAACTTTGCAAACTTTATTGAAATGATTTAAATAACCATACTAAATTACAAAGTTACATTAGGCCTAGGTAGGGCTGTAACCGCTGTATAGCCTTTATTTAACCTTCCACTATAAGTTTTTTAACTTTACTTTACTTGAGGGACGTGCGGTGAGGTCAATGGGGTGAGGCTGGTCAGAGCTAGATATACACAGATATATTAACTAACTTTCTGCGGTTTGTGTTTAGTAAGTTGTAAAATAAAATGATAGAGAAAAAAAGTTTTTCTGTGCCCCTGTCATACTCTGTAAGTCTGTATCTGCCACTAGAGGAAGCAGGGGGAGCTGCCTGGGCCGCTTCCTGTCAATCAGATGCCAGCCTTCAATGCAGGTGTTTTTCTTTAATGGCTTGGACCAATGGTGCTTTCCCATTGGTCCAAGCTATTCCATTGGTCTGTCAGGGCCTCTGAGGCTCTGACGACCTTTCCAGCAGCGCTCAGGAAGTTGGCAGCGCGCGTGTGTTCCTATTCGAACAGACGCGTGGCTGCAGACCTCCTGAGCAGCAGGCAGCAGCAGCCTACGCGATTTGCATAGCGGGGAAGCATACAACCGCTACGCAAATTGCGTAGGCTGTAAAAGAATGTGCACAGAGGAAAAGGCAGACTGACAGAGGACAAAGCCGACATTGGGGGAGCGTGGAGCAGGAGCTGAGTTTCTTTTATTATTTTAACGCTGGCTTAATCTTCAATGAAGATGAATGACTTTGGTTTTTTTTTTATCAGATTGGTCTACAAAAAAAATAATTAAATTGATTACAAAAAAATATGGTTTTATTAATGGGAAATAAGGAGGTGTTATATTTTTGGAGCTTGTATATCTGTGTGATTCAAGACAGTGTTCCTTTCACTATGTTTCACTTCAAATTAATTATCTCCCACACAGAGCAGCGGCAGCCCCCCTATAATTAATTATCTCCCATAGAGCAGCCCCCTATAATTAATTATCTCCCATAGAGCAGCCCCCTATAATTAATTATCTCCAATAGAGCAGCCCCCTATAATTAATTATCTCCCACACAGAGCAGCAGACAGCAGTGATTGACCCCCATACTTATCTCCCACACAGAGCAGCAGACAGCAGTGAGTGACCCCCATAATTATCTCACAGAGCAGCAGACAGCAATGAGTGACCCCCATAATTATCTCACAGAGCAGCAGACAGCAATGAGTGACCCCCATAATTATCTCCCACACAGAGCAGCAGACAGCAGTGATTGACCCCCATAATTATCTCCCAAACAGAGCAGCAGACAGCAGTGAGTTACCCCCATAATTATCTCACAGAGCAGCAGACAGCAATGAGTGACCCCCATAATTATCTCCCACACAGAGCAGCAGACAGCAATGAGTGACCCCCATAATTATCTCACAGAGCAGCAGACAGCAATGAGTGACCCCCATATTTATCTCCCACACAGAGCAGCAGACAGCAATGAGTGACCCCCATAATTATCTCCCACACAGAGCAGCAGACAGCAATGAGTGACCCCCATAATTATCTCACAGAGCAGCAGACAGCAATGAGTGACCCCCATAATTATCTCCCACACAGAGCAGCAGACAGCAGTGAGTGACCCCCATAATTATCTCACAGAGCAGCAGACAGCAATGAGTGACCCCCATAATTATCTCCCACACAGAGCAGCAGACAGCAATGAGTGACCCCATAATTATCTCCCAAACAGCATCAGACAGCAGTGAGTGACCCCCATAATTATCTCACAGAGCAGCAGACAGCAATGAGTGACCCCCATAATTATCTCCCACAGAGCAGCAGACAGCAGTGAATGACCCCCTGGAATGGATGCCCCCCCCCCCGACGGCCATCTTCTGGCTACGTGTGACACCATTTTCACATTCACAGGCCAGGGAAATTTATACTTATTTTTACCACTACTCACCACCAACAGAGAACAGACTCAGCCTGCTTGCCTTGCAGCTCTCTCTCTCCTTCTCCGATCACGGATCACGTCCAGAGACTGTAGTAGAGACTGTAGTTTGTTCACTGCAGGAGCTCCCTCCAACCGCAGCTGCCTTCCAGTCCACCGCAGCCTCCACTGTGAAGGGAACTTGAGGTGGGCGGCGCCTAAGAGCGTGCCGTTCCTTCCCAGCCACGTGCAGCCATGTGCTGCACGTCTGGAAGGCGCGCTCTGCGTGCGATCGGAGAGATTCGATAAATTTTCGAATCATGCCTCAAAATCGAATCCGAATCGAATAAGACCAGCGATTCGATTTCGAATCGAATTTCGAATATTCGCAGGTCCCTAGGTGGCCTGCACTAGCGCCACTTAACCTAACGTTAACGCTCACATGGCTGAGCGCTAACGTTGGTATTAAGGTTGTAATATTGCCCCAAGTCTTTGGGAAGAATTATAAACAGTAAAGTGTGTGTGTGATGGTTGGCGCTGAAGAGAGAAGAAAAAATTATTTTTGGACGGGTGCTGCCAATAAACTCCTCCAGGTAGTCTGTCCAACTGCCCAAAAAAGAACAAATATAGAAAATAAATGGAGTTGGAGGAGGGCGTGCCCAAACTTCAAATGGAGTAATAAATAAGAGAACAGTCTGTGTAACTGATCTGTAGATAGTCTTTATCAGATGGCTGAAATTAGTCCAAAATAAAGAAGGTAGATTTAAATACCGTGTCTCTGAATAGCAGTCTATTCCAAAAAGTCTGTTATGTACCTCAATAAACAGTCTTGGCCGCTGGGAAGGTCTCTGCAAGCTCCGTGGCAAACCAGATGGTTAATAGGTAGTAAATAACTTGACACAAGTCCTGTGGTGCTGAGCCAATATGGGTGAATAAAGCAAAATAAATTTTTATTTTTTTTCCAGCCGGATCTTACCGGTCAGAAGGTTCACCCCTCGGTAGTTCCATCCCTCAAGATGTCACAAGATCATCAGGGTTGGTCTCCGAAATGCGCTTTATCCTCCTTAGGATTTCCGCAGGGAACGTCAAATAAATAGACCAGACACGAGAGTCTTAGACCTGGAGTCCTCTCTCACAGGGCACGCAGTACTTCCAAGATGTGCTCCTTACGTCTGCCTCCTTTGAGCTCCACCGCAGATGGGGGAAAAATACTTGAATGGGATAGCTTGAAAAACGAATTTATTGAAATTCAATAAAATAACAACTTACATCAATATGATGCTCCAGATAAAATAAAATAAAAAATGAACAAGCCAAACGCGTTTCACGCCTCGCTGGCGCTTCCTCAGTGGCAATAGAAAAGACAAATGGACTTGCATGCTTTAAACACATTAATATACTCTCAGCATCCAAAGACACCAGCAAGTTAATCATTACCAACTGGTATGGACAATTAAGACACAAACTGCAATTAAACCTTTTAGCAGAGGTGTTCTAAGCAAAATCAGACAATTTCCCTTGAATGAACCTTATAATATACACATTGATATAGTAAAATAAATAAAATCGAATTGATAAAAGACAATTCAGAGACTTCAACAATGTATCACAAGTAAAAAATAATAATAAGAAACAAACGAGTTTTCAAGGGCGATACAGAGGACTCTATTCTGAATCCAATACCTCAAAATCAGGATTTAATTTGTCTAGGGAACATTCTAGTGCAAAAATACACGCTTGACAATGAAAGATAATATCACCCTTATCATACATAATATTTCTACTTAGATTAATTAGAGGGAAAAATTTAAATGGTCCGTGTCGAACTGTAAAATTTGAATCTAAAATAGATATAATTGTGCCAAAGGGCGAGAGTAAGAATTTGGTTAAATGCAACCATACATGAAACCTTCAAAAGAGAGTAAAAAAAAAAAAATTCGCATCTCCATGGGGTAGCAATCAATTCTCAAAAGATAATGTCTCTTGATAGCAGAAAAAATAAATATAAACAAATGAAAAAAAACAAAAAAAACACTGGAAGGCTACCAGACTCATAATAGGAACATGCCACTATGTGGGGAATACCGGAGAAACGTCCAGGTGGACATAAACAAGAAGAAAAATGAAGGATGATTGGATAATAAGACCGGGTAAAAAAAATATATATATATGAAAAAATATGAAAAATACAAATAGAAATCTGCTAACTGGTCTAAAAGGTGCCTAAAGGAACTAAAAGTGTCTGCAGGGAACCAACGTGTGAAAGGAGGCTTAGCTCTCAATGGAGGTTGATAACGAACAAAATATGTCCAGAAGTATGAACTGTAATAAACATAAAAAACAGCTGTATTGTAGAACCAGATGAAGGGAGGATAATCAGAGAAAATGACAGAGCTCGAAATCAGAATTTAAACCCTTTGGAATTAACGTATCAAACATAAATATTAGTTTCATCTCCTCCTTATTAATTTTCTTAACAAAGTCCTCTCCTCGCAAATCTTTATTAATTTTTTTCAGTGCAAAAAAAGTTAAGCCTGATGGATCTTTGTTATGTTTCTGTAAAAAGTGAGCAGATAAAGGATGTTTCTCATGCCCTTTACATATATTTCAGGTTGATTTTTTGATACAGGGTATAGAGTTCATTCTGCATAATAATTTTTTTAGTTTTAATGGTACTGTCAGGGATCAGCACCCGTGTGCTCAACAATCAGTGCTATCCATGAAAAGTGCTGCTTCGGACCTGTCCAGCACTGATAGGAGTTAAAACCAAAGTAGCACCAAACACACACCACACCCTCTTCTCTGCCTATCAATAAAAGAGTATCCTCCCCCTGTGCAACTTGGCTTTTCATTGTCAAGTCTCACCTTCTGCTATTCAGACCTGCCTTCCTGTCTCTGTTGATAACCGTGTACCAGACCCTGATTTACCCACCGATATTGCGTCCTTGCTGCCAGCCCCTTGATCCACGAACCGTCCTGACTACTCTTTGCCAACTCCCTTTGTACCTCGCCATGGACTCAGACCTGTCTCAGCCAACTTACTCGCAGGTACCTCCAGTATATCCCTGCCAAAAGGGCGTATGCCAGGTGCCACCCTGACAGGTACATTTTATCTTCAACGGAAAGGAAATGCGATGGGGACCAGGTTTGCGCCCAGCTATGCCAATCTTTTTATGGCATTATGGGAAGCCCAATGGTGTCCACGCTGGGCGCAGAACCTGGTCCTCTACCGTCGATATATCGACGACCTGTTTTTCATTTGGAAAGGGGGTTATTAACTATCTGGTTTGCCACGGAGCTTGCAGAGACCTGCCCAGCGGCCAAGACTGTTTATTTGAGGTACATAACAGACTTTTTGGAATAGACTGCTATTCAGAGACACGGTATTTAAATCTACCTTCTTTATTTTGGACTAATTTCAGCCATCTGATAAAGACTATCTACAGATCAGTTACACAGACTGTTCTCTTATTTATTACTCCATTTGAAGTTTGGGCGCGCCCTCCTCCAACTCCATTTATTTTCTATATTTGGGAAGAATTAGCCATTCATCAATGCACTAGGTGGAACCCTGGAAAGCTTTCCAGAGTGAATTGAATTTCAGCCTTCTGGATGCAGGGAAGCCCTCCACTTGCACCTGCGTAGGTTCTTCCAACAACCTAGGGTTAGCAGATACAGTCAGGTACAAAGTTGAAGACCGGTTACACAAGGCAAAGGAACTTTATTAGGAACAGCAGTAACATTTTGGTACTGACACAGGACCTTTCTCTAGCCGCAATCAAAAATTTCTGCATGAAGGTCCTCCTGCTTCTGTACTAGCTAATAAGTTAGTTTTGATTCTTTATCTGATGCAACTGATAACTTTCTTTTGGTAGTAAGCACAAA
Source organism: Leptobrachium leishanense (assembly GCA_009667805.1). Lineage (NCBI taxonomy): Eukaryota > Metazoa > Chordata > Amphibia > Anura > Megophryidae > Leptobrachium > Leptobrachium leishanense. The sequence goes on along the minus strand of CM019063.1, from coordinate 168,815,701 downwards.
ATGTGTTTATTCCACTTTAACTATTATGGATTAGCTCTTTGTTTACCAGAGAAATCGCACATGTCCAATGAATTCTTTTGTTTGTTTAGCTCATAACGATTTGGGCCATTTTTATGGCTCTAGTTATGTATCTGCCCCTGATGGAAGTCGAACCCCTGGGTTGAGCAGGGTGAGCGATGGATTGCTTGTGACGGAGCTGGATCTGAACCTTTGTAGACAGACAAGCGACAAGTGGAACTTCAAGGTATGTTTTTAATAGGAGATAAGACTTTATGCTAACTTTTCTTTGCTTTTTAACATTATTGTGAACTATGAGGCTCGTGTCAGACGAGCACAGTGTTCATGTCCGTGTTGCCGCACATTTTAACGTCCGTGGTAGCATACAATTATGATCAATAGAGACCACACACGAAGTACGTCCACACAGAAGTGCGGACACACAACGGACACGGCAAACGGACGCAAGTTAGGCAAGAACGTAAATCCGCTAGAACGGAGGCACAGAGTGCTCTGCGTCTGCAACGCCCGCAAAGCTTTGTGTGTGAGTGTTGGAACGAAGTCAGACGGACTGCATTTTTGACGTCGAGCATTTTGACGGACAAAATGTTTTTCATATTAACTTATTTTTCCTTCTACATCAATCAAAAAAAACGTCAGTCACAAAAACGGACCGCGTGGCCACTACCTTTTCGTCAGTCAGAAATTACGTCCGTTGTGCACGGATGCACAGTCCGCACAGAATGCGCTCGTCTGACCCTAGCCTAAAAGTTCAAGGAGTACATAGACTTAATATCCTTTGCTAGATTTATTCTGAGAAATGCATCTTTGTCTAATTTACGATATTTCTCTTCAGACATGTACATCCTACAGTGCTCTACGTACTTGTGTATTGATATTCTCATTAGTCTAGTTCATTCTGGCTCCAATGCGAAATTTGTACCATAGCAAAATGGGGAACACTGGTTGAATTTAAAAGAGACATTCCAGGGACACTTCACAGTTTTAAAGTGATGAGGAGTGCTCCTCTGATCTGATGGTGAAAATGCTGGTGAAGTGGAGGTTTTTTTCCACCCCACCCAGGGTCACCAGCAGCCAGGATTTTTGAATTTCCCGGCTGCCAGTCACCAGAATGGTTGGCATGCATAGAGTACTGACTTCACTCTCTCTGAGACCAACTGTCTCAGTACACAGTACAGAGCACTACTATTCCTTCTCTTCGGTGGCTGCAAGTTTTGGATGTAAAAAGTCCGGTAACCTGTTGTATCATGTGGAATATCTGCCCCCAGAGGAGGACTGACCCATCGAGCATTCAGACACTGCCGGAGGGCCTGGATGGGTAAAGGGCCCATCAGTCTGGTTTGCTCCCCCTGCAGTGTAGGAATGTGCGTGGAGTGTCATGGGGATATACCTCCCCAGCGCGGAGTATGCTCCATGCACGTCCTGTAGACATGTGCATTTCATTTGTTCCGAATACAAATTTGGATGTAAATCAGTTCATTATTTTTTCGTATAAATACTCTATATATGATCCAAACACAGTAGGTTGAATGTAAGTTTTACAAAAATACCAAGGATATGATTAGGCGAACCACATTGTCACAGTAGCAGGGGATAACCCAAAATCACATTAATTTTCAAAAACAACCGTGGTCTCAATTATCACTAAACATCACTGTTCTGAATAAAATGTAACTTTTAATGTACTACACTACTACAGTCAGGTCCAGAAATATTGGGACATCGACACAATTCTAACATCTTTAGCTCTATACACCACCGCAATGGAGTTGGAATTCAACAAACACAATGTGCTTTAACTGCAGACTGTCAACTTTAATTTGAGGGTATGTACATCCAACTCAGGTGAACGGTGTAGGACTTACAGCAGTTTGCATATGTGCCTCCCACTTGTTAAGGGACCAAAGGCAATGGGACAATTGGCTTCTCAGCTGTTCCATGGCCAGGTGTGTGATATTCCCTCATTACCCCTATTACAATGTGCAGATAAAAGGCCCAGAGTTCATTTCAAGTGTGCTATTTGCATTTGGAATCTGTTGCTGTCAACTCTCAAGATGAGATCCAAAGAGCTGTCACTATCAGTGAAGCAAGCCATCATTAGGCTGAAGAAACAAAACAAACTCATCAGAGAGATAGCAAGAACATTAGGCATGGCCAAAACAACTGTTTGGAACATTCTCAAAAAGAAGGAACGCACCGGTGAGCTCAGCAACACCAAAAGACCCAGGAGACCACGGAAAACAGCTGTGGTGGATGACCGCAGAATTCTTTCCCTGGTGAAGAAAACACCCTTCACAACAGTTGGCCAGATCAAGAACACTCTCCAGGAGGTAGGTGTATGTGTGTCAAAGTCAGCAATCAAGAGAAGACTTCACCAGAGTGAATACAGAGGGTTCACCACAAGATGTAAACCATTGGTGAGCCTCAAAAACAGGAAGGCCAGATTAGAGATTGCCAAACAACACCTAACAAAGCCTTCACAGTTCTGGAACAAGATCCTATGGACAGATGAGACCAAGATCAACTTGTACCAGAGTGATGGGAAAAGAAGAGTATGGAGAAGGAAAGGAACTGCTCATGATCCTAAGCATACCACCTCATCAGTGAAGCATGGTGGTGGTAGTGTCATGGCGTGGGCATGTATGGCTGTCAATGGAACTGGTTCTCTTGTATTTATTGATGATGTGACTGCTGACAAAAGCAGCAGGATGAATTCTGAAGCGTTTCGGGCAATATTATCTGCTCACATTCAGCCAAATGCGGCAGAACTCATTGGACGGCGCTTCACAGTGCAGATGGACAATGACCCAGAGCATACTGCAAAAGCAACCAAAGAGTTTTTGAAGGGACAGAAGTGGAATGTTATGCAATGGCCAAGTCAATCACTTGACCTGAATCCCATTGAGCATGCATTTCACTTGCTGAAGACAAAACTGAAGGGAAAATGCCCCAAGAACAAGCAGGAACTGAAGACAGTTGCAGTAGAGGCCTAGCAGAGCATCACCAGGGATGAAACCCAGCGTCTGGTGATGTCTATGCGTTCCAGACTTCAGGCTGTGATGGTTGCAAATCCTTTGCAGTCAAAGTATTAAGAAGGGAAAGTTTGATTTATGATTATTATTCTGTCCCATTTCCTTTGGTCCCTTAACAAGTGGGAGGCACATCTGCAAACTGCTGTAAGTCCTACACCGTTCACCTGAGTTGGATGTACATACCCTCAAATTAAAACTGACAGTCTGCAGTTAAAGCACGTTGTGTTTGTTTCATTCCAACTCCATTGTGGTGGTGTATAGAGCCAAAGATGTTAGAATTGTGTTGATGTCCCAATATTTCTGGACCTGACTGTATGTTAAGACTTATTGTTCTACCAATAAGTCTTAACATATGATTGGCAGGGAACACCTGCAAATCAAAAATACACCAATGAAGAACTAGTAGGAGGACCTCTAGCTAAATGCCAACACAACTGTGTTCCATTATGTAATAAAGAAAGGTATACAGTCATGGCCGAAATTGTTGGCACCTCAGACATTTTTCCAGAAAATCAAGTATTTCTCACAGAAAAGTATTGCAGTAACACATGTTTTGCTATACACATGTTTATTCCCTTTGTGTGTATTGTAACAAAACAAAAAAAGGGAGGAAAAAAAGCAAATTGGACATAATGTCACAAAACTCCAAAAATAGGCTGGACAAAATTCTTGGCACCCTTAACTTAATATTTGGTTGCACACCCTTTGGAAAAAATAACTGAAATCAGTCGCTTCCTAGAACCATCAATAAGCTTCTTATACCTCTCAACCGGAATTTTGGACCACTCTTCCTTTGCAAACTGCTCCAGGTCTCTCTTATTGGAAGGGCGCCTTTTCCCAACAGCAATTTTAAAATCTCTCCACAGGTGTTCAATGGGATTTAGATCTGGACTCATTGCTGGCCACTTCAGAACTCTCCAACGCTTTGTTGCCATCCATTTCTGGGTGCTTTTTGATGTATGTTTGGGGTCATTGTCCTGCTGGAAGACCCAAGATCTCGGACGCAAACCCAGCTTTCTGACACTGGGCTCTACAGTGCGACCCAAAATCCTTTGGTAATCCTCAGATTTCATGATGCCTTGTGTGGCAGATTAGATCTGTATTTCTATCTAGATAAGGGTCTGCCTGTATATATGTCTCTATCTGCCGGTTTATACATACCTCCTCTCCTCTCCAAATAGAGTTATATTCATATTTGTGTCTGGCCATTTGGTAAGTGTATCCCTGTGTTCACAGCTGAACTGTAATTAACAGGGTTAGCTTTCTCCCCTGGGGGGAGGACATAACACGTAGCTGTAAAAAGGGAATTTCTGTTGTACACTAACATAAAAAATCACACCTTGGCAGCCAGCTCGGCACCAAGAGATGGGGACACAATCTTCAAGGACAGGAAGCACATCCTTGATCTCTAAGGGGGGTCTGGAGGGAAGAGGGACACCTTTAGGCAATTAAAGATTAATTGACAAGCTTACTGAGCATGAGCAAGAATGGCCCTCTGGGAAATGGAGTCCAGGACACTGGGCCATTTGTGGGTGGGGGCTGGAAAGATCAGGAAGTGTATAAATTCGGAACACTGGCCATGTGCTTTGGCTGATCACTTGGGGTACCTTCTAAAGAGGACTGATCTGTCCATGCTACATCTCCAGACTCCAGGAGGCCATGGCTGCTAGCGTAAGGAATAGTTCTTCGTAAGTAACGCTCTATGGTTAAACCTTTTTCTTTTTATTTTGCTGTGTAGTGTGTAAGTAATTGATTTATTCTAGTTATAATTTTTTATGTAACCAAGCCCTGTGATTCTTTCTATATCATAAATAAACAAAAAGTATTTAAGTTTTGACTCTGGCTGATGAAATCCACGCTAATTAAGAGATTGGGAGAATTGCTATTTGCTTTAAGCTCGGTTATATATAAGAAATTGCGTGTTGCGGTCGTCAGGAAACGGCAGGGAATTGTGGGATCCGTAGGCACTGTCCGAGTCTAGGATAGTGTGGCTGCTAAGCCCTGCGTCTCCTGTTGCGACGCGCGTAGTGTCCGTGAGGACTGGTGGCAGCGTTACTAATAGAGTAAGAAAGTGAGCTCCGGGATTGTGAGAGACGTAGTTAGTACGCGCTTCAGGAGAAGACTTTTACTGCGTTGCAATCCTGGGATCAGTATATCGCGCTCTACGTGCCTGCTGTGAGAGAAAGTGTGGCCGGAACGGGTAGAGAAGTGCGCGTAATCATCTGGGTCTAGGATAGATAGTGAGCGGCTTAACCCGGAGTCTTTGCGCAGCAGCGCGCGTAGTGGGTCGTGATACCTTGCACACATTCAAGGCACCCAGTGCCAGAGGCAGCAAAACAACCCCAAAACATCATTGAACCTACACCATATTTCACTGTAGGTACTGTGTTCTTTTCCTTGTAGGCCTCATTCCGTTTTCGGTAAACAGTCGAATGATGTGCTTTACCAAAAAGCTCTATCTTGGTCTCATCTGTCCACAAGACATTTTCCGAGAAGGATTTTGGCTTACTCAAGTACATTTTGGCAAACTGTAGTCTTGCTTTTTTATGTCTCTGTGTCAACAGTGGGGTCCTCCTGGCTCTCATGCCATAGCGTTTCATTTCATTTAAATGTCGATGGATAGTTTGCACTGACACTGATGCACCCTGAGCCTGCAGGACAGCTTGAATTTCTTTGGAACTTGTTTGGGGCTGCTTATCCACCATCCGGACTATCCTGCGTTGCAACCTTTCATCAATTTTTCTCTTCCGTCCACCCACAGAGAGATTAGCTACAGTGCCATGGGTTGCAAACTTCTTGATAATGTTGCACACTGTGGACAAAAGCAAATCTAGATCTCTGGAGATGGACTTGTAACCTTGAGATTGTTGATATTTTTCCACAATTTTGGTTCTCAAGTCCTCAGACAGTTCTCTTCTCCTCTTTCTGTTGTCCACGCTTAGTGTGGCACACACAGACACACAATGCAAAGACTAAGTGAACTTCTCTCCTTTTTATCTGCTTTCAGGTGTGATTTTTTTATTGCCCACACCTGTTACTTGCCCCAGGTGAGTTTACAGGAGCATCACATGCTTGAAACAATCTTATTAATCCACAATTTTGAAAGGGTGCCAAGAATTTTGTCCAGCCCATTTTTGGAGTTGTGTGTGACATTATGTCCAATTTGCTTTTTTTCCTCCTTTTTTTGTTTTGTTCCAATACACACAAAGGGAATAAACAAGTGTATAGCAAAACATGTGTTACTGCAATACTTTTCTGTGAGAAATACTTGATTTTCTGGAAAAATGTCTGGGGTACCAACCATTTCGGCCATGACTGTATAAACCTAGGAGATCTATAGGAGATTCATTCCTTCTATACACACTGAACCGCTCACAACGCCTGATGACGCTACTATGAAGTAGCGAAACGTGTAGAGTGTGCTGAATTTTGTATGCAGAGTAGAGATGCTGTATTGGAAACTACTTGCTATTGACCTTATAGAAGTATGATGAGGAGCGCTCCCCTTGTTGGTAATTTATGTTGTTGATACCTATTTGGATATTCTTTTCCTACTGTCCTATACCCACCAACCCACGACGGTTGGTTTTCTTACTTTTGAAGAAATACGGGAAGTTTATTGGTACAACAATTGAATATTAAGGCAAAATTTCAAACCAATACCTACCTGCAATTTTGTGTTTTTTGTGTGAATTTGAACCACCAGAGGGTGGCCTTTTAGAAATTGTTTTATACATATTACATTAAAAGTAAAATTATATTCAGAACAGTGATATTTAGTGACAATTGAGACCATGGTTGTTTTTGAAAAATCATTATTATTTCGTTTCTGAAAAAAGAGAAAAGGGATCCGAAAAAGATCAGAAACAAAAAAAGTATTACAATCAAACTAAGCAAAAAAAAGGAACGAACATGACCCCAAGCGAAAAAAAAAAAAGGAACGAAAGGATTTCAAACTAATAAAAGCGGAGATTTTTTTTCTTACATTGAAACCAATAGGATTCACCTGATTAATCCTGTTGAACGAACGATTGAATATCAGGGTTAGATATTAGGGTTAGACGCCAAGACTAGAAATTTTAACCCTAATTTATAACCCCAACTTTTAACTTTAATTTCTAAACCTGATTTTCGGTAGTTCGTTCAACAGGTTTAATCAGGCGAATTCAATAGGTTTCAATGGAAAAAAAAAAAAAAAAAAAATTTAATAAAACGTTTTTTTTTTCCAACCATTTACATTATTCTTTTAATCTGCAGCAAAAAGTCTTTATTTTTTTGGATTTTTTTTTGGCATTTTTCAGGATTTTTTTGGTTAAATTTTAGGTTTCCTAATTTTATTTTAAAGCAACGAGGCTTTTTCTCCCATAGGTTTCAATGTAAAAAATAAGCCATTTTCTCTGTATTCTAGTAGTGGCTGTAGATCCCATGGTTAAGGCTTGGCATTAGATGTGATGTTCTCTGTCACCTATCCCTTGGATTTCACACATTAAGGCTGACGGCACACGAGCAAACATTTTGCGTCCGTCTGACCGCACTGTTTGCCGTCCGTTGTAGCTTTATAAAGGAGTCAATTAAATACACCACACAAAGCAACTGCGCACTTGTTCACGGACGGGCAACACATATAGCAACGGACGCAAAAATAACATCGACGTGAAAAAGCTAACCGGACACAGAAACAATGCTGCTATGTATTATCCTAGGGTGTGGAGACAGACGTTACGGACGCACTTTACGCAGTACTCACACTATCTTCTGTCAAAATGTGCGTCCGTAAAAAAAGCAGTACAGTATGCTCGTGTGCCGCCTCTCTAAAGCGTTATGTATCTGTGCAGATGACCGGACGTTATGAGATGTATGCAGAAGAACTAACCAGGGCCACGAGACCAGACTTCCAGCCAGATGTTGTTCGAGAATAAAACACAAGATTGGAAGCGCTTGATTTGTTCCAGCTCTGTGATTCTGAATGGCAGGCAACACACTGAGCTATCTAAACCTGCCAGGATATTAATAAAGAATATTTGGCTTCATGGAGTAAACATGTGACCCTTGATTCACAATCCTTACCATTAATTATAATGTGCATAGCGAATCAAACTCCGACACACTGTTTAACCCCATAGTGACAAGGCGGTTTTAAGATTGTCTGTCCGAATGTACTAACTGCTGTTTTTACGTTTCTGCGCCGTTTGTGTTTAAGTCTAATTTTCCTCTTACTCGTTTATGGAACCCACATATATTATATACCCTTTTTCTCTCGCCATTAAATTGACTTTCTAAAAGATACCATTATTTCCATCATATTGTATAATGTGCCATAAAAAAATGAAACATACTGAGGTTAAAACGGTCAAAATGAGCCAAGCACACAGAGATGGTTGAAATGGCTCAACAGTGAAGGGGTTAAAAAGCAAAAACATGTAAAAATTGTGTATTTCTTATTTCCGGACAAAATTTCGAAACTATTTAGCCAGGGTATTTTTTTTGACGTATGTAGACTTTGGGGATTAAAGTTTGAAAAAGTATGTTTTGGTTTTTTTCATCATATTTCATATTTTTTTATAGTAAATTATACGATATGATGAAAAAAATGGCATCTTTAGATAGTCCATTTAATGGCGAAAACAACGGTATATAATATATATAAATATGTGTGGGTTGCATAAACGGGAAAGCGGAAAATTTGACCTGAACACAAACGGCGCAGAAATGTAAAAAGAACAGTGGGCATTTTCGGACTGACAATGGTAAAATCGCCTGGTCACTATGGGGTTAAATACAGCTGAGTAATTATTTCTTTTTGTACAGTTTTACAGTGGGAAACCAGGATTGGCTGAATTGTTACAGCCACTGCCTTGCTCTATCACGTTACTTAAAATCACAGCCAAGGATATGCAGTGTTTGAAAAGCAAATTTGAGAACCTGAGTCGTGCAATAAGAGGAGGTAGGAGAATGAAAGAATGTCAACTTTCAGCACTTTATACACAGGTCAAAGACAAAGGTCACATGATGTAGAAACATACACTGGCATTCAAAAGTTTGGGGTTACTCAGAAATGAAATGTCCTAATCTTCAATGAAAACATACATGAAATGAGTTTGTGTAATGGTTACTGAGCCTAGCATGCAGAACAAGTTGCAACCTATACTACTAGTCCTTCCTAAGGGCTGGATAAAGGTAGCTAAGAGACAGAGAAACACATAATAGCAATCAAAGTCCATACACTAGCCCAGATCAGCAACACAAGGGGTTATTGCACCCACCTGGTCAGTACCAGAGAGGGTAGTCATACAAGCCAGATGATTAGGACACTAGAGATCAGAATAGTCGCTATGAATATAACCATGCGCAGTATACAGAAAACTAGAAATAAAATATGCAGGGATGTGCAAGTCGTTTCGTTCCGAATTGAATTTCATACGAAATTGACCATTTTCGGGAGCATTTCTGAAACGAAATATCGGCCACCCGGAATTACGAATTCCCGAATCAAAGGTTCAACTTTTATTTTTTAAATTATAAAGTAATTTTACCAGGAAGGATACATTGAGATTTCTCTCATTTTCAAGTATGTCCTGAGTTCAAGAACATAAACAAAGTCATTTCGTTATAGGACCTAAACAAAATTAAACGGAACGCAAATGATACGATATGCTGAAAACCCCCCAGAACAAAACGATCAAAAACTAAATCAATTTCATAACGAAATGAACTGGAATGAAGAAAACGTAACCAAAATGATCTGACATGAAAAAAAAGAAACAAAATAATCTAAAACGAAAAAAAAAACCGGAACTGGTCACATTTTAATTAATGCAGATGCTGTCTGTGGCCCTATATAATGTGTATTACTGGTCACTTTAGAATTAATGCAGATGCTGTGTCCCTATATAATATGTATTACATACAGGTCACTTTATAAGTATTAATTAATGCAGATGCTAGGCTTTTTTCCACCATAGTTTTCAAACTTGTCAATGTTTTAAAAAAAAATCCCCATGTTTAACTGTAAATATATCTTAAAAGCATTTTTTTTTTTCACTTACAGCAAGACGTGTCTGCATTTATTTATATAGAAACATAGAAACATAGAAAAATGTCGGCAGATAACAACCTTTCGGCCCATCTAGTCTGCCCATATAGGATAATATAGGATTATTTTGGCATTTTTCTTGATTTTTTGGGTGAAAGTTTAGGTTTCCTAATTTATTTTAAAATGTAATAATGAGGTTGGTTTTTCTTTGCTGAACGCATGCAGATGGATTATTTTCTTACAGTCTGTGTGCTTTAAGCAAGATACATTACATTGTGTCAGACCTTGGACAGTTCCACTTGTGAAATAGATTGGTAACATGTTCCACTTTCAGGTACTGTCCAATCTATTTCACAAGTGGAACTGTCCACGGTCTGACACAATGTATTGTATCTTGCGGAAAGCACATAGACTTTAAGAAAATAATCCTGCTGAATGCATGCAGCAAAGAACAGACCTCGTTATTACATTTAAAATAAATTAGAAAGACTAAACTTTCACCCAAAAAATCCTGAAAAATGCAGACACTTCTTGCTGTAAGTGGGAAAAAAAAATGCTTTAAAAGATATTTAATAAAAACAGGGTTTTTTTAACATATTTTTTTTTTGAGAAAGGATTTTACCAGGAAGGATACATTGAGATTTCTCTCGTTTTCAAGTATGTCCTGGGTGGCGAGTATGTACCGTTAGGTGTCTTGAAAAGGACACTTACTGGAGAGGTTGCTCGCTGGGATTGAACCCATGACTCCACAGGCTCTCTCCACACAGAGCAGTGACATTACCTCTACTCCACCCAGCCAGACATTGAAAGCTATGGTGGAAAAAATGCTAGTTTCTATAAAACTAGTTAGGAAACCTAAAGATTAACCCAAAAATTCCTGAAAAACGGCAAAATAATCCTACAAAATATAAATAAGTAAGGAGACTTTCCTTTTATTGGTAGTAATCTGTCTCCTATTCTGAAATAATAAAATAAAAAACAAAATAACTCATAAAACTAAATACAAAGCAATCCAAAACACAATTAAATTACTCATAAAAATGGGAAAATGAAAGAACCTATTGAAACAGACTGCCGAATCGACAAAATGAACCGAAAACCTGCCGAAACGACCCAAAACGAAAAAAAAAACTGGCAAGAAAACAGACAAACCACGAAACAAACCCCCCCCCTAAAAAACCGGCATACACATCCCTAAAAAACATGCATTCTCGGGAACAAAGAACAACAGCAGGGCTTAAAACACTGTGAGCCAGTCTTTAATAGGTGTTGCAGGATCCTCACTGGTTGTCACTGGGCTCATGCAGCGATAGTGCGAGAACGACACAAACTGCTGTAACGAGATGTGGGGGGGGGGGTCGATATTAATTTGTGTCACAGAGCAATGATTATGAAAAATTGGACTCTACTGGAAAAGCCTGTGTGGGGATGGGTCTATTAAAAAGTACCAGTAATGTAGATGTGCGTTAAGGCTGGGGTCAGACTAGCGCACTTTTAACGTGCGTTTAGGCGCACTTAATCACGGCCGCACTAGCAGCAAATGACGCGCAATGACGGCCAATATACGAAGTACGGCCGCACGAAAGTCCGGCCGCGCAACGCAAGTGGAAAATGAACGCATTTTTTCGAGAACGCTGAACCGCTAGTACTGACGTACAGAGTGCGCTGCGTCCGCAAAGCGACATGTGTGCGTGATTAGGAGACGTCAGACGCTGCTCATGTCCGGCCAACATAATGTCCAGACACCCAAAGTTTCCTGGTTTGGATCCGTAAAAAAATCACGCACAAAAATGCGCATCGTATGACCGTTTAAGCGTTTTCTGTGAAAAAACACGTCAATGCGTTCGGATGCACTTTTTGACGTTCCCTGCGTAAAATGCGTTCGTTTGACCCTAGCCTAAGAGTCTCCGGAATATGGGTGCCACAGACTTTGTGGGGGTTTTGGGGAATCTACGCCCTCGAAGATCCCAAAAAATGAACAAGAGGAAGGGAAACACCCGAACGGCGCATATATTAAATTCCAGTTACAAGTTTTTATACAGCGCTAACAAGTTCTGTAGTGCTGTACAATGGGATGCAGGAATAACAAATATACATACAGGTTCAACACACAGAACAGTAGGAGAGAGGACCCTGCTCGAGAGCTTACAATCAAAGAGGAGAGAGGACCCTGCTCAAGACTGTGCCGGCTGGGGGGAGTAGAGGTAACATCACTGCTCTGTGTGGAGAGAGCCTGTGGAGACATGGGTTCGATCCCAGCGAGCAACCTCTCCAGTAAGTGTCCTTGGGCAAGACACCTAACGGTACATACTCACCACCCAGGACATACTTGAAAATGAGAGAAATCTCAATGTATCCTTCCTGGTAAAATACTTTCTCAAAAAAATCTTAAGAGGAGACAATTTTACTAATTGACCACCAGGTGACAATACCAACGTACTATATGAAATGTGTTGCATGAATACTGTAACATAATTACATTGTGTGAGCACTGCGATTATAGATATATATATAATCACACACACAGACATACTGTATGGCCCGTGTCAGACAAACACAGTGATCACGTCCGTGTTGCCGCACAGTTCAACGTCTGTCGTAGCCTTGAATCATGAGCAATAGAGACCCACACACTAAGTGCGTCTGCACCGAACAGCGCATGTGGCAAACGGACGCAAGTTAGGCTAGAACGTCAAACCGGAATGCACGTCGTCCGCGTAGCGTTCTGTGGGAGTGAAGAGATGTCAGACGGACTGCATTTGCGACATCCAGCACCTTGACGCACACAATGGCTTTTCAGATCATTTTTCATATTCATTTTGTTTCCCATAGGTTTTTTTTCTACGTCCGTCAAGAAAAACGGATGGTGTGGTGTTTCTTCTATCAGTACGTACGTCCGTTGTGCACGCACGCAGAGTGCGCTCATCTGACATTAGCCTATGTGATATAATTTACTTAATACATGTGCCGTGCGGGAGTCTGCTGCTTAGGTTAACAGTGTTTGTGACAGTCAATGACAAAGTTAGAAATAATTTTAAGTGAAATTATAATGGTGTCCTTCGACCTTTGCTTTCATCACAGAATCCTCCATGTGCAGGGAGTCCAGCCTTGCAGATCTTTGGGAATCTAGTTGTCAGTTAGTTGGGGTAATCTGAAGAAACTTCACCCCATGCTTCCAGAAGCTTCTCCCACAAGTTGGGTCACCCTATGGGCACTTCTTACATACCATACAGTCAATCTGGTGACTATGCCTGCCACGCCATTAAAGACAGAACACCAGCTGACTGCCTCTACCATAAATAGTTCCAGCATAGTTTGCAGCTATGAATTGGGTCATTGTGCTGGTGTAGGATGACAAAGGTTAAAAATTAAGCACCATCTAAAGAGCATGGCATTTTGTTGCTTGATACCGCAATAGCCTTGCTTCTTCAAGATCCTTTTTAACCTGTGTAAATCACCCACGTTACCACCAAAGCACCCCAGACCATTGTATTGCCTACACCATGCTTGACAGATGGCATCTAGCACCTTTTTATTTGGTCTACGCCTCATGTTCTTTTTTGTGATCTGTTGGCCCGGTTCACGCCACGCAGGAGGAAGGGCAAATCCGGCACTGCTCTGCCATAGCTGGCAGCCCCCTTTCCTGGAAAGCCTTACATGTATCGGCCTTCCTGCAGGCTTAGCAGGTGTTCTCCCTAATTTGCCCTGACAGGCTATTTAAACCGGTTACACCCATCTCCCAATGCTGTTGCATTGCATTAGTCATTCTCCCTTTGCTTGTCCAAAAGCCCACAGCTTGCTCCAGTGTTTCCTGTGTGCCAGACCTTCTGCTTCCCTAAGACCAGCTCGCTTTTCTCCAACCCTTGACCCACGGCTTGCCATAGACTACGATAGTGGATACCTCTGCCTTACCAAAGACTCTTGCTACACCTAAGTGTTCCTGCTGTGCCAAGTAATACTGCTGTGCCTGGACTTACCCATCATCACTCCTTGCATACCTGGACTTTGCCCACTGTGGCTCCTGGTCCTCAGTCTTTTCCCATTGTTCTGTTTCCCAGTAAGTCTCCTCGTGTTGTGGGTTTCCTTATTTCTGTTTATATTTGTAGTCAGCCCTCTTAATGTCCTGCTCCTATGTCTGTTTAAAGTATTCAGCCTAGTTATTATTTATTAAGCGCCAACACATTCCGCAGCGCTGTACAAGGTGTAATGGGTTAAGACAGGACAATTCTACAATACATACAGGAGACAGGTCAGTATTCCTGCCAGCAGATACAGGAGGATATGAGGACCCTATTCCTGTGGGAATTTACAATCTAGTTCCAGCCCTGCCCTCTCTTGTCCAGTCTGCTTGGTCTGTCCTGTTTTATCTGGATTAGTCCTGCGTTATTCAGTTGTTGTACCTTTTATCCAGTGTCCCCCCTTTTGGTCTATTCCTGCTGTTGTGTTCCTCCATAATAAACGTACACTATATTGCCAAAAGTATTCGCTCACCCATCCATAGCAGGCAGGCGAGCGAATACTTTTGGCAATATAGTGTATCTGTTTACCCCACATTGCTGCCTCAGTTCCACATCGGTCACTGTATCCTGGGCTTGTATCCTCACCACCCCGTGACGCCGGCTGATATACAGCTTTTTCTTGGCACATTGTTCCAACGACAGAGATGCAATGTGAACAGAGGACAGGCCTCTGATTCAATTAAAAAAACTGCTGTTTCAAGCCAAAATAGTAATTTACAAGTTAAACACTGTATTTCTGACAAATATGAAGTCTGAGACCCCTGTAAATGTATTTTTCTGCTACAACTTCGGCTGGTCCTAATTTTAAGGAGCTACTTCTGCCTAGAATAATAATAGTCAAAATAAACTATCGAGCAGACGGGTCAAAAAGTATAATTATTTTATTGTTAAAATGCCTTTTACAACACTGCACTAAACCACCATTTAAGTACACAAACAAGACATGTTTTTATCATTGTGTCCCTTTTTAAAACCAGTGAATGATTATTATAAACAGTAAAATAGAATTGTAAGATCATTGCAAGGTTATAATTTATTTGCATCAGTATTAAACTACAGCTGAAAACAAAGACATTTAGGATTACCCTAACAGGAGATACAATATATCTGTCCATTAGATTTCAGTTTTCCCTTTCATTTAAGCCGAGTATGGAAGGACCTTGCTTTTCCTAATAAAGGACATTAAAATATGATCATGGAATAGGTAAAAGAATGAGACGTTACAGAATATATAAAATATTTTATTATAAAATGTGCTAGTGATACTGTGCGGCTTGGTTGCATCAGAAAAAGGCCATGCCATGATGTCTCATGCCTGTAGCCCCATGATTAGGATCTGCCTGCGCTTAGAGCGATGGGTCTGAATGCTCTCAATCTAACTCTAGCTCACCATGACAGAACTATAACCAAGACTGTGTGAAGGAGCGACAAAAAAAAGGTATCGTGTCTCTGAGTAAGGCTGCGGGCAGAAGAGCAACTTTCAGAGCAAAGGAACGTCCATGAGAGAGGACGTTCCATCCACTCTGCCGCCAGTGTGGCCACCACGCTGAGCACAGTTCGTGCGCTCAGCGTTACAAAGCTGATCCTCCTATGGAGGATCACACTTTGTAGCCCTGGCTGCGTCCGTTCCAGCTTTTTTGACGGTGAGGGCTTTTAACGTCCGGTCGTAGCGAGTGAAACTAGTGCGTGCACTACCCCGTGAGACCTTCCCCATCGATCCGTCACAAAGCTGCAACGGACGCCAGTTAGTGCGGTCACACGGGCACACTGAGTGTGCTCGTGTGCCTGCAGCCTATTATGCTAGGATTTAACTCACTGAAGATTTGGTACCTGTGCCTCATGGAGGTTATTTATCACTCTGAAACAAGTAATAAAATGTCAGTGGGACCAATTCAGTTAAAAAAAGATGATCTGCATTTAATTCACTTTAGACCTTCATAGAAATTACCCCACATGCTACAACAGAACAGTAGAGGTAAAGAGCTAAATAAAATGTCAAATCTTTTGTTAAGGAATTCCCTGTCTCACAAAATGTGATCTTCCCTGACAAATATTCCTTTCCGTTAAAACTAAAAAGCAAAAACAAGGGTAATTTTTGTTTCTTGAGGTACCCTTTACATATCTTGGCACAAAAGACTAAATGCCCTCAAATCCTGAACTGCAAGTGACCCATAAGAACCTGAATCCAGGATAATTGAAGGAGCCTGGCAGTGACTATTCACAGAACATAATTATCATAAACCTAGATTTAACCAGACTGAGTGTGCCAATCTGAATTGTTTGCTGTGCAAATAAACAATCCACACTATGCTACGGTGAGCATGACCAACACTCAATCCTGCACGTTAGAAGTAAAAAAATAATAGTAAAAGAAAATCCCTAGTGGTGGAGGCATCAGGTCAAGCTCTGCATCACAGTCTGGTGAAGTTCTTCTAAAAATATCCAATAAAAAAGTCTTCGAAATTGCAAAGGCTCTGCTCAGTCAGTGACTTCATCCTGAGTAAACATGTGTCCTCTCAAGAGATGCTGCAAAAGGAAGAGGTCAACTGTCCACATAGATGAACAAGATGTCTTCATCAGTTCCATAGCTCCTACGAGACTCCTCAAAGTTTGTAATGCTGGTACGACACAACCCTAAGAAAAGAAATTAGGATATGACACAATATGAAAGGTAAAAGAAGGATGTTAATGTTGCATATGACATATATTGTACTTACGGTCAGCATAGCCTGGATTGTTGTAGAACAGGCTACCAGAGCTTCTGTTGTAGCCACAAAGGACGATAAAGTGTCCTTGGTAGTCACTGCTTCTACAGAAGCACTTCTGCCCCATAGGAAGGAAGCAGCAGTACTTAACACGGCTCGGACATAGATCGCACAGCAGCAGCACGGCATTCACTAGTACAATGGCTACATGTCCTTGGGAAAGGTGTTCCTGCAAGTCTTGAATGGTCACAGTGCTGCAAGAGGAAGAGAATGGCCATCAATCACACTGTTAAATATTTGCCAAATAAGCAGTGTCCTGTGCTCTGATAGAAACTGGGTAAGCCCTGTGATAAACAGCAAACACCTGAGCCAGGCAAAGATTCTACATGTTGATTTTCTTGTACACACAAGCAGAAATTTAGGAGATCGAAACCAAATTATGGTCCACTTCTAACACCACAAAAATTGGACAAACAAGAATAAAAGCTAGCCAGTAGGAGTGCCCCCCCAAAGGAAAGAAGTAACCTGTTTCTGCTCTCGAAGTTTGAGTTACGGGATAGTATTAGGAATTTAAATGAGAAAATTCCCGTGTTTTTCTTGAACAGGACGATGCAAAAGAAAATGAAATGTGGGAATATGGGATGTTTATTTTCCACAGCTGCTTTTTTTCATATTTATGATTACAGCATACACAAATCAGGCAAATCATACACAAACAAGAAAAGTGTACCATTTCTCCACATGTACTCCATGTGCTTTGGCTTGGGCAAACAGCTGATTAACTCTGTTCTCCTCCGCATCAAAGTGTTTCCTGTAGAACGACTGAATAAAACCATAATTTAATTAACATCACATATTTCCAAAGATTACAAATTGAGAAATTATGATATTCTTGCTTACAAGAAGTGTTTAAATGTCCAGGGATTGCTTCACAGGTCGACACACCCTTGTTCAGTATAAACTTGGGATACAGAATCTGAATCACACTATGATAGTGTTTTCTAGACTAAAAGCTCCAAGGCTAGTTTCTCCCAAGCTTGACACTCACAATATTTTACTTACCCTCCCTGGCGTTACGATTCTGACATCTTTTAGATGTCAGAATCATTCCTTTTTTTTTTTTTTTTGGCCCCTAGCGGTATTCCCGAGTGTGGCTCGGGGTTAAATTCCTATGCTTGAATTCTCTTGCGCGAAGGGAACCAGGAAGTATGAGGTTGCGATCGCCGAAGGAGACTGCGGGGGATCAGCGAGGGAGCGCAGGGACAGGTAACGTATGCAGCCCGAGTGTGGCTCGGGGTTACCGCTTCCAGCACTGAAAGTTAAGCCTGAGCCACTCGGGAAAACCGTCAGAGGGGTTAATAGGGATAGTCTATTTTTCAGTAGAGTATCCTTTTTTGCCTTTAAATCATTGGGCAGATGCTGATGACAAGTCTCTGCCCAATTAGTTTCTTTCTATTTTTAGGTTACCTTTTGTCCCATTATGCCCGCTGCTCCTCCTATATGGCTCAGGGACATGCCAACCCAAAAGTCCCTGATGTTTTTCTGCGCAATGTGCGTTCCTATGCAACTTGTGTAGCCCAGGAACTGCAAATTGCACACTGCTATGGGACTTGCACACTTTATGTAAACAAGTTCCACAGCACCTATGCAGAATGTGCGCCCATGCACAGATCTGATCCAACAGCTGCCTTTCTGACACAGCGAATGTTCTCAGAAAAGGTGGCATCATCATACGTTCTTTGTGCTGATGTCACTAGGGACTGATCTGGTGATCAGCAGCCAGGTAATTCAAGATTTGGGGGGGGGGGCTCTACTCACATCCTGACTACTTTAAAACTATAAAAGTGGTCAGGATGAGTAAAGTGCCAGCGTTAATGCTTTAAAGGAATCCTTAAACACTAATGCCTTTCTTTATTCATTTGACAAGAAAAAAATAAAATTAGAAAACATCTCTCAGCGAATACAGAGTTGGCACCAACCTGGTTTTTGTACCCTTTGTCTACACCAAGCGTCTGAGTGCAAAATCGATGCCGGACTCCAAAGTGGTGCATCAGATAGGCCAGGTCAATGGTCCAGATGCTCTTAGTGAGGTGCAACTTCTCCATGGCATTCTGAAAGTCATCCTCATGAAGAAGTTTCAGATACCTGTATAAAAGAGGGGGCAAGGCACAGGGTATAGGTAAAGATGGATAGAAGGCTGACACGGACTATAAATGCTGAAAATAAAGAACTGATGGCACACCTAAACATGAAATATACCATGTAGTTGCAAACTTGTATAATATCTGTATTGTGCAAAAATCCATTGAAACATATTTCTGTCTCCATATAGTGTTCATTAGGGTATGGTGCCAACACTGACTTTAATGATCATTTCTAACCCTTTAATGACTGCGTGTCATAGAGTCACCCAACAGCAATGTGAAAGACTAGTGGACAGCATACCAAGGCACGTGAAAGCAGTCCTTGAGAAATCAGGGTTATTCCACCAGATATTGATTTCTGTACTCTGTTAAACCATTACTAAGGTGTTGCTTAGAAACTGATATGTACTTGTGTTCTTTGCACTAGTTAAGGTCTGAAAACACTGCAACACTTTTGTGATTTTTTGAAACTATAAAACTTCAAAATGACAATATTAGTATTTGAAATTTGAGAAAAATGTAAGGTTAGAGTAAAACAAAACGTTCATTTTACTCAAACACATAGCTATAAATAGTAAAACCAGAAAAATGATGATTTTTTTCTCCAGAGCATATAGTCTTTCAAGAGTGACACAGTGGTGTTTACAGGGCTATATGTTGTACGATCCCAAAAAGAAGAAAAAAGCCTGCATTTTTAAAATAAATACTTTTAGTAAGAAATAGGAAATGAGGTAAGTGATTTGATTAAGAAGATTTTTTTTGCATTAAAACAGTAATACGCCTTGTGATATGAGGAGTACAAAAGCAACGTTTATATATGCGGTATTCCTACACTCAAGTCAGCACACATTTCTGAATCCGTCCTGATTTACATTTATTCATTTTCATTATGTATAAATTATATCAAAAACTGTGGAAACAGGTTTAGTTTTTGCCATTTCCCTTTAATTTTATTTAAAATTATTAGATATAAATATATATTGAACATAAATAAAAGCTTGTATCTGTTCTTTACAAAATGGTATATAATATGTGGGGGTGCACTGGATAAGGAAGCAGGAAGAAAAAAATAAAAATCAGAAACATGTACATAGCAAAACTGGCAAAATTTCTCTGGTCGATGACGCAGCAAGGTTAACAAGAGCGAGGATAACTCACTGTAGTACCATGCGAGCACATGCCAGACCACAGTCCCAGTGATAAGACTGCTGGATGAGAGGAACCTTCAGCTGGACGTGATCACCTGCAACAGAGCATCAAATGCACCATCACATAGTGTCCCACATTAAACCGTAATACTCCTTTTATCAATAGTCGCCAAAGCATATTTCCCAAAATATATATAATAGTTATATTAATATTCAGGTCTATTCATGCTCCCCATTCAGCTTGTCAAAGTATTCAGTCATCCACTAGACCACCAACAAGAGGCACATGTGAGTGTCGGACAGAATAGATTTCAGAATTACAAACTTATTATTTCTGGCCTGGCATGATATTGTATTGCATGGGACAGTGTAGGATAAAAAAAAGGGGAGGTTTTTACCCCAAAGTATCCTTACATTAATCCAATGCCAGGTATCCCTCATACTGATGTGGTTACTACAGTCTTTGCTAGTGAACTGACAAAGTGCTGGACACTTACTTGAACATCCAATCTTGTCTGTCAACACAAGTACATTGTTAGTCAATGGCCAGTAGTGATGGCACAGAGGTGTGCATTCATGACCTGAACCCTGGAGGACTGATCACCTCAGGCTCGCAACCATTTCGATTGAATCGGGCTTTCAGTACAACCTTCCCATTGTACAGTGCTAAGGAATTTATTGGTGCTTTATAAATACTTGTAACTGTAACCTTCCAACCAGCTCACTTCCCCTGCGATGTCTCACCAAGTGATGATATATCGGACCTGTCAAGGATTTGTTTGGCCCAGCACGCGGATATCCCTAAAAGGCCGGATCTAGAAAACCGCTAGGCCATAGCATGGTCAATACAGGAGCCCGGTACTGTACACTAGAGGTCAGTATTAGATTTACACACAAACACACACAATTATTAGGAAAGTTGTATTTTTGAGGATTTGTTTTATTATTGAACATTGACAACCACACTGCTAATAAACCGCAAACCTGAATATATACGTAAAAGTGAAGTTAAGGCTTTCTTAGGAGAATATCTGTGTGCACAATTATTGGGCAACTATTAGTGTGCAGAATTATTATGCTAAATAAAGTACCACGAAAACTTTCCCATCTCACTAGTTTAATTTCATCTGGTAATGTGAGAAGAATAAACAAGTAACTCAAAATTTATCAATAAACGTTTCTGACGTTTTGAAACTAAAATCAGTGACCACTATAGCCACCCTTCTTTCCAATAACCATCACAAGCCTTCCATCCACGGAGTCTCAGATTTTTGATCTGTTGACGATCAACTTTCTGTGCAGCAGCAACCACAGCTGCCCAGACCCTGTGCAGAGAGAATCTCCTGTTTAAGAAGGGCCCACAAGTTCTCAATAGGGTTTAGGTCAGGTGAGGAAGGGGGCCGTGACTTTATTCGTTCTTCTAGAAGGCCTTTACTGGTAGCCACGCAGTGGAGTACTTAAATGCATGCGATGGAGCATTGTCCTGCATGAATATTATGGTCTTCTTGAAAGATGCAGACTTTTTCCTGTGCCACTACTTGAAGAAAGCGTTTTCTAAAAACTGGCAGTAGGTTTGGGAGTTGATTTTGAGTCTATCTTCTACCCAAAAAAGGTCCAACTAGCTCATCTTTAATAAAACCAGTCCATACTAATACCCCACCTCCACCTTGCGGACGTCTGAGTCGAAGTGGAGCTCTGTGCCCATTACGGATCCAGCCACAGGCCCATCTGGAGTCACTCGGTTTGCAGAGTATTTTACCAGGAAGGATACATTGAGATTTCTCTCGGTTAAGTATGTCCTGGGTTCAAAAACATTGAAATGTTACAGTCGTTACAGAAATACAAAGTAATAAAACGCAAGATATTAAAAACAAAACACAAATATTACAGATTAACACAGAAAATAAATATGTAGGAAATAGTCACTATGTTACATGTTTGCAGGCGCATTCCGTACTGAGGTATGTTAATAGAGAGTTCTTAAGTGACTTTAGACTGGGGGAAGATTTGATGGCGTCTGGGAGGTTATTCCATAATTGTGGAGCTCTGTAGGAAAATGAGGATCGAGACACTTTCTTTTTGTATTGTGGTATTGCATGTAAGGTGCAGGTCCTGGATCGGAGGTTATAGGATGAGGGAACTGCTGAGGGAAGCAGCCTATTCAGGTAGGGTGGCAGCTTCCCATTGAAGCTCTTAAACACCAGGTTGGAAAGGTGAAGGGTGCGTCTGGATTCCAGCGACGGCCAGTTTAGCTCTTTTAACATATCCCGATGGTGGGTCATGTAGTTACATTGTAGCACAAACCGGCAGAATGAGTTATACATTGTAGTAAGTTTATGAAGGTGCGTTTGAGGGGCAGCTGCATACAATACATTGCCGTATTCAATAGCCGGCATAAGTGTTTGTTGTACAATCTGCTTTCTTACCGCAGGGCTCAGGCAGGATTTGTTTCTGTACAGGGCACCTAGTTTGGGGTAAAGTTTAGATGAGAGTTTTTCCATGTGGGGGGGGGGGCAAAGAATAGATTTGAGTCTAACCACATCCCTAGATATTTGAGAGAAGTGACTGTGGTCAGCGTACCATTTGATTTTGTCCTGACACATAGATGGGGAGTTTGCAATTTATGTAGTTTAGGTGCTGTTCCAAAGAGCATCGTAACAGTTTTGTGAGTATTTAAAAAAGTTTGTTATTTGCAATCCACTGTCATTTTATCAATCCATAAAACCTTTGAAAAAAAATCTGTCTTCAGATATTTCTTGGTCCAGTCTTGACGTTTCAAATTATGTGTCTTCTTCAGTGGTGGTCAGATTTCAAACTTCCTTACCTTGGTCATGTCTCTGAGCACTGTACACCATGTACATCTAGTAGGTTGCAGTTCTGGAATATGACAGCTTCACGTTTGATTCTTAAATCTTTGGCAGTTAATTTTCGTCTTTTTTAGTCACATTTCTTGCGACCATGCTGACTATTTGCAACAAAACGTTTGATGGTTCTGTGATCACGCCCCAATATCTTAGCAATTTCAACAATACTGCATCTCTCTGAAAGACTTTCTACAATTTTACTTTTCAGTCCGTTAAATCGGTTTTGGATCTTTTTGCCTGAGGAAAAGAAGCTGCCTAATAATTATGCACACCTTGATATAGAGCGTTGATCTCCTAAGGCCACACTCTACCTCATTACACAAATACACATCACCTGATACGCTTAAACCCCATTGCATATTGAAGTTTATACAGCTTGGAGTTGTACAATTTGCATAAAAATGATGATGTGGTCAAAATACTCACTTGCCTAATAATTGTGCACACATTGTATATCGCAGTATTAGAAGGCTTAACCAATAACAGTGCCAATACAAGAGTCAGGTTCTGTACACTAGAGTTCAGTGTAGAAGGATCAATCAATAACCAAAGATAAAAGGCAGAGTAGGGCAGGGAAAAAGATACAAGGAAAATTGGGCAAGGCAACAAACAATACAAAAAGCTTACAAGGCGCTGCAGGGGTTCCAGGAATTGAAATCATGACAGGGCACCTGGAAGTGACTCTGGCCGGTTTTTTAAATTGATTGGCTGCCGCAACGAGCATGTGTGGCCCAGGAAAGGCTAAGGAACGAAGATCGGAACTCTCCGGAGCGCTCCTTGGCTGCCAGTGGAAGGAGGACAATTGAGCATGAGCAATTATTGCTCCCTTTCACCTGGCAGAGCCGCGGTGTATTCCACCAGGGATGACAAGACAACGAAGAACAATGCGGTACTTCAGTCCTTGATATAATCACTACCTGCTTTCCTGGTTGCTGTCCGGTCATGCCATGGTCCTCCTCGGTAGTTGTTGTACAAGGAGGGCAATTGTGCATCTCTGCAAAATTGGGTCTTTGTGCGTAAAGGTTACACTGGTTAAATAGAGCATCAGCAGTCACCTGTAATGATTGAGCAGAGGGCTGTCCCATTGGATGGCGCCTCTTACAGCTGTCAATCACTCTGTCGGTATGCCACTGGTAGTGAGTGATGAGGTGTTTGATGATATAAATGTAGGATAGTGAACCATCACCTGAAAAGCGCTGTATAAGGTATCAGTGTACCACTGCCACAGTAGCCCTGTATAGGGTATCATAATCTACACCCATTCAGGAGCTCGGTCCAAGGTATCATAGTGTACCTACGCTACATGAGCACTGTATAAAGTATGATAGTGTATCAGTGCTACAGCAGCCCTGTATTTGGAATCATAGTGCAGCACCACTACAGGAGCCGTTTATAAAAAGGTATCATACTGTACCACCACAACAGGAGACCTGCATAAGGTATCATAGTGCTTCACCACAACAGGAGACCTGTATAAGGTTGGCACTAGGGCTGCAACCAATGATTATTTTCATAATGCAGGGTTATTCAAAGAGATCCAAATGGTCACTGAACAGTGAAATTCAGCGTACGGTTACCTTTCCTGGCCATCCGACTATTCAGAGCAGGCATTTCGCCAAATGTTGGCGAATTGCCTGCACATATGGTGCCTGTTTGAGGGCAGTGAATTCCCCATAGAGAAGCAATGCTTTGTCTATTCAAAGAACACAAAACAGCTGAGAAAGGTTGCCGAATTGCCCTGCCATTCGGTGGTTTCATTCAACAGGTTTATTCAGGCGAATTCCATAAGCTTCAATGTTAAAAATATTCCCGTTTTAATGCAATATCTAATAAACCGTTAATTACAATATTCTGCAGTAAAAAGTCTCTTAAAGTATAGATTTTTTGGATCTTTTATGCTTTTATCGGGATTTTTCGGTGAAAAAATGTTTTCAATTGTTTTCTTTTTTCTGTAACAGGTCTTTTTATTATCATTCATTGGATCTTATATGTAAATTACAGACATTTTCGTTCTATAGTTTCTTTGCAAATAACGTTTCACTTTTCAAACATTCAAGCGTACTGCTTTTTTTTTTCTCCACTCCATCTGCGGTGTCGGCTTTTTCCGGCGGCTGCTCTGCGCTGTGATCTGCGGCTGCTCGGGTTTCTCCGGCGTGTTCAGTGGGGTTAATCCAGATGTTTTTGCGGGTTTCGGTGTGCGTTCGCCGGGTTTTGCGGCGAGTGTTCATCGGGTTTGCGGCGGCTTTTCGATTCTCTTTGAATAACCCTGTTAGATTCCACGTGTCTGAGACTGGATGGTGCAGGCACTCACAGCATTGCCCGCACTACAGACTGTGTGTCCTTTAGAGAAGAGTGGATGCCAGCCTCATGCCCACAGACTACGGGTAATTATGGCAAAGACTATTCATAGAGCATTTTGGCATTGCTATGCTGTATGTCATAGATTTGTTTAAACCCTTCATGATGAGCGGGTGTCGTCTGGCGGGCAGGGGTTAACGATGGCAAGGAGTACAGGTACGCCTCGCCGCCAGGGGCCTCTAATTTGGCCTGCCCACGCAGGGGATGTGCTGCGCCGTTATTGGCTGCAGGGGGTGGTCTGAGTTCAGGCCATCTCTCTGCAGCCAATGAAGCTCAGTGCGTGCCGGCTGCTGGGAGGGGCCAAGGTGGCGCATTAAAGACAGCAGGGTGTACCTGTAAGCATCTTCAAGGCCTACCCGCTGCATGTGCAGCAAAGATCATCCTGAAGCGGGAAGGGGTTAAAGCATAATCCTGTGTTACAGTTCCTAGAGTTGCTTGTATTTGTTTACCCTTCCCCTCTGATTTTGCTGGACAGATACGGTTATCACCGGGGGGGGGGGGGGGGTGCTCTGAGAGTGCTATTGTTCTGGTCCCTTCCCCGATAGTAAACATACATTGTGGAAACTGTACAACATACTGTATGGAAAGTAAGGTCATTCATTCCTTTTTATCAAGGATCACGTCCAACTGCTGATGTATGGGGAAACTTTGCGTCATTGGAGAATCTCTCTTCAATGTCAGGGATACGAGTCTGGCAGCTGACTGTGGGACTGGGACGAAGAAGGGATGGAGTAATAGTGGGCTGGTTCTGATCCTGGAGGTTTAGACAGAACCCCTGTGCGTTACCGTTACGTCTTCTACAATCAGCTCTGAAGCGGGGTCTGAGGTTATAAGGTTTAATTTAGTCTGACTCTAGTCGATTTGTGCAGAGCACACACTGTTTAATCGACAACCGATTAAGCGATTTGTTGTTTCAGCACTAGTTGGCACCCAGTCAGCCCATGTTCTAGGTATTAGATCCATCTAATATCAAATAATGGCCCACAGCAATGTAATTGCAGGTGTGTCCCCAAACCCACATTATAAAAAGACCCCCTATTTATAGCAGCCTACTCATTCTAGAACAGGGCTCTATTTCAGACCTTAAACTGGAGGTGCCCTGGGAGTGCAAGTCCCACCTCAGCCCAGAATTACACAGTGCCCACAGAGTGACATATAAATGGTGCCAGTGAAGGGCACAGCCTGTAACCAGATAGGGAGAGGCTCTGCCAGTCACCGCTGGAGAGAATACATAGCTAAGCCCGGGGAAGCTCAGGCTTTCCTATAGAGCAGCGCCTGCCGGGTGTAATAGCTGCCCGGGTACACAAGTTGTGCAGCAGGGCGGCGTATGAACCGCCCTTTACCATGTGAAGGTGGGGGCGCGTCTGTCATCAGTGCTCCCCTTGGATACACACGGTTACCGTTGTCCTGGTTACCGGGGGGTTGCAGTGCGCCCTTCCCCCCTTCGCAGTGGCCCGGATTCTTCATGTTGGTAAATGGGTTTCAGGAATCCCCAGGATCCCCTCATGCCGACCCCTCTCCCGGGGACTCCCTGTGCTTCAGGGCGGAACCGGAAACAGCACCGGCTGACGGGGAGGGGGCAGGAATACACCTCGAGCACAACATGAAAACAGTCTGACACCCAGCATGGAACCATCCGCCGAAGGGTGTTCTAGGGACACACTCAAACCCCGCTTATTAAAGCAATCCATGTGGGAGACCCAGGGATAGCATAAGCCTGACACAAGCACAGCTGAAGGGGAATCTTCGGGGCAGACACCCTGATCTAACACACAAACACTTAAATAGTTTTGCGGGGCCCAGTCACACACCCTGATCATAGCACTGAAACACCTGGGTCCCTGCATAGGACGGTGCAGTCAAGGGTCGAAATCCTAGGGATGCCTGGTGAGACTTCTACTGAGAGATTTGGAAAAGTCAAACGAGGCAATAGGTTCATCTTGTCCAACTTAAAAGGTCACTCTATGCAACCCGACCACTTCAACTTATTAATGTGGTCAGGTTGTGTGCAGTGCCCTCTCTCTCTTCAGCCTGGCCAGTAGCACTGTGAAGCAGAGGACTAGCCAATGGCCCAAGTAGCACTGTGAAGCAGAGGACTAGCCAATGGCCCACACAGCTGTCATTTGGAATTACCCCTTTTACCACACCGCTAGGGCCTCGAACCTGGTACAGCCTGCCGCCACAGGAAACACCAAGGGGAGCTCCTCCGGTTGTTTGGATATAAAATATTGGGCAACAATATACAGTCCAACAAGTTTGCTCTACAATAAATTAGACTTCATCAGGGAAAATAATGATGTTGCTCACATACAAAGCTCGCCCCTGCCTACATATCTCATATTAGCGGGTAGATCCTGTCCCTATATAGTGGGGTCAGGAAGATCCTCCACATACAGGGTGAGCCAGTCAAACCTGCATTTTTGAAAAGGGCGGGAGAGCCGTGAAAGTGGGCGGAGCGAGTTAGCAAGGTTACCATTGTGTCCCCCACAACTAAGCATTTCAGTCGTCATGGAGCAGTGGTCTAAACAACAACGTTCATTCGCTGTGAAAGCGTTTTACCAACGTGGTAGTTATGCAGCCGCTCAGCGTCGTTTCCGGAAGAATTTTCAAATTAATCGAAATAAGCCAGTGCCGTCTGTTAATTCAATCAAATTGTGGGTGACAAACTTTGAAGCAATTGGTGAAACGAGAAGCAGAAGGGGTGGCAGTGCAAGATCAGTGTGAACTCCCGCGAATATTGACCGCCTGAGAGTTGCTGTGGAAAGAAGCCCTCGGAGATCGGCGCGTCGACAGAGTGCTGCGCTTGGCATGGCAAACACGAGCGTCCGAAGAATCTTCAGGTTAGATTTACACCATCACCCATTTTCTTGTGGGGGTACCTGAAGAGTAAAGTCTTTGAACAACGACCTCCAACGCTTGGGGAACTCAAGAGGAGAATCCGGTTGGAAATCGAGAGAATTCCTCAGCGTATGCTCCGTGATGCGATGGGCTGTTTCAGAAATCGCCTACAAGAATGTCTCAATCGGGAAGGACACCATCTTACTGGAGTTATTTTTAAACAGTGAATGTTGTTTCTTAAATGCTTTTTAATGTACATTAAGATAGTAACAATAAAATTTTGAAATATCCATCCGTTTATTTTTTACAGTCATTTCAAAAATGCAGGTTTGACTGGCTCACCCTGTATTATCCCCTATTGGAGGCAGCATTTATCATACACCACAGTATCCGACCATGTCGCTCTACCAATGATCTGAGGTTATCCTCTCCTCGTACCCACAACCCTAACTCCCGCCTTCAGGACTTCTCACAAGCTGCCCCCTATTTATGGAATCCCCCCTGCAACATTAGACTCTCCCCATCCGCTCCATTCCTTCAAGAAGTCTCTGAAAACAAATTACTTTACAGAAGCCTATCGACTCACTCCATAATCCCCCACTATTCATTTCTTGCACCACCTTCCCACTCAGCCTACACGCACCCGCTACCTTAATACTCTGCTATTTACCCTCACCTAGTCTGTCACCCCTCTTCTCTTAGATTGTTAGCTCTTGAGCAGGGTCCTCTCTCCTACTGGTTTGTGTGTCTGTGTGTAATATGTATGTATAGAAACATAGAAAATGTCAGCAGATAAGAACCTTTCGGCCCATCTAGTCTGCCCAATTACATGGATACTTTACCTGGATTTATCTTTTGTTTAGGATAGCCTTATGCCTATCCCATGCCTGCTTAAATTCAATTACGGTTTTGGCCTCTACCACTTCAACTGGAAGACTGTTCCATGTATCTACCACCCTCTCAGTAAAATAATGCTTCCTGATGTTACTTTTAAACCTTTGCCCCTCTAATCTAAGACTATGTCCTCTTGTTTTGCTACTTTGTTTCCTTTTAAATATACTCCCTTCCTCTACCTTGTGGATTCCCTTTACGTATTTAAATGTTTCTATCATATCTCCTCTGTCTCGTCTTTTTTCCAAGCTATACATGTTAAGAATTAAGCCTTTCCTGGTAACTTTTCTCCTTCAAGCCGTACACCATTTTAGTAGCCCTTCTCTGAACTCTCTCTAAGATGTCTATATCCTTCTGGAGATACGGTCTCCAGTACTGCACACAGTATTCCAAGTGAGGTCTCACCAGTGCTCTGTACAGTGGCATGAGCACTTCCCTTTTCCGACTGCTAATACCTCTCCCTACACAACCAAGCATTCTGCCCGCATTTCCTGCTGCTCTATTATATTGACTACTTACCCTTAGATCCCCTGCAATAATAACCCCTAAATCCCTTTCCTCAGATGTTGAGGTTAGGACTGTATCAAATATTCTATATTCAGCCCATGGGTTTTTACGTCCCAGGTGCATTATCTTGCACTTATCCACATTAAAACTCAATTGCCACAGCTCCGACCATTTTTTAGTTTACCTAAATCATTTGTCATTTGGCTGATCCCTCCAGGAACGTCAACCCTGTTGCAAATCTTTGTGTCATCAGCAAAAAGACATAATTTTCCATTAATACCATCTGCAATATCACTAGTAAAAATATTAAAGAGAATGGGTCCAAGTACTGACCCCTGGAGGTACCCCACTGGTAACAAGACCTTGCGCCGAATAAACTCCATTTACCACAACCCTCTGTTGCCGGTCACTCAGCCAATGCCTAATCCATTCAACAATATTGGAATCCAAACTCAAAGATTGCAATTTATTGATAAGTCTTCTATGCGGAACAGTATCAAAAGCCTTACTGAAATCTAAATAAGCAATGTCTATTTGTTATTCTGGCTCACCCATTGTACAGTGCTACAGAACTTGTTAGCACTTTATAATTACTTGTAACTGTAACAAGTACGATTAACGTTTCAGTCCTGAAAGAGAGACTTTCATCAGGATTGATCTGAAAGTATAGAGAGCATTTGCAAGTGCATAACAACTGTGTAGTAAATGCAAAAAAAACTTAAATTCACAATGATGGACGCATCCTGTTACAAAGATCTCAAAGAAGAAAAAAAAGAGAAGCAAATGGTGTAGAGTCAAGGATACATTTCAGAGGTATAGTAGTAAACTGGAAACACTCATATACTCCAGAGCCCAGTAAAAAACAGCTCTGGGTATTCACGCGTTCGGCCAAATAGAGAGTGGCACCTCCCTTCTTTAAACAGCTTTGATGCCTTTGAAAGAACACAGATATAGAGAGAGCAAGCTCTCACATAGCGTAAAGAAGAGAAAGCCCAATAAGGAGGAAACACACTCACCAATGGGCGAGCCTTATAATTATCAGGTGTAGCACCTTTAGGTTGCTAGTGTTTTTTAACCCTTTGGTGGACAACTTTCATTTGTTTTATTTTAACTGCTCATTTTATATTAACCCATTTGTGCAGATCCCAAACCAGCACCCATTCTTTTGGAGTACCACACAGAGGAGCAGGGATCGGGCACTCACCCTGAAAGTGGTAAAGGCGCTACGGTGGAGCCTGGTAATTATAAGGCTCCCCCATCGGTGAGTGCATTTCTATCTTATTCCACCTTAGTGGGCTTATACCTCTTTACGCTATGAGAGCGCTGTCTCTATCTCTGTATTCTTTCAAGGGCTTCTAAGCTGTTCCAAGGTGACGCCACTCTCTATTTGACCAAAAGCGGATGCATGTTCTATTTTATTCCTTAAACAGAGCATGTAACGGATATGGTAAGTCTCCAGAGTGTGTTACCTCTATGCATGTATGGTTTATATATAAACTGTTAATGCTAACCTTGAGGACACTTTAAAACACTTGTAAATAAAACAAAGATTTTCATAAAATCCATGTTACAAATACACTGAAGTTTCAACCAAGTGGTCTTCATCAAGGTATGTAGAATCACGGGGGCCTGAGTCTTGTGGACCCGCTGGGAACGGATAGTGATTTCTGCTTGTTTGGAGCGGGATTTTAGGGATGAGGAAGCAAGGGTGGGGAGGTAAGGAGGAACAAGTCTGCAGGAGGCTCTTGTGTGAATGGCTCTGGAAACATCTAGACGCGAAACGTGAATTTTGCACAGCAATAAAAAAACAAACACAGGGTTATTCAGACAGCGGTGAAAAGCAGGAGAATGGAAAATTCTAGGTCAGAATAGCCGATTTGGAAAGTGAGATGAATGGGAGAATTTTTCTGGATTGGCTATTTTGGCCTAGAATTTTCCATTTATTCTCCCCTCTCTGAATAACCCTGATAGTTTAATTTCGAATGCCGCTGTGTCCTCAGTGCAGTATAGGCGTATCACCATCCCATACACCGCCCTTACCATTACTAACGTCGTGTTGCCTGCCCCGCCCCCTGCGCTGTAGGCCACTTTAAGCATCACCCTGGTTTCCGGGCGGAGTATTCTTGCTGCGCGCTGCTAAGGAAGTGAGGTCGCTGCTAAGGAAGTGAGATCACTCTGCCAATTCTTTTTCCTACTTGCGGTGCATTGTGGGTCACGCGGGACGCCATTAGTTCGTTGATTGGAAGCCACGCTGGTAAGTGAGTTGCTGCGGGATAAAGGGAGCCGGGAAACGCACACGCTGTGGGCTATCACCCTGCTAGTGATGGGGGGAGGAGGAGGAAGAAGAAGAATGCATTGCTGTATTATGGTGTGCCCGTAGTAGTGTTAGATGTAAGGAGAAGGGGGGCGCACACCAGCCCCAGCAAATGCTACAGAACATCCTCAAATCAAGTCGCGGTGTCCCTGGGTCGTTTGGGGACGCTTGTGGGTTTTATTCTCCCCCCCCCCCCGGCCTGTTTTAGCTTCACTAAGCAGACTTTGAGTTATTCCGTGTAGACGCTCGTCCTGTATGTGCGTTGCAGCTTTGGCGTGATGACGAGCCTGACGTTGGTTTCTTCAGTTGATGATATTGTATAACTGTTACCAAAGGGTTAAATGCGGTCTGTAAACATGGATTGGGTGCCCGCCATTAAACACAATGGTCTTTAGTCTGGCCCAACGATTTGGACTGTAAATCCCATGTTGAAATCAGTGGCTCGCCTCTTAACGACCTCCATTTATGTAATCAAGATGATGAATATTGGGTGCCCGCGGGCACGGTTGGCACTGTCCTATACTGATGGTTGGGCCAGGCTAAAGGCAACAGTATTTAATATAGGACATCCCACTCTATGTAAATACTTGTAAAAATCAGTGGCCCAACAGAATTAACACTTTTGACATCAGTAAGATGTGAAATCGTCAACTGAAAGAGAAAGCAAGTTTGACAAATGCACTGGGCGACATGAGAAACCAACTTCAGGTGTGCAATGTGCTTTCTAGAACCGATCTCTTGTTCTGTCCGTGGGATTCTGGATGTTACATCCAGGGCTGAAATCCCTAATAGTTGTCAATGCTATCTTCTCTATGCAGATGACACTCAAATCTTTCTTTCTCTTTCTGTGCCCATCTCCCTTCAGGTGAACGGTGCCACCATTACTTCTTCCTCTCAGGCACGCTGCCTCGGGGTCTTTTTGGACTCAGATCTATCCTTTACTCCTTACGTTCAGTCACTAACCAAATCTTGCTACTTTCACCTAAAAAACTACACTGGCTCCCTGTTTCCTTTTTAGAATCCATTTCAAAATACTGGTGCTCACATACAAAGCTCTCCATAACCGCGCCCCTGCCTACATTTTCTCCCTTATTAGCAGGTACATACCATCCCGACCACTTCGCTCTGTCAATGACCTGATGCCATCAGTTCCTCTTACTCCCGCCTTCAGGACTTCTCCTGAGCTGCCCCTTTTTCTATGGATCTTCCTCCCCGTAACAGACTCTCCCATCTCTCCAGTCCTTCAAGAAGTCTCCTGAAAACACATTACTTCAGAGAAGCTTATCGGTTCACTCCATGATCCCTCACTGTACATCTCTTGCTCCATCTTCCCAATCAGCCCACATGTGCCCCACTACTACATACTCCAGGTACCCTCACCTACTCTCTTAGATTGTAAACTCTCGAGCAGGGTCCCTCCCTCCTACTGTTCTCTGCATTTAGCTTGTATGTATATTTGTTATTCTAAGGAATTTGTTGGCGCTTTATAAATGCTTGTAACTGTATACAATTTGTGTATGTGTGCGAACATTTTGTATAGTACACAAATTGTTTGGTTCAGGATCTGTCACCCCTTTCCTCTTAGATTGTAAACTCTCGAGCAGGGTCCTCTCTCCTACTGCTGTGTTTTTTAACTTGTATATTTGTTATTCTGTCTCACCCGTTGTACGGCGCTATGGAACTTGTTAGCACTTTATAAACACTTGTAACTTATGGGGGAGGCAGGTTTTTTTAACGATGTTCATTTTTAAGTATACAACTTCTTCTTTTTTTTATCCTATGAATCGTTTTTTTTTTCTTTTTTTTTCTGAAAATAACTGTTGCAGTCCTAGTTACATCCCTCCTTTCTAATTTTATCAAGGTTTATCACTTTGAATCAAAATGTCTATCGGCGTGCCAATCAAAGTTCTCCATGAAGCAGAGGGACACATCGTGACCTGCGAGACAAACACTGGTGAAGTGTACAGAGGCAAGCTGATAGAGGCAGAGGACAACATGAACTGTCAGGTATATTAACCATGCGCACTGAAACTCTAATGACCTTTATTAATCCTGTTTCCTTTCCTGACATGCAAAACAAAAAATGTCTTTGAAACTGTTCTTGTCTTTCCCTATTTCCACATAGAATGCTTATGACTGTCGTGTAGAGGTGAACAGTTAAAATAACAAGTGAAGCACAGGAAGATAATTTATTAGGGATGCACCGATACCACATTTTTAGGACAGAGTACAAGTACCAATACTTTTTTTAAAGTGCTCACCGATACTTTTAAGGTCCTGTGACGCTTTCCATAAATCACTTAGGATTTTGCCGAAAGCCTGTCCAGTTTGTTTATATTGAAATGTATGGCCAGACCCCCCATTTACCCCCTGCACACACCTCCACTCAGATACATATATACAGACCTCAGACCAGACATACGTGTGGGGTGTGTGTGTATACTACTCAGACGTGCGTGTCAGTGTCAGACCAGAGAGATTATATATAATCTGACATACAGCCTGCTTGCCGCATGCATGAAAAGCATTTGGCCAGTGTTCCCCCTCCGGCGGGCCGCATTATTCACCCAGAGGTGTGTCCGGTTGCAGGGCTGTGACGTGATCACGTGCCACCGGGCAGTGGAGGCAGCGCCACAGCCTCCACATCACAGCCCTGCGACCAGACCCACCACTGGGTGAGCAATGCGGCGTGCCGGAGGGAATGCTGCCCAAATGCTTTTCATGTATGCGGCTGGTATCGGGAACGTATTAGGCCATTTGCGAGTACCAAGTACTTGTGCAAACGGCAGTATCGGCACCGATACTAGTATCGGTGCATTTTTTTTTTTTTTTTTTGTGAATGCATTGGAGGCATGAAAATGGCATCACCAGAAAAAAGAATAAGCTATTAGGAGTGGATGCTGGTATTAACAAGGTGTATAGACAAACTAGCACATGCTAGTTCTTTTAATATATTCATTAAAATAGTTAGAAACCCTTACTTTATTTATTCTTTATAAAGCGCCAGCATATTCCGCAGCGCTGTACAATAGGCTATATATTATATATCTCTCCAGGACTTAAGTCACGTAGTAAAAAGCGATTGATTTATTAAATATGCATTAAAATATTGTGCCCAATGGCACCAGCCGACGTTTTGGCTCTAATTTTAAATAGAGCCGTAGAAACGGCTTCAGTTGAATGCATTTTTGTAGGGTTTAATTTAACCCCTTGGCTGCTGAAGACGTGGGGGGTGTCATGTGGATTTCTAGCAGCATGCCGAGGACGTCTCCCACACTTTGTGGTAGTTTCCACAAAGCCTCGGGAAAGACCTTCACGTGTCTTTGGAATCCTGGTGGCCTGGTCTGACTTCCTCTACCTTGGGACACCCTTATCAACTGGCGTCTTCGCACATGGCCACAATGATGTCATAAATGGGACCCTCCCCCCAGGCTGGCAGGATCTCCCAATACAGGAAATGCAGGGATCTTTTTGGATTCCCCCTGTCACCTGAACCATAAAAGATACTTGGCCAAGCTCTGTATCGTGGGGAAGGTCAGATCATTGCCTTTCCAATGGTACCAAACATGACCAGGTGCCATGTAAAATAAATATAATAATTTTTATAGTGCAACACCATTGATCACTTTTCAATTATAAAATGAACAGTGATGCTGCACCAACTCCTCATTTCCCATGACGCCAGCAAGTGAGGAGGTGATGGCATGATGCGTTATGCATTGTTCCATCAAATGCCTGAACCGGCGTGTTGCTGTGAGGGGGTCCATTTGGAACCCTGTGTCTCTTGGTTTTTAAACCGTGCAGTCATGTGAGGTGTCATTGGACAGGTCAGAGTCTGGAATTTTGAACGATACCAAATATGCCCATGTAATGTATGTTTAAAAAAAACCAAAACACTTTAAATCTTATTTCTAAAGGCTGTGGCATTACGTGCTTTTACTTATAAGGCAAACAATGCCATGGCACCAACTAGCCTTCTGATTTCTCACCAAATGTAGAGGTGATGGCACAAAGCGTTTTTACACCTTGGTCCATCGAAAACATAAGCCACTTCACTGCTGTGAGGGCAGTGGGGTACTCTGGACCCCTGTATTTTCATTCTTTACACCAGTGGTTCCCAACCATGGTCCTCAAGTACCCTTAACAGGCCAGATTTTAAGTATTCCCTTGGAGAAAAGCAGACTGAATCCTGCAATCACTGAGCAGCAAATCATATCACCTGTGCTTCAGAGATCTGGAAAACTTGGCCTGTTGGGGTACTTGAGGACCGTGGTGGGGAACCACGGCTTTAGTCATGTTGGGTGTCATTGGGCCTGTTAGTTTGGCCTTTCTAATGTTTCCAAACATTGACCATGTAAAATGTTATTAAAAAACAAAACACAAACCATGTATGTATCACGTCCCATGCCGCCAGGAAGCTCAGTGTTTTTATACAGTTTCATATTATTCATAAAAGTGAAATAAAAACTTATGCAATTTTAACTAAAATTTAATGTTTTCGCAGAAATTTATTTTAGAAATGGGAACCTGCTGCTGCATTTAACGAGTACCCTATAGCAGGGCTTGACAAATTTTGCTTTGAAACTAGGAGCCAGCTACAAATGTTAGGAGCCAGGTTTTTCTTAGAACTAAAAGCTTTACTTTCCACAACTAAAGATATTTACTATAAGTACGCGTACTGATTCTTTTTGCCAGGTATTCACTGATACTTTAATGTCATGTGACGCTTTCCAATAAATAAATTTAGGATTTTGCTGAAAGCCTGTTCAATTCTGTGTTAATATTGAAATGTATGGCCAGACACACCATTTACCCGCTGCAGACTCTGCCACACACATCTGTCTATGTCTGTCTCTCTCTGTCTCTGTCTCAAAATCACATGTATAGCAGTAAGTAGTGATACTTTTTTTTTTTTTTGTTTTATTGGACTAACTTTACTTTTAGAGGGCAAGCTTTTCAGAGGATTCCTCCCTTCAGGTCAGTATAGCTCCAGACCTGAAGAAAAGAGGCATCCTCTCGCAAGCTTGTCTTCTTCTAAATTTAATGTTAGTCCAATAAAAAAAGGTATCAGTACGTATTGCTATACTCAGAATTATGGATCTGGACTAATATATATTTCCAGACCTCAGACCGCTGGGGCCACGCTCTCACAAGAGCTTGCAGATCTCACAACTTGCATGCAGGGGCATCAGAACAAAAGAAGAAAGGGAGGCAGTGGTGGGGTTACAGGGGAGTGACCATGGTTCCATGCTGTGCCCAATCCACTTAAATAGCAGGTAGTCAAGCAGTGGCTGTAAGTGCTGGTTAGCCTAAAATCTTTTGCTATCTGACACCTTTGCTGCAGCTCTGCTGGCTTCCTCCATCCCTGGAATTTCAGAGGTAGTTGCAGGGCTGGAGGAACCCTCAGTGAGACCATGATTTGTGTCAGGAATGCCATCAATTAACCCTTTTG
This sequence comes from Leptobrachium leishanense, assembly GCA_009667805.1. Lineage (NCBI taxonomy): Eukaryota > Metazoa > Chordata > Amphibia > Anura > Megophryidae > Leptobrachium > Leptobrachium leishanense. The sequence goes on along the minus strand of CM019063.1, from coordinate 168,778,378 downwards.
AAGCCAACTACCCCAGCTTTCCCTGGACTGCACTCATGACTCTGCAGTTCATGGCAGAATACATGCTGGCACATCTCCTGTTGTCACTGATTTAGGAAGACTGTGCCTGCTTCCCCTCCAAAAATGCATCTAACAATCACTGTTATATACAGTACAATGCACAGTGACTGTTTAACATGTTCTATACTGTGCATGTTATTCTGCCTCCTTTCCTCCCCCCTTCTCTGTGGCTGCTCCTCCCTCGCATTCTCCTTGTATCTGGGGACGTAACTTTCAAAGTGGGCACTTTTGTTTTTTTCTTTTCAGACCGGGCTGCGTGTCATTCAGTGTCTGGCAGATCATGAATTTAAACTCCTGCCAGACTGTAGACGCTTGTTCTGGAGCGTACAGAGCCGTCTGATCTAATGCTTCCATGCCAGAGGAGGTGGGCCAACAGCTTCCTTCTGCACAGCCGGTCCCACGGAGGTTTGATACAAAGTTTCAAACCACCGCTGGATGGACTTTGCACAAAATGCAAATCTAATTGCATAGAGCCGATCCTCACAGCAGCAGCCACTTTGTCCAGAATGCATTGCCCAACCATGTGCATGCAAACCTGGATGCCAGGACAACATTTTTAGTCGCCATGGTGACAGTGGTGCCTGTGTCTGTCGAGGCTTGCACTATGAATGTATAACCACAAAGGTTTGGATGATAAAATGTGAAGAAAAAATATTTTTAGAAGCTGTAAATAGAAATCTACAGTAACCTCCCTGGCGGTCTGTTTCTGACATATTTTATGTCCAGAATCTGTACAGTTTATTCAGCCCCCTGGTGGTGGTAGTGTGGCTTGCGGTTAAATTTCACTGCTGAAATTCTGGCTGGATACATACATGTCCCTGCTCTCCCTTGCTGTCACCTCTGGCCGATCGCGGCTTCCTGGTTTTCTTCTCGCGAGAAGGGAAGCAGGACGCAGCAATTGCGGGAGATCAGCGAGGGGAGCTAGGTACAGGTATGTATCCGGCCTGGGTGCAGCTTGGTTACCGCTTTCAGCAGTGAAATTTAACCCCGAGCCACACTCGGAAAACCAGGGAGGTTAAAAAAAAAAAATCGTCTAGCATTCTGATAGGAAATGACGGTATACATATAATGAATTCTGAATCTGCTGAAAATTATGATCTAGATTTTGTCTAGATCCTACAATAAAGCATGGCTTCAAATCGCATGTAAACATGACGAGCACAAAGTGAGCATGTCCTGCACACAGGGATGGTGACTTGGCTGTGTTTTGCATGAGAGGAAACTGACTCCCTAGCGCTAGTTCAATCGATTTTGTTACCTCGTTCTTGAAGCATATGAATATGGTGTGTGTTTGAGGCACTGTCTTCATTCCTTCAGCCATTTTAGCAATCTAGTGTATATTCTGTTGAGGCTTCATATTGGTATATATTGTTTATAGATGCAGGGTACCTGGTTTTGAGGTATGGCTCGAGACCAGCAAGCCAGTGCTGCAGTTCGGGGGGGGGGGGGGTCATTTGTGGATCAGGGTGTTTTTTTGTTTTTTTTCTTGTGTATTTTCTGGGTATAACGCAGGTTGCTGTGTTTTTGTTATATATTTCTTGAGCAGCTACAGAATTGATCTGGTTACGATCAGTTACTAGAGGCTATAGTGCAGTGTTTCTCAACTGGTGGGTCGCGACCCATAAGTGGGTCGCGACCAGGGGTGGACTGGGTCGTGGAGCAAGTGGCCCCAGGCCTATCTAATGCCTGGGACCCGTTGATGCATCTTATCTGCAGCAGTGGGTCCCAGGCGGCGCGGCTACCTCTGAATGTTCCCAGGCACCACCTGGGGCTCACTGCATCAGGTAAGATACTCTGTAATGGCAAGATGGGAAGGGGAAAGAATCTGTAATGGGAAGGTGTGGGGTGGGACTCAGTGACTGGTGGCACACTCTGTACTCCCAACACCAGGAGCCACTGTGCACAATGCACATCTCATTGATATATATTTATATAGGCCAGCCTCTCATGGAGGCGTTTTTTGACTGGGTTGGACCAATGGTGCTTTCCCATTGGTCCAAGCATTTCCATCGTCTCTGAGGCACTGAAGAGTGTAGGTTCAGGAAGAAGGCAGCCTCAGACGCGCGCTGCAGACTTCTCAATCTCTTGGCCAGCTTAAGTTTATGTGCTTACCGTACTGTTCAGCTACGCAAATTGCATAGGCTCAGGGAGGGCAGGCTGCTGCGAAAAAATAATGTGCGCAGAGACGGACAGCGGGGGAGTGCGGAGCAGATGAGTTTGGTAAGTTTTTTTTTAATAATGTTTTATTATTCATTCAGTAGTGATTTAAATTAGAGTTGCTTTGTCTACCATCACCCCCAGACTTTTGACACTTATTAAGAGCAAGAAGCATCCCCGATTTTTCCCTTAAGTTCTAATTAATTTCATATGTTTCAATTACAGTTTATTGTATTGGGTTTTTGCCTCAGCAGTGCTTTCATTTTCACTAGTGCTGTGATTACTGCACTATCCTTTATTTTGGAAAGAATCTGTGTTAACAAAATTTGTTTAAAAAGTGAATACATTGTACAATATTTCACACGTTGTTTTGTGGAATAAATTATAATGTTTCAGAAATTAAATTATTTTTGGGTCGCGACTTCATGACAAAGGACAATCGTGGGTCCTGAGGGTCCACAGGTCGAGAACCACTGCTATAGTGCTAGGATGCTGAAGGGTCACTTTAAACTAGGGATGTATCGGTATCGTTGCTGATACTACCGGTTTGAGTACGAGTACTCGTCAAAAAACGCCTGATACTTTTACCGATACTTCCGCTCCAGCGGGACTTCAATCGCGGCCTCCGGGCTTGAAACTGCTTGAATCGCGGCATCCGTGGCTTCAAACTCGGCCTCCGGCGCTCACACTGTGCGTGTTCGTCGCATGAGTCAGCACATCACCGCAGCGAGAGACTGACATCACGTGGGACTGGCTGCTAGTCATAAAAGGAGTGGTACGTCTCACTACAAGCAGGTGCGTATGTTCTGGCTTTCTCTTCTCCCCCCCCCCCCCCCCAAACGAAAAAAATAATTTATTTTGCCCAGCAACTTGTTTTTGTTAGTTTGCAGGGGGAAGGGACAGACATACTATAAACTTTGAAGGCCTGATGCAGCGGTTCGGACTCAGGCCTGTCCCGACACTCCGATAATTTATTTTGCCAAGCAACTTATTTATCAGTGTCGGGACAGGCCTCCGAACCACTGCATCAGGCCTCCAAAGTTTATTGTTTATCTGTCCCTTCCCCCAACGAAGGGAAATAAATTGCTAGGGGGAAAACAGAGTGCTGGGACAGCAGGACTCTGAAGTTTATATTCAGTCGGTCTGTCCCCTCTCTCCCCCCACCCCTAAACAAAAGAAAATAAATTGATAGGGGGAAAAACGGAGTGCTGGGGCTCGGTCTTAAAGTGGTATCGGTGCATCCCTAGTTTAAACAGCTAGAATTGTAAAGGTTGTTTTGTACGTGTCTCGCTCATGTACACTCAAAGGTAAACATCAGGATGCATTTGGATTTTCTGTGGAAAAAGAAACAATAACACGCCCTTTGCATCACAGCTACAATAATCTGTAGTGGCCATTGTACTTGACAACTCATAGTTAAGTCTTCAAGGTTCACAGCCTGGATCTGGATCCTACTCTTTGTGTGGGGAGGCAGTTTTACTTAAAAGGCAACTGCCACCAAAAATAGCCTTGTTTGTTTTTATGATGCTGATATCTTTCATGTGCCCCCCCCCCCCCATGCATGTTTAAGAAAGTTCTTTTTACTATGGCACTGGGTGCATCCACTTTGTGTTGTAGGCTGCTGGAGTCTAAGGGTTGGTCATGGACTCAAATGATCGTATTGTGCGGTAATGAAATCAAAGGACATCACTGAGAGTAGATCAGAAGTCTTTGGTACCCTGTCATCCTCATTCAGCTGCTATCTCTTGACTAGGGATGCACAGATACTAGAATCGGTGCTGCTACCAGCATTTGCACGAGTACTTGTGCAAATGCCCCATGCTGGGCCGGCTTGCTGGTGTTCGAGGGGCTGGGGCTGCTAGTGGAATGCGCATTGAGAATAAGAGTTGCAGCCCTACTCTTAATCGATTTTTAGTTGGCCTATTTTTTTTTTTTTTTTTTTTAAATCAATTCATTGGATAAAAAACATGGTATCTTGCCTACTTTTCACACAAGGTATGCGAGTGCTTGGTCAGAGGGATGGGTTAATGCTGCATGCGCAGCTTAAGCCCCGTTTGCTTTCTCAAATGAGGAAAGGGGGGGGGTTTGAGGGTCCTGAGAACCAGCAACAGCACTAGTGGCCTGCTCTACAGTGAAGTCCGCTCAGGTCTCACAAGGTTTTAGCTTGCTTGTGCCATTACAGGGATGAATGCTCATATGCAAATCGGCCTGCGCTCACCCAGAAAGGGTGGCCAGTACTGATTGTCAAGGACGTCATCCCTGCACTAGAGGTGCAGCTTTGCTTTATCAAATGAACGCGGCTACAAGCACTTGGTCATGGATGATGTCAGCATGAAATCCAGGTTAGTAAGCTAAAGTGGTCAGGGTGCGTAGAGTAAAAAAGAAGATATATATATCTCATACAGCGTAGGCGCCTATTTATAAACCAGATTACTATAGTGTTATGAAGTAGTTAAATTATAACTAATAAGTAGTGAGATGCTGCCCAAAGGGGTAAGCGCAATATACAGAAAAAAACAACCAAAATCTGCATTAACCAAAAATGAAATTTTATAGATAGAACCTTTTGTAGCGCATCAAAAATTGATTTAAAGGTAGACTTCAACAAAGCGGTATATCAAACATAAAGTGCTTCAGTCTTAAGGTGACAAATATTCAATGTACACATATAAAAGTGCAATGTGCCATAGAACACAGTAAAGTGCAACAATATATAAAATTCCAGCAGTGCGATGGGTATAAGTCTATAAAGTGCAACAGTGTCCGAATGTGCAAAATGTGCAAATTCAATGATATCCAGTACAACAGTATGAATACCAGTGGGAAAATTCCTTAAAATTTACTTCTTCAAGCGATGCACAAATACAGTCCTCCTTTCTTGGTCTGTCTATCTCTTGCTGTCTCTCAATAGTGGAGATGATAGCCAGAAAGGAGAAAAAGTGAAAGGAAGAAAAAAAAAAAACCTCACTGACAACCAGGAAAAGGAAGTAAATAAAAAAATATATAAATAAAAATATAAAAAACACTGCTGCTCAAATAGGCAACAAACAAAATACATGGAGCCTGGAGATAAATGTCCCTCTGTGTATGCATCGCAAGTCCACAAAGGGGCACACTGTATCAGAATAACATAGTATGAAGAAACGGGACCATATGGCAAGAGATGCACAGACCAAGAAAGGAGGACTATATTTGTGCATTGCTTGAACATAAAGAGAAGTAAATTTTAAGGAATTTTCCCACTGGTATTCATACTGTTGTACTGGATATCATTTGAATTTGCACATTTTGCACATTCGGACACTGTTGCACTTTATAGACTCTCTTATACCCATCGCACTGCTGGAATTTTATATATTGTTGCACTTTACTGTGTTCTATGGCACATTGCACTTTTATGTGTACATTGATTGAATATTTGTCACCTTAAGATTGAAGCCCTTTGTTTGATATACCTCTTTGTTGAAGTCTACCTTTAAATCTATCTATAATTTCATTCAGGGTGCGTAGAGTTTCTTTTTTTCTAATCCTTTCGTGAACAAACTTGAGTGGGAGGGAGTGGGTGTTGGCAAAAGACCGGATGTGAGTTTGGGGAAAGGGACCTGACCAAAGAGGCAGGGAGGGCGTGGTGGTGGCACAGGACTCAAGCTTCAAGTAAGGATAAAACACCAGCATACAGCTCCTTCACCCAGTAGCAGTATCCTATTGTTTGTTTATAGTTCTGCTACTGTTGTAAACGTAATAAACGGTGTCTGACATAACCCTAGAAATAAATCATACTGTGTAAAGCAGCTGCACATTTTCTACAATCGGCTCCAAAGCTGAGGTTATTTATGTTTTAACTCCCTGACTCTAAACAGTGTGTGCTGCACACAGGACAATTAATCGATAATGGAAATAGTTGAGAACTATTCATCGAGTAGTTGTCGCTTTTTAATTTTTATTATTTTTTTCCCAGCCCTAATTAAGAGCATTCACCTCCGCCTGTCTAGGTGCCGGCTGGCTGTGTCATGTGGTCCTCCGAACAGTCGCTGGGCTGTGACGTGGCCTCGAACCGTGATCTCGCGGGGATCACCAGAGCTTGTCACGACCCGGAGACCACTCGGAGGATTACATGATGCGGTCAGCTGACTTTCGCAGGAACACACAGCCAGCCAAAGGGGAATGCTAGTAAAATGCTTAGTGGAAAGCGTTAACAGTGAGGCCTGTGTCTGGGCATGTACGCTGAGGTCTGTGTGGTCAGATTGTGTGCAGGAGGTAAAACGGGGGTGTCTGGCCATACGTTTCAATATTAACATAAACTGGAGAGGCTTTCAACAAAAATCCTAAATTATTTATTGGAAAACGGTCACATGACAAAGTTTCAGTACTTGGTATCGGTGAGTACCTGAGAAAAGTATCGGAGCCCTAGCCTTAATGGTTAAATACTCTATAATATAGAGCACAGCCACAAAGTAAAACTCGGCGATAGATTTTAGGGGAAAAATGCACAAAATTGAAAAAAAGGGGAAAAAAGTTCTCATCACTAGAGAAGAGAAAAATGGCATTTTTTTTTTTTTTTTTTATAGTGGTTTTGTTTGTAATGCATAAATCTAATTACAGCTAATGTAAGTAGTGTCTCTTTAATGTTTTACATTAACTGTCCAAATGTGATGTGCTGCATTCATATAGCCCGACACCCTGGACATTAACATTTATGTGCTTGGCTGGTACTTTTCTTGCCCTTTTATCCTGAGGGACAGACTTTCTGCAGAACACTTAGTTTTTCTTGTCAGCTGCTGAAATTTACAGCACCTCTTTAGCAGAGGGAAGATGAGATTCCCTGCCTACAGGGACCCCCCCCCCCCCCGGGCTCCTTGGTGATATATCAGCAGCTCCCTGTGAGGGACAGGGAACAATATGGTCAGAAACCAGCATGGTGTGGGTCTTTTGAAATCTATAAAAAATGCTGTCCTGTTAAGGTCTAGGTGTTGGAACTACACAGATTGTTTATCAGGAATTATTCATTTTAGATGTAACTGGGAAGGTGAAACATCTCAACTATAATCCCAAAATTTTATATATGAAAAGAATATTCATTCTTTATTACATGGTTCAATATAAGAAAAACAAAAGGAACCCCTGTCTCCTCATTTCTATGTAAATAAAGAGGATGCCTTTTCTTTTAGCACCAACATTTAAATTCAACACCATGAATTGGACACCTGTCTGTCCTGGCTTTAACGTGTAGAGCAGATGTTGAACCTCTCATGCAGGTCTGGTGAATCAGGACTGTCAGACAGAAACCAGGGCTGTTGGCATGTATCACAATAAATACTAGCTAAGGTTATTCACTAGCTGCTGGTGGGTTTTTTTTTTTGTAGCACCAAGAGACATCTGCATATCACAAGTAAAATTGGAAGCGTTACAGTAGCTGCAGAGTGACACTATCCCTGTATGCACAGCAAAGTGTGTGTCTGCATTTTGTCCCTGGCAGTGTTTAGTGGAGTAATTAACAGCATCTTTTTGTTTTTCACTGTGGGGAGGGATTTATGCAAAATGTCAGGAAATGTAGATTGGGCTACAGGTTGTCTGTTGGACAAGTAGATTTTGTAAACCTTTCCACACCACTGCAAAGGAGTCTGTTTAGCAATGTGACGCTAGTTCTCATCATTGTGCTCCCCTTTTTTAGATGTCCAATATCACAGTGACCTACCGCGATGGAAGAGTGGCGCAGTTGGAACAGGTTTACATCAGAGGCAGCAAAATTCGATTTCTCATACTTCCAGATATGTTGAAAAATGCCCCTATGTTAAAGAGTATGAAGAATAAAAACCAAGGTTCAGGTGCAGGAAGGGGTAAAGCTGCTATTCTCAAAGCCCAAGGTGAGTATTTGCCGCTTAATGAATGTAATTTGTAATAATTTACCTCAACATAATCCACAGGAACAATGTCAAGAACCATTGTTTACGGAGCACATACTGTAATTTGATAGCAAAATGTGTGGTATAAAACTACATTATTTACAGACTGATGTATGTTCCAACTTTACATGCCATTAACAAAATTATTGCAATTTTTGGCTCTACCTTCTAATCATTTCTGATCATTCTGGAAGGAGATGAGATGTGACCTGTCTTAAAGGGTGGGCTGTTGCTGCAGATCCGGTCTCACAGCTCCTTACAAGTCCAAACAATGGGGTTATTCAAAGGCTGTCGAATTGCACCAAACAGTGAATTTCTTTGTACGGTGCAGTTCTGTGGCCATTTGGCTATTCAAAAAGCCTGCCAAATATTGGTGTATTGCTGGCATAATATGGTGACCTTCGGCAGCAGTGAAATTCCCCTTTGAGAAATACTGGTTAAACAGGGAAAAGATGTCAATGCCCAGATTTTCAGTTGACGGGTTTAAGCGGGAGAATCCCATATTTTTCAATGTTATGGAAGACAAGTTTTTTTTTTGCCCCATTATGCCCATTCGGTGGCTGGTCGGCTTTTTTCAGATGTGTTCCTTGGATTTATTGGCAGCATTCAGTGCATCGATTCGGACCCTGCAGTGTGAATTCACTACAGGGCTGGAGAATTAAGGTGCTGAAGGGGAGAGCACCGACATTTTGGTGCGATCTGAATAACCCCTATGGTATTTTTATTCACAGTACTTGGACTGTTTGCCATTTCTTCCAATATTTTATTTCACCGTGCCATAGCAGGATGCATTGTCAGTTGTCTGTCCTCTCCATAGTAGTAAAGATTTTTGCTCCCCTGGAGCAATGTAAATTTAGCTTTTTCCACAGTTGACCAGATTGAAATTCAAGCAGTAGAGGGCAGCATTGGTATAAATTGGTTTGCTGTGTCCTTTCCCTTAGCAAAAGAAAAGTCTTTTAGACTGCAAGGTATTGGAAGTCTGTGAGCAAAGCTACACCAGAATTTAAAGTAAAATAAACGGGTTGATCTTCCAGGTTGTTTATTTTGCCTAGGTTAATAGATCCAGCACCCTACCCCATACACATCCCCAAGCAGTTAGCAGTCCTGGCAAGTTTGACCCATCACCCACCTAAAGATTAAGGCTTTTTTAACCAATAAATGGCCCCAGGTTTGGGATTGAAACTTGGATAACCTGACCAGTTACAAGACCTCCATGAGTGCTCTCCTTATTGACTGCGTTGTTGTACCTGGTTTCTAAATGTAAAGGTGCCTATTGCAAATCTGTCCATGATTTTAAATTCCTTTCTTTTCACTTTAGTGGCAGCAAGAGGCAGAGGACGTGGCATGGGACGTGGAAATATCTTCCAAAAACGGCGATAACCAGTGGCGTTATGTACTTCATAAACCCCTCCCTTCATTGTTATTCCTTTTTAAACAACATTCTGTAATGTGTGTATTTTGTTTTTCTTTTATTAATAAAACTGTTAAAAGAATTTGTTTTGATCTTTGGTTTTAAGTAGAAACTATGAATTTGAAAGTGGTTAAGGTAACAGCAGCCCACATGCGAAATACAATAGGTGTATCAAAGAATACAAGCTTTAGCCGTACATGGCTCTTACTAGCCTGTTGACTAGTGTAGATTTAAGGTTGTTCCCCAGTTGCTAATCCTGACAATTATAAATGTTAACAGATGTTTCTCCTGAGGCGATAATCCCTTTGTAAAGTTTCCACAATGCTTTACAACAGTGTTTGACAAATTTGCTTTCAATCTAGGAGCCAGCTGCAAAGGTTAGGAGCCAACATTTCGGCAAGGATATGCCTTTGTCAAAGTATACCTTTTTAATAAAGGCAAATCCTCGCCGAAACGTTGGGACCCTTGCCTCTGCATCTGGGAGTTGATTTGTACTGACCCAGATTATGATTTTTTTAGCTGCTTCTATTTATGTATTTGTTACCTGGTGCTTTTTGCTGTTAGGTATTTCTTGTGCATATGGTATTTTGGCTACTTTTTTTTTTTTTTTTTGAGCCGAGAAGTGTAGACTGTTGCTTCTAATATCAGTTTGGCCTCTCTGATTTATAGGAGTAAACATTTAATCATAACCTAGAACTGCAAATGAGCAGCGCCAGTCCCCCACTAGAAGGCGATGAAACTTAAATTTTAATTAATGCATTAAAAAGCAGGCTTGGCCTAAAATCAGTATAAAGACAGATCACCTATAACCAATAAAAACAACCAAGCGTCTATCTTCAGTAAATGTCATCAAATCGTGATGACCGAAATATAAGCAGCTCCAATATAATACTTTGAATACTAAGACGTCCCAGAGGCAAGGTATATTTGCATTGCTAAGCGTTCCAAACTATTGTATGACACCGGTTATATTGGAGCTGCTTATATTTGATCACATTTACTGGAGATAGAGGCTTGGTTGTTTTTATTGGTTGTATGTGGTCTGTCTTTATACTGATCTAGGCTAAACCTGCTTTTGAATGGATTAAGTTTAAGTTTCATCGCCCTCTAGTGGGGGATTGGAGCTGCTCATTTGCAGCTCTAGGTTATGATTTAAATGCTTGTTTCAGGGTTAACCCCCACATAGGGACAAATAAAATTTAATAGACACTAGCTTTATTTTGTCAGGATGCTGGGTTTTAAGTGACTCCTTACAGTGTAAAACCATTGGTCCTGTGAAATATTATGTGCACAATATAAAAGGTAGGAACATCTAGAATCCATTATTCCAAGTTCTAATGACTTGACCAAACTAACTTGGAATAATTATTTTTGGATGTTCTTAATTTACATTGTGCACATAATATTAAAAACATCCAAAATCAATTATTCAAAGTTTTATAATAACCAAACTGTTATAACTTGGAATAATGGATTCTGGATGTTCCTACCTTTTTTATATTGTGCACATATTTAACAGGACTAATCGTTTCATACAGTAAGGATTGGGGGGGGGGGGGGAGAGAGTGTAAAATGTGTTATACATGCAGTGTTCTGTTTTCCCACCAGTGTACCTGGGATTGTCAGATGTGCAGCGTGAAGAGTGCATGATATGAAATCATATCCTGGCTCTTCTATTAGCTGCCTCCGAATCGCGATCATGGGGCACAGTATGGAATACAGGCTCTTGTGGGCATGCGTAGCAATTTTTGGACACACGCCGTCCCGGTGTCTCTCTGTAATGTCGGCGTGTGCTCAAAGCTGCGCATATCAAAAGAAGCAGGCATTCCGTATAGCGGACCTTGGTGTTCCCCCGGTTTTCAATTTATTGTCCCAACAATAACGGGACATGACTTTCAGGCGCCGGGGCAAATTTTATGGTCGCCATGGCAACCTTGCGTCCTTAGTTTGTCGAGCCCTGCTTTACAATAAAGAATTTGGAATTTACTAAAGTTAACGATTACTTCCAATCACAGGCTCACTGCCTTTTGTTCTCTTGGCCTAGCTCTCCTTCGCTCCTCAATCCTATGTAACATTCAAGTGCTTAGTCTTTCAAAAAGTCTATCGGCTCACTCAAATTCCCCCATTGCACCTTTCCTGACATATTTCTCCCACACACCCGAAATTCATCTGCTTTTACTTTTCATAATCTATTTAGCCTCTCTGTCACCCCTCTCCCTTTAGACTGTAAATTCCTGAGCAGGGTCTTCTTTACCTCTTCATGTACAAACTTTAATCTTTTGTCCTCCTTGTACAGTGCCGTGGAATATGTTGGTGCTTTATAAGTGTGAATATAGTATGTGATGTCTTACAATAGACAAATCTGTATACAGTAAACCAATGTAGCCCAAAATCGTACATATTTAAAATACAAATCCACACATTGCTTTTTCTCAAGGATAGGTCACATGCTAGTTTTGAATGTTTACAAATCTTTAATATAAAAAAATAAATATTTTGGGCCAAGGGTCACAGACCGACCAGCAAATATGGCCTCGCAGGGCCAAACAGTAAACACATGAGATCCCTTCCGTTTGTGTATTTTATGAGTCCGCAGGTAGATTAAGTCAGTGAAAAACAAGTGACGGATGTTGACAGTGCCCTGGAACCAGAAAAAAAAACGTAAAATTTTAATAAAAATATTTAAAAAAAGATGGAGGTGAGGGACCGCCAAACAATTTGCGGTATTCCCGGCTCGCCCCACTGACCTGAGGGCCATGGAAGAGGCCACAAGGTCGGGGGACCTGGGGCCAAGAGGAAGGTCGGGGCCTAGGTAGCCATCCTAGCGGCTCACCCAGGTTGCATTGCAGGACCAGCTGCCAATCAACAAAGACAGCCAGCACCTCACCTCGTAATGGAGCTGCAGAATATCCTGCTGAGGGACTGCTGAAACAGGGCAGCACAGCAGTTGGCAGAGAAGCGGGTCGCGCCCAACCTCTGGTCAGTCTCCAGGTAAGCTGCTTGCAGGTGGAACTCCAACGTGTGCAGTCAGGTGAGGTGACAAGCCGCACTGGACACCGGCAGCAGGCCCGATCACAGGCCCTGCAGTATCACAGGGTTGCGGCTCCGCAAGGTAACCATTCTCCTTCGCAGCCAAATCCACGCCGTAGGTCCAGCCAGATTTGTGCCAAGTGTCACACCAGAGCCTACGCATATCCTCCAAGAAGTCTGCTAGCATTCCCTTAGTGAGAGGAGAATCATGGTTGTCATCAGACAGCTGCAGAGGGGAGGGAGGAAGCCCCGGAGGTAGCACAGGTACTGGAAGGCCAACAGTCTCAATGTCATTCGAGTTCACCGCCGGATCGGACCTGCAACTCCGGAGCAGGCTGTCAAAATGGCCACTAGCAGCTAGGCTGCACTAAAGAGCTGCAGAGCGGTGTCTCAGGTCTCAAACAAGGGCGGCAGGATCTCTGGGTACAAAAAATGGCAGCCTTCCTCAACAGTGGGACATGAAAAAAATCTAAAAGGCCAGGTCATCAGAGCTCAGCAGAAACGAGACCACACTCAAGTCAGCTTCCCCCCCCCCCCCCCTAAATAATCCTTTTTTTTTTGGAAATAATAAAATGGTTTGAGAGAACCTCATATCATCTTCTCATTTGCTTGATTAGATCTGTATATTTGATCAGCACGGGTCAGTACAATGCCATCTCCTTATAAATTTACAATGCACCATTGTTATTGTGGTGCAGGCCTAAACGTCATGCCTTGCTCTTCCATCGTGTAGCGTGTCTGGGTCACTTTCTATACAGCGTGGGCATATTCCTTGAAGCAGAGCTCAGGGAAGGCTATTGCTACTGTTGTGGTCACACTGGGGTATTTAAAGTTTTTTTTTTAAGGAGGCACCTAATGCTGTAACTGCTGCAGTCAGATTATGAAATGATTCTCAGGATATATCCTACATGGTGAGTACAATAGTGACTAAAAGACTCAATGAGACTGATTTAGTTCTTAGTGGGTTGTTATGCAAGGGACACCAGTGTTTTATCTTGTATGTCTCATGATTGCATCCCTAAATTCCAGATTGCAATATATTTTCTAATCCTTTAATACTTTCTTGGCACTCTCAAGCCTTCATGTTCTCAGGTGGCTAGCAAATTGCTGAGTGTTTATTTTTGTTTTCTCTCCAACAGGGTCCTCGAATACGAATTTAAAAAAAATGCATTTTTACACAGCTTCTGTTGAAAGTGTCGTTCCTTTTATTCACTTCCCAAACACTGTGCTGGTACTATATAAACTGTGCCTTACTGCATATGCCAAATACTAAATTATTAATGCCCACCTGAGATGGGGTGTAAATTGTTAACCCTTTTGGGGCAATTTGTCTGTTTTATGAATTGAAATACATTGCACTTCTGCAGCAGTGAAATTGTGCCATGGACAATAATCTTCTATTCGCAGAACAAGGAAAAAAGGTCATTTGTGCTTACCACTGTAGCTCCATGCGAAACAAAACACAATCGGAGGCTTTGATTTACTTGAATGGCCATAGAAATGTAAGCCCACCCGCCACGTCACGACATCTCTGGGTCAGGTGGATCCTACCTAAGAGGCAAACTGATGGGTTATATTTATACCCTCACCAGGAACAATTCCACTTTTGGGTTAAAAAAAGAAACCATGGAAAGGGGCAGCAGCAATAATGACCTGGCTGGAGATGCAACAAAATTATTTTTTTTGTTTTTTTTCCTATTTTCTGCATATGTGTTGCATTCAGAACGCTGAATTGTGGCGAAATGCCCTGATTTTAGGTGGGTGGTTCAATTGAACAGGTTTAAAAAGGCGAATCCCATAGGTTTCAAGGTAATGGAATTATTATTTTTGTCCAGTGGAATTCACAAACGTCTGATAACTGCATTGGCAACTTATTTCAGCTAAATAGTGATTCACCATATATACGGTGAAGTAGAATCGCCGAAGTGCGGTGAAAAGCAAAGCTTTTTGAATAGACCTTTAAGTGTTGTTACTCTCATTTTCTCCAGTGCTGTGGTGGCCTTCCAGCCAGGTGGTCAGCGTCACTTTAGTGCTTTGCTAGCACATATACGGCTTTTCCATGTATTCATAGTTGACCATTTTTTTGGGATGGGTTTTTGTAATTCCCTAAAAATTGGCCTTCAATCTGTAGTGTCACCTTTTCGAAATCTGTGGTTAAACATTTTTTTTTTCCTTCCTAGAAAATTCACAACAAAGCAGAACAAGTGGTTGCATCAGGATATTGTTGAATGGATTAGGCAGTGGCTGAGTGACAGGCAACAGATTGTTGTGGTAAATGGACTTTATTCGGCGCAGAGTCTTGTTACCAGTGGGGTACCTCAGGGGTCAGTACTTGGACCCATTCTCTTTAATATTTTTATTAGTGATATTGCAGAAGGAATTAATGGAAAAGTATGTCTTTTTGCTGATGACACAAAAATTTGCAACAGGGTTGACGTTCCTGGAGGGATCAGCCAAATGACAAATGATTTAGGTAAACTAAAAAAATGGTCGCAGCTGTGGCAATTGAGTTTTAATGTGGATAAGTGCAAGATAATGCACCTGGGACGTAAAAACCCAAGGGCTGAATATAGAATATTTGATACAGTCCTAACCTCAACATCTGAGGAAAGGGATTTAGGGGTCATTATTTCAGAGGATCTAAGGGTAAGTAGTCAATGTAATAGAGCAGCAGGAAATGCTGGCAGAATGCTTGGTTGTGTAGGGAGAGGTATTAGCAGTAGGAAAAGGGAAGTGCTCATGCCACTGTACAGAGCACTGGTGAGACCTCACTTGGAGTACTGTGTGCAGTACTGGAGACCGTATCTCCAGAAGGATATAGACATCTTAGAGAGAGTTCAGAGAAGGGCTACTAAAATGGTGTACGGCTTGAAGGAGAAAAGTTACCAGGAAAGGCTTAATGATCTTAACATGTACAGCTTGGAAAAAAGACGAGACAGAGGAGATATGATAGAAACATTTAAATACGTAAATGGAATCCACAAGGTAGAGGAAGGGAGTCTATTTAAAAGGAAACAAAGTAGCAAAACAAGAGGACATAGTCTTAGATTAGAGGGGCAAAGGTTTAAAAGTAACATCAGGAAGCATTATTTTACCGAGAGGGTGGTGGATACATGGAACAGCCTTCCAGTAGAAGTGGTAGAGGCCAAAACAGTAATTGAATTTAAGCAAGCATGGGATAGGCATAAGGCTATCCTAAACAAAAGATAAATCCAGGTAAAGTATCCATGTAATTGGGCAGACTAGACGGGCCGAAAGGTTCTTATCTGTCGACATTTTTCTATGTTTCTATTCTCTAGTGTTTGTGGGGCCACATTTTTCTGTTTTGAGAACCTGCAAAACCACATAAAATCGCTGTTCTCAGCCGGCCAAGGACTGGGAGTTGAATTTGAGATTTTGCGTTTTTAATTGCTTTCTGTATATTACAACTGGGTGGGTTTTCCGTTACTGTCCCCATCAAAATTTTTTTTTTTTTTTTTTTTTTTTTTTTTTTTACTGAGAGTTGGTTATCCATCCACTGGTTTTGGTTATCAGGTGTGCTTAAAAGTTATTGGTCATTTAAATGAACTAATAAACTGTTTCTATTTAACATGCATATATGGAATTCAACAACTGGATGGCCATTTTATTTATTTATTTGTTGCGCTTGAGCTGGTCCATAATGCATTACAGATAGTCAGGAATTTGTATATCTAGAGGCAGGCTGCTTTTGAGTTGCCCACTCAATCCTGCGAGGCACCTTAGCACTAGCGACCAATGCTCTATTGGCAGGGGCACAGAGGAAACCTAGGGCAATATTACAATCTTAACGTTGGCGAGCAGTTAAGTGCCCTAGTGCAGCATGCCCATTTTACAATCCGACCGCTAATGGGTTAAAATCACCTTGGCACATTGGAGATTGCGCTTTCCAGTGCAAGCTTAACCCCTTAGTGACCTGGCGGTTTTACACAAATCCGTCCTTTAGTGACCGCTGCTGTTTTTACGTTTCTGCACTTTTAGTGTTTAGGTCAAAAAGGAGTCTCCCCTCCCCTTCCTTGATTTCAAGGCAGGTGCCTGTGGGGCGCCTGCAGATGACCTCACCACGCAGCGCTAAGGGGAAAACCTACAGGCGCAGGTTTTCCACCCTCAAACCTGAGATACACTGAGCGCGTTGCGACGAGCAGCGCCTGTAGGCGGCGAGACGCGTTCAGTGTATCCAGATTCTTCCACCTCCCTCGCTCAGGCCGCAGCAGGATGCAGCGCTGAGCAAAGGGAGTTGGAAAAATCCAACTTTCCCCTCGGCGGATCGACGCGCTGAGGGGAGGGGCAGGATCTGCAGCACACGGTGCTTGCGCCGGGTCCTGTAGATCCATCCCACCAGTCCTGCTCTGCACACATCGCTCTGTCTTCTCCTCTGCCCAGAGGCACTGGGAGAGCCACCCCCAGCAGGACCCGGAGCCAGGTGCCGCCGGGATTTCAATCCTGCCCAGTACACCTCATCATTCCCCAATTTCTACCAAAAAAAGCATGCTTGAGTCCCCACGCAGTCCACATGCCACCCCCCTACCTTGATATATATATATATATATATATTAATGAAGATGGGGGCATGCTGGGTCTTCTAAAATCCAGAGTTTATTTTAAAAAAACATTAAAAGATGGATGGGCAGCACCTGGGCAAGAGTTATATTTTTCTATCTTTGGAATTTTTTGTTAGGACTGAGTGCTGTCCCTCTTGTCTACAATATGTATATCCAGACTTCTCATAAATGTGAATGTATGTATATGTGTCTGGTGTGTGGGTACATATATTATTTATTTATAAAGGATTTTACCAGGAAGGATACATTGAGATTTCTCTCGTTTTCAAGTATGTCCTGGGTTCAAGAACATTGAAGTGTTACAGTTACAGAAATACAAAGTAATACAATGTAAGATATAACAACACAAATATACAGATTAACAGAAAATCAATATGTAAGAAATAGTCATTATGTTACATGTTTACAGGTGCATTCTGTATTGAGGTATGTTAGTAAGGAGCTCTTGAGTGACTTAAGACTGGTGGAAGATTTGATGGTGTCTGGGAGGTTATTCCATAATTGCGGTGCTCTGTAGGAAAATGAGGATCGAGCCACTATCTTTTTGTATTGTGGTATTGCAAGTAAGGTGCTGGTCCTGGATTGGAGGTTATAGGATGAGGGAGCTGCTGGGGTAAGCAGTCTATTCAGATAGGGTGGCAGCTTCCCAGAAAAGCTCTTAAACACCAGGCTGGAAAGGTGAAGGGTGCGTCTAGATTCCAGCGATGGCCAGTTTAGCTCTTTTAACATGTCACAATGGTGGGTCATGTAGTTACATCGTAATGCAAAGCGGCAGAATGAGTTATACAATGTAGTAAGTTTCTGAAGATGTGTTTGCGGGGCGGCTGCGTACACTACATCTCCGTAATCAATAACCGGCATAAGCATTTGTTGTACAATCTGCTTTCTTACCGCGGGGCTCAGGCTGGATTTGTTTATGTACAGGGCGCCTAGTTTGGGGTAAAGTTTAGATGAGAGTTTTTCGATGTGAGGGCCAAAGGATAGATTAGGGTCCAACCACATACCTAGATATTTGAGAGAAGTGACTGTGGTCAGCGGGCCATTTGATTTTGTCCCAACACATAAGTGGGGATTTTGCAATTTGTGTAGTTTAGGCTTTGTTCCAAAGAGCATCGTTACAGTTTTGTCATTATTTTAAAAAAGTTTGTTGTGCTTGATCCACTTTTCTACCTCTGTGAATTGTTCTTGCAGCACGGCTTCCAGCTGCCGGAGATTTGGTTTGCTGGTATAGATTACATTGTCGTCTGCATACATATGTATAGTTGAGGCTTTGCAGACGTTGGGCAGATCATTTATGAATATTGTGAATAGCAGGGGGCCGAGTATTGAGCCTTGGGGTACTCCGCACATGACTGGGAGCGGGAGGGAGGAGCTGCCAGAAATTGACACATATTGTGATTGGTCGGATACATATGATTGAAACCAGGTTAACGTGCGATCACCAATGCCAGAGTTTTTAAGTTTTTCTAACAAGATGCCATGGTCTACTGTGTCAAAGGCCTTGGCAAAATCAAGGAAGATGGCTCCAGTTAGGTTTCCTTGTTCCATCCCAGTCTGGATATCATTACATTTAAAAGGGCGGTTGTAGTTGAGTGATTTGGACGAAAGCCGGATTGATCTGGGGTTAAGTAGTTCCAATATTGATAATAATCACGTAATTGTGTGTAGACGCATTTTTCCAAAATTTTGGACATTACAGGGAGCAATGATATCGGACGGTAGTTGGATACCAAAGTACTGTCACCACTTTTATGGATCGGTACCACTCTCGCAGTCTTCCAGAGTTTGGGTATGTATCCAGTCGCCAGTGATTCATTGATTAGGGTTGCGACAGGATTTGCATTTGCCGGTGCACTGATTTTCAGCAGTATTGCTGGTATTTGATCAGGTCCAGACTGGTATTTCATTTTTTTGCTTACGGAGAAGTTTAGTGACGACACTGACAGGCACTGGTCTAAAACTGAATTCCTGTCTGATACAGGGACTTTGCACAGTTGGAGGGGCCTGACCTGCATGAGGCCTCTCTGATTGCATGTCATTTCCTAGCTTGGCAATCAAAGTGGTGGCGCATCCAACAAAATAACCATTAAAGGCATTTGCTACATCTAGGGGGTGTTGCAGGGTTTGGTTGTTTACTTTGACAGCAGCCGGCTGGGAGTGGACTGGGGGTGCTTGTATGTTACTTACGGTTCTCCAAAAGTTTCTAGGGTTTGATATGTTATTGTTTAGATTTTCATTGAAGTAATGGGCTTTAGCCATTTTTGTTTGTTTTGTGCATTCATTCCGGCATTTTCGGTATTCGCAGTGATCGTTCATGGAACCAGTACTCTTGAAATTTGACCACAGTGAATCTCTAAGATGGTACATTAGTGTAAGATCAGCTGTAACCCAGGGGAGATGGGTCCCTTTTACTCGCACTTTACGCAGCGGGGCATGGGAATTCCAGACTTGCAGGAGCTCAGACTGAAAGTATTCAATTGCACAGTCTAGGTCTGGGATTAGGTTTAGTCTGTACCAGGGGAGCTGTTTGAGATCACTTAGGAAGGATTCAAGAATAAATTTCTTGAAAGACCTGGTGGTTATTACCTTTGGGGGAGATTTCATGGCCTTTATTTTGCGCACGCAGTACACTAGACAATGGTCACTAAAGCTATTAGCGAGAACACCTGCCTCCTGTATTCGATCAGGAGATGAGGAGAGAATCCAGTCCAGCAAGGTATGGTTAGGGCTTTTCATATTAATGCGAGTGGGGGAGGAGATTAATTGAGTTAGCTGCAAAGTTTTAAACAGTGAGCAGTGTTTATTGTTTTTAGGATTTAGCCAATCTGTATTAAAATCGCCGAGGACCAGTATTTCACTTTTTTGGTTTTGGGCAAGTAGGTTATTAAGGATTTGAGATATGTCAGAGAGGGAGTGCACTGGAGAGCTCGGTGGGCGATAGAATCCAGCAACAATGATGGATTTACTGAATGGAATCTCAATTAAACCAGAGTGGAAATCAAAGGTGACAGGAGAGCTAGAAGTCTGTAAGGGGGTGAACTTTATGGACTCCTCAACATAAATAACAATTCCCCCTCCTCTCTTTGCTCTGTCCTTTCTATAACATGAATACCCATGTATTGATATGGCAGAGTCTGGTACTTTTGGGGTTAACCATGACTCTGTGAGCACAATGATTTTGGGTTTGTAATAGCAACACCATGCTTGAAGCTCATCCAATTTAGGGAGTAAACTGCGGATGTTACAGTGCACAAATGAGAGGCCTTTTTAGTGGGAAGACTAAATGTTGTGTCACCTATACCAGTGGTCCCCAACCCAGGCCCTCAGGGCCCACTAACAGGCCAGGTTTGCCAGATATCTGAAGCACAGCACAGGTGTTATGATTTGCTGCTCAGTGATTGCAGGATTCAGTCTGCATTTCCCCAAGGTGATCTGCAAAATCTGGCCTGTTAGTGGGCCCTGAGGGCCTGGGTTGGGGACCACTGACCTATAGGACCAGGGTTAGTTTCCACATCGTTTGCCAGGGAAAGTAGCAGGATAAATAGGAATTTGGACAGAGTTTTCTTTTGGTAATAATGTTGTTGCAGAGTTTTAAATATATGTATGGGTTCTGTCTGGTACTGATATATATATTACAGGGAGCGCTATGTATATATTATATTACAAGGGTGCTATATGATACAGGGTTAGCTTTTTTTCCAAAAAATTTCTATACTATTCCTATTAAATTGGTAGTAATTTCGATGTATTTTATTCAATAGAAACTTTTCTGCCTATATGACATGTGCTTTTGTTAAAATAAGAAGGTTTTGATGTGTACATTTTAATTTAGTTAGTGGATTCCTGTCCCGTGCGGAGAGAAGCAAAGGTAATGCAGTGTAGTCTGTCTGCGAGGCGGAGCGGAGTGAAGTCAAGCCTGCAAAATGTTTGCTCCCCTACGCTGTGCACCGCTACACGCTCAGTGTATCTCAGACTTAAGTGTCCCATTTTATTGGACTGTGTGTAATACGGCCTCTAGTGTACTTCCATACAGCTCAAGTGGTGTGCGCTCTGACAGCCAAGCAGGGAGCTGTATGGGAACTTGTTCCCTCTCATGTGATCCTACTTTGTAGATGGCTTCTGCACCTGTTAAGAGAAGGTACTTGGTAGTATAATATAAAAGGTTTCAAAAGAAATGTATTCAGGCTTTTCATTTTCCACACTCCCTCCCCCTCCTGATTTTGTTTTCTCCATACTTCATGGAAGCTATGACTACAATTTATTACTGGTCTATTCGATTGTATGTTTCAATATGATCACATTAATGGCTTTCATTGTGCTACTCCGTGGAAGTCGTGATTATCCTATTATTCATGTTCCAGGTAGGTTTAACTGTACTTCTGGTGCGCATGATAGCTGAATAAAGATACAAACCTTACATGGCAAAAATAACGAGTTCCACTCGACAGACTGGTGGACATAGCAAACGTCTGAATTCTGCTCATAAATTGCTACCAACATCCTGATCTCCTCAATTACATTAAACACAATGCATTCCTTTCATCAAACGGCACAAATGGCTGAATTGTATCTAGTTCCTTCACACGGTATAAATGTTTTCAAAGATTGAGTTGCCATTAGCTGCCCTGTAATTTTCACACATGCTGTTTCTGTGATAGGTGAAAAGTGCATAATCTGGATTAGCTGTAGGAAATGTGTAGCCATAGTAACAAACGCATTATCTTTATTGCATAAAGTCCAGGTCCTTTCATGCATCACTGCCAAAGGGCTCAAAGGTGAACTTGGCAGTTTGCTAAATGACAGGTTTGATGGATCTCAAGCCAAGCAAGGTTGTTCTGAGCTTTCTTGCAAATTATTTCATCTTGTCCAGAGAGACCGTTTAACCCTGCCCCCCCCCCCCCGCAATATGAGATCTAGCAAGTACAGACTTGTGTTGTAGGGATGATGCTTTGTTAATCAATTTGTCTCTCAGAAGGACCCTCTAGTCCAGTGTTTCTCAAACCTGTACCCAGGACCCACTGACACTCCAGGTTTGCCAGATATGTGAAGCACAGCACAGGTGATATGATTTGCTGCTCAGTGATTGCAGGATTCAGTCTGTATTTCCCCAAGGTGATCTGTAAAATTCTGGCCTGGTTGAGGGTCCCGAGGACAGATTTGGGAAACACTGCACTAGGCTCTGCAATATCATTTGCATAAAGTGACTATATTGCAAGGAACCTTTTGCAGCAGTTTTTTTTGGGGGACACACACACACAACTTGTAACTCCACCAAGACACTGTCAGAGTGTCAGGAAATGACATTTCTCTCGGTTAAGCAAAAACATTCTGAGATCATGTGACAGGACCATTTTAAGCACTTCCAAGTGCGCTCTCCATCCTTTTGTGTGCTGTAGCAGACTGGTTTTCACCTGGTTCCAGCACAATCGTGCACAAACCAACTTTAGTTCATTTGAAAAATCACTCAAATCTGCTTGTACTTTGTGGTAGCCATTCTGGTCACGGATGGATAGCGCCCCCCCCCCCAAAAAAACCCACTGTAAAGTAATCTCCCTGAGCTTCCTGTTTGCTCTCAGTGCTGCAGCATTGGGCACGATGTGTTTTCCTGGGGAGTGTCTTATTTATTTTATTTATAAAGTATTTTACCAGGAAGGATGCTTATGCTCTGGACACAGCAAGAGACACCCAATGGCTTTTAGCTAATCCTAAAATTACCCAGGTAAGTCACAAATTTAGTTCTCATGCAACTTTACCCAGCTGTTTTGGGTTATGTCTGCCTTACCCTGATAATCTTATGGTTAATATCCAAAATACATAGAATAATTCTAACATATATACAGTCAGGTCCAGAAATATTGGGACATCAACACAATTCTAACATCTTTGGCTCTATACACCAACACAATGGAGTTGGAATGAAACAAACACAATGTGCTTTAACTGCAGACTGTCAGCTTTAATTTGAGGGTACGTACATCCAACTCAGGTGAACGGTGTAGGACTTACAGCAGTTTGCAGATGTGCCTCCCACTTGTTAAGGGACCAAAGGTAATGGGACAGAATAATAATCATAAATCAAACTCAGCTCTTTGGATTTCATCTTGAGAGTTGACAGCAACAGATTCCAAATACAAATAGCACACTTGAAATGAACTCTGGGCCTTTTATCTGCACATTGTAATTGGGGTAATGAGGGAATATCACACACCTGGCCATGGAACAGCTGAGAAGCCAATTGTCCCATCACCTTTGGTCCCTTAACAAGTGGGAGTCACATCTGCAAACTGCTGTAAATCCTATACCATTCACCTGAGTTGGATGTACATACCCTCAAATTAAAGCTGACAGTCTGCAGTTAAAGCACATTGTGTTTGTTTCATTCCAACTCCATTGTGGTGGTGTATAGAGCTAAAGATGTTAGAATTGTGTCGATGTCCAATATTTCTGGACCTGACTGTATTTGTGTGTGGATGCTTGCACTGCAGCTAAGCAGTGGGTTGGGAGGGCTTACTCTTCCACGATTAATATTAGACAGATCCTTACTATTTGGACACCCCCCCCCCAGCAACCCCCTAGTTCAGCTGTCAGTCACACAGCACTGGATGTTTAATCTCTCCCATGAAAGAGAGCTAGCAAAAAACATGCCCGCTGTAATCTTTGCATATGTATATCCTAACCAATCATTGCCAGTGTTCAAATTGTCTGTTGACTGTTGCATTGTCTGAGACAGTTGTTAGTTTGCCTTTCGGTGAGCAACGGTCATTCAGCAACTCGACTGTATTATAATAAAACCAGCACCACGCTTATCCTAAATACTGCATCTGAGAGTCATTGGACAAACACCTCAGCAGCACAAAACCTAAACATTACATATTGTCAGAAGAAACGGATCTCTTCTGTTAACGTGGATGCCACTGGAGTTCCAATGCCCCCAATGAATTGGGAAGCAAGTAACTTGCTTGACGCATGGCGGAAGTTCAGACAACGCGCAGATCTCATGTTCGGCGGACCCCTGAAAAGTAAGCGTGAGGATGAAAAATGTAATTACCTCCTACTATGGGCTGGTGAAAGGGACAGATATTTTCGATACATGGGCCTTACCTGCAGACGATGCTATGTCACTAAAGTCATATTACAACCATTTTGCAACCTATGTCAAGGTTTTTTGTTTCGGGTGAGGGAGTGGGTCAGGAGGGGGTGTTGTCATTTTCTTCCAAAAGAGAGACCATATCATCAAGGCATGCTAATTCCTGCATGCTAAGGTTCATCTGACTTGCCTGTTTCCTTTGTATGCTATGAAATTTGTGCAATGCTGATTTACGAGCGAATAAATGCACATCTTTAACCCAACCGAACTTACAGTTGTGTTCAAAATTATTCAACCC
Source organism: Leptobrachium leishanense (assembly GCA_009667805.1). NCBI lineage: Eukaryota > Metazoa > Chordata > Amphibia > Anura > Megophryidae > Leptobrachium > Leptobrachium leishanense. The sequence goes on along the minus strand of CM019063.1, from coordinate 168,753,852 downwards.
CCAATGCTGTAAAGGGTTTTAGGGAATTTAGTGTACATTTGTAATTGTATTCAGAATGAAATGCCAGAACTCCCAGGCGCACCCCCTTGCTGTCTCCAAAGAATAAGAAGAGTCGACTGCAGTATGCCAAAAGTCATGTGGACAAACCACAGACGTTTTGGGATAGTGTTCTGTGGACTGATGAAACAAAATTAGAACTGTTTGGGCCCATGGATCAACGCTATGTTTGGAGGAGGAAGAACAAGGCCTATGAAGAAAAGAACACCTTGCCTACTGTGAAGCATGGCGGGGGGTCAATCATGCTTTGGGGCTGTTTTGCTTCTGCAGGTACAGGGAAGCTTCAGCGTGTGCAAGGTACCATGAATTCTCTTCAGTACCAGGAGATATTGGATGACAATGTGATGCAGTCCGTCACAAACCTGAGGCTTGGGAGACGTTTGTACCTTTCAACAGGACAATGATCCCAAGCATACCTCCAAGTCCACTAGAGCATGGTTGCAGATTAAAGGCTGGAACATTTTGGAGTGGCCATCGCAGTCACCTGACTTAAATCCGATTGAGAACCTCTGGTGGGATTTAAAGAAAGCAGTTGCAGTGCGCAAGCCTAAGAATGTGACTGAACTGGAGGCTTTTGCCCATGACGAATGGGCGAAGATACCCGTAGATCGCTGCAAGACACTTGTGTCAAGCTATGCTTCACGTTTAAAAGCTGTTATAACTGTAAAAGGATGTTGTACTAAGTACTAAGATTGAATGTCACTTGGGGGTTGAATAAAACTGATAATGATGTGAGCACAGAAAAGACATTTGTGGTTATTTCATTATAAATGTTATGTTATATTTGTCTGACCTACACGTGCCTCTTTGATTTAATTGTAAGCAAGATGACTGAATGATCAAAATCAATGTCAAACTGGCCAAAACACTCAATTTCAGTGGGGGTTGAATAATTTTGAACACAACTGTATCTAGTTTAGGTTGAGGAACAAAGGATAAACCTTTATGAAGTACCTGGATATGGTCTTGGTTAGGAACAATGGAAGATAAATTGACAACCCTGGTGGAATCCCTTATCATTTCCTTTTCCCTCCCCTTGTTCTGCCCCTCCTTTGTGGTTGGTTTCTGATTTGTGATTGTTTGAGATTCAGTGATGTCCCTTGATCTATAACAGAGACATTATGTTTCTTAAGGATGCCTCGAGTCTGAGGAATCTATTGGATCTGAATCAGAATCAGGAGTGTCGTATTCAGATGTGTATGATAGATCCGAGTTGTGGCATACTGTTCTGTTGAACCTACAGTAGACAGTACCGTTTTTATAGTCTCTAAGATCGCGCATGTATTTTTTTATGTTTCCTTGATTTAATAGTGTTTTTAAACCTTTCTAAATTCTGTTGTAATCTAACTTCGGCTAAGACGAAGTTTGGTTCATCTTTAAATTTCTGAATGTCCTTGTGCTTTTGATCTAATTTGGAATCCACATTTATCAATTGCTGTTTATTGTGGCGTATTATAATATCCAGAAATTTCAAGGAACATTCATTGGCTGCTGTCTCCCATTATTTCAGCAGGGCCTCGCTCAGATCCCTATTATTGGGACCAGTCTGTACCCTCAGACCCCTGGGGATCATATTCAGCTGGGTATACTTTTCCAAAGTGCTATTTCCCAGCCCATGCGGATTTGTTGCTGGAATGTTTAATTCAGCCGTTTGAACCCTTCATTACTGCTAGTAATACATGCTTCAAAAATCTGAGGTGATTCAGAGAACACTCCTTCAGTATCATCACACCATCTCATACTGCTTGGAGCTTGTGATAAGAAACCAGCCATGTTTGTAGTGAAACACAATGAAAATTGTTATGCATGGACAATTGTTCAATAAGTAATGAGGGAAAAGACCCTCTTTACCCAGTGTCGCGGCAATAAACCAGAAAAATGTGAGTAAATCAATTAAGTGCAGGGTATACAAAAGAGTAACAGGGTTATTCAGAGAGAGGTGAAAACCAGGAGAATGACTGGAGAAGAGAACAATCTAGACCAAATGGGAGACTTTCTGGTTTGGCTATTTTGACCTAGAATTTTCACTTCTCCAGTCATTCTCTTGGTTTTCACCTCTCTCTGAACAACCTTGTATATGTTTCTCAACATAGGCAAAAGCAACCAGATACTATCAGGGTTATTCAAAGAGATTCGAAAAGTCACCGCACATTCGGTGACTTTTCGTTCTCTTCAATTCGGTTCCTTTTGCCGATCCCATTTTGGTGACCCTGCGGTGTATTCAGCAAGCACCACAGGGTCCCTGAATTGCAGGGAAAAGCTGCCGCAAACCCGACGAAAACGAACCGCAAAACCCAGCGAATGCACGCCGAAAACCCGCAAAAATATCTGGATTAACCTGCCGAAAACCATGGGCATATGGTACTGCTTATTACATACTTGTGGGCATATGGTACTGCTTATTACGGTGGGTACCTGCACCTCTTTCAACGGCAGACGGTCTTGTAAGGAGAAAAGGGGAGACAGGGTATATGGAGAATACGCTGTATAAAAAAAGTTCTCAGGCGGATGCAGATAGATAAAAAGGTTTATTAATTAAAAAGCAAGGTGAGGGGGTATCACAAATATGGGATACGCGTTTCGCTTTTTAATTAATAAACCTTTTTATCTATCTGCATCCGCCTGAGAACTTTTTTACTTTCCTTACAAGAAGACCGTCTGCTGTTGAAAGAGGTGCAGGTACCCACCGTAATAAGCAGTACCATATGCCCACAAGTTGAGCCTGGAACCTAAGGCTCCAACATCGGTGAGTTTGTTTTGACCATTACTTACCTTATTTCGAAATTGGCTGCATATTGCGCTATGAAGATCTCTTCTCTCTGTATTTGAGACGATCGAGGAAGCATTAGAGGAAAGGCGAAGACCACCCTAGAATAACTTTAAAGAAGGGCAGAGGCCACCCTCGATTAGGCCCAAGGCATTCCACACCAGAGCCGGTACGAGAGGCTCTACATATTGTAAGTGTTCCCTTGTCATTGGGCACTTAACCCTTTATCAATCAATACTGCACCATTTTTCTTTCTTTTTCTGTCTCCTCTCTACCCCTCTCCCCCTTCTTCCCAGTTTCTGGGAACTGGGAGTCTACATAGGACCCAGGTGAGGACAGCACTCCAGGATTTCGCCCAAAGCCTCTAGACTACCTCAGCGGAGACTCTACCAGACTTCTTTCTGTCTTCAACACAGAACATACGGTCGGAGAAATTTTTTTCTGCCTCCACAAGCGAACTGAAAAACGAGACTTTTTTTGAGAGACTTCTTTTCCACATGCACTTATATATGCACATCTCCCTGTTTTTTCGCATTTGCACTTTTTATGCATTTTTCTTGACTGTATGAGGACACTTATTGCCACTTTGCACATTTGTATATAACAGGACATTAACCCCCCCCCTCCTTTTGCACAGTGTTACCACTGCATTTAGCTCCATCCATAGCAGCACTCTAGTGGTCTTTTTGACCGTGCATTTATTGGATTAGTGGGATTACTATACCTAACCTGTACCTGCCACATATAGATTACTCTCAGAAGAGACTGCGCCACTAGGATCCCTTCTCGCTTGTCCTAATGATAATAAAGAGGGCTGTTACAGAAAAAATAAGTAAACTTAAAAAAAAAATCGGACTTTAAAAAAAAAAAAAAATTAAGAAAAATGCTTAAAATATCCTAAAAAATATATAAATAGACTTTTTACTACAGAATTTTATAAATCAACGGTTTATTAGATATTGAATTAAAACGGGAATATTTTTAACATTGAAGCCTATGGGATTCTCCTGAATAAATTTGCCGCATGAAACCACCGAATGGCAGGGCATTAGGGGAACCTTTCACTGCTGGTTTGTGGTCTCTGAATAGCCGAAGCAGTGCTTTTTCATTGGGTTTTCACTGCCCTCGAACAGGCACCGTATGTTCAGGCAATTCGCCAGGATTTGGCGAATTGCCTGCTCTCTGGATAGCCGAATGGCCAAGAAAGGTAACCGAACGCTGAAAATCAGCGTTCGGTTACGTTTCTCAAGCAATTCGGATCTCTTTGAATAACCCTGTATGTGACATGGTAGCATACTCCACAATAGAGTACTGGGGTAACCCAAAATTGATTGGAATGGAATATTGGTTAGTGGAGAATGCAGAGTAGGAGAATAAATAAAAACGTAACTTCAACTTGAAAAAGCATAAAAAAACCGCAGAGCGTGCTAGGTTAGCAGGCTAGACAAGATAAGACTGTGTAACAAAAACACACTGCATGAAAGATCTTAAAGATCTGGGAGGAACATGTAAAACATACGGGACTACAATACATAAACACAACACATTCAGGGTTATTCAAAGAGATCTGAATTGTGGTCGAAAGGTAACCGAACAGTGAAATTTAGCGTACGGTTACCTTTCCTGGCAATTCGGCTATCCAGAGATCAGGCAGTTTGCCAAATCTTGGCGAATTGCCTGCACATACGGTGCCTGTTCGAGGGCACTGAAATCCCCATAGAGAAGCAATGCTTTGTCTAGTCAGAGAACAAAAACCAGCAGTGAAAAGTTGCCGAATTGCCCTGCTGTTCGGTGGTTTAATTCGACAGGTTTATTCAGACGAATCCCATAAGCTTCAATGTTAAAGATATTCCCATTTTAATGCAATATCTAATAAACCGTTGATTATAATATTCTGCAGTAAAAAGTCTCTTTATGTATAGATTTCTTAGGATCTTGTAGCCATTTTTCGGGATTTGTGTGCAATTTTTTTTAACCCTTTCACTGCTGAGGCATTTCACCGCTCTGTGCTGAGCTAATTTTTACTGCTTTCGCTCATCATGTTTAAACGCGATTTGAAGCCACATTTTATTATACGACCCAGACCTATTATAGATCGTTCTTTCCGGCAGACTCAGCAGTTTCAAAATATATCATTTTTATATGTATACATCATGTCCTGCCTGTATATTATAACAAAAAATGCAATAAAATTTGAATTTTTAATCATCTGCAGCGTGTAAAGTGTTTTTTTTCACATTTTATCACATGAACATTTGCGGTTATATTTTCTATGGGGTGCACTTGTTCAAAAATTAGAAATGGGGACTTGTTACATTTTTTTGGGGGGAATTACGTGATTTTTAGCAAACACACCCATAGAAAAAAATCATTAGTGCAGCATCATTGTTCACATTATAATTGAAATGTGAACAATATTGCTGCATTAATAAAAACAACACACAAAAAATACATGTTTTTTTTATTTTTTATGCTATATCTGTTCATGTTGGATATCATTCGAAAGGCCATGCTAAATCGCACCAAATTGAAGAGAACGAAAAGTCACCGAACGTGCGGTGACTTTTCGATTCTCTTTGAATAACCCTGATTGTGTGATAGGTGGAAAATACTAACACATGGACTACCTTACAAAGACCCCGCCTGGCTCAGCCTGGGTGTATAACGAGGAGATGGAAATAGCAGACTACCTGATTGATTTCTCATCTCTCCCATGAAAGAGAGCTAGCAAAAAACAACCAAAATGATGGTTGGTTGAAGGTCATGTAGTTGTGGTGCCACGTAGTCAGTCAAGGGGTCAAGGTAAACATTTGCAGTAATTGATGTTTCACTGAAGAAAAACTACTTCTTTCTATGGGGTTATGTTAAAGGTATAGTGTACCGAACAAAGGTACGGGACATCACTAATCTAAAGCAGAGGATCACTGATGCCATTGCCACCATTGAAGATGTTATGCTACAGCGAACATGGCAATAAATCGTGTACCGTCTTGATGTGCTTCGTGCAACTCATGGTGCCCATATAGAGGTGTATTAAATGAGGCAAAAAAACTTAAATATATATATATATGTCTCATTTTGTAATAATTTTCACTTATCTGTCTTCATTCGCCTTTGTAATAAATTTTTGAAATTGTAAAGATGCTTTATGAACACCCTGTATATCTAGAGACGGCACTATATTCATTTTCCCTTCAGGTTACCTATACTCCATTCGAAACACACACTTCTTCCTTTGTACCTCATATTTTGCTGTGCCTCCCCAGGGCCGACCCGACAATGGTGCAGAGCGGAGCAGCAGTGCCAGACGGCAGAAATTCAGGGGGCGGCAAATTTCAGCCCCGAGCACCGCTGCTGCGCTCTGTACTATTTTTTTTGGCGGCGGCGGCAGATCGTGCGGCCGCCGCGTTCGTTCCTTCAACGAGCGGCAGCCGCATGAGTATCTGCCGCTCGCCTGAGATCCATCCACCAGCCTGCCGCGATCGAGATCACGTGATCTTGCGAGATCGCGGCAGGCTGGAAGGTGGATCCCAGGCGAGTGGCAGATACTCACGAGGCTGCCGCTCGTTGAAGAAAGGAACGCGGCGGCCGCACGATCTGCATGGGCGGCAGAGGTGAGCCTGGGGGCAATCTATCCATGAGTGAGCCTGGGTGCAAATATATCAATGAGTGAGCCTGGGAGCAAATATTTCCATGTGTGAGCCTGGGGGAAAATATATCCATGAGTGAGTTTGGGGGCAAATATATCCATGTGTGAGCCTGGGGGCAAATATATCCATGTGTGAGCCTGGGGGCAATATATCCATGAGTGAGTCTGGGGGCAAATATATCCATGTGTGAGCCTGGGGGCAAATATATCCACGTGTGAGCCTGGGGGAAAATATATCAATGTCTGAGTCTGGGGGCAAATATATCAATGTGTGAGACTGGGGGCAAATATATCAATGTGTGAGACTGGGGGCAAATATATCCATGAATGAGCCTGGGGGCAAATATATCCATGAGTGAGTCTGGGGGAAAATATTTCCATGAGTGAGCCTGGGGGCAAATATATCCATGTGTGAGCCTGGGGGCAAATATTTCCATGTGTGAGCCTGGGGGCAAATATATCAATGTGTGAGCTGGGGGCAAATATATCAATGTGTGAGTCTGGGGCAAATTATATCAATGTGTGAGCTGGGGGCAAATATATCCATGTGTGAGCCTGGGGGCAAATATCCATGAGTGAACCTGGGGACAAATCTATCCATGTGTGAGCTGGGGCAATATACCCATGTGTGGGCACTGCTGGGTATGTGATGCTGGGCACTGCTGGGTATGTGACACTGGGCACTGCCGGGTATGTGACACTTGGCACTGCTGGGTATGTGACGCTTGGCACTGCTGGGTAGGTATGTGATGCTGGGCTCTGCTGGGTATGTGAAGCTGGGCACTGCTGGGTATGTGACGCTGGGCACTGTTGGGTATGTGACGCTGGGCTCAGTTATATACACCTCACATTACTGTATCACAGAGTTCCACAGCAAGAAAATTCTAATGTATGGTGTGTATGAGTGTTTGAATTTTATTGCTGTGGCGCACTGTGATACGCTCATACACGCTGCGTGTTTTTTTGTTGGGGGGGCAGCATTTCATCCTTCGCTCCAGGCAGCACAATGTCTTGGGCCAGCCCTGCGCCTCCCATTTTGCATTGGGGAACACAACTGTGTTTTGACATATCCTATCTGCTCCACACAGTACCACCCTCCTGCTGGTACCTGTGAGACCTTGCTGCAGTGACCCTGGACTAGAGTCAGTAACTCTATATAGGTGGTAGGTTGACCAGAGTTCTAGCAGCTACGTTTACACCAGGCTTAGAATCTAGAAAACACATTGAGCAGCAGGGGTGTGAGTTGGTTGAATGTCCCAGACTCACTAACAAGTAACATAGTATATGCAAATCCCCTTGTTAGTGGCCCCTAACTATTGTGATCACAAAGGGTATTTGTCACTCAGACTGCAACAGGGTGTACCTGAGCATACACCTGGCAAACAATGTGTGCACACCCACTATTGTGACAAGCACATTCTCAAGATCTGTGCTCTGACATGAACACACATACAACATGACTTTAATCTCTTTACTGAAAGACAAGCAAAAATTGTGAGGGTCAATGTAGTATAGGAAGCAAGCATGTGACATGTCATCTATATATTTGGTCTAAATGAGAAGAGGAGAAATAAAAAAAACCCAATGCAAACAGGTAGAGGCAGAAATACGAGGGCGACACAAGAAATTGAAAAAAGGAAAAGGATATGGTGGAAAAATGGTAACAGCCAATCTTACTTTCCACAGCCTTCCAGGTACTGTTGTTAAACTTAAGGGGGTTATTCACTAACCTCCATATTTGGCGTAGTTACAAACAACGGCAAACCACAACATTATTGGAACTGCGACAAATTTCCCTCACACAGGAAAATTCAAACAGCAGGAGAAGCTTCACTGAATAAGCTTCTCATTCCATTATATGAATGTCTATCTTTGACATACTGAAGTTTGTCACGGATATAACAGTATTTTTTTTTCTCCCAAAGAGTGGTTATTGAATTACCCCCTAGTTCATATGCTTAATTGTAAGACAGGTTAGTTTAGAAATCATAACATTCTGACGTGAGTTTGACTGGTTAACCTTTTTCTTTTATTACCCTTGAGATAATGATTGCTAGCTATTCTTTTACATGGAAGTTTCCTATTGCATAACCTGACCTCAAAATATTAACCTGTTTATTATACTTAACATAGGAATACCATGGACCAGATCACCACTGAGCTGTTAATGGGTAGCCGCAGAAGGAATAAAGCTGTATGAGCATTTTCTCAGTAGTTGCTCTCTATTAACAGCCCTATTCTGGTCGAGCCGCTGTATCAGCAGCTAGAAATGCCTTAGAGGGGATCTGATAACTTTATATAAATATATATGGGGCCATTATAAACCATTGTCTGGAAACCTATTCATTAACAGAACTGTTGGCGCTATATAAATGATAATAATAATAATAGTATAAACCCCCTGCCTCCTCCCTGTCCCTGCACACAACAGCGAAAAAATCCCACCCTTTACTGTAAACTAGAATAAAAAGGATCACCACAAACTTGTGATGGCTGCTGAATTAATAGGATTAACTAGAAGTGGTGTATTTCAGCTCCGATCCCCAAGTACCGTTAACAAGCTAGGTTTGCCAGTTATCGGAATCACATCACCGGTGATATGATTTGCTGCTCAGTGAATTAATTATTCAATCTGCATTTCCCCAAAGTAATCCTTAAAATATGGCCTGTTAGTGGGTCCTGAGCACCAGAGCGGAGAATCAATGCTATAAAGTGAACAATGCAGCTGCCGACTGGGTGGAGTAGAGGTAACATCACTGCTCTGCATGGAGAGAGCCTGTGGAGTCATGGGTTCGATCCCAGCAAGCAACTTCTCCAGTAAGTGTCCGTGGGCAAGACACCTAACGGTACATACTCGCCACCCAGGACATACTTGAAAACAAGAGAAATCTCAATGTATCCTTCCTGGTAAAATCCTTTCTCAAAAAAAAAAACTCACCTTCTCATTTAACATGCTGGGAGCAAGTGTGAAGAACTGCTTCATCTTAGGCTAATGTCAGAGCGCATTTTGTACGGACTGTGCGTCCGTGCAGTACAGACGCACGTTCTGACGGAAGACGCAGTAGTGGCCACACGGTCCGTTTTTGTGACTGACGTTATTTTTGATGGATGTAGATGGGAAATTAAATTAAAATGAAAAACTATTTTGTTCTTCAAAAATGCTGGACGCATAAATGCAGTCTGTCTGACTTCGTTCCATCACTCACACACAAAGCTATGCGGACGTTGCGCACTCCGCACATCCGTTCTAGCGGTATTACGTTCTTGCCTAACTTGCGTCCGTTTGCCTCATCCATCCGCACTTCCGTGCAGACGTTCTCCGTGTGTGGGGCTCCATTGGTCAGAATGCTATGCTGCCACGGACGTACAAATGTGTGGCAACACGAACGTGATCAGTGCGCGCGTCTGACCCGAGCTTAAAACGTAAGCCGCCACACTGCAGGGAGGAGAGATGGGATAACGCTTAACTATGATGAGCAAAAAAATTTGAAAATGAGCTCAGCACACAGGTGTGAATCAGCTCCGCAGCCAAGGGGTTAAAGGGCACATTATGTCTAAATATGAACTATTTTCTGTAACAGATACTCGGTACCCCTACTGGGTCACATCTGTTAATGCTGCTTCCTTGCCTTATCCCCGTTTTTCCACCAGCAGTCTTTCGTGCCTTGCTCTAGTCCTTAGCCAAAGTGTAAGGACAGGTACACGCAAAAAGTGGCGATAGTATCCCTAGAAACGAGGCACCACGCAGATCTGGAGGTTTAGAACAGAGAGCAACAACAGGGACTGAGTCTTTAATTAAATAATATATACAGTGCCAGGCTGAGCCTGACAGCCAATGAGAAATCACACTCTGGCTACTACTGCACTTCATCAATCCCTCCCCTAGAATTCTACTCTACTGCTTTGAGGTTCTCTGCTCCTTCTCAGAGTCTGGGACATAATCAGACCAGGGACAGACGATGGGATTAGTATTGCTCAACATTTGATAGAACAATATCCATTCAAACCTTTAACAGATAAAAACACATACCAGATAGGGGGGAGTTGGAAAAGACAAAGATAACCCACCCAGTAATGTGATCAGCATATAGTAACAGATACACAGACAATAATGATAGACAATAACAGTATTCATACATAACACAAATTACACAAACACACTGCACCCTACAGGTACTGGGTAACTTCAACATAGGAGAGGGCAGGGAAATAATATAGAACATCAGACCTGCACCTCTCAAATACATCTCCCGCTCCATGTACCCCAAGTTCATAATTTTCTAATTACTAGGTACCTGATATTTATGCAGTTAGCATACATGAAACTGGGACTCATCAACAGAGGTTGGTTAACATATGGCTCTTTATTTATACCTTGGCATTACATATTGTCCTATCACATTGTACAAAAAGTAAATCTGCTGTTATCAGCAGGATACAAAGTTACAAATCCACTTAATAGCCCTGTCCACAGATAATGGATGCTCTTGCAGATTGGCTAACTCTGGCACTTCAAATGCTGAACTACAACTCCCCTGATGCTTAGCCAGCTTAACGGCTAGTAGTACAGCTTGGGCACTGCACTACATTCATAGTAGGGGTTAAAACCAGCCATTGTTGAGTGAGGACAGGGTCTGATTTAATTTCACTCTTGGCAGCTCAGTCTGCTAATGATTCTTTATTGGATTAGTCTGCGAGAGACACATTGTTCCGTTCAACGCAGGCACACAAACCATGCGGATAGAAGCTCTCTGGGAATGTTCTCATAATAAATAATGTTGCAGAATGCTTTTTCTTTGTACATTTGTCAAAAGCTGTTCTTTTTTTTTACATTAAATTGGATTTACGGTTATACATTTAATAAGTGTTGCATCAAACTATGCATTTTTATGATAATTCTATTCTACCAGTATCACTTTAACATCCATGTTATCTGCAAAGTGTCTGATGGCTAAAACTAAATAAAAAATATGCTATACTGATATCTCCAAAAGGGACAATCCAGACTTTGGTTGATCCCATGGCTATATGTCTTGTTACCCACTAAGGGCCCATTCACACTGAGAGACATTAAAATCGCGAGTTTTTCTGCGCAGTTTTCATATACGCGGCATTGAGCGATATTGCGCGATAATATCACGCACTATCGCCATTATGCGTGATATTGCGCAACACCATTGATGCAAATCGCGAAATTGCAAATCGTGAAAAAAGGGCCATGAACCAGTGACAAGCTACAGCGACGAACTACAGGTGACATTTAACTGTGAGATGTGAAAAGCTCTATTGAAATGCATTGGAGAAGCTACATAGAGCGATATCCCGTGAAAATATGCGCGATATCGCGGCAAAAAACGCACGATGAATGGCTTAGTGTGAATGAGACCTAAGTCTGTAGCCCAGAGCCATCAGTAACAGTGAAGTGGTGAGCACATAGCAAACTTGGAAATTTAATTACAATTCTGTACATAACATTCCCCCTAAGCAAGTGAAACATCTCACATGGGGTTTTGATAGGCAGCTGAATAGCTGAGGCTTGGAGAGGCAGTGTGCACTCCTGCTGTATTACGCATCTGTAATACACCTTCAGACCCAGTAATAAGGGTACACAACATGATTTATCTCACAAATAATTTAAACAACTAAATTACTGCACATTTATAAATCACCCTTCAACACAAATCCACAATGAGCATCCTCTACAATAATATCTAATCTCTTTCGAGCCCAGAAGTTACACGTTGGCGATGTGATAAATTTGCTGCACCATCGAACTTTGACGTCTACACACCCCCACATGGGATTCTGGAAGAGTAATTCCTGTAGGCACTGGAATTTTCTTAAAGTTCATGGTATATTGGTCTCTGCACACAAGAGAGAATTGTTTGTATAATTCTCACAGTAATATTGAGCAACTTTTTTCTTTATTGGGGATTCCAAAAGTTCATCTGCCCCCTGCTCTACATTCAAACCACGTGAGGGTAGCTGTGCCCACTCCGTTGGTTCTTGGGCACCCACCCCCTTTCCTGGTATTCCTGACACAGCAGGTCTGGCTCTGCCCGTCTGTGATTCCTATCCCCTTTTGTTCAGAGATTAATCTGTAGAACGCACAGTGATGAGGCAGGAACTAAGCTGTGATGTTCGGCTGCTTGCCTGCCACCGGGTCTTCACCCCAGCTGTAAAGTTGAATGAGTCCATGGGGTACCTGTGTTTTAGAAACCCTTCTTGGTGGCTGGAGGCAAAACTTCCTGTGGCAGAGTGAGTGTATGACTCACTCTCTGCTTCATTTAATGTGGCTTCAAACACAGGTGTGAAGAGTGGAAAGAAGGGTGGATTCAGTTCATGTCGCCATGGCTGTTGCTTTCAGGGATCTCACCTGTCCCAAGGCAGCTGTTGAAAAGGGATAGGAAATCCTGACTCTGACATGTCACCATCCTGTGCTTCAGGGATGGTAGGAAGAAGATTCTGTTGGCACAGACGTCGCCTCAACCCCAGAAGCAGTGGCTGAGGCATGGAGCAGATATCCAGGTTATTGCCTAAATCCACCCAGCTTAGTGAGGGGAAGTTGGAGCTGTCCTTCATGGCTTCGCTGAGTTCCTTCAGGGTGGAGCACGACAGGCGATTCCCATTGAGTGCCAGGTGCGTGAGATTGCTGAGAGTTGCAAGAGTCTGCAGGACCAGCTCCAGAGTGCCGTCTGTGAGTTCGGTGAAGCTCAGGTCCACGCTGGTGAGACTGCCTCCATGGTTCTGCAAGTAGAGGGCAACACGTTGTATGTCACGGGGGGACAGTGGGATACCAGATAGGTCCAAAGTCTCTGAGTTCGGCTTCTGCAGCAGGCTGTTCTTCAGGCTGCTCAAACGGGATCAACATATTTGGGAATTAGTTCAGGAGAAATGGATACATATATAATATCAAAACAGCATGTGTAACATCATCACAACATTATCTGTCCTGCAGAGTGTGCTCTCTCACTAAGACTATGGGGGTTACTATCATAGTCTTGTTACTTTTATGACTTTGAACCAGTTTACCTTCCAGCATTCCAAGTATGATAAGCGATGGAGCTTCCACTTACTTATTATTACATATTATATAAAGTGCGATAATGTAAGCAGATACTAGATATGAGTTATTGCTGATTCATTGTGTAACCATTTATACTCCTTGGATTTTTAACACATGCTACGTCAACCTCTATTCCACAAATGCATTTATTCAGCTTGCATATACCCTGTAGAGTATAAATTTGTTGAGTATTGGAATGGTTTTATCTTCAATTCACCTTCCAGAACCTTGATAACCTACTAATGATTGCAATGGAAACTAAAGCAAAGCTGTAGATAACGGCAGTTGGAAAGACCCATTAACAATTAATACTTTATATATATTATAGATGGAAATATAAGTATATATATATATATATATATATATATATATATAATATAGTAGACAGCGGCACGCCAAGGATTCTCTAAATAAGCATTTTTTTTTATTTATTTAGAGAATCTTTGAAGTGCCGCTGTTTACTATATTACATACAGCCGAGCGTTACACCGGGTAGTGGCTTTCGTCTCCTGAGTGCTGGATTGGAGTGAAGTGTGTGTATATATATATATATTTATTATAGCAGAAGCCATCTGCACATCTCAGCAATTCAAAGAATTGCATCCCAGAGCTCCTGTGCTACATTCCCCATATGCAGCAAGGAACTCTGGGTAGGATATGCAAATGACATCTGTCTCACTTTTAAGCATCCTGGGTCTGTTATTACACAGACCCCTTAAATCAATGCCATGCCATACTAGATGGCTTTTTGAAGCAGAGATCAGGTTTATGCAACTGATCAAAGCCACTCCTATGTTATGGGTTTATTGGACCCTCTTCAGCAGGAGCTAGGCATGACCAGTTGCAGTGGATGCATTCCAGAGTTCCTTGCTGCATATGGGGAATGTAGCACAGGAGCTCTGGGATGCAGTTCTTTGAATTGCTGTGATGTGTAAGTGGCTTCTGCAATAATAAACATAACCTTTATAGCGTGGAGGCTTTTTATCTCACTTTTTGTCCTCCACCACAGCCTTTGTAAGTATATATATATATATATATAGTGTGGTAAGTTATAAATAAGGAATAAAACAAGTGTTGATACCTCCATCAGTCCCCTTTATGTTTGCCTCTCTTACCATGCCAGGCCCTTCCTCCGATGGAGGCTGTGCCGATGCCATTTGGAGTGTGGTGTTAGATGATAGAGAAGTTGCCTGCAGATTCGGTCTGTAGATTTCATCTGGTCATGTTCCTATAAGATTTAAATATGTATTTAAGTGTCAATTTAAGTAACAATGCAATTGCTTCTTGGAAACACCAAAGGGCACTGTAGCAAAACAAAAATAATCTCAAAAAATGGTACCAAGTGATATTTTCACACAGAAAATCTGTCTCACTTCCCCATCCCTGCGCAGTAAAGTATTTACCTAGTTTTACTAAGAACCATGCTTTACATTCAAAATAAGGCTGGGGTCAGACGAACGCAGTACGAACGCACGTGCAGTCGCACTTTATTACAACCGTAGTAGCAGCAAATGACGTCCAATGGCGGCCAATATACGAAGTATAGCCGCACGAAAGTTCGGCCGTGCAACGCAAGCGGCAAACTAACGTATTTTTTCGTGAACGTGGAATCGCTAGTACTGACGTACAGAGTGCCCTGTGTCGGCATAGCGGCGGTGTGCGTGATTAGGAGACGTCAGACACTACACATGTCCGGCCAACATCACGTCCATTTGTTTTTAATAGCTCCGTCAAAAATCACGCACGAACATGCGCATCGTATGACCGCTTTCACGTCTTCTGTTAAAAAATCCATCAATGCGTTCGGACACACTTTTTTACGGACAATGTGAAAAATGTGTTCGTCTGACCCTAGCCTAAAACCCACATTTTCTGCATAGCAGTATACAGTTTGGATACATACAGATTCACTACAGGTGAAACTCAGGAGAATGACTGGAGAAGTGAAAATTCTAGGTCAACATAGCCAAACCAGAAAAATTCTCCCATTTATCTCACTTTCCAAATCTGCTATTTGATCTAGATTGTTCACTTCTGCAAAATTTTTCTGAGTTTTACCTTTAGTGAACGGCAAATGGTGAATTTTACTGTATGGTGCAATTTCGTGGCAGTTCGTCTATTCACTGAACTGTCAATTCACCAAATAATGGCGAATTGACAACGAAATACAATGCAGTTTGCCGCAGATCAACGATCTTCGGCGGCAGAGAAATTGTCCCATAGAGAAGTAATAGTTAATCTATTTCGAGAACGGCGAACTGCACCGAACTGTCAATGAAAGGCCCTGATTTTCGGTGATTCAGTTCAACAGGTTTAAACAGGCGAATCCCATAGAATTCAATGTAAAAAAATATTATCGTTTTTATCCATTCTTTTAATCAGCCGTTTATTCATATCATTTTCAGCCAACAGTCTTTTTATTTATTTTTTGGAACATTTTGTTGTATTTATTGCATTTTTTTGAGGAAATTTTTGATTCTCAAATTTTTTTTTTTAAAGCTGTTTTTTTTTCATTCTGTAACAAACCATTTTATTATTTGTTTTACAGGACCTTTGTTATTATTCACACATATTTCCATGCATTTTTATTGTTTTAAATATCTTTTAGAAGAATAGCAGAGTTCCATTTTTTTTTTCCTGCAGTTTGGCAGCGTTCAACGGTCAGTTCAGTGGCTTTCGGTGGCTCTACGTTCTGGGCACTTCAGGGACCTTGCGTTGAATAGTGAATACACCGCAGGGTCGGCAAAATGGAATCACTGAAGTGCGTCGAACATGAAAGCACTGAAATTTCGATGCTTTCTGAATAACCCCTATAGTCTTTTTTCATTAGGCCACCGAATGCAACATATATAATATAAAAAGCTAAAGCTAAATAATGTTGATTTGAAGAGTTCAAAAACAAGTGTCAGTAACCTGTGCCCCTCCAGATGCTTTTGGGGATTTGCAAATGTTAGGATAAGATTATTATCAAGCTAAGGGAATTCAAGAGTTGGAAATGTTTTTAAATGCTGGTACTCTGGCCTAACCCAAAGACTGGTCGAAGAATGAAAAGCAAGTACAGTTGTGTTCAAAATTATTCAACCCCCACTGAAATTGAATGTTTTGGCCAGTTTGACATTGATTTTGATCATTCAGTCATCTTGCTTACAATTAAATCAAAGAGGCACGTGTAGGTCAGACAAATATAACATAACATTTATAATGAAATAACCACAAATGTCTTTTCTGTGCTCACATCATTATCAGTTTTATTCAACCCCCAAGTGACATTCAATCTTAGTACTTAGTACAACATCCTTTTACAATTATAACAGCTTTTAAACGTGAAGCATAGCTTGACACAAGTGTCTTGCAGCGATCTACGGGTATCTTCGCCCATTCGTCATGGGCAAAAGCCTCCAGTTCAGTCACATTCTTAGGCTTGCGCACTGCAACTGCTTTCTTTAAGTCCCACCAGAGGTTCTCAATCGGATTTAAGTCAGGTGACTGCGATGGCCACTCCAAAATGTTCCAGCCTTTAATCTGCAACCATGCTCTAGTGGACTTGGAGGTATGCTTGGGATCATTGTCCTGTTGAAAGGTCCAACGTCTCCCAAGCCTCAGGTTTGTGACGGACTGCATCACATTGTCATCCAATATCTCCTGGTACTGAAGAGAATTCATGGTACCTTGCACACGCTGAAGCTTCCCTGTACCTGCAGAAGCAAAACAGCCCCAAAGCATGATTGACCCCCCGCCATGCTTCACAGTAGGCAAGGTGTTCTTTTCTTCATAGGCCTTGTTCTTCATCCTCCAAACATAGCGTTGATCCATGGGCCCAAACAGTTCTAATTTTGTTTCATCAGTCCACAGAACACTATCCCAAAACTTCTGTGGTTTGTCCACATGACTTTTGGCATACTGCAGTCGACTCTTCTTATTCTTTGTAGACAGCAAGGGGGTGTTCGCCTGGGAGTTCTGGCATGGAGGCCTTCATTACACAGTGTGCGCTGTATTGTCTGAGCTGAAACTTCAGTACCCACATCTGACAAATCTTTTCTCAGTTCCTCAGCAGTCACACGGGGACTTTTCTCCACTCTACGCTTCAGGTAGCGCACAGCAGTCGAAGTCAGCATCTTCTTTCTGCCACGACCAGGTAGCGTTTCAACAGTGCCCTTTGCCTTGAATTTGCGAATAATGCTTCCTATGGTCTCTCTTGGTATGTTTAACATCTTTGCAATCTTCTTATAGCCATTGCCCTTCCTGTGAAGAGTAATCACCTCTTCTCTTGTCTTCCTGGACCATTCTCTTGAGTTCACCATGTTTGTAACCACACCAGTAAATGTCTAGAAGGAGCTGAGTATCACAGTCATTTTAAAGCTGCCTAATTGGTGCTTATTATGCTTTATTGCTGCACCGTGACATCCACAGGTGTTTTCAATACCTGATTGAAAACACTTGAATGAACCTCTGTTCTTCAGAGTGGTAGTCTTTAAGGGGTTGAATAATTGTGTCAATGAAGAATTCACAAAAGAAACATTTACTACTGTATTACAAAACCAATTGATGTCATTTTAGTTGCATATGGTTCTTTAAAAAGTCCTTGTAGGATTTCATTCTGAATACAATTACAAATGTACACTAAATTCCCTAAAACCCTTTACAGCATTGGGGGTTGAATAATTTTGAACACAACTGTAAAGTGGGGTTACTCCGAGATCAGCTATTAGTAGAAGTACAGGTGAAATTCGAAAAATTAGAATATCGTGCAAAAGTTCATTTATTTCAGTAAGGCAACTTAAAAGGTGAAACTAATAGGAGATAGTTCAAGCCGTCATTTGTCATAATTGTGATGATTACGGCTTACAGCTCATGAAAACCCCAAATCCACAATCTCAGAAAATTAGAATATTACATGCAATCAATAAAACAAGGATTGTACATAGAACAATATCAGACCTCTGAAAACTATAAGCATGTATATGTACTCTGTACTTGGTTTGTGCCCCTCTTGTCTCTCATCTTTCTCTTGGCAATGTCCCATAGATTCTCTATGGGGTTCAGGTCAGGCGAGTTTGCTGGCCAATCAAGCACAGTAATCCCACGTTCATTGAACCAGGTTTTGGTGCTTTTGGCAATGTGGGCAGGTGCCAAGTCCTGCTGGAAAATGAAGTCAGCATCCCCATAAAGCTCGTCTGCGGAAGGAAGCATGAAGTGCTCCAAATTCTCCTGGTAGACGGCTGCGTTGACCCTGGACTTAATGAAGCCAGTGGACCAACACCAGCAGATGACATGGCTCCCCAAATCAACACAGACTGTGGAAACTTCACACTGGACTTTAAGCATCTTACAGTGTGTGCCTATCCATTCTTCCTCCATACTCTGGGTCCTTAGTTTCCAAATGAGATGCAAAAGTTGCTCTCATCAGAAAAGAGGACTTTGGACCACTGAGCAACAGACCAGGTCTGTTTTTCTTTAGCCCAGGTAAGGCGCTTCTGACGTTGTTTGTTGTTCAGGAGCAGCTTGACAAGAGGAATACGACATTTGAAGCCCATGTCCAGGATCTGTCTGTGTGTGGTGGCTCTTGATGCACTGACTCCAGCCTCAGTCCACTCCTTGTGAAAGTCCCCAACACTTTTGAAAGGCCTTTTCCTGACAGTCCTCTCCAGGCTGCACCATTTAAAGGCTCAGGAACCCTTTGCAGGTGTTTCGGCTTCATTATCTGTTTAGAGGGGGTCACTTTGAGCCTAGAATATTGCACCTTTTCACAATATTCAAATTTTCTGAGATTGTGGATTTGGGGTTTTCATGAGCTGTAACCATAATTATCACAATTATGACAAATCACAGCTTGAACTATCTCATATATTAGTTTCACCTTTTAAGTTGCATTACTGAAATAAATGAACTTTTGCACGATATTCAAATTTTTCGAGTTTCACCTGTATATGGTCATGTTTTCCTAATTTTTATTTGTTATCCTAAATACTCTGCCAACACCACTATGTTATTGGAAACATTGGAGGATGCTTTAACTGCTGGCAGGCTGCTGTGCCGGGGTTTGCATGCAGGTGAAATGCAGTAAATCTGGTCTGTACATAGTTATGCTACGGTTTATCATCTTCTCATCCAGTATGTCAGTGGTTCCCAACTGCGGTCCTCAAGTACCCCCAACAGGCCAGGTTTTAAGGATTCTTACAATTGGGCACAAGTCCCGGTGTGAGCGCACAATTACAATATACAATAGAGTTTTGATATTACACTCATCAAAAAACACTTATCTGCTCTAAAAACGTTAGTGCTTTAAATGCATTCCGCTAGCAGTAAGGTTTGTGTGAGTATACAGTGAGGTCTATGTGGGTATACATGTGCAGGCTTTGCACGAGGTAAATGGGATGTCTGGCCATAAATTTCAATATCAACATAAACTGGACATGCTTTCAACAAAATCCTAAATTATTTATTGGAAAACAGTTACATGACATTAAATAAAACTATCAGTACTCGGTATCCATGAGTGCCTGAAAAAACGTATAGGTACTTGTACTTGGTCTTAAAAAAGTGATATCAGTGCATCCTTAATTCTAAGACTAGGGTCAGACGAAAGCATTTTTCCCCGCGAACGTGAAAAAGTGCGTCCGAACGCATTGACGTATTTTTTCACGGAATGCGCAAAAATGGTCAGACGACGCGCATTTTCGGGCGTGATTTTGTATGGATCATCAATAAAACTCTTTTTGCGTCTGGACGTTATGTAGGCTGGACATTAGCAGCGTCTGACATCTCCTAATCACGCAAACACGCCGCTATGCCGCAGCTGCGCACTCAGTACATCAGTACTAGCGGTTCAGCGTTCTCAAAAAAATGCGTTCAAATTCCACTTGCGTTGCACGGCCAGACTTTTGTGCGGCCGTACATCGTATATTGGCCGTCATTGCCCTTCATCTGCTGCTAGTGTGGCCGTGATTAAGTGCGCCAGAACGCACGTTAAAAGTGCGCTGGTCTGACCCCAGCCTAAGATCTGTAGATCAGGCCAATTCTTCCAATTAACTAAAATTATGTAGTTGGGAGGGTAACTAGATTACTCTAAATTTCATTGTTTGGACCTTTTGTTATTTGTTTATTCTAATATACAGTATTTGTAATAGGGGCCAGACAGCAAATGGCTCCTAGAATTTTAACTCAGGCACCTAAACGTCTGGACATATATTTAAACAGGAAATGTTACCTGGCTCGTACACATGTGTTATTGACTCCTAAGCCGTCTAGTTGGCTCCAGTGTTTTTATATTATTATATATACAGTATTTGTCTAACCCCTGCTATAATATGATAATATGCTATATTATGATAGGCTTCATGTTACCATTGCTGATATACAATGCAGCTGAATGTGTTTCTGTTGGGCTGTAGGAGAATTTACTCAGAATAAATCTCCTTAAACATCAATGATGACTTACTTTGAGATCTGCACTGGGAGCTGGACTGTAAGAACCGAATGATTTGGGTTGTTTTGTGATGGTTGTGCATTTCCAGAAACTGACATTGGAATTAATCTGAATGCCATGCAGATTTACTTATGACCATCCAGATCCACCCAATATTTACTTTCTTTTACCTCGTTTCATTACAATTGTCTTTGGTGTCCTTCACTGAGACAAGTGCAATATCATAAGACATGCTCCCAATGGGTTTCTTACCCATGACTATCATTATATTCAGATTTTATGGATTGCCACTATTGTTGTATTTCCCAACCTATGTAACCTGTAGCTACCTCCAAATATAAAATTTCACATATAGCGCGGCTGCCATGGAGAACAACCCAAACACATTCAGGTGAGTTCCTGGGTGCTCCAATGCAGGGATCCCGCAATATCCACACACCAACCAATCCACACAGCCTGGGGTTTGTTAATTAATATAGATTTTTGTTGTGAAGTTCCCTGTGTTACCTGCTGTTTGGTTTGTCATTGGATATGTCAGGATCCAAATACAAAATGATATTCTTGACTTCATTAGGCCATAACTCCACTCAAGACATTTTGTTATTCACTCCAAGTCCTCCTTTCATTATAGCATTTGTCTGGTAAAAAGAATGATGTGGTTATACCAGACCTTTGTTATTTCACACAGATCCATTCAAACTTCTCTACAACCTCGTCAAGCCTTGACTTCACCCACCAATCCGTACACATTATGGATATTACGTTTATTAGTAGATACAGTATCTCACAGAAGTGAGTACACTGCTCACGTTTTTGTAAATATTTTATTATATCTTTTCATGCGACAACACTGAGGAAATTATACTTTGCTACAATGTAAAGTAGTGAGTGTACAACTTGTATAACAGTGTAAATTTGCTGTCCCCTCAAAATAACTCAACACACATCCATTAATGTCTAAACCGCTGCCAACAAAAGGAAGTACACCCCGAAGTGAAAATGTCCAAATTGGGCCCAAAGTGTCAATATTTTGTGTGGCCACCATTATTTTCCAGCACTGCCTTAACCCTCTTGGGCATGGAGTTCACCAAAGCTTCCCAGATTGTCACTGAAGTCCTCTTCTAATCTGTCCATGACGACATCACGAAGCTGGTGGATGTTAGAGACCTTGAGCTCCTCCACCTTCCGTTTGAAGATGCCCCACAGATGAACAATAGGGTTTAGGTCTGAAGATATGCTTGGCCAGTCCATCACCTTTACTCTCAGCTTCTTTAGCAAGGCAGTGGTCATCTTGGAGGTGTGTTTAGGGTTGTTATCATGTTGGAATACTGTCCAGCGGCCCAATGTCCGAAGGGAGGGGATCATGCTGTGCTTCACTATGTCACAGTACATGTTGGCATTCATGGTTCGCTCATTGAGCTGTAGCTCCCCAGTGCTGGCAGCACTCATGCAGCCCCAGACCTTGACACCCTCACCACCGTACTTGTCTTTGTACTCCTCACCTGGTTGCCGCTACACAAGCTTCACACCACCTGAACCAAATAATTTTATCTTGGTCTCATCAGACCACAGAACATGGTTCCAGTAATTGTGGGCTTTCTTGTGCATCATCTTTAGAAGAGGCTTCCTTCTGGGACAACAGCCATGCAGACCAATTTGATGCAGTGTGCGTCCTATGGTCTGAGCACTGACAGGCTGACCCCCCCCCCACCCCTTCAACCCCTTTCAGGGTCTTGGCAATCTTCTGATAGCCTAGGCCAACTTTATGGAGAGCAACAATTCTTTTTTTCAGATCCTCAGAGCATTCTTTGCCATGAGGTGCCATGTTGAACTTCCAGTGACCAGTATTGGAGAGTGAGAGGAATAGCACCAAATTTAACACACCTGCTCCCCGTTCACACCTGAGACCTTGTAACACTATCGAGTCACATGACACTGGGGAGGGAAAATGGCTAATTGGGCCTAATTTGGACATTTTCACTTAGGGGTGTACTCACGTTTGTTGGCAGCGGTTTAGACATTAATGGCTGTGTGTTGAGTTATTTTGAGGGGACAGCAAATATACACTGTTATACAAGCTGTACACTCACTACTTTACATTGTAGCAAAGTGTCATTTCTTCAGTGCACCTACATGAAAATATATAATAAAATATTTTCAAAAATTGGAGGGGTGTACTCACTTCTGTGAGATACTGTAAATGAAATGTGTTTGTGTAGACTTTCTACTATGGATTTTGATTGTGATGCCCAACCTAACCAAGCATTCACCATATGTGCCTTTTGGCTGGGTTCTTCTCTTCTTTAATATATTATAATCACTGCCTTCATGTTTTTTCCCCTTTATACTGGACTGTATACAGGCCTCCATTGTAAAAGAAATAATTGTGATGAATTTCTTTTTCTGTTGGGTGCATCCTTAGACTCCCTGATGTGGACATGCATGGCTAATCCTTCCTCTCTCTCTCTGCTGCTCTTTCCCTCCTTTGGTCTGTGTTGCTCATGTCCCCTCCTCTTGCATTGTTCTCCTCCTCTCTACATCCCTGTCTGTCTCTGCCAGTCCCCTTCCTCCCTCCCTGCTCATGTCCTCATTATTGACATGCAGAGCCAGTCTTAGATTTTCTGGAACATTTTCCCCAGACAGGAGGGGCGGGCAGGCAGGAGAGAGAAATGTACCTATAGTGAAAAAAATAATAATTTTTCTCTTCATTTCCACACACTTCCTCGGCAACGGGAGAAATCTCAATGTATCCTTCCTGGTAAAATACTTTATAAATAAATAAATAAATAGAGGCACATTTGTGAAGCATAGAAAGGCAATCGAGTAAGCTGTATGGGAACAATACAATAAAAGGGAAGGTCTGCTCATGGCACGGTGTACTATGAAGTCTACTACATCTACAAACTCACCTTGCGAGGGCACTGGAGCTCCCTGGACAGACTGAGGAGCAGCTCATGGGAGATGGGGTCTACTAAGTTGAGGAAGGTAGCATGTCTGTAGAGGATGTCATTGAGGAAGGTCCCCTCCAGGCCCAGGTCCTGTAGATACAGAAAGAGGGAGGTCACCACACCCAAGCATACACAGAGAATGTAATCTGACTGGCAGTGATGTTGGTTACATTTATTGTAAATACTGGTAAAAATCTAAATAATATAGTGTGTATGGTAAGAGTGTACAGAATTATTAAAGCACAAGTATATATTCTAGTGTGTGTGTGTGTACGCATCGAATCGATAAAGTGAATGTGTGTGTTTAGGTGTAATATATATAGATATATCCTCTAGACTGTAAGCTCCTATGAGCAGGGCCCGCTACACCTCTTGTTTCCATCATATGTCCGTTTATCTCGTTCCCTTTGGTTATTGTAAAGCGCTGCGGAAACTGTTGGTGCTATATAAATGATGACGATAATAATAATAATAATATCCTGTCAGAATATAACGCTATATACATCAATAGCCGGTATGGGTTTTAAGGAATGATTATTATAATCATTATAAATATAACTCCATTTAAGAATTTAGGGAATATATACTGTATGTTTGAATCCTAAAAAAAACAATGCAGAGCGATGTGTGAGCTCAATGGGAACTGTGTTCTTGCTACAAAAATAACAGTGGAAATGTGTTCCCTAGCATTTCAGCTGCATATGATGTCTGTATGTACACACATAATAGTGCAGGATGTGAAACATTTATATCAATTTCATGAGCCAGTATAAAAACATGGAGGGCCAAATTACATTCCTAGCGGTAAAACGGGGGCGCTAGGGAGGAAAAACTGCGCCTGCAGTTTTCCCCCTAACATGCCCGTTTTACCGCTAGATTACTATGCAGGCGCTAAAAAAGCTGCCTGCATTGTTTGCGGGCGGTAAGCCCCAGGATGCCCGCGGCAGCGCTAAGCGCAGCCACGTGCATCCTCTCAAAAGGAGTCCATAGGACTCCATTGAAGCAGACGCCAGCGGTCACATGACCTGCCAGATCTCACCTTGCGAGATCCGGCCTTTCAACATAGTGATACGCAGGGGGAGACTGGGGGGACGTCTTCCCCCAGTCTCTCCCTGCTCCCGCCGAACTGTAGAGGCGGACAGAGCCGCGGTCCTCGCCGTGGGACAGGAGGTGAGTATACGATTCTTTTTTTTTTTTTTGGATGGTGTTAACGGATTCCGCTTCTGCAGAATCCATTAACACCAAGTCCTGCAGCTTGATATTATTACCCTTGACTTGAATAAAAAGGTGCAAAAGGCCTTTTTGCACCCTTTTATTCAAGTCAAGGGTAATGATATTATTTATTTATTTATTTATAAAGGATTTTACCAGGAAGAATACATTGAGATTTCTCTCGTTTTCAAGTATGTCCTGGGTTCAAGAACATTGAAGTGTTACAGTTACAGAAATACAAAATAATACAATGCAAGATATTAAAAAAAAACATATATTAAGCTGCAGTGTGGTAATCTGATGTCCGAGAGGCGAGATCTGACAACACCAACCCCAACATTGTCACCCCTACATATGAAATAGATGAGGAGGAGAAGGTCAGGCCACCCTTGACTAAGTTGGTCAAATGCATACAGAGCCTAGAGCCAGGTTATATCCTTTAGCTCATTAAAATGTGAGTGCTCCTTTTATGGTTGTATTTATCACAATTTGATTTAGAGATTCTACACCATTGTGGTTTCCTTTACTCTGTTTGTATTTTTAACTGGACCAGAAGCTGGGAAACGGACATCTTTACCTCCACTCTCTCCATGAGCTGGACTAACACACCCTTAAGAGTGGATTATATATTTGTACTATAGTTTTTCCTGCCATTCATTGTATTAAGTAAGGGATAATATATGTCAAGTTATGGACTCTATCTATTGATACATATTTATTTATTTTTTACATTTAAAATTTTTATTTTGTGACAATGTCAGCAATACAGAAAACAGGAAAAAAGGCCACGCAGGGCCCCAGCTGGGTAGTCGTCACAAAGGCACATAAGGGCAATAACCTCAATGAGTGTGTAGTCACTGAAAAATCCGCATCTAGTCCTCAAGAAAGTGTCTCGAAGCGACTCTAGCCAGGGAACAACAATACAAAGAGAGCAGGAAGGGTCCAAAAAATATTCCCAATTTGGGATTGGGGGAGGGGAACAAAAATCAAAAAGATCCAGCGGGAAGATAAAGAAAAAAAAAAGAGAAAGGAGGGGACGCGTACCGAGAAGAACACTGGGACCCAAAAACCGAAAAATAAATAAATAGGAAAAAGAATAAAAAGGGGTGGAAAAGATGGCAAAGGCCCAACACGTGACCTTCCTGGCACACTCCCGGGAAGGGGAGGCCATGGAAGAGTGCAGGTCACAAGGCCGGGGTACTTAAGGGCCAGGTATGGCTAGCAGAGCCATGGTGGCCGCCACAATGGCACACCTCAAGAAAGCCCCAAGAAGCCAAAAAAAAAAGTAGGGGAGGGGGGAAAGTGGGCCCGGGGTACGAACCAGTATGTCAAAAGAGAAAAAATAAAAATAAAGGAGAGAAAAAAAAAATTACTAAGAGGGTGGCGAGGTACTCAACCGGGATCCTGCGGTAAACTGTACGATTCCCGAGGAGTAGCTGTGAGTCCCAGCGCAGTGATAATGTCCCTTGCCGCTTCCAGTGCCGTCGCCGTGAAGGTCTTGCCCTCGTGAGTCACAATCAAGGAACCCGTGGACCCCCAGCGGTAGCGGATCCCGCGATCCCGGAGTATGGAGGTGATGTCCCGCAGGCTTCTTCGGGCCGCCAGTGCCAGGAATGGTAAATCCCGGTAGAGGGTGATGTCGGCAGAGGCGTAAGTGACCTTGCACGTAGGACCAACTGCAGCAAGGATCCGGGCACGAAGATCCAGATCCCCGACGACCAGGATGACATCAGGAGGTGCCCCTGCCGGTGCCGTGGCTGCCTTCCGGATACGCAGGGCCGAGATCAGGCCAAAGGCCGGCGAGGGATCTGCAGGCGGAAGAAGGTGAGTCAACAGGCCACGAAGGTAACCCAAGAGGTGCCCCGCGTCAACAGACTCCAGGGTTCCCACGGAGACGGATGTTCTGGCAATGATGTCGGGTCTCCAGGGCCAGCACCGCAGAGTTAAGATGGGTGACCTGCGTCCGCAAATCAGCGACTCTGGCATCCGTGTCAGCCAACACCATTGCTGTCACCTGAGAACAGACCTCCACATTGGTAATTCGAGTCTGCAGGGATTCCACCACCGAGCGCAGTTCCCACAGGTCGCTGCGCCAGAGGCCTCTGAAGTCGTCCATCACCTTCTGCAGGTCAGTGAGGGTGAGCGGCTGGGCCTGCGGTAGCGCCGCACCCGCGTGTTTCTCCCGGGATGGGGGGCGAGTAGAGTTCTCGGAGGAGCCAGAGCGGGACGGGGTCCTCACACGACGGCCGCTCTCCTCTTCACTTCTCTTCACTCCCAGTAGGATCCTTATATACCCGGGACTCCACGCTCCCCCAAGGTGTTTGTTTTCTGAGATTTCTTCCCGATGAGGAGGCCGCTGCAGTGCAGGGTTCAGTGCTCAACGTAGGAAAGCACAGGCCTCAAGATGGCCGCCGGCAGTAGCAGGCCGAGAAGAAAGGGAGGACAAGACCTCCGATTCACGGCACCGCGGCACAGGCAATACGATCTGGAACAGCCAGCAGGATGTCCGAGGCGAGTGCGCCGATTTTAGGACGTCAGGTCAGCCACAATCACCCCAAAATCAGTGTTGTGGCCTGGAGCTCGGCTGAATGGTGTCTGCTCTCCTCGGCGTCCAGACACGCCCCTCTTGATACATATTTTTGTGTATTAGAAATTGATTTATCTTACACCATCTGGATCTATATATTCTTTTTTTGTACAATCTGACGCAGTGTGTTTCATAAGAGTGTTTTCTACTGTGTAGTATCTTTCCAGCAAGGCAGCACAACACTAGCCATACTCACCCTATATTGAGCAAAGGACGTTAATGATATAACTTTTTAATTTTAGCGCCTGCACACATTTTTCTTCTTGTATATATTATAACTCCCCAGCCATTTTTATATATGAAATGATAACTGCAGTAATTTTTATATATGTAATAATAAATCACAAAACAAAATAGGCTTAAGTTATCTAAAATAAATTCAGTTTTTGAATTAAATGTTTATTATTAAACAAAATGATCCATTACATCACATTACATTTTAGATTTTAATTAAAGTAAACAAAAATTACATGTAGCATTGTAAAATACAAACATACACTTTATGTAAATAGTTATGTACTTTTAAATTAAGGGTTAGGGTTTAGGCAGGGGCTAGGGTTAACAGTGTTACGTATATAATAATAGATAAGGCATATTAATTTAAGCTCTTAGTTTACATTTTTATGTAATTTAGCTTGTTCAAAACTAGGGGAGTTATTATTACATAGAGTTATTATTTCATATATAAAAATGACTGGGGAGTTATTTTTAAATGGGAGTTAATATAAACCACTACACCGGATCCCACTTACTCCAGATCGCGACGCTTTTTCCTGACACCAAAAAATTAATTGTCCTTATTGGGTTTTATGTTGTTCATATCTTACATGCACTTAGTTTTTTTCTTGAATGTTTAGGCAATGGCCACTACTCCATACTGATCTTACTTGACCTCTCAGTTGCCTTTGATACAGTCGACCATTCCCTCCTCATAGAGACTGAGCCTCTTCTCTCTTTGTCTCTGTGATACCACCCTCTCCTGGCTAAAATCGTACCTCTCCAATAGATCCTTCTCCGTATCCCTTGCTGGCAATTCCTCCTCTTCAATGCCTCTGTCAGTCGGTGTACCTCAAGGCACAGTCCTAGGTCCTCTGCTCTTCTCCATCTATACCTCCTCACTGGGTAAATTGATCACCAGCTATGGCTTCAAGTATCACCTATACGCTGATGACACTCAGATCTACCTCTCCACTCCCGATCTCTCCCCCTCCGTTCTCTCTCAGGTCAGTGATTGTCTGTCTGGGATCCCTGCCTGGATGGCCGCTCACTACCTGAAGATCAACATGTCTAAGACCGAGCTCCTTCTAATTCCCCTCTCTAACTCTACTCCAATTTCTGACTTCTCCATAATTGTTGACGGTATCACTATCCTTCCTTCTGCACAAGTCCGTTGCCTCGGAGTGACTCTTAACGCCGGTCTTTCCTTCAGCCCCTACATCCAATTGCTCTCATCATCTTGCCGCAATCACCTCCGTAACATTGCCAAAATTCATCCATTTCTGACTAACAACACCACCAAGCAATTTATCCACTCTCTTGTTATCTCTTCGCCTGGACTACTGTAACAACCTCTTGATTGGCCTTCCTATCTCCCGCCTCTCCCCCCTGCATCTCACCCGTCGCTCTGTCTCTGCTGCTCCTCTCTGTGAATCCCTGCACTGGCTCCCCATCCACAGCAGAATCAAATTCAAACTACTCACCTTGACCTACAAAACCCTCACTAACGCTGCTCCTCACTAGGCACCAGATACACCCCAGCCCGTCCCCTAAGATCCAACAATGGCCTGCACCTGACATCCTCCACTATTACCTCTTCATATACCAGATTGCAGGACTTTTCTCGTGCGGCGCCGACCCTATGGAACGCAGGCTGTCCCCAAATCTGGCTTCATTTAAACACTCCCTAAAGACCTTTCTATTTTTTTTTATTTTTTTTTATAAAGGATTTTACCAGGAAGGATACATTGAGATTTCTCTCGTTTTCAAGTATGTCCTGGGTTCAAGAACATTGAAATGTTACAGAAATACAAAATAGTAAAATGCAAGATATTAACACAAAACCAAATATACAGATTAATGGAAAAATAAATATGTAGGAAATAAAGTCATTATGTTACAGGTTTACAGGTGCATTCCGTATTGAGGTATGTTAATAGGGAACTCTTAAGGGACTTTAGACTGGGGGAAGATTTGATGGCGTCTGGGAGGTTATTCCATAATTGTGGTGCTCTGTAGGAAAATGAGGATTGAGCCACTTTCTTTTTGTATTGTGGTATTGCAAGTAAAGTGCTGGTCCTGGATCTGAGGGTATAGGATGAGGGAACTGCTGGGGCAATCAGCCTATTCAGGTAGGGTGGTAACTTCCCAGAAAAGCTCTTAAACACCAGGTTGGAAAGGTGAAGGGAGCGTCTAGATTCCAGTGATGGCCAGTTTAGTTCTTTTAACATGTCACAATGGTGGGTCATGTAGTTACATTGTAGCACAAAGCGGCAGAATGAGTTATACAATGTAGTAAGTTTCTGGAGGTGTGTTTGAGGGGCAGCTGCATACACTACATCTCCGTATTCAATGGCTGGCATAAGCATTTGTTGCACAATCTGCTTTCTTACCGCGGGGCTCAGGCAGGATTTGTTTCTGTACAGGGCACCTAGTTTGGGGTAGAGTTTAAATGAGAGTTTTTCGATGTGGGGGCCAAAAGATAGATTTGGGTCTAACCACATACCTAGATATTTGAGTGAAGTGACTGTAGTCAGTGTGTCATTTGATCTTGTCCCCAAACATAGATGGGGTGTTTGCAATTTGTGTAGTTTAGGTGCGGTTCCAAAGAGCATTGTAACAGTTTTGTCAGTATTTAGAAAAAGTTTGTTATCTGCGATCCACTTTTCTACCCCTGTGAATTGGTCTTGCAGCACGGCCTCCAGCTGCGGGAGATTTGGTTGGCTGGTATAAATTACAGTGTTGTCTGCGTACATGTGTACAGTTGAGGCTTTGCAGACATTGGGCAGATCATTTATGAATATTGTGAATAGCAGGGGGCCGAGTATCGAGCCTTGGGGTACACCGCACGTGACTGGGAGGGGAAGGGAAGTGCTGTCAGAAATGGACACATATTGCGACCGATCAGACACATATGATTGGAACCAAGTTAGCGTGCTATCACCAATACCGGAGTTTTTAAGTTTTTGTAATAGGATGCCATGGTCTACTGTGTCAAAGGCCTTGGCAAAATCAAGGAAGATGGCTCCAGTTAGGTTTCCTTGTTCCATGCCCGCTTGGATATCATTACAAACTTTTAAAAGGGCGGTTGTAGTTGAATGCTTTGGACGAAAGCCTGATTGATCTGGGGTTAAATAGTTCCGATACTGATAATAATCACGTAATTGAGTGTAGACACATTTTTCCAGAAATTTGACATTACAGGGAGCAGTGATATCGGGCGGTAATTGGATACCAAAATATTGTCTCCACTTTTATGGATAGGTACCACTCTCGCAGTCTTCCAGAGTTTGGGTATGTATCCAGTCGCCAGTGATTCATTGATTAGGGTTGCGACAGGTTTTGCAATTGCTGGCGCACTGATTTTCAGCAGCATTGCTGGGATTTGATCAGGTGCAGATTGGTATTTCATTTTTTGGTTACGGAGACGTTTAGTGATGACCCTGACAGGCACTAGTCTAAAACTGAATTTCTCTGCGTTACAGGGTCTTTGCACAGTTGGTGGGGCCTGACCTGCGTGCGGCCTTTCTGATTGCGTGTCATTTCCTAGCTTAGCAATCAGGGTGGTGGCGCATCCAACAAAATAATTATTAAAAGCATTTGCTACATCTAGGGGGTGTTGTACAGTTTGGTTGTTTACTTTGACAGCAGCCGGGAAGCCTATCACCCGACTCCGTAACAAGACATCCGACCGACCCAAAAACAGTCCTCATCTCTCCCTGCATTAGCTCATCACTGCAGTCCCCCCCTCCTGTTTCTAAACCCCTCACCATCTAGATTGTAAATTCCCAAGGGAATAGGGTCCTCATATCCTCATGTATCTGCTGGCAGCAATACTGACCTGCATCCTGTAGGTATTGTAGAATTGTCCTGTCTCTTTACCAATTACACCTTGTACAGCACTGCGGAATGTGTTGGCGCTTACTAAATAATAATAATAACATATGTATTTTTCTCATGTATGTTTACTCTATATGGGTCACTGGGTGTATCCATTTTTTTTTTGTGTTTTAACCTGCCACCCCCCCCCCAGTATCTGTCCAACACTTGCTCCTCACTGTGTGGCAATGGCCATAGAATGGAGTCTATTGAGTCAGTACATACGGTAGTTACATTATATAGTGTCTGCACATCCTGTAGTTACATTATATAGTAAGTGCACATCCTGTACATACATTATATAATGTGTGCACATCCAGAAGATACATTATATAGTGTGCACATCCTGTTGATACATTATATAGTGGCACATCCAGTATATACATTATATAGAGTGTGCACATCCTGTAGATACATTATAGTGTTTGCACATCCTATAGATACATTATATGGTGTGCACATCCTGTAGATACATTATATAGTGTGCACATCCAGTAGATACATTATATAGTGTGTGCACATCCAGTAGATACATTATATAGCGTTTGCACATCCTGTAGATACATTATATCGGGACATAATACATTCCTCGCGCATTGGTTTTGCGCGCACGCAAATGCGCATTTGCGTGAGGACAAAACCATTAGCACAGAACGTCGTATTTCAACGTTCGCGCAAACGATGCGCGTTATCGTTTTACGCGGATGGACTTGCGGGAGCGTGATGAACTGTGCCCATCCTATACTTAACATTGTGAGCGCAAATGCGTTAAGCGGATGGTATTTCAATAGATGCGCAACTTCCTACGAACGACGTTTGCGCGCATAATTTTAACGTCTTTGAAAACCTGGTGTTAACTGCAAATCTGAACGTTCTGGCTGAAACAAAATACACCAGTACGAAAAACAAAATACAGCACAGTATAGTTACACATTCTACACATACCCAAACAAAAAAATTGTGAATTCGTGCACATAATGTATACATTACTATAGATACATTATATAGTGTGCACATCCTGTAGATACATTATATAGTGTGCACATCTTATAGATACATTATATAGTGTGCACATCCTGTAGATACATCATATGGTGTGCACATCCTGTAGCTACATTATATAGTGTGCACATTTTATAGATACATTATACTGTGCACATCCTGTAGATACATTATAATATATCTACAGGATGTGCACAGTATATAATGTATCTATAAAATGTGCACACTATATAATGTATCTACAGGATGAGCACACCATATAATGTATCTACAGGATGTGCACACTATATAATGTATCTATAAGATGTGCACACTATATAATGTATCTACAGGATGTGCACACTACATAATGTATCTACAGGATGTACACACTATATAATATATCTACAGGATGTGCAAACTATATAATGAATCTATAAGATGTGCACACCATATAATGTATCTACAGGATGTGCACACTATATAGAGTGTTCACATCTTATAGATACATTATATATAGTGTGCACATCTTATAGATACATTATATGGTGTGCACATCCTGTAGATACATTATATGGTGTGCACATCCTGTAGATACATTATATAGTGTGCACATCTTATAGATACATTATATAGTGCGCACATCTTATAGATACATTATATAGTGTGCACATCCTGTAGATACATTATATAGTGTGCACATCTTATAGATACATTATATAGTGTGCACATCCAGTAGATACATTATATAGTGTGCACATCCTGTAGATACATTATATGGTGTGCACATCCAGTAGATACATTATATAGTGTGTGCACATCCAGTAGATACATTATATAGTGTGCACATCCAGTAGATACATTATATGGTGTGCACATCCAGTAGATACATTATATGGTGTGCACATCCAGTAGATACATTATATGGTGTGCACATCCAGTAGATACATTATATGGTGTGCACATCTTATAGATACATTATATGGTGTGCACATCTTATAGATACATTATATGGTGTGCACATCCAGTAGATACATTATATAGTGTGCACATCTTATAGATACATTATATAGTGTGCACATCCAGTAGATACATTATATGGTGTGCACATCTTATAGATACATTATATGGTGTGCACATCTTATAGATACATTATATGGTGTGCACATCTTATAGATACATAGTTCTATAGATACAGTGTATAAAGAATGTACATAGACCCCGTGTCACCCCCTGAATGCACACTGGGAGGCACCCCTCGGGTTGTGGCCCCTGGCTCTCTATTCGTGCTGATGCCTGCGGGGCCCCGGACTCCTCACCTTGCGGAGCATCCTGAGGACGTGCAGCGCCCGCTCCTGCTTGTGGTCCCTCAGCAGAGCCTGGATGTCGCGGATCCAGGCCGCTCTGCGCACGTAGGGTGCCGGTTTGGCCCGACGGAGCACCCCGGGGATCCGCTCCGCGTTCAGAATCAGCGATGTGAAGGCGAAGTCTCCGCGGGATGCCGTTGTGTCGGGGCGCAGGAGCCCCGCATCCCCGACGTCCTCCGGCTCATCCTCCAGACTGTTCTGCCTGCTCAGCCTGCCCCCCATCCTCTGCCCGTCTACAAGTCCCTGCCCCAGCCCGCGCACAGCATCCAGCCGCCCGCCAGGGACCAGTCCCAACCAGGAGGCAGGAGCTGTCCGCGCCTGGTGCTGAAGTGCTGCGTCTAGCGCGGATACGGGATGAGCGCTGCGGGTCGCGGGTCCAGTAAATAAGATCCCGGTTCGGTAATATGGGTCTCGGTTCGGAGTCGTGACAGCCAGTGCTGAGTGCGTGCGGAGCCGCCTGTCCTGTGTTTGTTTACAGTATGTGTCGCCTTACACGTCTGGCCAATCAGGAGGTGGGATGTGTGTGATGGGGGGGGGGCGTCTAGGAGGATGGGTGAGGAGGGAATGAGGGCGCCATTGTGTGAGGGACCTGCTGGACAAGTCAGGGCTAAAGTTTCTGAACTGGGAAGGTCAGAACAACCTCCACCGGTTACCATGGTGATTGCTCCATGCAGCAAACTACTATTTGTCCAGAAACCAGAGGAAGCAAAAGCAGCACAGGAGAGAGGGAGGGCACAGAGCAGCACAGGAGAGGGCACAGAGCAGCACAGGAGAGAGGGAGGGCACAGAGCAGCACAGGAGAGAGGGAGGACACAGAGCAGCACAGGAGAGGGCACAGAGCAGCACAGGAGAGGGCACAGAGCAGCACAGGAGAGGGCACAGAGCAGCACAGGAGAGAGGGAGGACACAGAGCAGCACAGGAGAGGGCACAGAGCAGCACAGGAGAGAGGGAGGACACAGAGCAGCACAGGAGAGAGGGAGGACACAGAGCAGCACAGGAGAGAGGGGGGACACAGAGCAGCACAGGAGAGGGCACAGAGCAGCACAGGAGAGAGGGAGGGCACAGAGCAGCACAGGAGAGAGCGAGGGCACAGAGCAGCACAGGAGAGGGCACAGAGCAGCACAGGAGAGAGCGAGGGCATAGAGCAGCACAGGAGAGAGGGAGGGCACAGAGCAGCACAGGAGAGGGCACAGAGCAGCACAGGAGAGAGGGAGGGCACAGAGCAGCACAGGAGAGAGGGAGGACACAGAGCAGCACAGGAGAGGGCACAGAGCAGCACAGGAGAGGGCACAGAGCAGCACAGGAGAGAGGGAGGACACAGAGCAGCACAGGAGAGGGCACAGAGCAGCACAGGAGAGAGGGAGGACACAGAGCAGCACAGGAGAGAGGGAGGACACAGAGCAGCACAGGAGAGAGGGGGGACACAGAGCAGCACAGGAGAGGGCACAGAGCAGCACAGGAGAGAGGGAGGACACAGAGCAGCACAGGAGAGGGCACAGAGCAGCACAGGAGAGAGGGAGGGCACAGAGCAGCACAGGAGAGAGCGAGGGCACAGAGCAGCACAGGAGAGAGGGAGGGCACAGAGCAGCACAGGAGAGGGCACAGAGCAGCACAGGAGAGAGGGAGGACACAGAGCAGCACAGGAGAGAGGGAGGACACAGAGCAGCACAGGAGAGGGCACAGAGCAGCACAGGAGAGAGGGAGGACACAGAGCAGCACAGGAGAGAGGGAGGACACAGAGCAGCACAGGAGAGGGCACAGAGCAGCACAGGAGAGAGGGAGGACACAGAGCAGCACAGGAGAGAGGGAGGACACAGAGCAGCACAGGAGAGGGCACAGAGCAGCACAGGAGAGAGGGAGGGCACAGAGCAGCACAGGAGAGAGCGAGGGCACAGAGCAGCACAGGAGAGGGCACAGAGCAGCACAGGAGAGAGGGAGGGCACAGAGCAGCACAGGAGAGGGCACAGAGCAGCACAGGAGAGTGGGAGGGCACAGAGCAGCACAGGAGAGAGGGAGGACACAGAGCAGCACAGGAGAGGGCACAGAGCAGCACAGGAGAGAGCTAAAGTTTCTGAACTGGGAAGGTCAGAACAACCTCCACCGGTTACCATGGTGATTGCTCCATGCAGCAAAATACTATTTGTCCAGAAACCAGAGGAAGCAAAAGCAGCACAGGAGAGAGGGAGGGCACAGAGCAGCACAGGAGAGGGCACAGAGCAGCACAGGAGAGAGGGAGGACACAGAGCAGCACAGGAGAGGGCACAGAGCAGCACAGGAGAGGGCACAGAGCAGCACAGGAGAGAGGGAGGACACAGAGCAGCACAGGAGAGAGGGAGGACACAGAGCAGCACAGGAGAGGGCACAGAGCAGCACAGGAGAGAGGGAGGACACAGAGCAGCACAGAGAGAGGGAGGACACAGAGCAGCACAGGAGAGGCACAGAGCAGCACAGGAGAGAGGAGGACACAGAGCAGCACAGTAGAGAGGGAGGACACAGAGCAGCACAGGAGAGAGGGGGGACACAGAGCAGCACAGGAGAGGGCACAGAGCAGCACAGGAGAGAGGGAGGACACAGAGCAGCACAGGAGAGAGGGAGGACACAGCAGCACAGGAGAGGGCACAGAGCAGCACAGGAGAGAGGGAGGGCACAGAGCAGCACAGGAGAGAGCCAGGGCACAGAGCAGCACAGGAGAGAGGGAGGGCACAGAGCAGCACAGGAGAGGGCACAGAGCAGCACAGGAGAGAGGAGGACACAGAGCAGCACAGGAGAGAGGGAGGACACAGAGAGCAGCACAGGAGAGGGCACAGAGCAGCACAGGAGAGAGGGAGGACACAGAGCAGCACAGGAGAGAGGGAGGACACAGAGCAGCACAGGAGAGGGCACAGAGCAGCACAGGAGAGAGGGAGGACAGAGCAGCACAGGAGAGAGGGAGGACACAGAGCAGCACAGGAGAGGGCACAGAGCAGCACAGGAGAGAGGGAGGGCACAGAGCAGCACAGGAGAGGGCACAGAGCAGCACAGGAGAGAGGGAGGACACAGAGCAGCACAGGAGAGGGCACAGAAAGCAGCAGGAGAGAGCTAAAGTTTCTGAACTGGGAAGGTCAGAACAACCTCCACCGGTTACCATGGTGATTGCTCCATGCAGCAAAATACTATTTGTCCAGAAACCAGAGGAAGCAAAAGCAGCACAGGAGAGAGGGAGGACACAGAGCAGCACAGGAGAGGGCACAGAGCAGCACAGGAGAGAGGGAGGACACAGAGCAGCACAGGAGAGAGGGAGGACACAGAGCAGCACAGGAGAGGGCACAGAGCAGCACAGGAGAGAGGGAGGGCACAGAGCAGCACAGGAGAGAGGGAGGACACAGAGCAGCACAGGAGAGGGCACAGAGCAGCACTGGAGAGGGAGGACACAGAGCAGCACAGGAGAGAGGGAGGACACAGAGCAGCACAGGAGAGGGCACAGAGCAGCACAGGAGAGAGGGAGGGCACAGAGCAGCACAGGAGAGAGCGAGGGCACAGAGCAGCACAGGAGAGAGGGAGGGCACAGAGCAGCACAGGAGAGGGCACAGAGCAGCACAGGAGAGAGGGAGGGCACAGAGCAGCACAGGAGAGAGGGAGGACACAGAGCAGCACAGGAGAGGGCACAGAGAGCAGCACAGGAGAGAGGGAGGACACAGAGCAGCACAGGAGAGAGGGAGGACACAGAGCAGCACAGGAGAGGGCACAGAACAGCACAGGAGAGAGAGAGGGCACAGAGCAGCACAGGAGAGAGCGAGGGCACAGAGCAGCACAGGAGAGGGCACAGAGCAGCACAGGAGAGAGCGAGGGCATAGAGCAGCACAGGAGAGAGCGAGGGCACAAAGCAGCACAGGAGAGAGCGAGGGCACAGAGCAGCACAGGAGAGAGGGAGGGCACAGAGCAGCACAGGATAGAGCGAGGGCACAGAGCAGCACAGGAGAGAGCGAGGGCACAGAGCAGCCTGTGATTTAACTGGCATATGGGTCAAATGAGGGGCAAAACGCTAAAACTGAGGCAATTACCATGGAAACAATAATTCCGGATTACCATCAATCCCATTGATATTGTCATGAGCCAAGAGGGATATGAGAAAAGCACAATAACTGCCAGACGAGACAGAGGGGTGAAGGGGATGGGGTGCTCCAATGTTTGGGTATGATGCTCTTGAGGCGTTTGTACCAATAAAGTTCAGATGCCAATTGCAGGGCAAACGGTTGAGGGTTTATTAAAAGACAGCAGAGGAGAAAATGCAATCACCTTCTACTTTGGGTCGGTGAAAAGGGCAGAGACTATTTTTTTTATATACACGGGAGTTACCTGTAGACGAGGCTATGACATTAAAATCACATTAGCAGTGCTTCACGGCATATGTCGAGCCCAAAGCAAAGGTTATACGTGCACAATATGGCTGGGGTCAGACGAACGCAGTGCGAACGCGCGTGCAGCCGCACTTTATCACGGCCGTAGTAGCAGCAAATGACGGGCAATATACGAAGTACGGCCGCACAAAAGTGCAGCCGCGCAACACAAGCGGCAAACAAACGCGTTTTTTTTGAGAATGTGAAACCGCTAGTACTGACGTACAGAGTGCGCTGCGTCGGCATAGCAGCATGTGTGCGTGATTAGGAGACGTCAGACGCTGCTAATGTCCGGCCTACATAACGTCCAGACGCAAAAAGTGTTTTATTGATGATCCGTATAAAATCACGGATGAAAATGCGCATCGTATGACCGCTATTGCATATTCTGTGGAAAAAGACGTCCATTCGTTCGAACGCACTTTTTCACGGACGACGCGAAAAATGCGTTCGGCTGACCCTAGCCTATAAATTCCATCAAAAAGCGCATCAGGCTCGCAGTTTGTGACAGACTTTCAGGTCCTTACTCAGGACTGCACCTATGCTCCGAGCGATGAACTGATCTGAGACTGCATGGTCTTCAGCTTACACTCTCTCCAAGGGTGAGAGAAATATTAAACGTCTATCTGCGTTAACGCACGAGAAAGCGATAGATGGCAGCTCGGATAGAACGCTTTCAGAATACCAGAAATTGGTTTGCTTTTGGATGCTATTAAGTACATTTGGGTTCCAGTAATTTTGCTCGTGTCTGAATGTATCTATTGATTGCTGTTCCTTGTAATTAAAGTGCTCACTATATCACATGGCTGACGGCCATCTTGGTAGTCACTGACGCACATGACCTGCAGTTATTTTTGAAGTAACACGGTAGTAATTGTACAACCCTTTTTGCCAATTAAGCCCAAATAATCCACACCACCTAGTCCTAGCCTATATGTTAAAGGCACAGCTGGTACTGGAGGCGGCCCATCAAGGACTGGTAAATTATAAATATTTGCAATGCATGCTGGCAATAACATGTAGATTACAACCTATATATGTGCAGAATGACCCCTCCAAGGTGGAATACTATAGTTGCAATGGTCTGGGGACCTGGCAGACAGCAGCGTGGCTCTCATTAGCATTTTATTAGCATTTTGTTGAGGATTCCTTGGCTGCCCATGGAAACACCTTAGCGTAATTGAACTGCAACACAAGGATGCAGAGGAGGAGGAAGTGGCCTGGATATTATGGGGTCTAGATAGTGATCATTTAGCTGACTAAAACACTAAGCGGCATTTTAGTCAAAGAACTATGACTAACACGTACAGGGTTATTCAAAGAGAATCGAAAA
Source organism: Leptobrachium leishanense (assembly GCA_009667805.1). Classification (NCBI taxonomy): domain Eukaryota; kingdom Metazoa; phylum Chordata; class Amphibia; order Anura; family Megophryidae; genus Leptobrachium; species Leptobrachium leishanense. The sequence goes on along the minus strand of CM019063.1, from coordinate 168,713,987 downwards.
GTCACCGCACGTTAAGTGACTTTTCGCTCTCTTCAATTCGGTGCAATTCGGCGATCCCATTTCGGCGACCCTGCGGTGTATTCAGCAAACACCACAGGGCCGTCATAGTGGAGGGAAAAGCCGCCACAAACCCAACGAACATTCAACGCAAAATCTGGCGAACGCACGCCGACACCCGCAAAAACATCTGGATTAACCCCGCCGAACACGCCGGAGAAACCCGAGCAGCCGCCGATCACAGCACAGAGCAGCCGCCGGAAAAAGCCGACACAGCAGTCGAATGGAGTGAACCCCCCCCCACAAAACAGTACGCTTGAATGTTTGAAATGTGAAACGCTGTTTGCAAAGAAACTACAGAACGAAAATGTCTGAAATTTACATATAAGATCCAATGAATGATAATAAAAAGGGCTGTTACAGGAAAAAGATAAAAAAAAAATGTAAAAAAAAATGTTCCCCCCTCCGAAAAACAATCCTGAAAAATGCCTAAAAGATCCTAAAAAAAATCTATAAAGAGACTTTTTAGTGAAGAATATTATAATCAACGGTTTATTAGATATTGAATTAAAACAGGAATATTTTTAACATTGAAGCCTATGGGATTCGCCTAAATAAACCTGTCGACTGAAACCACCGAACAGCAGGGCAATTCGGCAACTTTTCACTGCTGGTTTTTGTTCTCTGACTAGACAAAGCATTGCTTCTCTATGGGGATTTCACTGCCCTCGAACAGGCAACGAACAGGCACCGTATGTGCAGGCAATTCGCCAACATTTGGCGAAATGCCAGTTCTCTGAATAGCCAAATAGCCAGAAAAGGTAACCGAACGCTGAATTTCACTGTTCGGTTAGCTTTCGGCCACAATTCGGTTCTCTTTGAATAACCCTGTTAATTAAATTGGGTCCCTCTCTACTATTTTCTTCTAGTTTTTATTAGCTGATGAAAATGTCAATGGATTATCGTCAAAGTTTTAGTCGACTAAAATACATTGTTACATAGACTGAAAAAATAGATATGCATCCATCGAGTTTAGCCTTTCACACATCACCTACTGCTGTTGATCCAAAAGAAGGCAAAAAACTAGTCTAAAGCGCTCGCCAAATATGGAACATACTGGGAAAAAATTCCTTCTTGACCCCAGAACGGCAGTCAGATTTCCTTGGATCAAGAAGCTTTTACCTACAAATTAAATATTTTACCTCTTAATATTATGTTTTTGCAGGAAGTCATCCAGTCGTTTAAAAATCTGTACAGTCTCTGACCCGACCACCTCAACAGGCAGAGAATTCCACAGCTTTATTGTTCTCACCGTAAAATAACCCTTCCTATGCTTTAGGCTGAATTTCCTTTCGTCCAGTCTAAATGGGTGACCCCTTGTCCTGTGTATAGTCCTGTTAATGAATAGGTTATCAGACAATGGTTTATAATGGCCCGTATATATTTATATAAAGTTATCAGATCCCCTCTAAGGCGCCGTTTCTCTAAACTAAACAGGTTTAAGCTTGTTAGTCTTTCCTCATAACTTAAACCTTCCATTCCCCTTATTAATTTAGTTGCCCGTCTGCCCGTTGCACTTTTCCTTGCGCCATAATCTCTTAAAACGGGAGACCAAAATTGCACGGCATATTCAACATGTGGTCTTAACATTGATTTATAAAGAGGCAAAATTATGTTTTCATCCCGAGAGTGAATTCCCCTTTTAATGCATGCCAATACCTTGCTGGCCTTGCCGAACTGCTGTTTGACATTGGGCATTTTTACTTACAGGTCTGTTCAATAAGGGTGAAACTCAGGAGAATTGTCAGGAGAAGTGAAAAATCCAGGTCAAAATAGCCAAACCAGAAAAATGCTCCCATTTATCTCAATTTCCAAATCGGCTATTTGGCCTTTGTTCTCTTCTCCTGCCAATTCTCCAGAGTTTCACCTTTTACTGAATAGACCTGTATGATTATTTCCTGATCCTTCTCCTGCTTTGATTTCCCTAACGCCGTAACGTATAGGGTATAAGTGGCTTTTGTGTGATTCACGCCAAAGTGCATAACCTTGCATTTATCTACATTAAATTTCATCTGCCATTTAAGTGCCCAGTCCTCCAATTTATCTAAATCCCTCTGCTGTGAAGTAACATCCTGCTCACATTGTATTACTTTTCCTAGTTTTGTGTCATCTGCAAACACTGACACATGACTTTCAATGCCTATTTCAAGGTAATTTATAAACAGACTGAATAGTTTAGTTTAACCACTTCAGCAAGAAAGACATGCGTAGGGCATCCTTCCATTTCAAGTCGTTTAGGTTAGAAAAGTATATGGTCTATATGCTCTACCCCGACCTGGCGCTTGGTCGGAGGCTATGGAGACGGTGGGCCCACGTCTCTTGGCTGTTCCGATCAGGTGTTGGGCAGATGTGACAGATGACCTGGCGGGCGGACGAGAGGGGGCTTCCCCTGCTGTTACTGGAGGTATGGTGGACGCTGTCTCAGGCCTAGATGCCTGTTTACGTCTGTTACAAGCAGAGGATGACGATGCCCCGCTGACTAAAGGCGTCTGGCGCCAGATGATGGCGGCGCTGCGGGGCTATGGAGAGGAGGTGACTCTGATGAGGGTGAGTTGTGAGGCGATGGATTCCCTGAACAGAGTTCCACCGGGGAGGTCCCGAGGAGCAGCCGACACACTTATATGTGAGACCATGGAGGCGGATAGTGGTGTGGATGGCGATCCAGAGTCTCTACCCCTGCAGGAGGATGAACTGCCGCCGCTGAGTAATTCCAGAGGATCTGCTATGCATGGCTCGCTGGGTTGCGCAGGGCTTGACGGTGCGGTGGTGGTGCCCACGGACACCAAACGTGACCTGAAGATGGAGGAACGTCCCCCCATAATGTTCGGAAGGAAACCGCGGTCTGCACCTTCGGTTCTGTCCCTTACCTCTCTGCTGGCTAAGGCTCTTGAGTCTGATAAGGCCGAAACACCTGGATTGCCTTACGGGACGCTGCCTGCTATGGCCCCGTTTCCGTTTATGGACACGGGCTGAAGTACCTCGCCTCACGTCCTGGACTGAAACTCTCCCTCACTTTTGATCTCGACTTTGATACCCCTTCGATGCCTCACATACGGAGTTTTCCTACTTTGAAACCCCCCATCTGGGGATGTTACTTGTCAGTATGTAGCTATCCTTTGATGACTTTCCTATTTTGTTATTACTAGCTGTTCTTCGGATGATATTTTCCGGCCCTGTATGAATATAGTTGACTCTACCACTCTGAGATTACCCAATGTTTTGGTCTTTACGCCGAGTATTTTCTACCCCGATGTCTCACCTTATACGTTTCTAAGTATTTGATCTATGACCCTCCCCCTACCCTTATATATGTGTACTATTATCTGTTGAGACCCCCCTATCTGGGGATGTTTATTTAATTTTTTATTTTTTATTTTTTTCTCCTTTTTTTCTTTTTTCTTCCTTCTTTTTCTTCTTTCTTTTTCTTCTTTCTCTCTCTCACGTTATTCCTCAAAGGCTTGCACTGCAGAAGATGGTGTATCCATTCCCCCACCCCCCTTTTTTTTTTTTTTCCTCTCTCTGTTATTTGGATTACCATCTTTTTGATAGCGGTGTGAACATAATTCCTTGTGATGATGCAATGTTTCCTGCAGACAAACTAATTTTTGATTTCTATTTCGATGAGACCCCCCTCTTTGGGGATGTTTATCTGCGTTGATTTCCTGCTGTCCAGCCTGCTGTGGCCCTGCGCGGCCGTTTACTGTTAGTTGTATTGATGACAATGATACAAAATAAAAATTTTGAAAACAAAAAAAAAAAGAAAAGTATATGGTGCTTCTTAATAAACAATATTTCTTATTCCTTATTTATGCAGCTCAAACACTCATGTGCACCCCATACACACAGGGCCGGCCCGACGATGGAGCAGTGTGGAGCACTTGCTCTAGGCGGCGGAATTTAACAGTGCACTGCAGCGGCCGTAGCGCCGCTATTTTTTGATGCCCCGCGGCGGCATCTAATTTGCTGCCGGCGCATCACCGTCACAAGTGCCGCCACTGACCACGCCCACCCTGACCCACACGCATGCGTCCAGTCCAGACGGCCAGCGCGGGATCAAGATGCCGCAGCATGTCATGTGGGTGGGCGTGCAGAAGGATCCTCGCCTAGGTCCTCCAGTTCCCGCTGGGCCCTGCTGCTTGACTCAATACAAGGCTCTGCTGGGTATGTGACATTCTGGGCATGTGACATTCTGGGCTCTGCTGGGTATGTCAAATTCTGGGCTCTGCTGGGTATGTCAAATTCTGTGAGTTTAACTTACTATTAGCAGTACAACTATGGGTATAAAAATTAAAATCTAACTAACACTATGCAGCGCTGTTATATGCTCATACACACTGCACATTACTGTATCAGAGCGCCACAGCAATAAAATTCTAATGTACGGTGTGTATGAGTGTTTGAATTTTATTGCTGTGGCGCACTGTGATGCGCTCATACACACTGCGTGTTTTTTGTTTGTTTTTTTGGAGGGGCCAGCATTTCATCCTTCACTCCTTGCAGCACAATGTCTTGGGCCGGCCCTGCATACACATTATACACAATTCAACAATTGGGCACTAGTCCCGGTGCGAGCGCACGATTCCAATATATAATGATGTTACAATATTATACTAATCAAGAAAAGTACACTTATCTGATGGAAAATTCTTTTTGGAATTCTTATTGAGGAACCGTCTGTTTTGCATCAGAATTGGCCTGTCAATTAATATAAAAGGAAGACTCTATGGTGCAATATCATTTAACAGCTCACATAAAAAAACATTAATAGTAAGAGGTTTATTTCAGATGTCAACTCACAAGGGAGGAGCCCCACTCGGCTCTAACCGCAGGCCTCTTGACCACTATGGGGGTCACATCCCAACCACAAGAATTTACGATGTTGGATCTTCAATATAAGGCAGCTTATCACTTCAAGGAAAGAGATCTCCATTGCGCAGCAAATCGGCACTCATGTTCTTACTAGCAAAAACAGATATTCATACTCACAAATTATTGAGCCTCTCCTTGCAAGTGGCTCAGTATATGGGCATCTATTGAATCCGAAATTTATATCCAATTTGGAGTGAGGCCGGCTTCCATGTCAATGACCGGGTGTTCTATTCAAGATCCCTTTCTCTTCAATGGAAAAGTTCACCACGCTCGATGTGCAGTAAAAAAGATTTTATTCCATAAATATTTTATTAGAGTTTTATGTTTTTATGGAATAAAATCTTTTTTACTGCAAAGTGTTGTGCCAACGGGATGCGTGACAGGTGGTCATATGTCGCCTCAAGCACGTGGTACCCAAGCATGGGATGTCTTTCCCACGCTTGATCCTCATCTGACATAGATTACAAATAGCAACGGTGCGGTCTGCTGCACATTTCTTAAAGAACTCCCAGACAGCAGACTTCCTGTACATGTGCTTTGAGACAACAGCGCTCTGCACCTGAGCAGCTGTGACTTCTTATGCCTTGGACTGGCTACAGTTGGTCATAGAGGACATTGTGCCTCGTGTTTGTTGTGCCTCCTCCTCACTTGACTCCTCTGTTCGATCAGGCACCCAGGTGGAGTCAGTGACCTCATCATCGTCATCACCCCTATCTCCTCATCACTGGAGCCAACTTGGCAGTATGCTGCAGCTGCTGGGGCAACATGAGTGTCAGTTATTTGTGTGTCACTGGCACCCCCTTCCTCTAGGTTGATTATACTCCCTTCCTCAACCTCAGAGTTTGAATCAGAGCACTGTAGTTGCTGCGCATCCTCAAGCAGCATGTCACTGTCATTGTAGTCAAACAATTCAGCTGACTCCTCCGTGTGTGATAGTGAGGCTACAGCAGGAGTAGCTGTGGACATGGAGGCTGCATTAGATGTTTTGGCAGCTGAGGTGGACTATAAACCACTACAAGCCTGGCTGGCAGAGGACTCGGAGGATGAGGATGGCCTGGTTAACCAATCCTGCAAATCCTCTGTATGTTGCTGCTGCTTAAGACGGCCAGCACCAGTTAGAAAGGACAAGCGTGCCCCTGCAGAGGATGCACCACGTCCACCACGACCAGAGGCACAGCCTCCCAACACAGAGGCTGCTTGCCCTCTTATCTGTATCTGGGAGCGTCTGCCTATCCTTTTTGGTCTTTCTGACATGGTGAGTGATATATAGATTAAAGATATACAGAACTCTGATTCAACTTTGTTATAAAAAATTGGAGATATGCAGAACTCTGATTCAACTGTGTTATCTAGATTAAACATTTCCAGAATTTTGGTATAACTCAGTGAGACACCCTGATAGCTGGCAGCCAGTGACAAGACACAGATTAAAATTCCCAGAAACCACCAATAAAACAGTGAGACCCCTTGATGGGTGGTAGTAACAACACAGGTTATAATTCCCAGATATCTGCTACAAGTCTGTGAGACCCCCTGATGGGTGGCAGTGACATGACACAAATTACAATTCCCAGGAACCACCTATAAGTCAGTGAGACCCCCTGATAGGACCCCCTGATAGCTGGCAACAGTGACAAGACACAGATTACAATTCCCAGATATCTGCTACAAGTCTGTGAGACCCCCTGATGGGTGGCAGTGACAAGACACAGATTAAAATTCGCAGAAATCTGCTCGAAGTATGTGGGACCCCCTGATAGCTGGCAGTGAGAAAACACAGATTACAATTCCCAGGAACCTCCTGTAAATCAGTGAGGCCCTCTGATGGGTGGCAGTGACAAGACACAAATTACAATTCCCAGGAACCTCTGATAAATCAGTGAAGCCCCCTGATGGGTGGCAGTGACAAGACACAGATTACAATTCCCATATATCTTGTAGAAGTGAGACCCCCCAATAGCTGCTGGCAGTGAGAACACACAGATTACAACAAGTCCCTGATATCTTGTAGAAGTGAGACCCCCCCCCCCAATAGCTGCTGGCAGTGAGAACACACAGATTACAACAAGTCCCTGTATTCTTGTAGAAGTGAGACCCCCACAATAGCTGCTGGCAGTGAGAACACACAGATTACAACAATTCCCAGATATCTTCTAGAAGTGAGACCCCCACAATAGCTGCTGGCAGTGAGAACACACACTAACAGAACAAACTCCTCTCAAAAAGCACGTGCTGGGGCTGCGAGGGACGCCTTATATAGTCTGCTGCGGGACTTAGCTCTGTGAGCCCATGATTGGGCAAAATTTGCCCATTCAGGACTCTGGCCGTGATTGGCATAGTCTTGCACCTGTCTTGCACCTGACCTGTGGTCAGGTGCAAGGCTGTAGCCAATTACAAGCTTCAGGCCAGTGGAAAAGTGCATTGTGGTCCATTGTGGTGCATTGTGGGCGAACATGCAGCGGAAATGTTCGGAGTTCGCGAACAGCCGAACGGCCGATGTTCGATGCGAACTCCGAACAGATCGAACCAAACAGCTCATCCCTAGTCATAAAGAGGGAGTCCCCCTAAGGAGATGCAGGGGTTTTTGGACTCCTGTATCTCCAGGACATGCAATGTAGGAAGTCAAGTGAGATGTTCTTGGAAAGGCCAGATCCATCACCAGGAAATCTGTAGAATAAAATATTTAATAAATACAAATATTTCTTTATTTTCTTAAAAACGGCAGTATTGTTCACTTTTCAATAATAACGTGAATAATATTGCTGCACTCCCACACCTTATCATTTGTGGAGGCGATGGAGCAATGTGTTATTCCACATTGTGTCACAGAAAACGTAAGCTGCGGTGAAGAACGCAGGGGTGCTTTGGTCCCCTGCATCAACATTTTTTACTTGCCACAAAATCACGTGAGGTGTCATTGGAAAGGTTAGAGTCTGGCATTTCCAATAATACCAAACCTTACCATATAATGTGTAAAAAATAATTAAAAAATCAATTGTAAAACACAATCCTTTGCACAGCTGCAAGGAGAGGCGGGGGTTATTTGGGCCCTTGTATCGCCATCCTTTACATCCCACTTTGTCAAAATCAAGTGTCATTAGACAGGTCAGAGTCTGATTTCTCCAATGATATCAAACATGAAATAAAATATTAAAAAAAGGAAAAATTAAAATAAGAATATAAATGGAGGGAAAAAAAGTTTTGTCTTTTTTTTAAGGCTGTGTCATTGTACATTTTTCAGGTATAAAATGAGCAATAACGCTGCTGTTACTAACCTTCTCAAGGCCCATGCCGGGAGCAAGTTCATTGATTTATATAGTCATATTTTTCATAAGACGCAATTCTCTAAAATATTAGTAAAAAATTAAAACAATTTAAGTTTTGGCTAAATTTGCAAGGGATTTTTTTGGGGGGGAGGGGGAAGTACCAGGTTCTTAATTTATGATTTTTTTCAAAAAGACAAAACCATAGAGTATATAACCACAAAGGTTTGGATGGTAAAATGTCAATTTTATTTCCACGTTGCAATCGATTGAAATCCGAATGGAAATTTAAACTTTTTAAAAAATTTTTTGTTATAGCAACTCTGAGGGCTCATGGTGCATACACATAGAAATTATATATTTTGAATCTCCTGAGTCTGCTGAAAATAAGAAAATATAATGTGTCTGCGTTCTACAATAGAACATGACTTCAAACCACTTTTAAACATGATGTGCAAACAATGGTGAAATAGCTCAGCAGCGAAAGGGTTAATCATTAAGGGCTATTTCTGAAACTAAATAAAATTGGTCCCTTCCTAACATTTTCCTCTAGTTTTTATTAGTCAAAAAAAATGCCAATAGAATAGTCAGCTACTAGATTACTTCGCAAACATTTTTTCAGTGACGAAAATTAGACTAAAATATTTTTCGTCAAATACATTCAGGGTTATTCAAAGAGATTCGAAAAGTCACCGCACGTTCGGTGACTTTTCGTTCTCTTCAATTCGGTTCCTTTTGCCGATCCCATTTCGGTGTATTCAGCAAACACCACAGGGTCCCCGAATTGCAGGGAAAAGCTGCCGCAAACCCGACGAAAACGAACCGCAAAACCCAGCGAATGCACGCCGAAAACCCTCAAAAACATCTGGATTAACCTGCCGAAAACCACAGAAAAACCCGAGCAGGAGCCGATCACCAGCAGCCGAAGCAGCCGAGCAGGAGCCGATCATACACAGCTGAAGCAGACGAGGCAGTGAATAAATTAGCAAAATAGTTTGTGTGAAAATGAAACGCTGTTTGCAAAGAAACTACTGATCGAAAATGTCTGAAATTTACATATGAGGTCCAGGGAATGATAATAAAAAGAGCTGTTACAGAAAAAAAATAAGTAAACTTAAAAAAAAAAAAAAATCGGACTTTTTAAAAAAAAAAAAAATTAAGAAAAATGCTTAAAATATACAAAAAATCTATAAATAAAGAGACTCTTTACTGCAGAATTTTATAATGAACGGTTTATTAGATATTGAATTAAAACCGGAATATTTTTAACATTGACGTCTATGGGATTCTCCTGAATAAACTTGCCGAATTAAACCACCGAATGGCAGGGCATTTCGGGAACCTTTCAGTGCTTTTTTATGGGGATTTCACTGCCCTCGAACAGGCACCGAACAGGCAGCGTATGTGCAGGCAATTCACCAGGATTTGGCGAATTGCCTGCTCTCTGGATAACCGAATGGCCAGGAAAGGTAACCGAATGCTGATTTTCAGCGTTCGGTTACCTTTCTCAAGCAATTCGGATCTCTTTGAATAAACCTGATAGTGCTACATTACAGTCCCTGTGTTAAAACGGGGGCGGTAGGGAGAAAAAACTGCGCGCGCAGTTTTCCCCCTACCGCCCCCGTTTTAACGGGGGATTATAATGCAGGCGCAAAAAATGCTGCCTGCATTTGTAGCAGGCGCTATGCCCGGGATGCTCGCATCAGCGCTGAGCACAGCCGCGAGCATCCACTCGATGGAGTCCATAGGACTCCATTGAGCCAGACGCCGATGGTCACATGACCTGCCGGATCTCACATCGTGAGATCCGGCCAGTCGGCGTAGTGATACGCAGGGGGAGACTGAGGAACATTTCCCCCAGTCTCTCCCTGCTCCCACCGGACGGAGGAGGCGGTTGGAGCCGTTGTTCTCGCCACAGGACATGAGGTGAGTATAGGATTGTTTTTGTTATTTTTTTGGATGGTGTTAACGGATTCTGCAGAAGCGGAATCCGTTAACACCAAGTCCTGGCTCTGGTTAATTATCCGCTCACCAGAGCCGGACGTTAATCAGCGTTAGGACTTTGTAATCCTAACGCTGATTAACACTTTACACTCCCTATACTTAACATGGGGAGCGCAAAGTACAGTAACCTTGCACTGAAAAGCGCAAGGTACCAAACGCAAACGGGTTAAATAACCCATTAGAGTTTGGATTGTAATATGCGGTATCCATCACGGCTAACGTTAATGCTCACGCAGGTGAGCGCTAACATTAGCAACAAGATTGTAATGTGGCCCATAGTCAACTAAATTAACACTACCAATATAGTACCAATAGTGTTTGTGTGTGTGTCTGCTGCTTTACCTTATTGAGTGATTACTCATTAACCTGCCATATATATGGACTTACACCTTAAACCCTTGACTGCAAATCACTGTCTCAACCAGTTTCATAATAATGTGGGAATAGGACTCAAATCACAACATGAGGTGCTAGTAAGAATTCTATTAACCCCTTCACAATGGGCAGGCGTTGGGTGGGGGTTAAAGCCGTTGAGGCATACTGCTATGCCTCACCGCTAGTTGCCACCGCAGGCCTCTGAATTTGGCCTGCCCACGCAGTCGACGTTCGACGCGGATCATTGACTGCAGGGGGGCGGTCTCAGTTCAGGCCGTCCCCCTGCAGCCAAAAGCGCGAGGCTCGCGCCAGCTGTGGGGAGGAGCTGAAGTGGCCCATTGAAGTCAGCAGGGCGTACCTAGCACGTCATAGCATGTCCCGCGTCATTAAAGGTTTACAAGAAGAGAAAAGAATATATAGCAATGAGATTACACGTCATACTGCGGCACTTTTCATCGAATCACATGCAAACAGCTCACAGGAGGCAGCGATCAGAAAACAGCAGAAATCACATACAAGGCAATTATGACTATATTATAAAATTCGCATCACAGGATTCCCAGAAACTAGGTAACATCCAGTAAATGAAATGTACCTAGCCACTTGAGTTTTAAGAACATATCTCTAAGGTTGACTCATCTTTGCATAGAGGTGTGCATAGTTAATTTAGTCAAGCCTACTTTAAATTCCTGCCAAGTTCTCTGTACACATCCAACACAGATAGGAAACAAAGGCAAGTTATCGCTTTTCAGTCCTTCCTTTGACCCAAACCTTGGATCACACCAGTTCCAAATCTCTCCCTCTAAAGATGAGAAAACACAGCACTTTTAAGACTAATTTAGCCTCAGCCTGGGCTTGCGCAATAGATATAGGAAAATATTGATTCAAATGACCTTCTAAATTTAGTAAAACTAAGCATCTATCTAGTAATTAGCATGAGTAAGATTTATCTGTCTGTTTCCTCGTGCTCAGATTCACTCCACAACCTCATAAACACAACTGCTCTCAGAATATGCATTCTCATTCTTCTAAACCCCAACCCTCTCGACCTCACCTAAGGGAGCTGATGTATGTTGCAAAAATGAGGACGCAGTGTTATTGACAAAAAAAATCCAGGGTATACACTCAGCAGTTAAGAAAGGGTGACGTCAAACCAGCAGTAGGTCCTTTCTGCACTGTGTGGACAATCAGTAACATCACAATACCACTGGTACTCTCTAGGAAGCTGTCTTTGAGTGTTGGCCGTGCATTACCTGTGGTCTGTTAGCATTAACTCAGGCACGGACGTGAAATGTCCACAAATCACTCTAGACTCAGTCACTGTGTACTGGATGAATGTCAAACTCTCTGTAAGAACAATGATGATGGCTGTCACGGACCCCGTGCTCACAGACTGTGGACTGTACTAAAACCCTCTCCTCCGCTATTCCCCTCATTTAAGCTATTGGTCTGTTCATGTTTTCATGTTAAGAGTAGTGGTTTGTGACTTTTCCCCCATCAGAACATAATCCAAATGCCCTTAAGCCTGTCCCTTGTGTTTGCTGTGTTCCCTGACACCAGGGGAAGCCTGGTTTTGAAATTCCAGCCAATCAACATCCAGGAGCCTGGTTTGAAACCCCAGTCAATCACTATCCAGAAGCCAGACGTGCCAACCAATCCCATTCAGGGACTGCATGGCATTCTCTTTAATGGAAAGATCTGCAGAAGCTTTAACCCTCAGTGCCCTGAAAACTCTTTGCCCCAGCAGGGTGCTGTTTTGGGATTAGGGTCCCCCACATGGGAGCTGCAGTTCAGGTGATTTTTAGGAGGAAGCTCCATTGGGAACCTGAGTTTCTGAGCCTTTCTTGGCCCCAGGGGCTCACGCAGCAGCGGCCATGCGGCATCACCCGTGGTATCTTCCACATGCTGCTCCTCTGGCCCTCGCCCATGGATCTGGGTGCTTTTTGGACTGTGACACCATAGGGGCCCGAGCTATCAAATGGTGCCCCCGTATTGCCGCTTATCCCCTGAAATCCCTCCCAAACAAGGACCTTTGCTCTGTATGACTACAGATACAGTTATTTATAAGGCGCCACCAAGTTCCATAGCGCTGTACAATGGGAAAGAGAGAATAACCAATATACATACAAATTAAACACATAGAACAGTAGGAGAGAGGACCCTGCTCAAAAACTTACAATCTAAGTTACTGCAGTGACTGTGCGAGGTGGACCTGATGGGGACTAGGTTGGACTGCGGTGCTGGGATGTCTGGGTGGGTTTGGTTGTTAACTTTTGCTATCTGATTCTGTGCCAAATAAAAGGGGCCTGCTGAAATGGCCAGTGAGTTTGCTTAACCCAATATGACCAGTGTCATCTGCTTTATTGGGAGAAATTAATAACTGACATTGATTCAGCGCTTCTTGCTAAGGGAAGAATCCAGGAACTAGCGGTGGAAAACGAGTCATGACGACCGAGGGAAAATCTTTGACCTTGGCTCTCGGAACAATGGCGATGCCAGCATATCAAATACAAACATGTTTGGGAATAGACTGAGAGGGGGCATTTATACTAATTTATTCATTTTTCATGCAAACACTTGCAGGAAGGACAGACACAAGCATGTTAATAGTTCAAGAAGAAACACAGATAATATATGTTAATAATTTCCCAAGTAGGCAAGTAGTCCATTCAGAAGTCAAAACCCAAACCACACTCGGGATCATGCGCCTTATTTTTGTATATAATCCGCAGGGTCATAATAAATCTGTCTCGTATATACACAACTCTGGCCCAAAGACCAGCCAACGTGTATCCCCCACCCATTTAACACCAAAATATAGTGCTATACACGCCTGTTCTTGTTTAGTGGTCAATTAAACAAAACACTACCAGTAAAATAAAACTCCATCTAATAATTCTGTAAATATAGTCAAATCGAGATAATTATTCGGTTGTTTTTAAGTAAGTAAAAATCTTCTCGCAATGCTTTAATCTACACCTAATTTTATATTAAGGGTTCAGTCACTTTAACCGTAATATTAACAGGGTTATTCAAAGAACACCAAATGTCACCAACATTTTGGAGCTCTCCTGTTTGCTGTACCTCGGCAAGCTCGATTCACTGACCCTGCGGTGAATTCAGCAGTCACCGCAGGGTCCCCGAAGTGCAGCGAATTGACCCACCAAACAAATTACAAAACCACTGAAATGAGCCAAAAACGCCGATGACCCGCCTAACAGACCGCCCATCAGCCACAGGAAAAGCCGACGAAGAAGGGTAAAAAACAAAACGAAAACTTTCATAAGTCGTTTAAAAAAAACCTGCTGCATGAAAGTGCGAATAAATAATATATGAGGTCCTATGAATAATAATAAAAAGGTCTGTTACAGAAATTAAAACGGCATAAAAATTAAAAAAAAAAAAAAAACGGGGGGAAAAATTTACCCGAAACTAATTTCCCTGAAAAAAATCATAACAAATAAATAAAGAGATTTTTTGCTGCAAATGAAAGTATAAATGGTTGAATAAATATTTGAGAAAAACGGGGATTTTTTTTTAATAGAAACATAGAAAATGTCGGCAGATAAGAACCTTTCGGCCCATCTAGTCTGCCCAATTACATGGATACTTCACCTGGATTTATCTTTTGTTTAGGATAGCCGTATGCCTATCCCATGCCTGCTTAAATTCAATTACTATTTTGGCCTCTACCACTTCAACTGGAAGGCTGTTCCATGTATCCACCACCCTCTCAGTAAAATAATGCTTCCTGATGTTACTTTTAAACCTTTGCCCCTCTAATCTAAGACTATGTCCTCTTGTTTTGCTACTTTGTTTCGGTTTAAATCTACTCCCTTCCTCTACCTTGTGGATTCCCTTTACGTATTTAAATGTTTCTATCATATCTCCTCTGTCTCGTCTTTTTTCCAAGCTGTACATGTTAAGATCATTAAGCCTTTCCTGGTAACCTTTCTCCTTCAAGCCGTACACCATTTTAGTAGCCCTTCTCTGAACTCTCTCTAAGATGTCTATATCCTTCTGGAGATACGGTCTCCAGTACTGCACACAGTACTCCAAGTGAGGTCTCACCAGTGCTCTGTACAGTGGCATGAGCACTTCCCTTTTCCTACTGCTAATACCTCTCCCTACACAACCAAGCATTCTGCTAGCATTTCCTGCTATGGGATTCGCCTGTCTAAACCTGTTGAATGAAACAACCGAAAATCAGGGCATTTGACTGACATTTCGGTGCAGTTTGGTCTATGAATAGATTAACCATTACTTCTCTATGCGGAGTTCACTGCCGCTGAAGATCACCATATTTCACTGGCTATTCACCAATATTTAGCAAACTGCCAGTTTTTTGAATAGCCGAATGGCCATGAAATTGCATCGTACGGGGAAATTCACTGTTCAATGCAATTTCCTGGCCAATTCGGTTCTCTTTGAATAACCCTGTAAGTAAAAGTTATTCTATACTAATCGGGGTTGAGTGCAGGGGGAATGCACAGGAACATCGTTCCTGGACTACTCCACCAGCGGAAACGCTGTTCCTGCTGTGCTACTCGCTGGGCACAGGATCTTCCATTTGATTGGTAGCGTCTGTAATCAAACTCCAACAAGCTGCGCTTAAAGAAAGACCCCGCTGGGGGGAAGAGGAGACTGTCAACAGCTCACACAGAGACATGCTGGCCCTGCCCATTCCCGTAGCAGTTGCGAGAATGGGCAGGGCCAGCATGCCATGCTGCAAGAGTCAAGCACGTGCAGGAAGGGGGGAGAGAGAGAGACCAGCCGGGACCCAGGAGACAGCCAGGGATTCCACCTCTGGTAATTATATAACAAGCAGGGCTGGTGTGTGTGTCTGTGTGTGTGTCGTGAAGTGGAGGGAGAAATTAACTGGGGGGCTGAAATAAGATGGACTGAGGGAGAAATTGGATAGGGGTGAGGCCCTGAACCTGGGCATGGACCAGACCAGGACACAGCACATGACGCCCAGGAGCTGGGAGACGTTGGGTCGGGTGGGCGGGGCGCTGTGATAGTACTGTAACAGATCTCTGTGCCCGAACAGGGTCACATCTGTCAAATGCCGCTTCCTCGCTGGACACCTGGGTTCTCCTCGTGACTCTCATGTCTTTCTCCAGTACCTTAGTCGCAGCTTAAAGACAGGTGCATGTAGATATTTCTGGGGGATGCTAGCCAGGCTAAGCTGAAGATGTACACCTGGAGCCTTTCGTTGGCACAGTGAGCAGAAGATGACTGCTACCCCAAAACAAGAGCCGTGACTTCAAGTTTGGTCAGAATAGAACTGATTTAATCAGATGACAAGCATAGATTTTTATGGGGACAGACAAGGGCCATTTACATATAAAAAATTAACAGCCTCTTCTAGGAGGACCTAATCACACTGATACAGATAATTGCACAAATATTGACTTCCCGGAATGAGAAATCTAATTACATTAGGTGGACAGTTACAGTAAACATTACTTAACGAAGTAAGACAATGGGTGATCGTGATTGAAAAATAGATTACAAAATATACACAGATAACAGTGACACGCAGACAATAGCTAGTGAGGCAGTATTCTTGCACAATCCAGTTTACACAAACCTAATTACATTGTAGAAACTCCATTTTGTTTTGAGCACACAAGTTCTGTCTCCAGCCATACAAACACATATTTTTCCAGAGGGAAACAGTGACTGTCTGGAAAGAAATTGTACATTTAACCGAGCCAGGCTAATATGAAAAAGTAGCCCATAATAGTTCCAGACGCACGGCTACAAAAGCCGCGTTCACCTGGTTCAGAGGACCCGGCGACAGCGGATAAACTTAGCACTGTGTGCCAGGTGTAAGATGGTTGTGGAAGATGGCAACAGCCCCAAACATCTCCCATTTAACTGCTGGGTCGTAGTCTGTACGTGGACGGCAAGCTCACAGCCCCCTACAAGTCGCACAGTGACAGCGTGTTCTGTCACAAGTTCCATGTCAATTACTGTACCGTGTCACATCTCCTGGTGATTTATAGCGATCTTTGCACCTTGTCAGGTTTCCAATTTGTCCAGTTGCCAGACAGGGGCGGATCCAGAGACTAGTCTCGGGAGGGGCACTTATAGAAAATAAGGTGTTTTAGCAGAGAGCCCGACTCACGAGAATTTACAGAGGGCCCGGCTCACAGGAGCTTACAATCTAGAGGAGCAGAGGGCCCGGCTCACAGGAGCTTACAATCTAGAAGAGCAGAGGGCACCCAGGAGCTTACAATCTAGAGGAGCAGAGGGCACCCAGGAGCTTACAATCTAGAGGAGCAGAGGACACCCAGGAGCTTACAATCTAGAGGAGCAGAGGGCACCCCGGATTTTACAATCTAGAGGAGCAGAGAGCCCCCAGCTCACACATGGATTTGCCCCCAGCTCATGGATTTGCCCCCAGGTCATGGATTTGCCCAGCTCATGGATTTGCCCAGCTCATGGATTTGCCCCCAGGTCATGGATTTGCCCAGCACATGGATTTGCCCCCAGCTCATGGATTTGCCCAGCTCATGGATTTTCCCCAGGTCATGGATTTGCCCCCAGCTCATGGATTTGCCCAGCTCATGGATTTGCCCCCAGGTCATGGATTTGCCCCCAGGTCATGGATTTGCCCAGCTCATGGATTTGCCCCCAGGTCATGGATTTGCCCCCAGCTCATGGATTTGCCCAGCTCTTGGATTTGCCCCCAGGTCATGGATTTGTCCAGCTCATGTATTTGCCCAGCTCATGGATTTGCCCCCAGCTCATGGATTTGCCCAGCTCATGGATTTGCCCCCAGCTCATGGATTTGCCCCCAGCTCATGGATTTGCCCAGCTCATAGATTTGCCCCCAGCTCATGGATTTGCCCCCAGCTCATGGATTTGCCCCCAGGTCATGGATTTGCCCCCAGCTCATGGATTTGCCCCAGCTCATGGATTTGCCCCCAGCTTACACGTGGATTTGCCCCCAGCTTACACATGGATTTGCCCAGCTCTCACCTGGATATTGCTCCAGGCCTCCAGCTCCGGCAGGGGTTGACTCTGAGCCGGGGACCCAGATGCCGGGCAGCGCGGGAGTGCCTGCCCGGTCCTGAAGAGTCCGTCCTGTTGAGTGATGCGGCTGCGTGGCGTGCGTGCGCAGGTCACGCGGTCCGGCCAGTCAGGTGGTACAGAGACTCAGTACCACCTGATTAGCCGGACCACGTGACCGCCGGCGCCTGCACGCAGCCGCTTCCCTTTAACAGGACGGACTCTTCAGGACCGGGCAGGCACTCCCGCGATGCCCGGCATCTGGGTCCCCGGCTCAAATCTCGGGGGGGGGGGCAATTGCCCCCCATTGCCCCCCCCCTGGATCCGCCCCTGTTGCCAGACTGTTCCTGTTTTGCATCTGTTCTGGGGGAGCACTGCTGTAGGTGCATTGTTCTGCTAATCCCTATGTTGTCCCTTCTTGCTGTGCTGTCTGGCGAGGACAGGACGCAGTGGTTCCTCCCCCTCTTATCCCGTAGCCAATGGTGTTCCTAGTAGGGATGAGCCGAACACTCCCTGAGTTCGGTTCGAGCCCGAACCCGAACTTCCCATTTGTTCGGGACCGAACCCGAACCCCCATGCAAGTCAATGGGGCTGAAAATTCGTATTTTTAGGCTAGGGTCAGACTAATGCACTTTTAACGTGCGTTCTGGCGCACTTAATTACGGCCGCACTAGCAGCAAATGACGGGCAATGACGGCCAATATACGAACTACGGTCGCACGAAGGTCCGGCTGCGCAACGCAAGTGGCAAACGAACGCATTTTTTCGAGAACGTCAAACCACTAGTACGGTCGTACAGAGTGCGCTGCGTCCGCTAGCGGCGTGTGTGCGTGATTTGGAGATGTCAGACACTGCTAATGTCCGGCCAACATAACGTCCAGATGCACAAAGTGTTTTATTGATGATCCGTACAAAATCACGAACGACAATGCGCATCGTATGACCGCTATCGCGTACTCCGTGAAAAAATGCGTCCATTCGTTCGAACGCACTTTTTCACAGACAACCCGAAAATGCGTTCGTCTGACCCTAGCCTTAGAGTGCCCTCCAAGAGGGCATATATGCTACATATTTGCCATAAAAGGTGTATGGGGGTCCGGGTTGTGCCCTGGGGGACAGGAAACAAGGACAAAAAGTTAAAAAAAAAACGTTTTTAAAGGGACAGTGAGTTTTCCATGAAATAAGGGTTAAAAATAAAAACGAAAAATTCCTTCAAATATCGTGCCTAGGAGGTCCCCATAACCTGCCCGTGAAGTGGCGGATTTCTAGGATGTATAGAAACACTTAAAAACAAAAAAATTACGTTTCATATGACGGTAAATGCTTTTCCTTTAATCTATCCATAAACAACTGCTTGGGGCGGCAGCCTGTATGAAAAGACATTTTAGGACTCGCAGAAAAAGTTTAGTGTTTTTTTGGACTAAATTATTGTGAAACTTATGCAGTCTTTGGATGAAAGTAACAATAGGTGCTTTAAAATTGGGATTTTAGTGTCGGCAACAGTGCCGTCACACCGTAACCCCTCTGAGGATATGAATCTGATACAGGCGTCAATGGCAGTGCACCCAGATATTGTGCCTTTAGTGCCAGGCATGCAAGTACTATCATACAGTAACCCCTCTGTGGTATTGTGGAAGAGTGCAGGGGTGGACCATGTGGTCCTATATTGAAAAGTTTTTGATCTGAGGGTAATGGGCGTCAGTGCACCCAGATATTGTGCCTTTAATGCCAGGCCATCAAGTATCATCATACAGTAACCCCGCTGTGGTATTGTGGAAGAGTGCAGGGGTGGACCATGTGGTCCTATATTGAAAAGTTTTTGATCTGGTGGTAATGGGCGTCAGTGCACCTAGATATTGTGCCTTTAATGCCAGGCCATCAAGTATCATCATACAGTAACCCCTCTGTGGTATTGTGGAAGAGTGCAGGGGTGGACCATGCGGTCCTATATTAAAAAGATATGAATCTGGGAATGGGCGTCAGTGCACCCAGATATTGTGCCTTTAATGCCAGGCCATCAAGTATCATCATACAGTAACCCCTCTGTGGTATTGTGGAAGAGTGCAGGGGTGGACCATGTGGTCCTATATTGAAAAGTTTTTGATCTGGTGGTAATGGGCGTCAGTGTACCCAGATATTGTGCCTTTAATGCCAGGCCATCAAGTATCATCATACAGTAAACCCTCTGTGGTATTGTGTAAGAGTGCAGGGGTGGACCATGTGGTCCTATATTGAAAAGTTTTTGATCTGGTGGTAATAGGCGTCAGTGCACCCAGATATTGTGCCTTTAATGCCAGGCCATCAAGTATCATCATACAGTAACCCCTCTGTGCTATTGTGTAAGAGTGCAGGGGTGGACCATGTGGTCCTATATTGAAAAGTTTTTTGATCTGGGGGTAATGGGCGTCAGTGCACCCAGATATTATGCCTTTAATGCCAGGCCATCAAGTATCATCATACAGTAACCCCTCTGTGGTATTGTGGAAGAGTGCAGGGGTGGACCATGTGGTCCTATATTGAAAAGTTTTTGATCTGGTGGTAATGGGCATCAGTGCACCCAGATATTGTGCCTTTAATGCCAGGCCATCAAGTATCATCAAACAGTAACCCCTCTGTGGTATTGAGTAAGAGTGCAGGGGTGGACCATGTGGTCCTATATTGAAAAGTTTTTTTTTTTTAATGGGCGTCAGTGCAGCCAGATATTGTGCCTTTCATGGCAGCAAGTGCCTTCACACTCTAACCCTTTTGTGGTATTGTGGAAGAGTTCAGTGCTGCAGGTTTTGTGAATGCAGAAGAGGACATCCCCTATCTATGCCATTACGTCAGCATCAGGGTATTGATAGCTGCTGATCCAGGACTGATTAAATTTTATAAATGTCAGCCGGTCTACAGAGTCGGTGGACAGACGCACTCTTTTGTCTGTGACAAAACCTCCAGCGGCACTGAACGTCCTTTCGGAAAGCACGCTTGATGAAGGGCAACCTAGTAGCTGCATAGCATATTGGCTAAGTTCTGGCCAGTGATCCAATCTCAACACCCAGTATGCCAGTGGATCATCTGCTGGAAAGGTATCCAGGTCTGCCCTTGCCCCTAGGTAGTCCTGCACCATATGGTGAAGACGCTGACAATGAGTGCCTACATTTGACGTCCCTGGGCGTCGAGGACTAAAAAAATTTAAAAATGCATCAGTCAAGCGGCCCTGGCCTTCTCCACTATTCCTCTGATCACCTGCAGCCTCAGAAGCACGTGTGTCAGCACTTGGTAATCTAACAGTGCCTGGAAAGGTGTTACACAAGTTTCGCTTTAGAGCGTCTTCAAGTTTTGTCATCCTGTGCTCCCTCTGTGCGGGCAGGATGAGATCTACAATTTTCCCCTTGTATCGTGGCTCAAGAAGGGTTGCCAACCAGTAATTATCCCTCTCCTTGATAGCACGAATCCTGGGGTCCTTTAGCAGGATTTGCATCATTAGAGAGCCCATGCAGCGTAGGTTGGAGGTGGCATTAGCTGCCGAGTCTTCCTGGTCAATGAGGATGACCGTATCGAGCACTTCCTCCTCCCAGCCACGCACAAGCCCTTCTGTTTCTGGGCACACAAAACCCTGCCTTGAGGAATCCCCACCTTCAATGCCCCCACTACTTAAATAGTCCTCCTCCTCCTCATCCTCCTCCTGTCTGATCTGAGTAGGACCTGCTGGAATGCTGTCTGTGGAAAGACTGGGGCCTTGAGAGCTAGGGAAGGCCTCCTCTTCCTCCCGCTGCTCTGCCTCTAGAGCCACATCTATAATTCCCCGCAGAGTGTGCTCCAGCAGGAACACTAAAGGAATTGTGTCACTGATGCATGCACTGTCTCTGCTCACCATCCTCGTTGCCTCCTCAAATGGTGACAGTACAGTGCATGCATCCTTGATCATCAGCCACTGCGGGGTGGAAAAAAAACAGGTTGACCTGAACCTGTCCTTGTGCCATACTCACACAGGTACTCGTTGATGGCCCTCTGCTGCTTGTGCAGACGCTACAGCATTGCTAATGTCGAATTCCACCTGGTGGGCATGTCACAGATCAGACGGTTTGTGGGAAGGTGGAATTCTCTTTGAATTTCTGCCAGGCGAATGCTTGCTGGGAATGACCGTCTGAAGTGGCTGCAGACTTTTCTGGCCTGGATGAGAAGCTCTGGCAGCCCTGGGTACTTGGTTAGGAAACTCTGTACCACCAGATTTAGGACGTGTGCTAGGCATGGTACATGCGTCAATTTACCCTTGCGTAGGGCGGAGAGAAGGTTGCTGCCATTATCGCAGACGATCATTCCCAGCTCAAGCTGGCATGGTGTTAACCATCTCTGCACCTGCCCCTGCAGAGCTGACAAAATTTCTGACCCGGTGTGGCTCCTGTCCCCTAAACAAACCAGCTCAAGCACAGTATGGCATCTTTTTGCTTGAGCCATTGCGTAGACCCTGTCAGGCGTGGGTTTAACTGCCACTTCACCAGAGACAGAGAAGGAGGAGGAGGAGGAAGAGGTGGTGGTGGTGGAGCAGACAGACCTCATACAAGCAGCTTTCTGGAGGCGTGGTGGATGAACAAGCTCCAGCACAGAGCCCCGTCTTGGATCCCTCCCAGCTGCAATCAGAGTTACCCAGTGTGCCATGAAGGAAATGTACACAATGGCACAATCAAGCTAAAACCTTGTTTTTTAGACCTGAGCGGGCACCCACCGTAGAGCAGGCCATTGTGCTGTTGCTCGTTCTCAGGACCCTCACAAACACCCCCCTTGTTTCTCACTGTAATTGTAAAGGGTCATCCAGACGTGGACCCCTTGCTTGATGTGACTAGAGGGGTGTCAGCTATACCCTCCTGACGAGGCCCAATAAGGCCGAAACGATCGTCGGGGGTTGCTGCACCTCTCGTGCAGGGATGACGTCCTTGGCAATCAGCACTGGCCACCCTTTCTGGTGAGAGCAGGCTGATTTGCATATGGAAAATTCATCCTGTAATGGCACAATCAAGCTAAAACCTTGTTTGTGAGACCTGAGCGGGTACCCACCGTAGAGCAGGCCATTGTGCTGTTGCTCGTTCTCAGGACCCTCACAAACACCCCCCTTGTTTCTCACTGTAATTGTAAAGGGTCATCCAGACGTGGACCCCTTGCTTGATGTGACTAGAGGGGTGTCAGCTATACCCTCCTGACGAGGCCCAATAAGGCCGAAACGATCGTCGGGGGTTGCTGCACCTCTCGTGCAGGGATGACGTCCTTGGCAATCAGCACTGGCCACCCTTTCTGGGTGAGAGCAGGCTGATTTGCATATGGAAAATTCATCCCTGTAATGGCACAATCAAGCTAAAACCTTGTTTGTGAGACCTGAGCGGGCACCCACCGTAGAGCAGGCCATTGTGCTGTTGCTCGTTCTCAGGACCCTCACAAACACCCCCCTTGTTTCTCACTATATTTTTTCTTTCGCTGCAGCAGCTGCGGCAACGTAATCTGACTGCGTAAATCTTCAGCTACTGGGATGATGTCACATTGTGAGACAGGACCTGCTGGTACATCCATTACTGTAGCATCATCCCTGTCGGTGGAGATTGTAGGCAATTGCATGGCAGGACATACAGTGTGGGTAGAGACAGATGAGGAGGAGGAGGACCTACGCAAAGTTTTGCCCCAACGAGATGTGTGGCACTTGTTCATATGTCACCTCAAGCACGTGGTACCCAAGTGTCCGGTGTTTATCCCACGCTTCAGCCTCCTCTGACATAGATTACAAATAGCAACGGTGGGGTCTGCTGCACATTTCTTAAAGAACTCCCAGACAGCAGAGTTCCTGCATGGATGGCCTCCCACCACCTAAAGATCAACATGTCAAAGACTGAACTCCTACTTATTCCTCCCTCCAATGCCTCCCCACCTCCTGACTTCTCTATCACGGTGGAGGGTATCACCATCTCCCCATCAAACCAAGTTCGCTGCCTTGGAGTTACACTTGACTCTGCTCTTTCCTTCATCCCCCACATCAAGTCTCTTTCCTCCTCCTGCCGATACCAACTGCGTAATATTTCCAGAATTCGGCCATTTCTTACCGCTGTCACCACAAAACAACTCATACACGCCCTGGTAATCTCCCGACTCGACTATTGCAATAATCTCTTATCTGGCCTCCCTCTGTCCCGCCTCTCCCCCCTACAATCCATCCTGAAAGCCTCCACCAGGCTAATTCACCTCAACCGCCGCTCTGTCTCTGCCACTCCCCTCTGCGAGTCCCTTCACTGGCTCCCCATCCACTGCAGAATTAAGTTCAAAATCCTTATCCTTACCTACAAAACCCTCACTAACTCAGCTCCCCACTATCTGTCCTCAATAATCACCAAATACACCCCAGCCCGCTCCCTAAGGTCAAACAGTGACCTGCGCCTAGCTTCTCCCCGCATCACCTCTTCCCATGATAGACTGCAGGATTTCTCACGCGCAGCCCCCACTCTCTGGAACGCTCTCCCTCGTACTGTCAGACTTTCCCCTAACTTCTCTTCCTTCAAACGCTCCCTGAAAACGTTCCTATTTAGGGAAGCCTACCACCCAACTCACTGACGCAACCATCAATCACTCTCACCTTACAGTCCTCTCCTCCTGTTTCCAACCCCAACCCTCCCAGATTGTCAGTTCCTACGGGAATAGGGCCCTCATCTCCTCCTGTACTGTTTGTCAAATGTTGTTCAATGTATTGCAACGCTGTCTATACTGTGCTTATTGTAGAGCGCTGCGGAATATGCTGGCGTTTATAAATAAAGAATAATAATAATAATTTGAGACAACAGCGCTCTGCACCGGAGCAGCTCTGACATGTGATGCCTTGGACTGGCTAGTGCTACGGTTGGTCACAGAGGATTTTGTGCCTTGTGTTTGCTGTGCCTCCTCCTCCTCCTCCCCCTCCTCCTCACTTGATTCCTCAGTTCGATCTGGCACCCAGGTGGAGTCAGTGACCTCATCATCATCAATGTCATCTTCACCCCCTATCTCCTCGTCACTGGAGCCAACTTGGCAGTATGCTGCAGCTGCTGGGGCAACATGAGTGCCAGTTATTTGTGTGTCATCACTGGCACCCCCTTCCTCTAGGTTGATTATACTCCCTTGCTCAACCTCAGAGATTGAATCAGAGCACTGTACTTGCTGCGCATCCTCAAGCAGCATGTCACTCTCATTGTAGTCAAACAATTCAGCTGACTCTGTGTGTGATAGCGAGGCTATGGCAGGAGTAGCTGTGGACATGGAGGCTGCATTAGATGCTTTGGCAGCTGAGGTCGACTGTAAAGCACTAGAAGCCTGGCTGGCAGAGGACTCGGAGGATGAGGATGGCCTGGTTAGCCAATCCACCAAGTCCTCTGTATGTTGCTGCTGCTTAAGACGGCCAGCACCAGTTAGAAAGGACAAGCATGCCCCTGCAGAGGATGCACCACGTCCACCACGACCAGAGACACAGCCTCCCGACACAGGGGCTGCTTGCCCTCTTATCTGTGGCTGGGAGCGTCTGCCTGTCCTTTTTGTTCTTTCAGACATGGTGAGTGATATATAGATTAATATATACAGAACTCTGATTCAACTCTGGTATAAAGATTTAAATAACTCTGGTATAACTCAGTGATATAACTGATAGCTAGCAGCCAGTGACAAGAGACAGATCACCTTAATTCACCAATGTTTTAAATAAATTAGTGAGCCCCAAAATACAGCGTGGTACTGTTTGTATGACGAGACACAGATCACCTTAATTCCCAAGTGTTTTAAAGAAATTAGTGAGCCCCAAAATACAGCGTGGTACTTTTTGTTTGATGAGACACAGATCACCTTAATTCTCAAGTGTTTTAAAGAAATTAGTGAGCCCCACAATACAGCGTGGTACTGTTTGTATGTCGAGACACAGATCACCTTAATTCCCAAGTGTTTTAAAGAAATTAGTGAGCCCCAAAATACAGCGTGGTACTTTTTGTATGACGAGACACAGATCACCTTAATTCCCAAGTGTTTTAAAGAAATTAGTGAGCCCCAAAATACAGCGTGGTACTGTTTGTATGACGAGACATAGATCACCTTAATTCCCAGTGTTTTAAAGAAATTAGTGAGCCCCAAAATACAGCGTGGTACTGTTTGTATGACGAGACACAGATCACCTTAATTCCCAAGTGTTTTAAATAAATTAGTGAGCCCCAAAATACAGCGTGGTACTGTATGTATGATGAGACACAGATCACCTTAATTCCCAAGTGTTTTAAAGAAATTAGTGAGCCCCAAAATACAGCGTGGTACTGTTTGTATGACGAGACACAGATCACCTTAATTCACAAGTGTTTTAAAGAAATTAGTGAGCCCCAAAAAGATTTGCTGGCACAGTGACAAGACCCAGAAAATCACCTCAATTCACAAATGTTTTAAATAAAGTTGTAAACCCCAAAAAAACTTGCTGGCACAGTGACAAGACACACATCACCTAAATTCCCTGATATTTGGTATAAATGAGACCCAAAAAGACTTGCTGGCACAGTGTGACAAGTCCCAGAAAATCACCTCAATACACAAATGTTTTAAATAAAGTTGTAAACCCCAAAAAAACTTGCTGGCACAGTGACAAGACACACATCACCTAAATTCCCTGATATTTGGTAGAAATGAGACCCAAAAAGACTTGCTGGCACAGTGTGACAAGACCCAGAAAATCACCTCAATACACAAATGTTTTAAATAAAGTTGTAAACCCCACAAAAACTTGCTGGCACAGTGACAAGACACACATCACCTAAATTCCCTAATATTTGGTATAAATGAGACCCAAAAAGACTTGCTGGCACAGTGTCACAAGACCCAGAAAATCACCTCAATACACAAATGTTTTAAATAAAGTTGTAAACCCCCAAAAAAATTGCTGGCACAGTGACAAGGCACACATCACCTAAATTCCCTGATATTTGGTTGAAATGAGACCCCCAGACCCCCCCAGTAGCGTGGCAGACCGGCAGTAACAACACACACAACTATCTCCTTTGAAATCTCCTCTGAAATGCGTGCAGAAGCGCTGCGTGGAAACCTTTATATAGTGTGCTGCGGGACTTAGGCTAGGGTCAGAGTGGGGCAGTCGGAACGCGCGTGCAGGCGCACTAAATCACGGCGGCAGTAGCAGCACATAACGGCCAATGACGGCCAATATACGCAGTACGTGCGTACAAAGGTGCGCCGACACCACGCAACCGGCAAATGAACGCATTTTTCTCAGAACGTGAAACCGCTGCTACTGACGTACAAAGTGCGCTGCGGCCGCATGGCAGCGTGTGTGCGTGATTAGGAGACGTCAGACGCTGCTAGTGTGCGGCCTACATAACGTTCAAACAGCCGGATTTCCCTAGACTTCTTTTTACCCCACGTCATGAAATACGTCCAGAATTGCGCATCGTCTGACCACTTAAGCGTATTCCGTGAAAAAATGCGTGCGCACGCATCGACGTACATTTTGACAGTGGCCGCAGAAAATGCGCTCATCTGTCCCTAGCCTTAGCTCTGTGAGCCCATGATTGGGCAAAATTTGCTGAAATCAGGACTCTGAGCGGTGATTGGCATAGTGTTCAACCAGTCTTGCACCAGACCTGTGGTCAGGTGCAAGGCTGTAGCCAATTACGAGCTTCAGGCAGTGGGAAAATGCATTGTGGTCCATTGTGGTCGAACATGCGGCGAACACCCTGAAATGTTCAGCGTTCGCGATCTGCTCAAACAGGCTAAGTTCAGGTCGAACCCCGAACTGTCCGAACCCGAATAGCTCATCCCTAGTTCCTAGTCTACCCCTCCCATCTCCTGACCAATCGGGTTCTCAGTGTAATGGGGGGAGTAGCGCCCACTAGAGAGAAGCGGAGTTGAGATCCTTAAGAACTGATAAATCTTTTTGACGTTTAAACACTGATTGGCATACGGAGAATTATACACTTGAGGCAGTGAGGATGAACAAAACACTGAGTTGCTACTAAGCAAAAAAGGTTTCGAGACTGATAGAGCACGTTCAGAAATACACAGATACGCCAGACAGTTGGTGAATTGCGCAGACTGCAGGGCAGTAAGGAAATAAGCTGCTTTAACATTTTCTGATAATAGGGAGCAGATCAGCGGTATCTTAAGATATTCAGCGGCAACACATACACCTCGCGGTCTGGCATGAGTACAGTATCGAGTATATTTGAAGGTGAGAGCACACTGAACATGAGCCGCATATAAACCGTACCTTTCGATTGCAGTTCTTATAAACATGTGTGGCTGGAGAACATGAGCCCTGGGTTGGGTATAGGAACCTAATGAGGCCACAGACGATACCCACAACTAAGAAGGGACAATACCCCAGTAACGTGTAAACACCCCAGCGGCAAGCATGCGGTTAAACCACCAAAGCACCACACAGGCGATCGTAATCGAGCAGCAAGCGAATAGACAAAACAAGCCAGGTCAAAAAGCAGGAGCAGGGATCGTATCCAGAAAATGGGTTGGCAACAGAGAATCAATATACACAATGGTTAGCGATGCGGGAACAGACTCCACGACAGGGCGACGAGGCAACTCCTCGCACCCTGTTTTAAACCCGGCGGCTCCTCGTGACCATTGTCGAAGATATATCAATTAAGAAACTTATAAATATCAATCGTCTATATTTCCTAGAAATTATCCTAAATTCTTTTCATTGTATGTGTTTTGCTTTAAAATATATAATAATCAATAACCGGATAAAGATCATATATATATATTTATTACGTATATAAAAAAGTTTCAAATCTCATATCATAAACAAAGATTTATAAACAACAACAACATCCATCCATCAGCACATAGATTACTAGCTTCGCAATATATGTATCTCCTGTTAGTAACTGCATATATGATTAATATCATTTACTTTATCAGTTAGTAACTATACACAGATGGTTAATAAACATTTCTGCTTAACGAAAACCATTAAACATGTATCTCCCAGCAAACAAATGTTTAACAAGCTAGATCTTGTAGAGAAATATGTATCTCTCTATGCTACGTGGATCAACAAAAGATGAGCTATCACTTATTCTATTTCTAGAATGATAAGTAATAAAAACTTATTTAGTGAATCCTCCCCTAATAACAAGAATTAAGCTTCTAATCTTCTGCTTTTTATTTTGTAGTTATATAATTCCTTGCTTATTAATTTAATCACAGTAACTTCCAAATTCAACACATATATTTATGTATATACTATTGCAACAAATACTTTAGGATAAAATCCTTATATCCGATTCTTCTTCATATCTCTATCTGCAGATTTAGAAATATTTTGAAGACTCTGGATTTAACAGTAATTGAGATAAATCTCAATCTATTTCATTGCAAAGTACACACACATATCTATATATTTCTTACATTAATCCCTTAATTTTGCTTTCTCATACATTACCTGTCCAATCTGGATTCAATGTTTCTGTAGTTACAGCAGCAATATTCTTTGGATATAATGTATTGATTTGGAATATGTGAAATTATCAATGTCAGATATTCAATTCATAAGAGTTAGAATTGTGCATTCCCATGAGGGAAAATTTAGGTGTGGTCCTAATTAAGTGAGATGTAATATCCTGAATGCATTGTGTGTCTTGTCCTGGAATGATCTGAATGCCTGCCACGAACAGTACATATCCAGTTATAGTAAATTCGACGTCACTGAAAATCTACCCCTTCATTTAAATATTACTTTCTCTATAGATTACTTTATAATATATAATATTTACTATGCCTCAAGAGGGCAGTGTTGCTCTTCAAATATAATTTCACAAATTAATTTTTAATCCCTTATTTTAGGTCAGGGGTCAATTCCACTATTTTAGTTTGAATAAAGAACAAATATAGTTATTCCAGACAGTGCGTCTCGTTGTCAAATTTGATTTAATATCTCTCGTTATTTTGCTCATTTCAAAGATTTTAAAGTACTTCTTTATCAGCTAGATTCCTTTGCAATTAGATCAACAACTTACTTCTATTTAAATAGCTTATTCTATTCTTTCAGTAATTATACTGTTACACAGTTATACTCTACAAATATTTGGAGCAGCTATTATTTACTGTGAATATATAGAATATATTGATTATAAAAATATACTTTGTGAATGTATTTATACACCTGCATGTCACGTCTCGGCCTTGCCCCCTGGTGATGAAGGGTCTTCATGTTTGTTTTTCCCCTATGGTGTGTCTGGCTGTGCTGTTTAGTGCTGATCTGCGGCTCTGTTGTGATCTCCTGGTCTGGGGTCACATGGCCCAATCACACAGACCCACTCCCTATATATTCCCAGCAGCACAGAGCCTCATTGATTGTTTGTGGAGTTTGATGGTGGTTCTGTCTGGTTCGTGTTTCCTGAGTTGCTGCAAAGCATTCCTGTTCAAGTGTTTTCTGGTTCTGACCTCGGCTTTATTTTTGACTATCCCTTCTACTCCCCCCTGGTACCGTATATTTCTGATCTGTTGCCAACCTCTGCCTGATTCACGATTCTTGTATGTTTCATGTTTTATGTACCTTGTCTGTCTTAGTTTAGTATATTATTCAGAGGCCGCTTATAAGGACCTCTTTTAGTATAGTCTGTTTTGTTTACTGTCCTGCAGCCTGCTCACTTCACTGATTGTCAAGTGTATCTTTGTGTTTCTCCGACTGCCCTGCAGCCTGCTCAATTCACGGATTGGCAGGCGTATCATTGTGTTTCTGAGTGTCCTAAGTTGTCTGTCGGTCTTGAAGCCTTCGGAGCTTAGTGGGAATTCTGTTCTGTTTTTTGGTGCTCCTTGGTTTTGGAGAAATCCGTCTGTCCTTGTGTCCAGTCAGTTACTCACCTGCCTTAAGGGCTTCATCTCCTGTTCCAAGCCACCACGATGGCCCAAGCAGGGGCTAACCGTTACACTGCATAGATATTTTAAATATGTTTCTATAGCCAAAAAGAAAAATATCTTTAATTCAAGGACTTGTTAAAACAAACCAATAAATTTAAATATGACATGTCTTAGCATATATCATATAAAGACATTTTATCGTCTATAGCATCATATCTGGCACTAGGCTCAGCCATACAAAAACACTTTATCTCTAACGATTATAAAAACACCTGTGACGGGACGGCGCCACTACGCTGTAGCGCAGTACAACAGTTCAAGTGTTTATTTATTTGTGTGTTATTAAAAGTTCGTTAGCCCTTATTTTTATAAGTACCTCAATATGATTTTCCCTGTTGTTCCCCTGTTCCCCGCTCATTCAGAGCCACGGAAAGTTCACCAGACGAGCTGGCACCGAGCCTCAAGATAATGGCTGCACCCACCAGGGGGGCCCAAGGTGAACAAAGGGAAATTGGGCCATGGCTCTGGGCAGTGGCAGAAATCACCCCGGGAGGGCTGAGGGCGGACCAGGGGAGAACAATGTCTTTTTTCCCCATAAATAAGCTGTGTTCTCCATGAAAAATAAATCACTCTTGTTTGAACCTTTACTCCTGCCTCGGCTAGTAATTGGGGATAACAGGGCTTTGGGAACCGAGACGCTTCAAGGACCTCTCTACAGCGCTGCAACCTCGGGGTATTCTACGAGCACCAGCGGCACCTCGCTACCACACTATCGACCTCCAGGTGTACTCGGCGCTGACGGCGGATCTACTCTCCCCGAGTAGCGGGATCCGTCACAACACCCATAACTCTTCTAGTCCTTACCATGAACTTATATAAAAAAAAATCTTTGAGTCCATTTCTAAATCTAGGTTAAAAATTGAAAAAGAAAAAACTTTACATTAAAACAAGATGGCTACATGCATCCATTTTAATTTTCCATTATAATATACCTGACACCATACTAGGCCCCGCCCCCTCGGACGCCGATCGGCCATTCCCCAGTGCTGGCAGCCGGCCAGCTCTTGGCACAGGACCTTGCCCAGACCCCCCAGGCAGCGCAGCAGGGGCTGAGGATATGACAGAACCTCCCCTGACGGTCGGACTCAGAACGACCACCAGGCACAGAAAGATGGGCCACATGAAACTGGCGAACCAGACGAGGCGCATGGAGTTCGCAGGCTGGGAGCCAAGAACGATCCTCAGGCCCATAACCCTCCCAGTCTACCAGGTACTGAAGGACACCACGGACCTCCCGGGACCTCAAGATGGCACGGACCTCGTACTCCTCCTCACCCTGGGACTTGATAGGCGGAGGTGGAGCAGTGACTCACGTGAAAAACGTTGTGGATATGTAGATATGGGGGTAAAGCCAAAGCATAGGAGATAGGGTTAATGCATTTTAACACCTTATAAGGACCAATAAACCTGGGAGCCATCTTCATGGATGGCACGAACAATTTGATGTTTTGGGTCGACAGCCATACCTTGTCCCCAACCGTATAAACCGGTGCAGGACCTCTACGTCTGTCAGCTTTTATTTTTTGCTTTTGGATATTGACCTCCATGATTTCCTTAACCCTCTCCCATGTCTCTTTAAGGTTATTCAGATATTCGTCCAGGGCTGGTAACGCAGTACCTTGGAATATGGAGGGAAGCATGGAAGGATCATACCCATAAACCGTATGGAACGGTGAGTGACCTGTGGTTTCACTCACTGAGTTGTTTAGTGCAACCTCTGCCCAGGGTAACAGGTCTGCCCATTCACTTTGCTTTTCTTTTTTTTTTTTTTTTTTTTTTTTTATTAAATATTTGTAAATTACAACGAAAAGACATTCACGAAATCAAACTGGTAAAGAAGAAAGCCACGCTGGGCTTGCATAGTCTAGAACGAGTGAACATGCGAGATAACAGAAGAGTAACCAATAACAGGGCAAAATAAGTTGCTGGGACATAGCGCTAAACCAGGAGGCAAAAATAAAAATGTCCGCAAGACTGCCACAAAGAACTCAGGGCTCAGTCCCGTTAGTAGAACCAAGTAGTCCAGAAGATCCAGAAAACTCGTTAGCAAGAATATAGAAAAATAAGAAAAATAAGAAGAAAGAAAGAAAAAAGAAAAAAGGCGGGGGGGATAGAATCGCGATCAGCCCGGCTGAACCTGCGTGATGTCCATCGGGATACCTGCTTTTTCCAGGGCGATCAAGGCCGTGTCGGGGTCGGATATCGTATGAGGAATATTAGCGTGTGTCACAACAAGGGAGCCGGCGAGACCCCATCTATAGCGGATCCCTTTCCGTCGAAGGATAGCAGTAACGTCCCGGAACCTTCTGCGGGCCAGTAAGGTCATGAATGGTAGGTCGTGATAAAGAGCGAGAGTAGAACCCTCGAACTGCACCAAATCTCTTGCGCCAGGGGCAGTCATGATCTTAACCTTCAGGGCAACCTCCCGGAATGCCACCACAACATCCCCAGATGCTCCCTTCGCAGATACCGCAGGTCTCCGGACCCTGTACACCGAACCGACGACATCAAGGGTATCAGAAGGCAGTCCAGCAACCTGGATAGCCAAGCGAGTCACATATGGCCGTAATTCCTCCGTTGATATCGAAGTCGGTATGCCCCTGACCCTGATATTACGACGTCGATGTCGAGCTTCAAGCGTTTCAACAGAACGGGATAGGATCTCGACTTGTGACCGGAGCGCGGCCACCTGGCCAGACACAAAGGTCTGTTCCGTTGCCACCTCTGCCGTTTTAGCCTGAACCTCAACCACCTGAGCGCGGACCTCCTCCACTTCTGCACGAATCGCTGCCACCTCCGGTTTCCACATGTCCCGTATGTCATCTAAGAGTTTGCGTAAATCTCCTTTTGTTGAGGGTAGATGGTCATCTTCCTCTCGTGACTGAGCTACCTGACGCAGGTCTCTAGGGTCGTCGGCTCTAACTCGGGTCCCTGACCCTGGCTGCTGTTGTATTGACCCGAGCCGTCGTTCCGACATCGCGTTGTCATCAGCGGATAGTTGCCGATCGCTAACCGAGTCTTCCCCAGAGGAATCCCTAGTAGCCAGCGAAGACACCGAGGACGTTGCTAGTGCGGCCTTACGCTTCTTTTGAGCCCTCTTTTTTGCTGCTGCGGTCAGAGGCTGTTGTCCCTTCATCTGGGGCGGAGGGGTGATCCAGGACATCCCAGTATCTCCACCCTGGGGCCAGGCGCAGTCTTTCTCACCATCCGAGTCATAGCCCGGGGGGATAGATGAAAAAATAGGCCCCCCTACCATAACCTCCCGAATGTCCTGTTGGCGAGGACCTCCTTTCAGGATGTGTCTTTTAGGCATGTTTTACCCCTTCCAGCCGTATAGATCGGAACTCTGGGAAACTCCGCTGGCACGCACGAGGGTCTCCAAAATGGCCGCCGTCTCCAGGCCCGAATCACCTCCGGGACCCAAATATCTCCCTCGGAGCGCTTCAATGAAGGGCTGTTACGTCCCTTAGACCTCACCAGGACCTCCGGGTTCTGTTGGGATCTTTGTGTGAGCAAACGAGCGGGTAAATCTTAGTTGTAGCCGGAGCTGCACCAGAGCTGAACAAAAACGCGACCGCTCGTTGCCACGGCTAGCTCCGCCCCCCCCACTTTGCTTTTCTGAGACAAAACACCGCAAATATTGTTCGACACTCTGGTTGGCTCTCTCTGCGGCCCCATTCATCTGTGGGTGATGATAAGCCGAGGAGAAACTCAACATGATTCCGAGGTTGTCACAAAACCCTCGCAAGAAAAGAGAAACGAACTGGGTTCCTCTGTTGGATACTATTCCCAGGGGGACCCCATGAAGTCTCACAATATTTTGCACAAACACTGGCACCAACTCAATAGCTGAAGGGAGCTTGACCAGATGCACGAAGTGCACCATCTTAGAGAATCTGTCTACCACCGTAAGGATCACCATATGACCCTGAGACACAGGTAGATCGGTAATAAAGTCCATAGAGTGGTGGGACAAAGGTCTCTCAGGCACCGGCAATGGCTGCAATAGACCTATAGGTAAGGACCGGGGATTTTTGCTTCTACAGCACACTTCACATGTGGCTATGTAGTCTTTAATATCCCTTCGCATACATGCCGACCAGAACTGTTTTTCAATAGAGGCTAGTGTCTTAGTTATCCCCATATGCCCATAAGGCTTGGAGTCATGGTATATCATCATCATTTGTGTTCTCTCCTCAGGTACAAAGACCTTACTGGGAGGTTTCTCAAGAGGAGCAACACCTTGAACAGCTTGAATTCTCTCCAACAACAGAGATGACACAGTCAGAACTGTTGTACCCAATATCCTTTCGTGAGGAATGATGGGACTGTGGTCGAATGTATGCTGTTCATATGACTCGAATTGCCTGGACAAGGCATCAGCCTTCATGTTTTTTGACCCAGGACGGTATGTCAACAGGAAATTGAAACTGGACAGGAACAAGGACCACCGGGCCTGCCTGGAATTCAAACGTTTTGCGTCTCCCATGTAAATAAGATTCTTATGATCTGTTATTATTATCATGGGATCTTTCGTACCTTCCAGCAAATAGCGCCATTCCTTGAGGGCTGCTATAACTGCTAGTAATTCTCTGTTCCCTATGCCATAATTTCTCTCTGCAAGTGTCATTTTCCTGGAGAAAAACCCACAAGGGTGTACAGATCCCTCAGGACTTTCTCTTTGAGACAGAACTGCACCAATTCCTATCTCGGACTAATCAACTTCAAGTTGAAATGGCAAGCCTGGCTCTGGATGCCATAAGATAGGTGCCGTGACAAATGCCTGCTTGAGTGACTCAAGTTCCTGCAGAGCTTGTTCACTCCAGACCTGATTTTGGGCACCCTTCTTGGTCATGGCAGTGATCGGAGAGACAACGGAAGAGAAACCCTTAATGAACCTCCTATAGTAATTCGTAAAACAAAGGAATCTCTGTATAGCCTTTAAGCCCTGAGGTAGTGGCCATTCTTTGATGGCAGACAACTTTTGTGGGTCCATCTCAAACCCTTCAGGTGTAATGATGTAACCAAGAAAATTAACTGAAGTTATGTCCAACAGACATTTCTCTAACTTGCAGTATAACTTATTCTCCAACAACCTTTGCAACACGGCCCGCACCTGGCCATGGTGTGTCTCACTATCTGGAGAATAAATCAAGATATCATCAAGATACACGATATCGAAGACTTTCAAAAAATCCCACAGGACATCATTTATAAAGTCTTGGAAGACTGCTGGCGCATTGCACAAGCCAAATGGCATAACCAGATATTCATAATGGCCGCTCCTGGTGTTAAAAGTGGTCTTCCATTCATGGTCTTGTTTGACCCTTACCAAGTTGTATGCACCGCAAAGGTCCATTTTGGTGTATATCTTGGCACCTCTCAAACAATCGAATAACTCTGATATAAGTGGGATGGGATAGGCATTACGTATAGTGATTCTGTTTAACCCTCTATAATCAGATCAAAGGCCTTAAATCCCCTTCCTTTTTTGACACGAAAAAAAATCCTGCTCCCGCAGGAGAGGAGGAACGACGAATGAACCCTTTGGCTAGATTCTCCTTAATATACTCCTCCATGATATCGTTCTCTTTTTGTGACAGCGGATATAAATGACCCCGAGGAAGCATGATACCTGGCAACAGGTCTATAGCACAATCATACGGCCTATGTGGTGGTAGGATCTCAGATTTCCCTTTATCAAACACCTCCTTTAGATCTTTGTACCATTTAGGAACCTCTGCGGAGAGTGGAGGAGCAGTGGCTACGTTCAGACTGCCCACCACAGTGCTCATACCCAGACATTTAGACCAACACTTAGATCCCCAGGATGCCAACTCTCCTATAGACCAATTGACAATCTAATTGTGCTTAGCCAACCAAGGATACCCCAACACGATGGGTACCGTGGGTGATTTGATAATTTGGAACTTGATTTTTTCCTAATGCAGGACCCCAGTACAAAAAGAGACAGGCTCAGTATCGTGTGTACAGTGAGGTCTTAACAGTTTCCTGCCATCGATACTTTCGATAAGGAGAGGTACTTCTCTCTCCACCAGAGGCACTTGGTGAATAGCAGTGAAACCAGAGTCTATCAGTGCTTCTGTGTTCAACCTGATTTTCTCCCAGGCTATGGACACAGGCAACACAACACGAGAGCTCTTTCTCTTTTTACTAGACACGAGAGACACAGTAGTACCCAGAACCTGTCTCTCAAGGGATTCTAGGCTTGCTCGTTTCCCAACACATTAGATCTTTTTGGTCGCTTGGGGCATTGTAAACAGAAATGCCCTCTGTCAGCAAAAAAGAGGCATAGTACCTCTCGGAGGCAATATTGTCTCTCCTCTCCTTTTATACCAGAGCGACCAGGTATCATAGGCTCTGGTTCAGTGGGTACAGGCCTGGGAGGAGAGACAGCGTGAGCAGACCTAGGAGTCTGACATATCTCAAATCCTTAATAACCTACTTGCCCAAAACCAAAAAAGTGAACTGCTGGTACTCGGCGATTTTAATACAGATTGGCTAAATCCTAAAAACAATAAACACTGCTCGCTGTTTAAAACTTTGCAGCTAACTCAATTAATCTCCTCCCCCACTCGCATTAATATGAAAAGCCCTAACCATACCTTGTTGGACTGGATTCTCTCCTCATCTCCTGATAGAATACAGGAGGCAGGTGTTCTTGCTAATAGCTTTAGTGACCATTGTCTAGTGTACTGCGTGCGCAAAATTAAGGCCTTGAAATCTCCCCCAAAGGTAATAACCACCAGGTCTTTCAAGAAATTTATTCTTGAATCCTTCCTAAGTGATCTCAAACAGCTCCCCTGGTACAGGCTAAACCTAATCCCAGACCTAGACTGTGCAGTTGAATACTTTCAGTCTGAGCTCCTGCAAGTCTGGAATTCCCATGCACCGCTGCGTAAAGTGCGAGTAAAAGGGACTCATCTCCCCTGGGTTACAGCTGATCTTACACTAATGTACCAGCTTAGAGATTCACGGTGGTCAAATTTCAAGAGTACTGGTTCCATGAACGATCACTACGAATACCGAAAATGCCGGAATGAATGCACAAAACAAACAAAAATGGCCAAAGCCCATTACTTCAATGAAAATCTAAACAATAACATATCAAACCCTAGAAACTTTTGGAGAACCATAAGTAACATACAAGCACCCCCAGTCCATTCCCAGCCAGCTGCTGTCAAAGTAAACAACCAAACCCTGCAACACCCCCTAGATGTAGCAAATGCCTTTAATGATTATTTTGTTGGATGTGCCACCACTTTGATTGCCAAGCTAGGAAATGACATGCAATCAGAGAGGCCTCATGCAGGTCAGGCCCCCCCAACTGTGCAAAGGCCCTGTATCAGACAGGAATTCAGTTTTAGACCAGTGCCTGTCAGTGTCATTACTAAACTTCTCCGTAAGCAAAAAATGAAATACCAGTCTGGACCTGATCAAATACCAGCAATGCTGCTGAAAATCAGTGCACCTGCAATTGCAAATCCTGTTGCAACCCTAATAAATGAGTCACTGGCGACTGGATACATACCCAAGCTCTGGAAGACTGCGAGAGTGGTACCTATCCATAAAAGTGGTGACATTACTTTGGTATCCAACTACCGTCCGATATCGTTGCTCCCTGTAATGTCAAAAGTCTTGGAAAAATGTGTCTACACACAATTACGTGATTATTATCAATATTGGAACTACTTAACCCCGGATCAATCAGGCTTTCGTCCAAATCACTCAACTACAACCGCCCTTTTAAAAGTCTGCAATGATATCCAGGCTGGGATGGAACAAGGAAACCTAACTGGAGCCATCTTCCTTGATTTTGCCAAGGCCTTTGACACGGTAGACCATGGCATCTTGTTAGAAAAACTTAAAAACTCTGGCATTGGTGATCGCACGCTAACCTGGTTTCAATCATATGTATCCGACCGATCACAATATGTGTCAATTTCTGGCAGCTCCTCCCTCCCACTCCCAGTCACTTGCGGTGTACCCCAAGGCTCAATACTAGGCCCCCTGCTATTCACAATATTCATAAATGATCTGCCCAACGTCTGCAAAGCCTCAACTGTACATATGTACGCAGACGACACTGTGATCTATACCAGCAAACCAAATCTCCCGCAGCTGGAGGCCGTGCTGCAAGAACAATTCACAGAGGTAGAAAAGTGGATCAAAACAAAACTTTTTTTAAATACTGACAAAACTGTAACGATGCTCTTTGGAACAGCACCTAAACTACACAAATTGCAAAATCCCCATCTATGTGTTGGGACAAAATCAAATGGCACGCTGACCACAGTCACATTCTCAAATATCTAGGTATGTGGTTGGACCCTAATCTATCCTTTGGCCCCCACATCGAAAAACTCTCATCTAAACTTTACCCCAAACTAGGTGCCCTGTACAGAAACAAATCCTGCCTGAGTCCCGCGGTAAGAAAGCAGATTGTACAGCAAATGCTTATGCCGGCTATTGATTACGGAGATGTAGTGTATGCAGCCGCCCCGCAAACACACCTTCATAAACTTACTACATTGTATAACTCATTCTGCCGCTTTGCGCTACAATGTAACTACATGACCCACCATTGTGACATGTTAAAAGAGCTAAACTGGCCATCGCTGGAATCCAGACGCACCCTTCACCTTTCCAGCCTGGTGTTTAAGAGCATCTCTGGGAAGCTGCCACCCTACCTGAATAGACTGCTTCCCCCAGCAGCTCCCTCATCCTATAACCTCCGATCCAGGACCAGCACCTTACTTGCTATACCACAATACAAAAAGACAGTGGCTCGGTCCTCATTTTCCTACAGAGCACCACAATTATGGAATAACCTCCCAGACATCATCAAATCTTCCCCCAGTCTTAAGTCACTCAAAAGCTCCTTACTAACATACCTCAATACAGAATGCACCTGTAAACATGTAACCTAGTGACTATATTTCCTACATATTTTTTCTGTTAATCTGTATATTTGTGTTTTTTTTTTTTGTTTTTTTTTAATATCTTGCATTGTATTACTTTGTATTTCTGTAACTGTAACACTTCAATGTTCTTGAACCCAGGACATGCTTGAAAACGAGAGAAATCTCAATGTATCCTTCCTGGTAAAATCCTTTATAAATAAATAAATAAAATAAATAGAACAGGCCCCCTGAGACGGTTTATGAGCCTTGCTACGACCAGACCTTCTGTCACGCATATGATCATCGAGAGCAATACAATAATCCACCAGATCCTCTAACTCCTCAGGTAATACCATAGGTGCTAGTTCGTGCATTATATTCTCTGAAAGTCCCTCGAGAAACGCGGTAACAAGCACATCATTCGGCCAAGACAGTTCTACTGCTACTGTTTTAAACTCTATTGCGTATTCTGCAACTCGGCGGTTGCCCTGGGATATATGTCATAGTGCCCTAGCTGCCCCTGTTGCTCTTCTAGCGGGATCAAATGTGCGTCGTAAGGCAGCCATAAACTCAGCATAATTGTACAGCACAGGTTTCTGTAGCTCCCACAGGGGGGTTGCCCATAGCAGAGCTTTCTCGGTTAGGTGGTTAATGACGTAACCCACCTTGGCTTTATCTGTGGGACACATACCAGGATTTAAATCAAACATAATCTGTATTTGGGTTATAAACCCTCTGCATGAACCTGAACTCCCATTAAAGCACGTAGGAGTCTTTAAACTGACATGAGCTACACCAGTAGCAACCATAGAGGACACAGATACTGCTTGAGAGGACAAGCCCACCACCGGTGAAGGAGGCGGAGAGGCCTGACCCAATTGTTTCATGACTAGGCCCAAAGCCTGAGCAAATTGATCCATACAAAATGATCTTGCTCTTCTTGCTTTGTTATGAGGTCACCCAGCTTAGACATCAATACAGATAAAGTCAGATACATATCAGGCCCTGTCGTGATGTAACGGGGGAGTAGCGCCCACTAGAGAGTAGCGGAGTTGAGATCCTTAAGGACTGATAAATCTTTTTGACATTTAAACACTGATTGGCATACGCAGAATTATACACTTGAGGCAGCGAGGATGAACAAAACACTGAGTTGCTACTAAGCACTAAAGGTTTCTAGACTGACTACTTAGAGCACGTTCAGTAATACACAGATACGTCAGTTAGTGAATTGCGCGGACTGCAGGGCAGTCAGGAAATAAGCTGCTTTAACATTTTCTGATAATCGGGAGCAGATCAGCAGTACCTTAAGATATTCAGCGGCAACACATACACCTCGGGGTCTGGCGTGAGTACAATATCGAGTATATTTGATGGTGAAAGCACACTGAACATGAGCCGCATATAAACAGTACCTTTTCGATCGCAGTTCTTATAAACATGTGTGGCTGGAGAACATGAGTCCTGGGTTGGGTATAGGAACCTAATGAGGCCACAGACGATACCCACAACTTAGAAGGGACAATACCCCAATAATGTGTAAACACCCTAGCAGCAAGCATGGGGTTAAACCTCCAAAGCACCACACAGGCGATCATAATTGAGCAGCAAGAGAATAGTCAAAACAAGCCAGGTCAAAAAGCAGGAGCGGGGATCGTATCCAGAAAACAGGTTGGCAACAGAAAAACAATATACATAATGGTTAGCGATGCGGGAACAGACTCCACGACAGTGCGACGAGGCAACTCCTGTTTTAAACCCGGCGGCTCCTCGTGACCATACTAGGCCCCGCCCCCTCGGACGCCACTCGGCCATTCCCCAGTGCTGGCAGCCAGCCAGCTCTTGGCATAGGATCTTGCCCAGACCCCCCAGGCAGCGCAGCAGGGGCTGAGGATATGACACTCAGTCATGGTTTAATAGGATTTCCACTTCCCTTTGCTCTGTTGTGGTTTTCCTACTCTTCAGCAAGTCTCTTGTTATGTCTCTTGTTATGGTTTTTGACTCTTGGTTTTGTTATTGACTATAATCCTGGCCTTGCTGCTACTTGACCTGGTTTTTCTGACTACCCTATTTTATGTTACTGACCTCTGCTTGTTTACTTGCTTATATGTAGCTCTCTTGTCCCAGTCCTTTGTTTGTTAAATAAGATATTCTTTGTTGTAACCTAGTTGTTATATGGCCATTTAAGGACCAGCTCTAACAGGTTTTCTGTGGTACTTGTCAGTACTGCTATCTGCATGTTGGGTCATATACTCACTGTGACAAACAAAAGCTGGCCAAACTGAAGAGGGCCGAAAGAGGCTATGGTGTGGGATCAGGGATCAAGTCCTAAAAAAAGAAGTGTGGGAACTCGCCAGGATTTCTGTCTCCCAATAAGCAATTCTCACCTCGCACGTAACACAAACATACACTCAGATATGATATATTAAATGTATATGTCAATAAGACAGCAGACACAACAAATGCTTATGCTGGCTATTGAATACGGAGATGTAGTGTATGCAGCCGCCCGCAAACACACCTACAGAAACTTACTACATTGTATAACTCATTCTGTTGCTTTGCGCTACAATGTAACTACATGACCCACCATTGTGACATGTTAAGAGCTAAACTGGCCATCGCTTTAATCCAGATGCACACTTCACCTTTCCAACCTGGTGTTTAAGAGCTTTTCTGGGAAGCTACCACCCTACCTGAATAGGCTGCTTGCCCAGCAGTTCCCTCATCCTATAACCTCCGATCCAGGACCAGCACCTTACTTGCAATACCACAATACAAAAAGAAAGTGGCTCGATCCTCATTTTCCTGCAGAGCACCACAATTAAGTAATAACCTCCCAGACGCCATCAAATCTTCCCCCAGTCTAAAGTCCCTTAAGAGTTCCCTATTAACATAACTCAATACAGAATGCACCTGTAAACATGTGACATAATGACTATATTTCCTACATATTTATTTTCTGGGTTAATCTGTATATTTGTGTTGTTTTTTAAATATCTTGCAATTTATTACTTTGTATTTCTGTACCTACTGTACCTGCCTGTGTGTGTGTGTGTGTATATATCCATAATATGCCTGCCTAACCGTTTGTGTTCCTTGTATTTCTGTACATACTGTAACAATTCAATGTTCTTGAACCCAGGACATACTTGAAAACGAGAGAAATCTCAATGTCTCCTTCCTGGTAAAATACTTTATAAATAAATATGTGGAATATAGCAAAAATATATGATAAATCCTATATTTATGACTTAATAGAGAAATATATGATTGAACACCTGACTACAAGCTTTATAGAGTATGGGACCACAGGGAACTCCGTTCCCTCTGCAACATTAGTGCAGGAACTCCGTTCCCACGCGTTCCCCCTCGACTTGACCCCTG
This sequence comes from Leptobrachium leishanense, assembly GCA_009667805.1. Lineage (NCBI taxonomy): Eukaryota > Metazoa > Chordata > Amphibia > Anura > Megophryidae > Leptobrachium > Leptobrachium leishanense. The sequence goes on along the minus strand of CM019063.1, from coordinate 168,671,176 downwards.
TGTGGGATACAATAAGTTTAAACGTTTTACCCTAAAAATAGAAGGGAGAAGAAAGGATACTATTACACCATATTACATTGCTTAAGGCAGCAAGGTAGAGGTGGAGTATATTTTTATCAGTATTACAAAATATATTATGTGGGAAATATTTATTTGTACCTCTTAAAATAATAACAGTACCACACCCGAAAAGCCTGCACTAAAAAAACAAATTACTTTCTGACAACCCAATGACTAAAGATTTATATGATAGGATTAATAGTTTCTAAAGAAAAACATACACAAACCACTGCATTCTTTTCTGAAGGCTGACGCACAATGAGGTCATCAATCACTTAGTGACGATTATTTGGATCAATGTATGGATCTCTTCATTTATAACTTTAGAGAACAGGTCCTCCTTAGTGAAGATAGACTAATCTTCGGTGAAGTAGAGATTGTGACCCTATTTGAGAGAGCGATGGATTTAACTTGACACGATTGGCAACTGGACTAAATAGAAGAGCTTTGGCAAACCTCTAAGGACAGTATGTACTCATACTGGACTCAATTAGCAGATATGCAAGAAACAAAGTCCACTGACTCATATAAAATCATTTATATTTATTTATTTATTTATAAAGGATTTTACCAGGAAGGATACATTGAGATTTCTCTCGTTTTCAAGTATGTCCTGGGTTCAAGAACATTGAAGTGTTACAGTTACAGAAATACAAAGTAATAAAATACAAGATATTAAAAAAAACAACACAAATATACAGATTAACAGAAAATAAATATGTAGGAAATATAGTCACTAGGTTACATGTTTACAGGTGCATTCTGTATTGAGGTATGTTAGTAAGGAGCTTTTGAGTGACTTAAGACTGGGGGAAGATTTGATGGTGTCTCCATTTGATATTGACGCAAGACATTTTAAAACATGAAATCCACACACAAACCTATACAAATTCTATACTGGCTTAATGAATGGATGGGTTACACAATGAACTACAGAGATATTCTCAAACACACTCAATCTGTAAGCATGTATGAGTATATGAAAATATAGTTACAGTTACAAGTTTTTATAAAGCGCTAACAAATTCCGTAGCACTGTACAATGGGAGGCAGAATAACAAATATACATTCTCAGGAGCCTCACAAACCCCCCTTTTCCTCACTATAACAGATATACATACAGGTTCACCACACAGAACAGTAGGAGAGAGGACCCTGCTCAAAAGCTTACAATCTAAGAGATACTAACTGAAAAAGATATAAGAAAATCAGCTCAGATATCCAGCACCAAACTCTAAAAAATAATTTTCAGCAAATAACAAGTAAATTCATTTCTCATTTTTGAATTTTTGTTTTTGCAAAAGCCCCATTTAGAATATGGATCACAGTGTTCATTTTATCCAATCTAATAGAAGTTTTACAATGCTAAACAGACAAACCAAAATAGATTACCAGGACCCACGATTGCACAGCACTCTCCTGGAAGACATCAAGGGTGGGAGAAAGGAAAACAGAATTGTGTGGAATGACTTGCCTCGCCTTATCAAACTCTCCCCTGATCTTCAGGCCTTCAAGAAATCCCTCAAAACCCATCTCTTCACATTAACGTACCTCATCACTGACGCAACTCATCCCTCTGTTCACTGACATATGATTGAAGCTGCTTCTATGGCCCCACCATTCCCAAACCACTGGCACTAATGATCCTGCTATCTAGTAATATTCCTCATCTTCCTCAACCCCAATCCCTCTAGATTGTAAACTCCTATGAGCAGGGCTCTCTACACCTCTTGTTTCCATCATGTCCATTTATCTGTTTCTTGTTCCCTTTGGTTATTGTAAAGCGCTGCGAAAACTGTTGGCGCTATATAAATGATGACGATAATAATAATACAGCTGCTGCACACACTTGGAGAGAAAAGTAAAAAGCTATCAGTTTTGTAAAGCGCATGTGTTTGTAATTATGATCCATCATTCTACCCAGGTCCTTTGGAACTTGTGAAGGTAAAATGCGCAAATCAGTAATGCTGCACAGTTTGCGGTTCCTATACGCCAGTTTGCGGGTCCTACGTGTAGGAGAGCAAATTGTGTAGTAAAGATTCACGGACTTCTGGGTCTGGGTTCACATACCATAGCAAAAATATTAAAAAAATAATTGGACAGAGGCTGTCAGCTGCATCTGCCCAATTATTTAACAGTAGAAGAAAGAAGCTCTAATGTTTATAGAGCTTCCCTGGTATTATTTAAAGGTGGGGAGAGGTGAGGGACTAATTCATTATCCGAAAACCATCAACGTTGGAAATTTTGGGCATTGTTGCCCTATTTGTAGTTTGTTACTATTGCATGAATCCTGGTCACTGGATAATTTCATGAGAATAAGCCACAGGCCGTGGGACAAAAGCAACAAGTTCTTCCATTAAAGTGACATGCTTTTTAAAAATAACAACAAAAGACAGGAAATGGTAGTAAACCTCTGCTGACCACCACACTGGTGTTTTGGTACAAATATACCTTTTATACCAGGCTCGGACTGGGGGAAAAAAAAGGCCGGAGCATTCTAAATTTAGCAGCCCACTTTTGTCTACCACTATACCGAAACACACACAGAGATATACAGTCATGTCCCAAACCACATATCAGAATGCACCTAGAAATGGTTTAAGACGTAGTGCTGGAGAATACTGAACTGGCCGCCAGAAATGAGTCCAGATCTAAATCCCATAGAGCATCTGTGGGGAGATCTCAAAACAGCAGCTGGGAAGAGGAACCTTTTCAATCTGAGAGACCTGGAGCAGTTGGTGAAAGAGTGATCCAAAATTCCAGCAGAGAGGTGTAAGAAATTAGAAGAAAGATATATATATATATATATATATCTCATACAGCGTAGGCGCCTATTTATAAACCAGATTACTATAGTGTTATGAAGTAGTTAAATTATAACTAATAAGTAGTGAGATGCTGCCCAAAGGGGTAAGCGCAATATACAGAAAAAACAACCAAAATCTGCATTAACCAAAAATGAAATTGTAGATAGAACCTTTGTAGCGCATCAAAAATAGATTTAAAGGTAGACTTCAACAAAGAGGTATATCAAACATAAAGTGCTTCAGTCTTAAAGTGCTTCAATCTTAAGGTGACAAATATTCAATCAATGTACACATATAAAAGTGCAATGTGCCATAGAACACAGTAAAGTGCAACAATATATAAAATTCCAACAGTGCGATGGGTATAAGAGAGTCTATAAAGTGCAACAGTGTCCGAATGTGCAAAATGTGCAAATTCAAATGATATCCAGTACAACAGTATGAATACCAGTGGGAAAAAATCCTTAAAATTTACTTCTCTTTATGTTCAAGCGATGCACAAATATAGTCCTCCTTTCTTGGTCTGCATATCTCTTGCCGTCTCTCAATAGTGGAGAGGATAGCCAGAAAGGAGAAAAAAGTGAGAGAAAGGAAAAAAAAAAATTTGGAGGGGAGAGAAAAAATTAAGAAATAATCGTGCAGAAAATCCCAATTAAATATGGCAAATAAATCACTCGTAGGAATATGGAAACTCACATTTATAAGAGCCCAAAAAATCCCTGGCTCTAGGTTTAGGAGCTTCCAGCCATATAGAGGGTGGCGTATCCTTCTTAAATCTTCAACTCTGGTTGCGATGGCTACAATAAGATAATAGACAGCGCTCCCATAGTCTATTACCATATTATGATAAAAAAGAGGTGATAATGTATTGAACTCACCAGATATGGAGCCTCTTCCACACAGGCTCACTCAATACAGCGTCAGGTACACTATGGTGGATACCCAGAACCTCTTCTCAACCGTCTGAGGGCCAGATATCAGGAGCTTCCAAGCGGTGGCAAGTATATATCCAAGGAGAGTAGTCAATGGAATATAAACCATTTAAAATGTATTAAAAAATTTATTGCATATTAAAAAATGGACAGATGCATTACCGAGACGCGTTTCGGCATTAACAGCCTTCCTCAGTCGGTATATTTAGGTGCACTATTGTCCAAAAAATCTCCAAACACACATATCAGAATGCACCTAGAAATGGTTTAAGACATAGCGCTGGAGAATACTAAACTGGCGGCCAGCAATGAGTCCAGATCTAAATCCCAAAGAGCATCTGTGGGGAGATATCAAAACAGCAGCTGGGAAGAGGAACCTTTTCAATCTGAGAGACCTGGAGCAGTTGGTGAAAGAGTGATCCAAAATTGCAGCAGAGAGGTGTAAGAAATTGATGGTTACGGAAAGTGATTGATTTCAGTTATTTTTTCCAAGGGGTGTGCTACCAAATATTAAATTGAGGGTGCCAATAATCTTGTCTAGTCCATTTTTTGGAGTTTTGCATGAAATGTGTTAGATTTGTATTTTTTTTGTCCAGTTTTTTGTGTCATACAAATTGTAACAGCAGCTGGGGTCTCCGACTTGTGGACCAGACCCGAACCTGTTACAGCATCTGTCCGTTCTCTTCAGTCAAGCTGATCCACAGCAGCTTTCCTTCTCACACAACTCTCAGCCAGAACTTAAGGGAGTGCTGTTTAATTCTATGTACACCAAACATCAGACACAGCTTAGTGCAGAGATGTAGGAATATGTTTTATTGGAAGTGGGGACCAATTATATGGAAAACAGGGAGGGGGGAGATATAATGCCATAATCAACAGAATACATTGACTACATGGGGGGGGGGGGGTTGAATCCCTTCATGAAGCACAGAAATCTGACCAGCACACACTAGACGAGATTAACAAACAGACAACATCATAACAATCTAGGGTCAGTTACACAGATAGTAATATAATGTAGACTTAATGTTCTTGCTAACACAAACCAACTCCTAAAATACAAACAGTTTCAAGAAAATACATTTTGCCCGTTAACCCTTAGATACCCACTTATGCCCATTGTCTGTTGGACCAATACAAACAAAATAAATATGAGAATGCTTAAACATTTGTAACTGCAACAATTTTCTGGGCAAAGCGTTGCATTATCTGACAGTAATGCAAGGGTGCCAATATTATATATATATAGCAATGAGTCCTGCCTGTCACAGTCGCCAATGTACCCCATCGTTGACAGGTCCTATCTAACTTGACTGTATCTGCATTTACAGAATTTACTCACCCTGGAGCTTCCCAGCAGGCACTAGCCTTTATAGGCTGTCACGGTGGGACACACCCGTGAACAGGGAGGGGTGCATAAGAATTATACTCTTATCCTCTTCTTACACTTTTTCTCCATGTAAGTTACCTTCTACTAACCCCCCCCAGCCCCCCCCCTACTTGCCCCCACCCCCTCCCTTTCCCGTAAATAAAAACACAACAAAGTATTGGCATTTAGAAAAGGTCACGTCTTTTATTACTTAAGGCCAAATTCTTTGCCTCTAAGGCAGAATTATTATTATCGATCCTCGTATGCCAAATACGCTTCACCAGATAACACTGGCAGCCAGATAACACTGGCAACTGCAATGCACCACAAGCATTGCCCAGAAATAGCACCCCACGTGGCTAAGCAGGCTGACCACACATCTGCTCAGTTTATTTTATGGCAGATAGCAGGCCGAGAGGATCTGCAAACCAGGAAGGCACCTGAGCCTGGCCATATGAAACCACAACTCACCCCGTACCCTGCAGATCCTCCCCCCACTATCGCCCTCCACATGCCAGGCCGCCTATTTCACCGCTCCTCCCTAACCTAAACCATGTCCATCTTAAAGCGCAATCCCCAGCTGTGGCCGACCAAACCACCAGCTGGCTTCCTGCCACATGGTAAAGTACCCAATGCAAGCGCAATCCACGCAGTTGCGGCCATAAAAACCACCAACTGGCTTCAAGCCTCGTGGGATACTTATCTGATCGATAATAATTGCTCTAACCATGCTTTTAATCAAAGAACAATCCCCCAACCCTGGCCGTTCAAAAACCTCAGGCTGGCTTCATGTCACATGGTGTATATAATGTGATAGAATAGGTAGACTAACCATGTCCATATTTAGACAATCCCCCAGACATGGCCGTATAAACCACGAACCGGGTTCATGTAACATGGCATATTTCCATATGGGAAACCACGGGCGGTCTTGCATGAGTGGTGGAATCACCACTCGATTGCCCCTATCCATGGTGCTTCTGCTGCGTGACCTTTCCGACGTTGTAGCGAAACAGCATCTATGAAAGAGAAAACAAAACAGGGTGGGTTGGGTGGGAGTAAATGAAAAATCATTGCAATACCTCAATGTCCCCTGCCCAGCCATTTTATATCCTCCCTTCCATTGTTTCTCCATTGTACCCAATCACAAAGAGCCATGCTTCAGCTCATAGAACAAAGCCTGATCCCATATAACAAGGAAACCTCCTTTCTTTCCCTCTTGCATAATACAGAGATAATTCTTAAGCCTTTTTCATTCCTAGATTAGTCATTCTCTCGAACTACTCATGAGAGATGTCACTCTCCATATGTATAAAACAAACCAGAGGGGGGGTTTCACCAGTGGTGTATTTTGGACTAGGCCGACTTTTTTTACTTTTGCAAAGTATTTTACCAGGAAGGATACATTCAGATTTCACTAATTATCAAGTATGTCCTGGGTAGGCAAGGCCTAGGCTTTCACTTTCCAGGGGGCAACAAAAAACCTCACCACTAAATGGGTTACTCACAGAGCACCGAAATGACGCCAACTTTTTGGTGTTCTGTAGTTCCCTGCACTTAGAAGAATAAAATTTCCCCACCCTGCAGTGAATTCACCATTCACCGCAGGGTCCCCAAAGTGCATGGAGTCGGCCGCTGAATGCTGCCACCGCAAACCCGTGGCCTGCTGTTTTCAAAAGAACTACTGAACGAAAATGTCTGGAATTTACTTATAAGATCCTATGATTGATAATAAAAAGTTCTGTTACAGAAAAAAGAAAAACTGCTATTAAAAAAAGGGGGGGGGAAATTTTGCCCAAAAAAATCTGAAAAATGACTAAAAGGTACTAAAAAAAAATCAATAAATAAAGACTTTTTACTGCAGATTAAAATAATAAATGATTTATTAGATATTGCATAAAAACGGGAATATTTTTAACATTGAAACCTATGGGGTTCGCCTGAATAAATCTGCTGATTCAAACCACCGATCATCAGGGCATTTCACTGCCATTTCTCTGAGTCTCAGTACCACATGACTGGCTGAACCACGTGAAACGCACACGCGCAGCTGCCCGCCCTTTCGTTAACACAGACTCTATTCTGGACTGAACACCCACCGGGAAGGGAATCAAACCTACAGTGCACCCTCTGGCAGTGGCACCCCACTGCTGACAAAATGGCTCCACAGCATAATTGCTGTGTGCTCATATACACTCGGTTTGCTGGGGGTTTTATTGCAGTGGATTCTGATGCACTCATACACACCGCACATTGCATTGCTGGGAGTTTTATTGCTGTGGATTCTGATACGCTGACACACACACCACACATTGCATTGCTCGGAGTTTTATTGCTGTGGATTCTGATACGCTGACACACACCAAACATTGGATTGCTGGGAGTTTTATTGCTGTGGATTCTGTGATACATACTGCATATTACTGTGAGTTTTATTGCCCTGGAGCTCTGGGATACGCTCATACACACTGCACATTACTGTGAGTTTTATTACTGTGCAGTTCTGTGATACGCTCATACACACTGCACATTTCTGTGGGTTTTATTGCTGTGCAGCTCTGATATGCTCATACACAGTGCCCATTTCTTGGGGTTTTATTGCTGTGCAGCTCTGTGATACACTCATATGCAGTGCAAGTTTCTGTGGATTTTATTGCTCAACCAATTAGAGCGGCTGTGATCCCGCTTACTTGACATGCGTGGTTGTTCTTTGTAAAAATGCTTGAATTTAAATATTTCATAATTTTCTTTATCTCAATAGATACATTTGAAATGGTATACAAAATATACAAGTAGGCACTTGGTATCCACTTTTAATATAAAGAGAGGAAAAGGCGGAGCTCTAAGAGGAAAAGGTGGAGCTTTAAGATGAAGGGTGGGGATTAACAAGGAAGAGGTGTGCCCTTGACAGGAAGGGGTGCCTCAAATTTAAATTGGGGGGTGCACGAGTTTAGTCAGGCCTAGGGCAGCACAAAACCTAAATACACCACTGGGTTGCACTCAGCCTAAACTTGCAAAACAAGCGGGTGCATCCAAGACTTTAAATATAAAACATATTCAAAAAACCTGACTGCTCTATTTTGGTGTTTTATATTCAAAGTCTTAGATGCACCTGCTTGTGTTGCAAGTTTAGGTTGAGTGTAACCCCCCCCTGTGGTTTGTGTTATATATATATATATATATATACACACACACACACACTCACCCCTATAAACACCCACATATATATTTATACACACTATGTGTACCCCTTACACATCCATGTACATGTACCTACACACCCCTATTATATACCTACAGGTGCGCCTACACCAGAACCGGATTAACATAGGGGCAGGTAGAGCAGCAGCTCCAGGCCCATGCCTCAGAATAGGCCCAGACAAAGAATAACTATCAGGGTTATTCAAAGAGATCCGAATGGCTGCAGAAAGGGAACCGAACGCTGAAAATCAGCGTTCGGTTACCTTTCTTGGCCATTCGGCTATCCAGAGAGCAGGCAGTTCGCCAAATGTTGGCGAATTGCCTGCACATACAGTGCCTGTTCAGTGCCTGTTCGAGGGCAGTGAAATCCCCATAGCTTCGTCTATTCAGAGACCAAAAACCAGCAGTGAAAAGTTGCCGAAATGCCCTGCCATTCGGTTGCTTCATTCGACAGGTTTATTCAGGCGAAACACATAGGCTTCAATGTTAAAAATATTCCTGTTTTAATTCAATATCTAATAAACCGTTTATTATAATATTCTGCATTAAAAAGTCTATTTAGAAATTTTTTAAGATCTTTTAAGCATTTTTTGGGATTTTTTTTCAAAATATTTCTGTTTTTTTTTAAGGTTTTTCTTTTTTCTGTAACAGCCCTTTTAATTATCATTCATTGGACCTTATATGTAAATTTCAGACATTTTCGCTCAGTAGTCTGTGTCACGACCCCTACGCGCGCTGCTGCGAAAGACGCCGGGTTAAGCCACCCACTATCTGTCTAGCCTAGCCCAGATAATGACTGCATTGACAGCAAGCCCCCGCGCTTGCTTACCTATCTGTCCCTGCACACTTTCTCTCGCAACAGGTACGTCGAGCGCGATACAATGGTCCCAGGATTGCAACGCAGTACAAGTCTTCTCTTGAAGTGGGTAATGACTACGTCTCCCACAATCCCTGGCTCACTTTCCTATTCTATTAGTTACGCTGCCACCAGTCCTCATGGACACTACGCACGTCGCAGCGAGAGACGCCGGGCTAAGCAACCGCACTGTCTACCTACCCTAGACCCGGACAGTGACTGCATAGACAACAATCCCTGCCGTCCCCAGCGACCGCAATTCACAATTTTGTATCTACCCAATCAGCAATACTCCAGTCCCTTAGTTAGCGTGGATCTCATCAGCCAGAAGCTGAAACTTAAATAAGTTATATTTATTTATGATATTGAAAAAAGCTATATATCACAGTGCATTTGTTACAGGAAAAATTATAGCTAGAATAAATCAACTAATTACACACTACACAGCAAATAAAAGAAAGAGATTAAGCACAGAGCGTTACTTACAACAACCTAATCAGTAAACTAGCATTGGCGACTCCTGGGGCCTGGAGATAGAAACATGAACAGCATGGACCGATCATCATCATTCGAATGTACCCCTTGTGATCAGCCCCAGAACATGGTCAGCTTCAGAATTTATACACTTCCTGGTCCTTCCAAAACCCACCCACAAATGGCCCAGCCTCCTACACTACATATCCCTTGAATTCCCCTCTCCTGAGCATGCTCAGTATGCTTGTCATTAATCTTAATTCCCTGGTCTATCAATCATCTCCCAAAGACCACCTTCTGTGATCAGAGAATGTGATTGCTTCTTTGATATGCAGTTGGGGTGCCGCTCTGGCTGAGTCTTCTCCCTGCCATGAGCAATTGCTCTTTCTGCCTGCTGGGTAGACCCCAAAAAGGTGTTATCTTTAATTCACACCTTCGATGACTTCAGAGAAAATTGTCACAGACCTGTTTAATTGCTTCCTTCCAGCCATTGATTTCTTAGGCTAATCTGCGCCAAATGGCCTGATATCTAAAGATAGCCATAGATATAAATATGCCTATATAATACATAGCGCGGTAGATATACCGGTCTAATCTGTCACATCTCCCATCTGTAATCTGCTACAGTCTATTTGCAAACAGCGTTTCACTTTTCAAACATTCAAGTGTACTGTTTTGTAATTTTTCACTCCATTCATCTGCGGAGTCGGGTTTTTCCGGCAGCTGCTCTGCGCTCTGATCGGCTCCTGCTCAGGTTTCTCCGGCGTCTTCGGCGGGGTTAATCCAGATGTTTTTGCGTGTTTCAGTGTGCGTTCGCAGAGTTTTGCGGTGAGTGTTCGGCAGGTTTTTCGGGAGCTATTCCCTGCACTACGACAGCCCTGTGGTGCCTACTGAATACACCGCATGGTCGCCGAATTAGGTTCGCCAAATCGCACCGAATTGAAGAGAACGAAAAGTCACCGAACGTGCGGTGGCTTTTCGATTCTCTTTGAATAACCCTGTATGTCTGCAGTTGGACCCCTGCATCTCCAACTCCATAGCAGCTACAGGTATCACTGGAAAGGCCAGAGCATGGCCTTTCCAATGATACCAAACATGACCAGGTTTTCAGTAAACAAAATAAAAGAATAAATACTTACAGGGTTATTCAAAGAGATCAGAATGGCTGCCGAAATGGCTGCCGAAAATCAGCGTTCGGTTACCTTTCTTGGCCATTCGGCTATCCATTGTTACGAAAATCTTGGCGAATTGCCTGCACATACGGTGCCTGTTCAAGGGCAGTGAAATCCCCATAGAGAAGCAATGCTTCGGCTATTCAGAGAACAAAAACCAGCAGTGAAAGGTTCCCGAAATGCCCTGTTATTCGGTGGCTTAATTCAACAGGTTTATTCAGGCGAATCCCATAGGCTTCAATGTTAAAAATATTCCTGTTTTAATCCAATATGTAATAAACCGTTTATTATAATATTCTGCAGTAAAGAGTCTCTATATTTGTAGATTTTTTAAGCATTTTTCGGGTTTCATTTTAAAAAAAAATCAGATTTTTTTTAAAATTTTTAATGTTACTTATTTTTTCTGTAACAGCCCTTTTTATTATCATTCATTGGACCTCATATGTAAATTTTAGACATTTTCGCTCGGTAGTTTCTTTGCAAACAGCGTTTCACTTTTCAAACATTCAAGAGAACAGTTTTTTTAATTTATTCACTGCATTTGTCTGCGGTGTCGGCTTTTTCCAGCGGCTGCGCTGTGTGTGATCGGCTCCTGCTCAGGATTTTCCAGCGTTTTCGGCGGGTTAATCCAGATGTTTTTGCGGGTTTCGGTGAGCGTTCGTCCTCGTTTAGCGGTGAGTTTTTGGCAGGTTTTCGGTGACTTTTCCCTGCATTTCGGCGGCCCTGTGGTGCTTGCTGAATACACTGCAGAGTGGCCAAAATGGGATCACTAAATCGAACCGAATTGAAGAGAAAGAAAAGTCACCGAACGTGCGGTGGCTTTTCGATTCTCTTTGAATAACCCTGTTACTTTTTCTTTCCAACAGTAATATTTTTCACTTTTCAAATATAAAGTAAACAATGATGCTGCACTAACTCACCATCATATTTCTCATGTCACCAACAAGTGTGGAGGTGATGGGTGATGGTACAATCCATTGTTACGAATTGTTACATCAAAAATCGAAACTGCCGCACTGCAGCGAAGAGCACTACGGGGAACTTTGGACCCCTACGTCACTAATCTTTATACCTCACAAGGTCAAATGAGGTGTCATTGGACAGGGCAGAGTCTGGCATTATTACCTAACCTGACCATGTAAAATCTAAAAGAAGAGAAAACAATTTATTTATTTATTTTTAGTTCCAAAGCGATGGCATTGTCCATTTGTCACGTATAAAATGAGCAATACCACCGCCATTACGAACTTTCTCATTTCCCACGCTGGGAGCAAGGTCAGTGTTTTATACATGCAGGGTTATTCAGAGAGAGATGAAAAGCAGGAGAATGACTGGAGAATGGAAAATTCTAGGTTAAAATAGCCGATTTGGAAAGTGATATAAATGGGAGAATTTTTCTGGTTTGGCTATTTTGACCTAGAATTTTCCATTCTCCTGCTTTTCACCTCTCTCTGAATAACCCTGTATGTCATTTATTCGTAAAAAAAACATGTTCCAAAAAACAAGGGAAACACTACTCTTTTTTTATACCTTTTTTGGGTAAAATTGTATATTTTCTCAGACAAATGCATTAACAGGTTCCCATTTCACATTTCTTTTAACAAGAATGCCCTATAAAATATATAACCAAAGGTTTGGATGATCAAATAGGGGGGAAAAAAATTACACTCTTTAAATGATTGAAATCTGAATGAAAAATTAATCACACAGTATCTGCCTGGTTAGATATACCCGTATCTGCATTATTAAATAACCAAAAATATATTTTCATTTCACTATATTACAAAAAAAGCCCACCAAAATATTCAGCCCATAGAGAGGCCAGGCCTACACATCCCTACTATACACCTACATGTGTGCCCACACATCCCTATTATACACCTACATGTGTGCCCACACATCCCTATTATACACCTACATGTGTGCCCACACATCCCTATTATACACCTACACACCACTATTATACACCTAATCACACACAAACCTAACCACCCCAAACTCATAACCACGCCCATAAATCTAAAAACACACACACACACATCCACTACCTAAACACACATTGACTAAAAATATATAAAACATTGCCCCCTCTCCTGCTTACCTTTTTTGCAGGGAGAGGACTGAATCCCTGGTGGTCCAGTGGCAGGGGAAAAAGGGGGAGTGGGCTAGTGATGCTGGACTGGGCCCTTTCTTCCAGCATGAAATCCCCCTGGTGCTCTGAGTGGCTGTGAATGAATCTCCCACGTTGTATGCCAGCGCCCTCTTATGACACGTCAGCTGAGCACTGGCACTCTCTGACGTTTCATCTGGACATCGGTGCCACTGATTTAGTCAGTGAGTGCCGGAGTCCAGCGTGGGATGTGCTTTGCATCAGAGTTGTTGTAGCATATATAAATACAGGTTTGTAACAAAGCAATAAGTCATCCAATCACAATGCTTTGAATTAATCAGAAATATCACACATATAACTCAATAATTAAAAAAGGTTTGATCAAATTATCTGAAAAGGCATGATGAATAACAGTATTCTGGTTCTGCGCACTGGGTGTGCTTCGGCGATTCCATTTCGCTGACCCTGCAGCAAATTCACTATTCACTGCAGGGTCCCTGAAGTGCACTGAACAGACTGCCGAATGCCGTCGAACTGCAGAAAAAAAAATGGGACTCTGCCATTCTTCTAATAGGTGTTTAAGCCAATAAAAATGCTTTAAAATGTGTCTAAATAATAAAAAAATAAAAAAAAGGTCTGTTACAGAATAAAAAAAGTTTTTAAAAAAAAATTGGGAATCAAAAGTTTTGGCTAAAAAATACATAGATATGTTCAAATAAATAAATAAAAAACGGTTTCCTGAAAATGGAAAGAATAAACGGTTGAATAAATATTTAATGAAAACGGTAATATTGTTTTTACTTTGAATCCTATGGTATTCACCTGTTTAAACCTGTCAAACTGAATCACCGAAAATCAGGGCATTTCACAGAGATTTCTCTGAACAGATTAACCATTGCTCATGCCTTTCCAATGACACCTTGCATGACCATCCAGCTTCTAATGGGTCCAGAAATACATGGGTCCAAGCAACCCCTGTCTCTCCTCCATAGAGGCTAGGGCATTCACTGTCCAGTGGGAAGGGAATGTCCACATCTGACATCATCATCCCCAGGCACCAGACTGGCGCCAGTCAGTGGAACCTCCACTGTGGGCTGCAGATGTCCTCTGCATCCAAGCGGAGGAGCATCTGCCCTACTGAGTACCGGGTGTACAGACAGAAAAAATGCCTGGGTTGACCTGTTCGAGGTCTATGTTGAGCGCTTCATGCCGCTACCTTTGACAGGGATGCAAAATCCTGCCCTTGGCAAAGGGCCACCTGGAGCCACCGCACCATCCGGCTCCATGGACAGGCTGGCCCTGCCTCCTTCTTTGCTATAACCTATAACTAGCGCATCAGTCAGTGTGAGATTTGTTGAAGGGGTTATAAGTAAAGGACATTGGACTTCAGTAGCCTAAGCTGTCATATCAGTGCTGAAAGTAAAAGGGATGCTTTTTCAAAATGCCTTTTTTACTAACTGTAATATACATATATATTTATTTCTTAATATCTCATTGTATGAAATAGTGTTTTTATAAGTATTGGGAGATGAATGTTATAACCTGGGGATTTTCAATCATTTCAACTCGCATCACACTGAGAAGGAGCCCAAAAATGGTCAAGGCAAAGTTTTTTTTAAAAATGTGAAGTAATGAAATGGGGACAGTGCTTCAACTTAAAAGGATGCAGTGTATAAGTGATGTGGTAAATATGGAATAATGCTCACAAGCAATGGTAGGTCCCTTGATGATTAGGCGTGGACTAAATCAAAGTCTTCAAATTAGGAGGACCTCAAAAAAAAATAATACAGATAATGGTACAGTATTGCACAGAATATACTGCTATAGTAAGGTTGTAATAGTCACTGCTCACACTTTACGAGAGCTGCTAACTCTCATATGTACAGGCCAACCTGTTCGCCTCATACTCCCGCACTCAGACCCCCAAAAAAGCACAGGAACATGGATTGCATATAATCCAACAGGATTGTAAAGGGTAAGCAAATATCCACTCACCAAATAGAATTGAATCTCTAGCAGAAATATTCCAGGGTAGCCGCGTGTGTAAATCTCAGTATAAGAACAAAGGTAACATAAAGGCAAAATATGCTGGAAAAATATTTATTAAAACAAAATATAAAATATATAAGCGAACAGCCAAACGCGTTTCTCGCCTCAGGGGCGCTTCATCAGTGGCAAGGGACAAAAAGCATGTGCACCCATAGTCCTTTCAGGGTTTATATAGCCCAAAAAAATTATATACAGTCAGGTCCATAAATATTGGGACAGCGACACAATTCTAACATCTTTGGCTCTATACACCACCACAATGGAGTTGGAATGAAACAAACACAATGTGCTTTAACTGCAGACTTTAATTTGAGGGTATGTACATCCAACTCAGGTGAACGGTGTAGGACTTACAGCAGTTTGCAGATGTGCCTCCCACTTGTTAAGGGACCAAAAGTAATGGGACAATTGACTTCTCAGCTGTTCCATGGCCAGGTGTGTGATATTCCCTCATTATCCCAATTACAATGTGCAGATAAAAGGCCCAGAGTTCATTTCAAGTGTGCTATTTGCTTTTGGAATCTGTTGCTGTCAACTCCAAGATGAGATCCAAAGAGCTGTCACTATCAGTGAAGCAAGCCATCAGTAGACTGAAGAAACAAAACAAACCCATCAGAGAGATAGCAAGAACATTAGGCGTGGCCAAAACAACTGTTTGGAACATTCTAAAAAAAGAAGGAACGCACCAGTGAGCTCAGCAACACCAAAAGACCCGGGAGACCACGGAAAACAATGTGGTGGATGACCGAAGAATTCTTTCCCTGGTGAAGAAAACACCCTTCACAACAGTTGGCCAGAACAAGAACACTCTCCAGGAGGTAGGTGTATGTGTGTCAAAGTCAACAATCAAGAGAAGACTTCACCAGTGAATACAGAGGGTTCACCACAAGATGTAAACCATTGATGAGCCTCAAAAACAGGAAGGCCAGATTAGAGTTTGCCAAACAACACCTAACAAAGCCTTCACAGTTCTGGAACAAGATCCTATGGACAGATGAGACCAAGATCAGCTTGTACCAGAGTGATGGGAAGAGAAGAGTATGGAGAAGGAAAGGAACTGCTCATAATCCTAAGCATACCACCTCATCAGTGAAGCATGGTGGTGGTAGTGTCATGGCGTGGGCATGTATGGCTGCCAAAAGCAACCAAAGAGGTTTTGAACGGACAGAAGTGAAATGTTATGCAATGGCCAAGTCAATCACCTGACCTGAATCCCATTGAGCATGCATTTCACTTGCTGAAGACAAAACTGAAGGGAAAATGCCCCAAGAACAAGCAGGAACTGAAGACAGTTGCAGTAGAGGCCTGGCAGAGCATCAACAGGGATGAAACCCAGTGTCTGGTGAGGTCTATTCGTTCCAGACTTCAGGCTGTGATTGACTGCAAAGGATTTGCAACCAAGTATTAAGAAGGGAAAGTTTGATTTATGATTATTATTCTGTCCCATTACTTGTGGTCCCTTAACAAGTGGGAGGCACATCTGCAAACTGCTGTAAGTCCTACACCGTTCACCTGAGTTGGATGTACATACCCTCAAATTAAAGCTGACAGTCTGCAGTTAAAGCACATTGTGTTTGTTTCATTCCAACTCCATTGTGTTGGTGTATAGAGCCAAAGATGTTAGAATTGTGTCGATGTCCCAATATTTCTGGACCTGACTGTATATCCAGAACAGCAAAGTGAAACCACATGGGCAGGAATCAGCAATCACCTCAGTTTTTGCATATCATGATGTCATCGGGAGGCTGCGAGTGAGGACAATTACTGCTTGTCATCCTCTTTCTCCAACCAAAAACATCATAAGTCTGTTCAGGTGGCAGCTCCTGTTTGCCCTTTCCTGGGATTAACACTTTCATTACCTATAGCTGGAATAGTCCTATGCATATACCAGGGCCTTCAGTGTATTGAAGAACTCAGCAGAATAAATAAGATAAGAGGCAATACCATATATTAATAAAAAGCACACATCTCTGCACAAGAAACATCATTTTACACTTTAGGTGTTGTGCAGTGCAAATTTGAAGTATATTGATGCCCCTACATGTGCATATGTAAAACATCAGAAGTAATTTTAATAGGGTTTCTAGATGAACATTTTTAAATGAACACTTACAGGGTTATCCAAAGAGATCCGAATTGCTTGAGAAAGGTAACCGAACGCTGAAAATCAGTGTTCGGTTACCTTTCCTGACCATTCGGCTATCCAGAGAGCAGGCAATTCGCCAAATCCTGGCGAATTGCCTGCACATACGGTGCCTGTTCGGTCCCTGTTCGAGGGCAGTGAAATCCCCATGAAAAAGCACTGCTTCGGCTATTCAGAGAACACAAACCAGCAGTGAAAGGTTCCCCTAATGTCCTGCCATTCGTTCGGCAAGTTTATTCAGGAGAATCCCATAGGCTTCAATGTTAAAAATATTCCCGTTTTAATTCAATATCTAATAAACCGTTCATTATAATATTCTGCAGCAAAAAGTCTCTTTATTTATAGATTTTTTAGGATACTTTAAGCATTTTTCTGATTTTTTTTTTTTTTTTAAAAGTCCAATTTTTTTTTGATTTTTTTTCAGTTTACTTATTTTTTTTGTAACAGCCCTCTTTATTATCATTCCCTGGACCTCCTGTGAAAATTTCAGACATTTCCGCTCAGTAGTTTCTTTGCAAACAGCGTTTCATTTTCCCAGATTCATACAAATGGTTTTGCTAATTTATTCACTGCCTCCTCTACATCACAGCTGCTTCGGCTCTGTGTGATTCGGCTCCTGTTCGGCTCCTTTTCGGGTTTTTTGAAGGTTAATCCAGATGTTTTTGCTTGTTTTCAGCGTGCATTCGGTTAGTTGTCGGCAGCTTTTCGGCAGCTTTTCCCTGCAATTCGGGGACCCTGTGGTGCTTGCTGAATACACCGCAGGGTCACCGAAATGCAATCGGCAAAAGGAACCGAATTGAAGAGAACGAAAAGTCACCGAACGTGCGGTGACTTTTCGAATCTCTTTGGATAACCCTGATAGTTAATATAATCTGCACATTAGGGGGCCAGTATACATTTTGCACTTCAGGTGTTGTGTAGTGCACTTTAAACCGGGGTATACTGAGGCCCCTACATGTGCATACGTACAAATGTAAAACATTTTTTGCTTCCAATGGACAGGGATAATATTTATTCATGGGGTTTCTGAAAAAACATTTTAAATGAACACATAGTTCATATACTTTGCATTAAACCAATATAATCATATTAGAGAGCTGATATACTTTATAGATTCAGGTGTTGTATTTTGTACTTTTAATTGAATTTAAGGCTGGGGTCAGACGAGCGTAGTGTTCACGTCCGTGATTGCGCCTTAAAGTACGTCTGTGATAGCATGACAGAAAGCCCATCGGAGCCCGACACACGAAGTACGTCCGCACTGAACTGCGGACGCACAACGGCCGCGGCCCACGGACGCAAGGCAGGCAAGAATGTACAACCCCTAGAACGGCCGCACAAAGTGTGCTGCGTCCGCAACTTCCGCATACCTTTGTGTGTGAGTGATGGAACGTGGTCAGACGGTTATACGTCCAGTATTTTTCACGGACAAAATGGTTTTGCTTTTTATTTTATTTTCTCTCCTACATCCGTCAAAATATACGTCAGTGAATAAACTGACTGTGTGGCCACTACTGCGTCTTCCGTACTGACATACGTCCGTGTGCACGGATGTACAGTCCGTAGAAATCACGCTCGTCTGACCCTAGCCTTAGGCTAGGGTCAGACGAACGCATTTTTCACGTTGTCCGTGAAAAAGTGCGTTCGAACGAACGTACGTATTTGTTCCCGGAATACGCGATAGCGGTGATACGATGCGCCTTTTCGTCCGTGATTTTGTACGGATCATCAATAAAACACTTTTTGTGTCTGGACGTTATGTTAGCCGGACATTAGCAGCGTCTGACGTCTCCTAATCACGCACACACGCCGCTATGCGGCCGCAGCGCACTCTGTACGTCAGTAGTAGCGGTTTGACGTTCTCGAAAAAATGCATTCGTTGGCCACTTGCGTTGCACGGACGAACTTTCGTGCGGCCGTTCGTCGTATGTTCCCCGGCATTGGACGTCATTTGCTGCTAGCACGGCCGTGATTTCGTGCGGCTAAACGCACGTGAAAAATGCGTTCGTCTGACCCTAGCCTTAGCAAGCATGGGATAGGCATAAGGCTATCCTAAACAAAAGATAAATCCAGGTAAAGTATCCATGTAATTGGGCAGACTAGATGGGCCGAAAGGTTCTTATCTGCCAACATTTTTCTATGTTTCTATACCAGGGCCCCTGCATGTGCATACGTGTAAATGTAATTTTTTTTTTTTTTGCTTCCTATGGGAAGCAATAGCAGAATGATTATTAAAGGAGTTTCTCAGTGAACATTTTACATAAACACATGGTTCATATACATCAGGGACGTGCAGTCAGGGGTGGCAGGGGAGGCACAGCCTCCCCTGCCATTCCAGTAAATTAATGTGCTCATTGTGTTGTAATGACATGTGATGTGTGTGTGTGTATTTAAACTGTAAATAAAATGGTTATTTAATGAAAAAAGTTCTCATACTCACCTCTCCACGCTCCCTTGCTGTGCTGGCTTCTTCTCTCTCTCTCTTCCACTTTTTTTTCTCTTCAGTTTGCCGGCTGCTGTGTGTTTGTGATTCACTACAAAGACAGCAGGGGCAGCACTGAGCCAGCCTAGCCTTCGCAATTTGTGCAGTTCTATGCTACGCTAATTGCGAAGCCCAAGCTGGTGGCACGCTCTCCAGTGCCTCCAGGCACGGAGAGCACGTGAAAGCTTCAGCCAATGGGAAAGCTCCCATTGGTCTCAAGCATTCCTTTTTTTTAAAAAAAAAAACTGGCCACCATGGGAGTCAGAGCTCCTCATGGTTTGATTGACACAGGACAGTCATGTGACTGTCCTCGTCAGCAGGGCCGGATTAAGATCTCTATGGGCCTTTAGCTGAAGATTTTGGTGGCTTTTTTTGTAATTTAGTGAAATGAAAACATATTTTTGGTTATTTAATAGTGCGGATACGGGTATATCTAACCAGGCAGATACTGTGTGATTAATTTTTCATTCAGATTTCAATCATTTAAAGAGTATAACATTTTTTTCCCCCCATTTTATCATCCAAACCTTTGTGGTTATATATTCTATAGGGCATTCTTGTTAAAAAAATGTGAAATGGCAACCTGTTACTGCATTTTCCAAGAAAATATACAATTTTAATCAAAAAATTAAACAAAAAAATTTAATATTTCCCTTGTGTTTTGGAACATGTTTTTTTAAGAATAATATGACAATATATAAAACACTGACCTTGCTCCCAGCGTGGGAAATGAGAAGGTGAGTAATGACAGTGGTATTGCTCATTTTATAAGTGGCAAATGGACAATGCCATCGCTTTGGAACAAAAAATAAATAATTGTTTTCTTTTCTTTTAGATTTTACATGGTCAGGTTTGGTATTAATGCAAAGGCCAGACTCTGCCCTGTCCAATGACACCTCACTTGACCTTGTGAGGTGTAAAGATTAGTGATGCATGGGTCCAAAGTTGCCCGCAGTGCTCTTCGCTACAGTGCGGTGGTTTAGGTTTTTGATGTAACAATTCGTAACAATGGATTGTACCATCACCCATCACCTCCACACTTGTTGGTGACATGAAAAATGTGATGGTTAGTTAGTGCAGCATCATTGTTTATAATTGAAAAGTGAAAAATATTACTGTTGGAAAGAAAAAGAATAAGTAAATATTTATTATTTTATTTTACTTAAAACTTGGTCATGGTTGGTATCGTTGGAACGGCCATACTCTGGCCTTTCAAGTGATACCTCACTTGACCCCGTAGCTGCTATGGAGTTGGAGATACATGGATCCAAATGCAGACATAGTTCTCCTTTCTCTTGGCCTATTCTGAGGCATGGGCCTGGAGCTGCTGTTAATCCGGGCCTGCTCGTCAGTCGTGGGGGGGCATAGCCTGTGCTGAGCATGCACTGGCTCCAGCTCCTCCTACTCGCCAACGTGACTAACGTGACACAGCGTGTCGGCGCCACAGTCACGCGGGAAGCAGCTGGACGAGGTGCAGTGCTTGTGAGGGACCACATCAGCTCAACCCTTGGCTCTCTCGGACTGGCAGGCAAGTATGTTTGTTTTGTCTGTGCGAGGAGGGTAATCGGTGTGGTGATGTGGATTCCAGGCGGCGGCTGAAATGATAACAGGCAGGGCCGGCGTCAGCCTAAGAGCTTGTGTGCTGCCGAGGGCGCAAAAATCTGAATCCCTGCTAAACTGGCCTGGGATTTGGATCTCTGCCCTCTGTCTGTTAGGCTTGTGCACCGATTTTTTTTTCGGTTCGATTTTTCGGATTTTTAAACTTTTCGATTCGGCTCGTTTCGACCGATTTCTGTTTCGATTCGGTTCGGCTCGATTCGTTTTTCGTGTACATTTTTTTCGGAATATCGACCATTTTTCGTATTTTCGTGTCACTTTGCTCGGTTTTTGTATTGACTTTTCGTATTTTCGGAAATTTTCGTTTTTTTGGAACGTCTGTTCTCCTCGTTTCAAAGCAATAAATTTCGATTTGATACATTTCGAGTCCATTCGAAAATTCCTAAAATATTTCGTTTCGGCTCGGAAAACTTTTCGGATCTGCCATTTTCGGATCTAAAAATTTTCGGAAATTCGGCCGCATCCGAAAACACGAATCGTGAAATTTCGTGAAAATTCCGAAACCCGAAACGCACATCCCTACTGTCTGTGTGAGCAATGCCACTCCCGCTGAGCTCCGTGGTCAGTTAATGACTGCACCCCCACTTTGATGAGGTGTCAGAGCGCCGGCCCCGACTCATCAGGTCACAATATGCGGCTGTGTGACTACAGACCTTTTGAAAAACCCTAATGGCGCCGCATCTGTGTTCCTGATAAGAAAAAAACACCTGGCTTCTTATCTCCTGCTCACAGAAAAGTCTTTTTAAACTTCAGCAAGTCAGTAAAGCAACAGGAGGCTCGCTCTCCATCTAATGAGCTGGGTCTGATAACCACAGGCTTACTGGAGCAGCCCCCACCCCCTCCCCTAATGGAGCTGACCACCAGGACAGACAGCCTTCCCTGTGACTCTGTGACTCTGTATACTGCTCTCACCTGGGTATGCGCTGTGTGCCAGGCACTGCTCTTATTTCTGTTTGCTTCCTCATATTCTCTCATCTTATTCCCATTCCTGCTTCATTGCCATTTTTTTCTCTTGCTCATTTCTTGTAGAGTTTGTAAATCACTGTCACTTTTTTATTATTATTCTTTATTTATAAAGCGCCAGCATATTCCGCAGCGCTGTACAATAAGCACAGTATAGACAGGGTTACGATACATTGAACAACATTTTACAAACAGTACAGGAGGAGATGGGGGCCCTATTCCCGTAGGAACTCACAATCTAGGAGGGTTGGGGTTGGAAACAGGAGGAGATGACTGTAAGGTGAGAGTGATTGATGGTTGCGTCAGAGAGTTGGGTGGTAGGCTTCCCTAAATAGGAACGTTTTAAGGGAGCGTTTGAAGGAAGAGAAGTTAGGGGAAAGTCTGACAGTACGAGGGAGAGCGTTCCAGAGAGTGGGGGCTGCGCGTGAGAAATCCTGCAGTCTATCATGGGAAGAGGTGATGCGGGGAGAAGCTAGGCGCAGGTCACTGTTTGACCTTAGGGAGTGGGCTAGGGTGTATTTGGTGATTAGTGAGGACAGGTAGTGGGGAGCTGAGTTAGTGAGGGTTTTGTAGGTAAGGATAAGGATTTTGAACTTAATTCTGCAGTGGATGGGGAGCCAGTGAAGGGACTCGCAGAGGGGAGCGGCAGAGACAGAGCGGCGGGTGAGGTGAATTAGCCTGGCGGAGGCGTTCAGGATGGATTGTAGGGGGGAGAGGCGGGACAGAGGGAGGCCAGATAAGAGATTATTGCAATAGTCGAGTCGGGAGATTACCAGGGCGTGTATGAGTTGTTTTGTGGTGACAGCGGTAAGAAATGGCCGAATTCTGGAAATATTACGCAGTTGGTATCGGCAGGAGGAGGAAAGAGACTTGATGTGGGGGATGAAGGAAAGAGCAGAGTCAAGTGTAACTCCAAGACAGTGAACTTGGTTTGATGGGGAGATGTGATAGAGAAGTCAGGAGGTGGGGAGGCATTGGAGGGAGGAATAAGTAGGAGTTCAGTCTTTGACATGTTGATCTTTAGGTGGTGGGAGGCCATCCAGGAGGAGATGCCAGATAAACAGTCACTGACTTTTGAAAGGACAGGGGGAGAGAGATCAGGGTTAGAGAGGTAGATCTGAGTGTCATCAGCGTAGAGGTGGTAATTAAAGCCAAAGCTGTTGATGATTTTGCCCAGGGAGGAAGTGTAGATGGAAAAGAGCAGAGGACCAAGGACAGAGCCTTGAGGTACACCAACAGATAGAGGCAATGAAGAGGAGGAGTTACCAGCAAAGGACACACAGAAGGACCTATTGGATAAATAGGAGTCAATCCAAGCAAGTGCAGTGTCACTGAGACCCAGAGAGTTGAGGGTCTGTAGAAGGAGGGGATGGTCAACAGTGTCAAAAGCAGCCGAGAGGTCAAGCAGGATGAGAATAGAATAGTGGCCGTGTTTTTTAGCAGTTAGGAGGTCGTTGGTGACTTTGGTGAGGGCAGTTTCAGTTGAGTGTAGGGGACGGAAGCCGGATTGCAGGGGGTCAAGTAGGGAATTGGAGGACAGGAAGAGGGAGAGGCGGTTGAAGACTAGTTTTTCTAAGAGCTTAGAGGTAAAGGGAAGCAGGGATACAGGGCGGTAGTTGGATGGAGAGTTGGGATCTAGGGATGGTTTCTTTAGTAAAGGGGTAACTAGCACGTGTTTGAAGGCGGATGGGAAGGAGCCAGTGGAGAGAGATAGGTTGAAGATGTGTGTGAGAGCAGGGGTGAGGGAGGAGGAGAGGGGAGGAATTAGATGTGAGGGAATGGGGTCGAGCGGGCACGTGGTGAGATGTGAGGAGGACTATAAGGAATTGACTTCCTCCTCAGTGGCTGGGAGGAAGCGGCAGAGGGTGGCAGAGGGGACCTCTGGGAGTGGAGGTGGCAGATAACTATCTTGTGTTGGGATGTTGCTTCTGATAGTTAGAGTTTTACTGAGGAAGTAGTCAGCCAGGTCTTGAGCGCTG
The DNA here is from genome assembly GCA_009667805.1 of Leptobrachium leishanense. Taxonomy (NCBI): domain Eukaryota; kingdom Metazoa; phylum Chordata; class Amphibia; order Anura; family Megophryidae; genus Leptobrachium; species Leptobrachium leishanense. The sequence goes on along the minus strand of CM019063.1, from coordinate 168,646,962 downwards.
AAGGCAGCTGTGGGGGGAGGTGCAGGTGGGTAGAGGAGGGTAGTGAAGGTGGACCAGAGCCGTTTAGGGTTGGAGGACAGCGTAGATATAAGAGATGAGAAGAAGGATTGTTTGGCCAAGTGGAGGGCAGAGGTGTATGACCGGAGAATAAACTTGAAGTGAACAAAATCAGCTTCAGAGCGGGATTTCTTCCAGGCACACTCTGCAGTGCGGGAGCATCTTTGCAGGTAGCGAGTCTGGAGGGTGTGCCAGGGCTGAAGCTGGCGGCGTGGGGCCTTACAGAGTCGAAGAGGAGCAAGAGTGTCTAGAGCAGAGATAAGCGTAGTGTTGTAGTGATTAGTGGCAGCATCAGGGCAGGTGAAGGATGAGGTGTGAGGGAGGTGGTGAAGTAGATTGGAGAATTGATGGGGTCACAAAGCACCAAAAGTGATTTCCATGCTTTTCATTTCACGATTTTCAGCAATTCCATTTCGCAAACAATATGATGAATTCACTATTTAGTGAACGGTCACTATTTTCCTGAAATTGGAGTAGCCGAAGCAGTTATCGGATGTTGACGAAACACGCCGAATTGCGATCAAATTCCATCGAACTGGGAAAAAAAATAGGAAGTCTTGTATTCTCCTAATAGGTTAAACCAATAAAAATGGGTCTAAATAATAAAAAAATGTCCTTTAACCCTTTCGCTGCTGAGGCGTTTCACGCCTCTGTGCTGAGGTCATATTTACCGGTTTTGCTCATCATGTTTAAACGTGTTTTGAAGGCTTATTTTAGTATATGACACAGAGATATTATATATCGTTCTTTCCGTCAGACTCGGCAGATTAATAATATGTCATTATTATATGTATACGTCATGACCTGTCTGTATAGTATAACAAAAAATGCAATAAAATATGAATTTTCAATAATTTACAACATGTAAAGTGTATTTTTTTCACATTTTAACATGCGAGCAATTGCGGTTATATTTTGTATGGGGTGCGCTGGTTAAAAAAATTAGAAATGGGGTCTCGTTACATTTTTTTTTGGGGGAAATTACGCGATTTTTAACAAATGCACCGCATACAAAAATCGTTAGTGCAGCATCATTGTTCACATTATAATTGAAATGGGAACAATATTGCTGCATTAACAAACCAAAAAAAAAAATTTTTTTTTTTTTTATAATTTTTTTTAAATATTTTTTTATTTTTATTTTTAATTTTTATTTTTTTAAAAAAACTTTTTCACAGTCGTGTTTGGTATTGTTGGAACGGCCATGCTCTGGCCAATCCAACAGTACCAAACGTTAACCCCTAGCTGCCACGGATTGGGAGATAGGGGGTTCATTGGAACCCCCTATCTCCACCGTTGGTGGCAGCTAGGGGTTAACTCCAGGACTGGCGTTATCGTGCTATGCGCGGTGACGCCAGTCCTCAGGGGGAGTTCCCGGAGGCTTGGCCGACATCCAAGATGTCGGCCAGCTCCGGGAAAGGATCACGAGCCGGCGCTTTTCAGCGCCGATTCGTGATCCGGCTCCCCAGGGGTTAATGACAGCCACCGTTTGGAAGGGCAGGCTGTGCCTCTTCCAAGCGGTGCCTGTATTAACCCCCTGCTCCACGGCGATCGGGAGGGAGAGAGGTCCGAAGGACCTCCCCCTCCCTTTCAGGCGCCTCCTCCGCACATGCGGGGGGGGGGTGCCTGAATTAGATGTCATCTAATGTCCCCGCCGGGCTCCCGGGTGCTGGGCTGACATCCATGATGTCAGCCCGCACCGGGGGGGCGCAGCAATCCGCCGGAATCCGGCGGATTGCTGCCTCCTGTGCTCGGACGCGCTGAGCGCGTCCGTAGCACAGGAGAACCACTTGGCTGGACGCGCTGAGCGCGTCCATAGCAGCCAAGTGGTTAAATAATAATAAAGTCTGTTACAAAGTAAAAAGTATTTTATAAAAATACGAAAAGTTTTTTTTTTAAAAATGGGGTTTTTGCAAAAAATAAAATAAAATAAAACACTATTCTCCTATATAACAATAATCAAATGCGTAAATTGTGACTGCGTAACCCTGTGTATATCTGGCTCTGATACTAGCCAGTGCCTCACCAGCCACTGACCTCAACGCACGTCACTGATATACATTGCACTGAAAACATACTCATATAAGGGGGCTGATACACATATAACAATGGTGGTACTTTTATATCTATCCCGATTTGAGTTTAACATTATATCTTGACATCTATATATGGAATGCATGTTCAGGGCATTCCGTGCAGTGGAAGGCCTACATAAAATAGGAAGCAATACATACTAGGTAATCAAACCAATCTGTAAGGACCGTATTGTGGTCGTCTATTTAAAACATATTAGGGTCACTGTTAAAAAATATACTGCAGATAACCATTACTATTAATATTGGGTGACTAAATAAAATTGAAAATATAGGAAATAGGACACATGGTGTGTCTCTATAGCACCCAACTTAAAACCTAGAGGATCCAAGGCGTAAAAATATTAAAAACTACAGAAAATGGCACAGCTCAAAGTCTTTATTTAGACCCTTCGGGATTAATGTATCAAAATGGAATATCAATTTCATTTCCTCCTGATTCAATTTCCTGATAAAATCCCCTCCTCTCCAGGCTCTATCAATTTTTTTGATGGGGAGGAAGGTCAGACCTTCGGGGGAACAACTGTGTTTAATGCGAAAATGTGAGGAAACTGGGTGATTCTCAAATCCACGACGTAGATTTCTCACATGCTCCATTATACGCACATGCAGTGGTCTGGTTGTTCTCCCGATGTACAGTAATATACATGGGCATACTAGTGCATAAATTACGTTTTTAGAGTGGCAAATCATTGTCTGCCTCAACTTAAACGTACCATTGTGGTCAAGAGATTCTATCCGTTGCTTCTTCAGGCCCAAACTCCTACATGCCAAACACTGGCCGCACCTATAGAAACCTTCTTTTAAAGCAAAAGGATTTAATACCGCTTTTTTTGGGGCATGGTGGCTTCTCACTATCTTCTGTTTAATGCTACGGGCTCCCCTATTGATAATACTAGGTCTCTCATTAAGGATGCCTTGTAGGGCTTGTTCCTTTAGGAGGATCTGCCAGTGTTTCCTAATCACGTGGTTTATATCCCTACTCTGTCCATTAAAGTCATATATAAGAGAGACTACATCCGTGCCTGTCTTGCTATGTTCCTTATAAGAAATTAAATCTTTTCTATCTTTTTCCCCTATTTCTCCAATCAGCATGATTAGATGGTTCATATCGTAACCTTTTTCATAAAAGTTTCCCGCCATCTGGTGAGCCTGAGAGGTGTAAATAGTACCATCGGTGCAATTTCTTTTCAGACGGGTAAATTTACTTTTTGGACAACTTTTCAACCAAGGTCGTGCATGGCAGCTTGTAAACTCTATGTAATTATTGACATTGACCGGTTTAAAAAAAGGTTTTCGTTTTAATCTCGTTATCCTCTACATATAGGGTCAGGTCAAGAAAGTTAATCTCCCTTTTATCAAAATGCACATCTAGTTCAATCCCCCACTCATTATCATTAAGATGATTAAAAATGTTTTTTAGACTATTTTCGTCTCCTCTCCAGATAATAAAAAGGTCATCTATATATCGTTTATACAGGACTAGGTTACGCGCCCAGCCACCCTGAAACCCCCACTGGAGTTCCCAGTGGGCCATAAAGAGGTTGGCGTAGCTGGGCGCGAACCTAGTCCCCATCGTTATTCCTGTCTTCTGAATATAAAACTGGTCATTAAAAGTAAAAATAATTATTAGTGAGGATAAACTTGACACCACCACAATAAAATCATTTTGGTCTGCAGGATAAAGCTGATGTTTCCCAAGAAAGAACTCTAGTGCTTGACATCCCCTACTGTGCGGGATAACACTGTATAGGGAGTGGACATCAGCTGTAGCTAATATAAAATCTGACTCCCATTGAAGCCCCTCTAGAGTCTGTAGTAAATTCATAGTATCTCGCAAATAAGAGGGGATCATTTTAACCATTGGCTGCAATAGGATGTCCAAATACTGGGACAACCTGCTAGTGATGGATGAAATGCCAGATATTATTGGTCGACCTGGTGGATGAACAGGATCTTTATGTATCTTGTGCAATAGATAAAAAACGGGGGTCTTAGGAAATTTTATGTCCAAATATTGATATTCTTGACTGCTCAGGACTCCCTTTTCTTTACCCTTATGTATTAGTTCCAAAAAATTGCCCTTAATCTTGGAAGTGGGGTCTGCATTAAGGGTCTGGTAGGTGGAGGTGTCGTTTAGTTGCCTCAAAGCTTCTTTTTCGTACTGCTCACTATCCATGATGACAATCCCCCCGCCTTTATAACTATCGATAAGTCACTTTGGAGGGTTTTGAGAGCTAGTTTTTCTCCTTTCTTAAGGTTCAACGGCATTTTCTTTTTCTGCATCTGTTCTAAATCGGACATGACCATATGTTCAAACACTCGCATTTCTTCCGAGATGAAATTTTTTGGGAAAAAAGTAGATGTTTAGTTTTTTTTAAAGGATTTATTTTATCAATTAAAAACATGAGTATTAATATGCTAAGCTTCTTTTTAAAGTTTATTCAAAAACAAATCTCTTCTTTGTGTCGTTGATCCATTACACCCACATTTTGTCACTAGTTTTTCTCCTTTCTTAAGGTTCAACGGCATTTTCTTTTTCTGTATCTGTTCTAAATCGGACATGACCATATATTCAAACACTCGCATTTCTTCCGAGATGAAATTTTTTGGGAAAAAAGTAGATGTTTAGTTTTTTTTAAAGGATTTATTTTATCAATTAAAAACATGAGTATTAATATGCTAAGCTTCTTTTTAAAGTTTATTCAAAAACAAATCTCTTCTTTGTGTCGTTGATCCATTACACCCACATTTTGTCACTGTCCTGTTAATCATACAGATCTTTCTTCCATTGCACAGCAAGCTCAGCACCTGTGGCAATTCCTGACAATATTTGCGGCAGACCGGTGTGGAAATTGCTGTTGTAACCTATCTCAGTGTCAACACTTTAGGATGAGTTGCAGGTCCACGAGTGTTCTACCTTTTACATAGTGCAGTGAGAGTACAAACCAATGAACAATAATGCCACAGTTAAAGGGACGAGGTGTTGACAACTTTCATTCTTACATACATTTTTGAACTTACATCCAGTTCTGCCTGCTTTTAGTCGCTGCAGTGTATAAAGGGCCAATTGTTTTGAAATTCTCATTCAAACATATTAAGATTGTCATCGATGGTGGATTACACGACATGGACATCCCAATCCTGTTGTAATTAGGATACACAAGACACAAAAAGCACATTGTCTGCTAAGCACATCTTATTACAGTACATTTCCAGGAAGAAACCACAAAAGAAGATAAAATGATTTAATGTTTGCCATAGATTTTATGTTCTCAACCATCCACAGGTATAAATAAAAACGAAAAACTCTTTTAGTGTCTCTTTGTAATCAATGCGAAGCTGCCAAAGCTGACAGATGGTCCCCAGTAATGTGCAATGTAACCAAAGTAGGTGGTAATAGGGAACCTCAGTCTAAAGGAACATATCAGTGCAAGCTTAGAACCCTTAATGACTCTGTTTCCGGTTCTATTACAAGTGAGCCACTATGTTAGCAGTTCAACTCATAACTAGAGGGAGCCCCTAGTATAATGGTGAGCAACCTTGGTCATCCAGATTTATTGGAACTACATTTCCCATGAGGCTCTGCCAACCTAATGAGTAGCTGAGCATCATGGAAGATGTAGTTCACAACATCCAGACCGCCAAAGTTTTTGACCCCTGGCTTAGTTGATAATAGTAGTGGCACTGTGTGCTGCTGTTGGAATTGTCTCCTGGGATCCCTAAGACTCCCCAGAGAGAAGTGCTATCATTGTGAGCTCTGCCAGAATTCACATAAGCAGGTTTGCACTGGGTCCACAGAATGGCATTTGGAACTATTTGTACACAGTGTTATACGGCATACTGCCAGAGGACCAGAGGAGACACAGTCGGACCAGATGTAAGTAAGGTATTGTTCAAATGTGTTAATTTTAAAGTGTGCAGAAGCAAAAATCACTTAACCCCAGAGTTACTGAGCCAGCATTCTTTTTTGGAGGGCATTTATTTATTTATAAAGGCTTTTACCAGGAAGGATACATTGAGATTTCTCTCATTTTCAAGTATGTCCTGGGATTGAGCAACATTAAATTGTTACAGTATTACAGAAATACAAAGTAATAAAATTCAAAATATTTTAAAAATAATTGCACAAATATACAGATTAACAGAAAATAAATATAGTTACTATGTTACATGTTTACAGGTGAATTCTGTATTGAGGTATGTTAATAGGGAGCTCTTAAGTGACTTTAGACTGAGGGAAGATTTGATGGCGTCTGGGAGGTTATTCCATAATTGTGGCGCTCGGTAGGAAAATGAGGATCAAGCCACTTTCTTTTTGTATTGTGGTATTGCAAGTAAGGTGCTGGACCTGGATCGGAGTTTATAGGATGAGGGAACTGCTGGGGGAAGCAGCCTATTCAGGTAGGGTGGTAGCTTCCCAGAAAAGCTCTTAAACACCAGGTTGGAAAGGTGAAGAGTGCATCTAGATTCCAGCTTTGGCCAGTTTAGCTCTTTTAACATGTCACAATGGTGGGTCATGTAGTTACATTGTAGCACAAAGCGGCAGAATGAGTTATACAATGTAGCAAGTTTTTGGAGGTGTGTTTGCGGGGCAGCTGCATACACTACATCTCCGTATGCAATAGCCAGCATAAGCATTTGATGTACAATCTGCTTTCTTACCACGGGGCTCAGACAGGATTTGTTTCTGTACAGTGCACCTAGTTTGGGGTAAAGTTTAGATGAGAGTTTTTCGATGTGGGGGCTAAAGGATAGATTTGGGTCTAACCACATACCTAGATATTTGAGAGAAGTGACTGTGGTCAGTGTGTCATTTGATTTTGTCCTGACACATAGATGGGGCAATTGCAGTTTGTGTAGTTTAGGTGCTGGTCCAAAGAGCATTGTTACAGTTTTGTCAGTATTTAGAAAACGTTTGTTGTGTTTGATCCACGTTTCTACCTCTGTGAATTGTTCTTGCAGCACGGCCTCCAGCTGCGGGAGATTTGGTTTGCTGGTATAGATTACAGTGTCGTCTGCGTACATGTGTACAGTTGAAGCTTTGCAGACATTGGGGTACACCACATGTGAATGGGAGGAGCTGCCAGAAATGGACACATACAGTCAGGTCCAGAAATATTGGGACATCAACACAATTCTAACATCTTGGGCTCTATACACCACCACAATGGAGATGGAATGAAACAAACACAATGTGCTTTAACTGCAGACTGTCAGCTTTAATTTGAGGGTATGTACATCCAACTCAGGTGAACGGTGTAGGACTTACAGCAGTTTGCAGATGTGCCTCCCACTGGCTGATAGTTTTTTCTATGAAGTATTTTACCAGGATACATTGAGATTTCTCTCGTTTTCAAGTATGTCCTGAGTGGCGAGTATGTGCTATTAGGTGTCTTGGCCACTGGAGAGGTGCTTTGGCCAGGATTTGAACCTGTGTCTCCACGGTTATAGAGCAGTGATGTTACCTCTATTCCATCCAGCTGGTACAATGCTAGTCAATGCTACCTATCTAAAGTACAGGAAGCGTTAAAATACAGTAAGGACCTGTTAAAGTCGCCAGAAACAAAGATTGGGATATGAGCAGAACTGCAGCCTCAAAAGCTGAATTAACGAGGGAAATTGTTGTAGTTATTGGCTCGGCCGTTAACAGTAAAGCGGGGTTGGAGGATTGTAGCTTCCTTCCAGCAGCGTAGCGTGGGTTGTCAGCCTGTGGACACGTTATCATGCCCTGATTCCCTTCCACCCTTAGGGTATTGAACCCCTTAACTGTGATACAACAACCACTCGGGATACTTGGTTCCAGCCAAACAACATGGTATTCTAGGGTATAAACAGCAGCAGACTTGAAGTTGTGAAAGTGAAAGGTCTTTTTATTGCAGCATAAACAAACACCACACTTGCCTTTGAATCACTATTGCAGGTGATTAAACAAACTACAAATGAAAACTAGGGAAGCACCGATACCACTTTTTTTTAACACTGAGTACGAGTACCGATATTTTTTAAAAGTACTCACCGATACTGAGTACCGATACTGAGTACCGATACATTTATTTTATGTCATGTGAATGCTTTCCAATAAGAACAGACCACCTCATATAAAATGCCCCCAGCTCACAAGTATATATCCCCCAGATACATATACACAGAATGCCCCCAGCTCACATGTAGATTGCCCCAAGCCTCACATGGATATTGCCCCAGCCAGCTCTCACATGGATATTGCCCCAGCTCACACATGGATTATTGCCCCAGCCAGCTCTCACATGGATATTGCCCCAGCCAGCTCTCACATGGATATTGCCCAGCCAGCTCTCACATGGATATTGCCCCAGCTCACACATGGATATTGCCCCAGCTCACACATGGATATTGCCCCAGCCAGCTCTCACACGGATATTGCCCCAGCCAGCTCTCACATGGATATTGCCCCAGCTCACACATGGATATTGCCCCAGCCAGCTTCACATGGATATTGCCCCAGCTCACACATGGATATTGCCCCAGCCAGCTCTCACATGGATATTGCCCCAGCTCACACATGGATATTGCCCCAGCTCACACCTGGATATTGCCCCAGCTCTCACCTGGATATTTCCCCAGCCAGCCGATACCACTTTTTTTTAACACTGAGTACGAGTACCGATATTTTTTAAAAGTACTCACCGATACTGAGTACCGATACTGAGTACCGATACATTTATTTTATGTCATGTGAATGCTTTCCAATAAGAACAGACCACCTCATATAAAATGCCCCCAGCTCACAAGTATATATCCCCCAGATACATATACACAGAATGCCCCCAGCTCACATGTAGATTGCCCCAAGCCTCACATGGATATTGCCCCAGCCAGCTCTCACATGGATATTGCCCCAGCTCACACATGGATATTGCCCCAGCCAGCTCTCACATGGATATTGCCCCAGCCAGCTCTCACATGGATATTGCCCCAGCCAGCTCTCACATGGATATTGCCCCAGCTCACACATGGATATTGCCCCAGCTCACACATGGATATTGCCCCAGCCAGCTCTCACATGGATATTGCCCCAGCTCACACATGGATATTGCCCCAGCCAGCTCTCACATGGATATTGCCCCAGCTCACACATGGATATTGCCCCAGCTCACACCTGGATATTGCCCCAGCTCTCACCTGGATATTTCCCCAGCCAGCTCTCACCTGGATATTTCCCCAGCCAGCTCTCACATGGATATTGCCCCAGCGGCAGCCAGCTCACACATGGATATTGCCCCAGCTCTCACCTGGATATTGCCCCAGCTCTCACCTGGATATTGCCCAGCCAGCTCTCACATGGATATTGCCCCAGCTCACACATGGATATTGCCCAGCCAGCTCTCACATGGATATTGCCCCAGCTCACACATGGATATTGCCAGCTCACACCTGGTATTGCCCCAGCTCTCACCTGGATATTTCCCCAGCCAGCTCTCACCTGGATATTGCCCCAGCCAGCTCTCACCTGGATATTGCCCCAGCGGCAGCCAGCTCACACATGGATATTGCCCCAGCTCTCACCTGGATATTGCCCCAGCTCTCACCTGGATATTGCCCCAGCCAGCTCTCACCTGGATATTGCCCCAGCGGCAGCCAGCTCACACATGGAGATTGCCCCAGCTCCGGATCCAGCAGGGGTTGGGTGCCGGATGCCATGCAGCGGGAGTGCCTGCCCGGTCCTGAACAGCGTGAGAGTCCGTGTTGAAGGGGAGGTGGCTGCGTGCGTGCGTGCGCAGGTCACGCGGTCCGGCCAGTCAGGTGGTACAGAGACTCAGTACCACCTGATTAGCCGGACCACATGACCTGCGCCCGCACGCAGCCGCCTCCCCTTCAACACGGTCACGGACTCACACTGTTCAGGACCGGTCAGGCACTCCCGCTGCACGGCATCTGGGCCCCCTCAACCCGCGGGCCCTTGGGCGGCGCCCGAGGGCCCGGCGGGTCAGTCCAGGCCTGAACTTTTAGGGGCGCAAATTTCTTTTGAAATTATGCGCCCCTAAGAAAACTGCGCCCGGGGCCACTGCCCCCAGCCCCCCCCCACGCTACGCCACTACTTCCTTCTCCTTGCCTGTGAGATGTTGGGGTAATTAAACATTGATCCATTAAGCCCAGCCATCCATATATTTTAAAAGAAGATGTTGTGCAAGACAGTTACTGGTTGCATTCTGGTATACTGAATCTCATTCCTTTGAATATGACACTCCTATGTGAATTATGTACCTGACAGAGGATTAAAGGGTGGAATTCATTTGGTTAATAAATGTATTTTTTTTATAGTTTTTGCAAGTATAATTGTGTCAGAGAGAGGCATGCTTCTCTATGCTCCACTGCATCATGTAAAGAGTTACTATACTCAGAATTAATGAAAATATTTCACCACCCTTACTACCCATAGAGAAGGTATAATAGCTTAACGAAAAATAAACAGAAGAAAGAAAAACCACACACAAAGCACTTACCCTGCAAATTGGTAATCTGAGTATTTGAGACACTTTTTTTCAATTGTTAGACCTGTCTAGGAGCAGAAAGATCAGGATTGACCTTTTCATCGGCTTTAGATTTTTTATAGATGTTTTGTAGCAAGAATCTTTGAAACGCATACGCATTGTGAGGAACATGCACTGCTGAGGGGAATTTTTCATGTCTTTCAATACATTATTTAGCTAAAATGAAATCCTATGACATAATTATAATTTATAGCATTTGCAGTCTTACAAGATATGTGAATATACAAAAGGTATATATAATAGATACAATAAACATCAATTTAGGGCGGGATTGATTTAAGCATCAATATGGGTGCAGTGTACCGTGAATGCTTCACAAAGGGGTTTCTGCCTTGTAAAACCAGGATCCGCCCAGCCGCGTGACTGAGGTCCTGTAACATTATGACAAATTATGTGACCTTGATGTTACCCGACCATGTGCTAAAATGCCTGAGAAGCTCCTCATTGGGTAATACACTGGCATATCCAGGGGGGACAGAGGGTATATGCACCCCCTGAGCTACAATCAAATTATAGGAGATACAGGGGTCTCTAGTAGGGATGAGCGTTTGGTTCGGATCAGTTCGGAGTTCGATTCGAACATCGCCCGTTCGGCTGTTCGTCGAACTCCGAACATTTCTGCGTGTTCGCCGCATGTTCGCCCACAATGCACCACAATGGACCACAATGCACTTTTCCACTGGCCTGAAGCTTGTAATTGGCTACAGCCTTGCACCTGACCACAGTTCAGGTGCAAGACAGGTGCAAGACTATGCCAATCACGGCTCAGAGTCCTGATTGGGCAAGTTTTGCCCAATCATGGGCTCACAGAGCTAAGTCCCGCAGCACACTATATAAGGCTTCTTCCCTGCCTGCAGCCCCAGCGTGTGTGTTTGCAGGAGTCAATCAGAGAGGAGATTGTACTGTCCGGGTGTATCAGTGACGTTGTAGGAGATTTCTGGGAATTAGAATCTGTGTTGGCACTGCCAGGCTATCAGGGACAGCGTGTTTCAGAGAGTTGTAGGAGATTTCTGGGAATTAGAATCTGTCTTGGCACTGCCTGGCTATCAGGGATAGTGTGTATCAGTGAGTTGTAGGAGATTTCTGGGAATTTGAAACTGTCTTGGCACTGCCAGGCTATCAGGGACAGTGTGTTTCAGCGAGTTGTAGGAGATTTCTGGGAATTAGTATCTGTGTTGGCACTGCCAGGCTATCAGGGACAGTGTGTTTCAGCGAGTTGTAGGAGATTTCTGGGAATTAGAATCTGTGTTGGCACTGCCAGGCTATCAGGGACAGTGTGTATCAGTGAGTTCTACCACAGTTCAGCAAATTAGAATCTGTCTTGGCACAGCCTGTTATCAGTGTGTATCAGTGAGTTATACCACAGTTCAGAAAATTAGAATCTGTCTTGGCACAGCCTGTTATCAGCGTGTATCAGAGAGTTATACCACAGGTCAGCAAATTTGAATCTGTCTTGGCACAGCCTGTTATCAGTGTGTATCAGTGAGTTATACCACAGTTCAGGAAATTTGAATCTGTCTTGGCACAGCCAGGCTATCAGGGACAGTGTGTATCACTGACTTACAGCATTGTTCTGGAAAATCTGTATATCTTTGATCTAATTCTTGATACCATACAAGAACACAGTTTAATCAGAGTTCATCTGTTTATCTATTGAGAGTTGAATCTGGCTGTTGCCAGCTATCAGGGTGTTGCAGCCTGCAGGAGAGGAAGTGAATCAGAGAGAGAGTAGAGGACATTACTTCTACCTTTCTCCTTAAATGGAACTCCTGCCCCTCTACCACCGACCCCTACACTATCTGCATCTCTCCCTCCCTCCTCTCGTCCCACATGATGGCCTCACATGAGCTCCTTTGTTTCCTCAGAACATGGTCTCCCTCTAACTCTCGTGCTGCCAATCACTCCCACTCCCACAAATCCCATTCCCACGTTCTCTTTCTCACCTTCCTGCTGTTACTCTATTCAGGTGACATATCCCCTAACCCTGGCCCCACAACACATCCAATACTTCCATCTCATCCTATCTCCATCGCACATAAATCACCTCCCTGCAAGCCCAGCAACCTCATTCCCATAATCCCTCAGCGCCTGTCCTCTTTCTCCTGCGCCCTCTGGAACGCTCGCTCTGTGTGCAACAAACTCACAGCAATCCATGACCTCTTCCTTTCAAACTCCTTCAACCTCCTAGCTTTAACTGAAACCTGGCTAACTCCCTCTGACACGGCCTCCGTTGCTGCTCTCTCACATGGCGGTCTACACTTGAGCCATACCCCCAGACCGGGTGAGAGAAATGGTGGCGGGGTCGGAATCCTGCTCTCTCCCACCTGCACCTACCAGCATCTCCCTCCACCTCCATCCCTCTCCTTCTCCTCCTTCGAGACACACTGCATCCGCCTGTTCTCTCCTCTGGCTCTCAGGGTGGCAGTCATCTACCGCCCACCGGGACCAACCTCCCAGTTCTTTGACCACTTTGCTACCTGGCTTTCTCACTTCCTGTCTTCTAATCTTCCATGCCTAATTCTCGGCGACTTCAACATTCCCATTGACGATCCTTCCGCCCCTGCTGCCTCCAAACTTCTTTCACTCACATCCTCCCTTGGACTCACACATCCTCCCTCCTCCCTACCCACCGCGATGGTCACGCTATTGACCTTGTCTTCTCCAACCTCTGCTCCATTTCTGAGTTCAGCTGTCGCCCTTTCCCATCTCTGACCACCACCTTCTCTCTTTCAACCTATCTGGACTTCCTAAACACCCTGCTCCCCCACCCCGCACACACACTCGCAGAAATCTACATGCTGTGGAACCCCCATCAATTCTCCAACCTACTTCACCACCTCCCTCATACCTCATCCTTCACCTGCCCTGATGCTGCCACTAATCACTACAACACTACTCTTATCTCTGCTCTAGACACTCTTGCTCCTCTTCGACTCTGTAAGGCCCCACGCCGCCAGCTTCAGCCCTGTCACACCCTCCAGACACGCTACCTGCAAAGATGCTCCCGCACTGCAGAGCGTGCCTGGAGGAAATCCCGCTCTGAAGCTGATTTTGTTCACTTCAAGTTTATTCTCCGGTCATACACCTCTGCCCTCCACTTGGCCAAACAATCCTTCTTCTCATCTCTTATATCTACGCTGTCCTCCAACCTAAACGGCTCTGGTCCACCTTCAACACCCTCCTCTACCCACCTGCACCTCCCCCCACAGCTGCCTTCAGCGCTCAAGACCTGGCAGACTACTTCCTCAGTAAAACTCTAAATATCAGACGCAACATCCCAACACAAGATAGTTATCTGCCACCTCCACTCCCACAGGTCCCCTCTGCCACTTCCTCCCAGCCACTGAGGAGGAAGTCAATTCCTTATTGTCCTCCTCACATCTCACCACATGCCCGCTCGACCCCATTCCCTCACATCTAATTCCTCCCCTCTCCTCCTCCCTCACCCTGCTCTCACACACATCTTCAACCTATCTCTCTCACTGGCTCCTTTCCATCCGCCTTCAAACACGCGCTAGTTACCCCTTTACTAAAGAAACCATCCCTAGATCCCAACTCTCCATCCAACTACCGCCCTGTATCCCTGCTTCCCTTCACATCAAAGCTCTTAGAAAAACTAGTCTTCAACCGCCTCTCCCTCTTCCTGTCCTCCAATTCCCTACTTGACCCCCTGCAATCTGGCTTCCGTCCCCTACACTCAACTGAAACTGCCCTCACCAAAGTCACCAACGACCTCCTAACTGCTAAAAAACACGGCCACTATTCTATTCTCATCCTGCTTGACCTCTCGGCTGCTTTTGACACTGTTGACCACCCCCTCCTTCTACAGACCCTCAACTCTCTGGGTCTCTCTGACACTGCACTCGCTTGGGTCGAATCCTATTTATCCAACAGGTCCTTCTGTGTGTCCTTTGCTGGTAACTCCTCCTCCTCATTGCCTCTATCTGTTGGTGTACCTCAAGGCTCTGTCCTTGGTCCTCTGCTCTTTTCCATCTACACCTCCTCCCTGGGCAAAATCATCAACAGCTTTGGCTTCAATTACCACCTCTACGCTGATGACACTCAGATCTACCTCTCTACCCCTGATCTCTCTCCCCCTGTCCTTTCAAAAGTCAGTGACTGTTTATCTGGCATCTCCTCCTGGATGGCCTCCCACCACCTAAAGATCAACATGTCGAAGACTGAACTCCTACTTATTCCTCCCTCCAATGCCTCCCCACCTCCTGACTTCTCTATCACGGTGGAGGGTATCACCATTTCCCCATCAAACCAAGTTCGCTGTCTTGGAGTTACACCTGACTCTGCTCTTTCCTTCATCCCCCACATCAAGTCTCTTTCCTCCTCCTGCCGATACCAACTGCGTAATATTCCAGAATTCGGCCATTTCTTACCGCTGTCGCCACAAAACAACTCATACACGCCCTGGTAATCTCCCGACTCGACTATTGCAATAATCTCTTATCTGGCCTCCCTCTGTCCCGCCTCTCCCCCTACAATCCATCCTGAACGCCTCCGCCAGACTAATTCACCTCACCCGCCGCTCTGTCTCTGCCGCTCCCCTCTGCGAGTCCCTTCACTGGCTCCCCATCCACTGCAGAATTAAGTTCAAAATCCTATCCTTACCTACAAAACCCTCACTAACTCAGCTCCCCACTACCTGTCCTCACTAATCACCAAATACACCCCAGCCCGCTCCCTAAGGTCAAACAGTGACCTGCGCCTAGCTTCTCACCGCATCACCTCTTCCCATGATAGACTGCAGGATTTCTCACGCGCAGCCCCCGCTCTCTGGAACGCTCTCCCTCGTACTGTCAGACTTTCCCCTAACTTCTCTTCCTTCAAACGCTCCCTTAAAACGTTCCTATTTAGGGAAGCCTACCACCCAACTCACTGACGCAATCATCAATCACTCTAACCTTACAGTCCTCTCCTCCTGTTTCATACCCCAACCCTCCCAGATTGTGAGTTCCTACGGGAATAGGGCCCTCATCTCCTCCTGTACTGTTTGTCAAATGTTGTTCAATGTATTGTAACCCTGTCTATACTGTGCTTATTGTACAGCGCTGCGGAATATGCTGGCGCTTTATAAATAAAGAATAATAATAATAATAATAATAATTGGCAGCCTTGCAGGGAAAATATCAGTAAAATCGCCGACTTACAGTCAGGTCCAGAAATATTGGGACATCGACACAATTCTAACATCTTTGGCTCTATACACCACCACAATGGAGTTGGAATGCAAAACAAACACAATGTGCTTTAACTGCAGACTGTCAGCTTTAATTTGAGGGTATGTACATCCAACTCAGGTGAACGGTGTAGGACTTGCAACAGTTTGCAGATGTGCCTCCCACTTGTTAAGGGACCAAAAGTAATGGGACAATTGGCTTCTCAGCTGTTCCATGGCCAGGTGTGTGATATTCCCTCATTACCCCAATTACAATGTGCAGATAAAAGGCCCAGAGTTCATTTCCAGTGTGCTATTTGCATTTGGAATCTGTTGCTGTCAACTCTCAAGATGAGACCCAAAGAGCTGTCACTATCAGTGAAGCAAGCCATCATTAGGCTGAAGAAACAAAACAAACCCATCAGAGAACTAGCAAGAACATTAGGCGTGGCCAAAACAACTGTTTGGAACATTCTCAAAAAGAAGGAACACACCGGTGAGCTCAGCAACACCAAAATACCTGGGAGACCACGGAAAACAACTGTGTTGGATGACCGAAGAATTCTTTCCCTGGTGAAGAAAACACCTTTCACAACAGTTGGCCAGATCAAGAACACTCTCCAGGAAGTAGGTGTATGTGTGTCAAAGTCAACAATCAAGAGAAGACTTCACCAGTGAATACAGAGGGTTCACCACAAGATGTAAACCATTGGTGAGCCTCAAAAACAGGAAGGCCAGATTAGAGATTGCCAAACAACACCTAACAAAGCCTTCACAGTTCTGGAACAAGATCCTATGGACAGAAGAGACCAAGATCAGCTTGTACCAGGGTGATGGGAAGAGAAGAGTATGGAGAAGGAAAGGAACTGCTCATGATCCTAAGCATACCACCTCATCAGTGAAGCATGGTGGTGGTAGTGTCATGGCGTGGGTATGTATGGCTGCCAATGGAACTGGTTCTCTTATATTTATTGATGATGTGACTGCTGACAAAAGCAGCAGGATGAATTCTGAAGTGTTTCGGGCAATATTATCTGCTCACATTCAGCCAAATGCTGCAGAACTCATTGGACGGTGCTTCACAGTGCAGATGGACAATGACTCAAAGCATACAGCAAAAGCAACCAAAGAGTTTTTGAACGGACAGAAGTGGAATGTTATGCAATGGCCAAGTCAATCACCTGACCTGAATCCCATTGAGCATGCATTTCACTTGCTGAAGACAAAACTGAAGGGAAAATGCCCCAAGAACAAGCAGGAACTGAAGACAGTTGCAGTAGAGGCCTGGCAGAGCATCAACAGGGATGAAACCCAGTGTCTGGTGAGGTCTATTCGTTCCAGACTTCAGGCTGTGATTGACTGCAAAGGATTTGCAACCAAGTATTAAGAAGGGAAAGTTTGATTTATGATTATTATTCTGTCCCATTACTTTTGGTCCCTTAACAAGTGGGAGGCACATCTGCAAACTGCTGTAAGTCCTACACCGTTCACCTGAGTTGGATGTACATACCCTCAAATTAAAGCTGACAGTCTGCAGTTAAAGCACATTGTGTTTGTTTCATTCCAACTCCATTGTGGTGGTGTATAGAGCCAAAGATGTTAGAATTGTGTTGATGTCCCAATATTTCTGGACCTGACTGTATATCAGAGTTCTGAATATCTTTAATCTATATACCAGAGTTGAATCAGACTTCTGTATATCTCCAGTCTTTATACCAGAGTTGAATCAGACTTCAGTATATCTTTAATCTATATATCACTTACCGTGTCAGAAAGGCCAAAAAGGACAGGCAGACGCTCCCAGACACAGATAAGAGGGCAAGCAGCCTCTGTGTCGGAAGGCAGTGCCCCTGGTCATCATAGACGTGGTGTATCCTCTGCAGGGGCACGCTTGTCTTTTCTAACTGGTGCTGGCCGTCTTATGCTGCATCAAAATACAGAGGATTTGCAAGATTGGCTAACCAGGCCATCCTCATCCTCCGAGTCCTCTGCCAGCCAGGCTTGTAGTGGTTTACAGTCCACCTCAGCTGCCAAAGCATCTAATGCAGCCTCCATGTCCACAGCTACTCCTGCCGTAGCCTCACCAACATATACGGAGGAGTTAGCTAAATTGTTTGACTACAATGACAGTGACATGCTGCTTGAGGATGCGCAGCAACTCCAGTGCTCTGATTCAAACTCTGAGGTTGAGGAAGGGAGTATAATCAGGAGGGGGTGCCAGTGACACAAAGAAATGGCACTCATGTTCCCCCAGCAGCTGCAGCATATTGTCAGGTTGGCTCCAGTGACGAAGAGATAGGGGGTGATGACAATGATGTTGAGGTCACTGACTCCACCTGGGTGCCTGATCGAACAGAGGAGTCAAGTGAGGAGGAGGCGCAACAAAAACGATGCACAACGTCCTCTATGACCAACCGTAGCCAGTCCAAGGCATCAGAAGTCAGAGATGCTCAGGTGCAGAGCGCTGTTGTCTCAAAGCACACATGCAGGAACTCTGCTGTCTGGGAGTTCTTCACAAAATGTGCAGCAGACTGCAGTGTTGCTATTTGTAAGCTATATCTGAAGAGGATCAAGCATGGGAAAAACATCACACACTTGGGTACCACTTGCTTGATAAGACATATGACCACCTGCCACACATCCCATTGGCACAACACTTTGCATAGGTCCTCATCCTCATCTGTCTCTACCCCCACTATATGTCCTGCCATGTCATTGCCTAAAACCTCCACTGACAGGGATGATGCTACAGTAATGGGTGTACCAGGTCCTTCCTCAGAATGTGACAGCATCCCATCAGCTGAAGATTTACGCAGTCAGATTACGTTGCCCCAGCTGCTGCAGCGTAAGAAAAAATATAATTCCAACCATCCCCAAGCACAGCATCTAAATGCCAGTTTAGCAAAATTACTCGCATTGCAGCTGCTGCCTTTCCAGCTGGAGGACTCTGCTTCCTTCCGTGAATTTTCCAAATGTGCTGTACCACAGTGGCAGGTTCAAAACGCCATTTCTTTTCACGGAAGGCCATTCCAGCACTATACCTGCACGTGGAACGCAATGTTATGGAATCATTGGGAAAGGCAGTCAGCAGCAAGATGCACATTACTTTAGACACGTGGCACAGCAAGCATGGACAGGGCCGTTACATTTCCTTCATGGCACACTGGGTAACTCTGCTTGCAGCTGCGAGGGATCCAGGACGGGGCTCTGTGCTGGAGCTTGCTCATCCACCATGAATGCAGAAAGCTGCTTATATGAGGTCTGTCTGCTCCACTATCTCTTCCTCTTCCTCCTCCTTCAATGTCTCTGGTGAAGTAGCAGTTAAACCGACGCGTGGAAGGGGCTACGCAATGAATCAAGCAAAAAGATGCCAAACTGTGCTTGAGCTGGTTTGTTTAGGGGACAGGAGCCACACCGGGCCAGAAATTCTGTCAGCTCTGCAGGGGCAGGCGCAGAGATGGTTAACACCACGCCAGCTTTAGCTGGGAATGGTCGTCTGCGGTAATGGCAGCAACCTCCTTTCCGTCCTACGCCTGGGTAAGTTGACGCATGTACCATGCCTAGCACACGTCCTAAATCTGGTGGTAAGACATTTCCTAACCAGGTACCCAGGGCTGGAAGAGCTTCTCAGCCAGACCAGAAAAGTCTTCAGCCACCTCAGATGGTCATTCCCAGCAAGTGTTCGCCTGGCAGAAATTCAAAGAGAATTCCACCTTCCCACAAACCGCCTGATCTGTGACATGCCCACCAGGTGGAACTCGACATTGGCAATGCAGGAGGCGTGGGGTCGCGCCTATTCCCCGATGGGGCGGCTGCAACCACCAAAATGCATCCAGCCCAACAAGAATGTGTGAAACATAACAAAGAAAAAAATGTCATCTGCGCTTATTCCCATTATACTATTTGAAACTAAACAAAATTAGAGGTTTGGTTTCTTATCAATGGCCATTATAAGACTAAGCTCGCCCGCCAACATCAAGGCACCTCTATAAGGGCGAGTCCTATCCAAAATGAAACCACAGGCTGCTGTATAGCAAACCATACCTGCTCATGCTGCTTGTCAGACATGAGGTAGACTGGTGGGCCTTTATTTATGCTCCCCCTCAACATTGGCAATGCTGCAGCATCTGCACAAGCAGCAGAGGGCCATCAACGAGTACCTGTGTGAGTATGACACAAGGACAGGTTCAGGTCAACTTGGTTCCCCCCGCGCAGTGGCTGATGATCAAGGATGCATGCACGGTACTGTCACCATTTGAGGAGGCAACGAGGATGGTGAGCAGGGACAGTGCATGCATCAGTGACACAATTCCTTTAGTGTTCCTGCTGGAGCACACTCTGCGGGGAATTATAGATGTGGCACTAGAGGCAGAGCAGCGGGAGGAAGAGGAGGCCTTCCCTAGCTCTCAAGGCCCCAGTCTTTATGCAGACAGCATTCCTGCGGGTCCTCAGATCAGACAGGAGGAGGATGAGGAGGAGGAGGAATATTTAAGCAGTGGGGGCATTGAAGGTGGGGATTCCTCAAGGGAGGGTTTTGTGTGCCCAGAAACCCAAGGACTAGAACGTGGCTGGGAGGAGGAAGTGCATGATAGGGTCATCCTCATTGACCAGGAAGACTCGGAAGCTAATGCCACCTCCAACCTACGCTGCATGGGCTCCCTTATCCTGCAAAGTCTGCTAAAAGACCCCAGGATTCGTGCTATCAAGGAGAGGGATCATTACTGGTTGGCAACCCTTCTTGATCCACGATACAAGGGTAAGGTTGCAGAGCTCATCCTGCCCTCACAGAGGGGGCACAGGATGAAATAACTTGAGGACGCTCTAAAGCACCACTTGTGTAACACCTTTCCAGACAATGGTAGGTTACCAACTGATGACACAGGTGCTTCTGAGGCTGCTGTTTATTAGAGGAAGAGCGGTGAAAGGGGCCGCTTGACTGATGCATTTTCCAATTTTTTTAGTCCACGACGCCCAGGGACGTCAAATGTAGGCATCCATTGCCAGCGTCTTCACCATATGGTGCAGGACTATCTAGGGGCAAGGGCAGACCTGGATACCTTTCCAGCAGATGATCCACTGGCTTACTTGGTGTTGAGATTGGATCACTGGCCAGAACTTAGCCAATATGCTATGCAGCTACTAGGTTGCCCTTCATCCTGCGTGCTTTCTTAAAGGACGTTCAGTGCCACTGGAGGTTGCGTCACAGACTAAAGAGTGCGTCTGTCCACCGACTCTGTAGACCGGCTGATATTTATAAAAATGAATCAGTCCTGGATCAGCAGCTATCAATCCCCTGATGCTGACGTAACTGAATAGATCGGGGATCTCTTCTGCATTCCCAAAACCTCCACCACTGTACTCTTCCACAATACTACAAAGGGCTTACGGTGTGAAGGCACTTGCTGCCACCAAAGGCAAAATATTTGGGTGCACTGACACGTGTACCAGATTCATATCATTTTAATATTTGACTGCAGGGTCCAACCCTGCACTCTTCCACAATACCACAGAGGGGTTACTGTGTGATGGTACTGTTGCCGACACTAAAGGCCCAATTTTAAAGCACCTATTGTTACTTTCATCCAAAGCCTGCATAAGTTTCACCATAATTTAGCCAAAAAAATCACTAAACTTGTTCTGCGTGTCTTAAAACGTCTCCTCTTTTAATACAGGCTGCCGCCCCAAGCAGTTGTTTATGAATAGATTAAAGGAAAACCATTTACCATCATTTGAAATGTCATTTTTTTGTTTTTAAATGTTTCTATACATCCTACAAATCCACCACTTCACGGGCAGGTTATGGGGACCTCCTAGACATGATATTTGAAGGAATTTTTAGTTTTTATTCTTAACCTTTATTTCGTGGAAAACTCACTGTTCCTTTAAAAACGTTTTTTTTTTAACTTTTTGTCCTTGTTTCCTGTCCCCCAGGGCACTACCCGGATCCCCATACACCTTTTATGACAAATATCTAGCATATATACTCTCTTGGAGGGCACTCTAAAAATCGAACGTTTGGGTCCCATTGACTTACATTGAGTTCGGATCGTGTTCGAGTTCGAACTCGAACTTCTGAAATTGTTCGAGTACGAAGTCGAACCGAACACGGGGGCGTTCGGCTCATCCCTACATCAAAGAATGAAGTGGTAAAAAAGTTACGTCTTGACAAATGACCCTCAGCCATAGCCATATTTTGATACCCAGAATTTTGGTTGCTCTGGGGCAAGATGGAGCATTATTTTCCATAGCTAGGTTTAGAAATTAGGGTTAGGCTTAGTAACCTAACCCTAACCTTAATTTCTATTTGTGCTTATTTTAAGGTTAACCCAAGCCCTAACATTCTGCTCCATTTTTGCTTCATTTTAAGGGAACAGATTCTGTTCTGTCTTTTGATATAAACGCAGACAGATACTGTTTTTCAGTTTATTGTAAAGGGATTCTAATTTAGTTTGCTCCACAACTAAAATAAAGTAATTTTGACTCTTTTTATTTGGGGGGGGGGGGTGGCTAGGCCTAGGGGCTTGACAAATATGACAGGTAAAGGGTATAACTGAGCTGCAAAACAATATAAATCCCAGCAGTGAGCCTCTACACCAGTGGTTCCCAACCACGGTCCTCAAGTACTCCTAACAGGTCAGGTTTTGAGGATTGCCTTGGAGAAAAGCAGACTGAATCCTGCAATCACTGAGCAGCAAATCATATCACCTGTGCTGTGCTTCAGATATCTGGAAAAACTGACCTGTTGGGGGTACTTGAGGACCGTGGTTGGGAACCACTGCTCTACACTGTAACAGTAGCCCCAGTAGTGAATATATGTCTTTATTACATGGAGGATTGCTGCAGCCCCAGAGCCTAGACCAGCCCCCAGTTTAAATGTCTCATAAGTACTATTACATATTTAATGTAATGATTTACTGAAATACAATGTAATAATACACATACAAGGATGAATTATCATTAATATTTCTAATACAACTGTAACTGTGCGGTTGATATTAATGTGTATTTGCAGGTTCCATTTAGTTGTGTAAGTGGGTATATTGGGTGTAAGCAGAAAGGACAGAGCTTTATAAACCAATAGGAGGCACAGGTGTGTAAACCTTTGGTGGGTGGGGCTATGGAAACCATTGGTGGGTGGGAATGTGGATGTCATTCGTAGGTTGGAGCTGTGAAACCATTGATGGGTGACACAGTGGAAACCATTTGTAGGGGAAACTATGGAAACCATTGGTGGAAAAAGCTGTGGACGCTACTGGTGTTAGAGTTGTGGAGAATATCAGTGGGCGAGGCTGTGGAAACTATTTGTGGGCGGGGTAAACACATACATTACTTGTCTCTTGGATTTTCTACTGCAAAGCATCCCCTGAGTTTGTTTTCAAATGTTGACAACTATGCATAAATAGGATTTAATAATGTTTTCACTGCCTGTCTGCATTTCTAGTTCCCATATCCCCATTGAGACACTGAATCCTGCTCCATAGACTGGCTCAAACTAGTTACTATTAGGTCCATGCAGTAATTTAGGGTATTTCCATCTGAAGAGACAATGGTGCAGTGGAAGTGAATGGAATTGAATGCTATAACCTCTTAAGTTGCATTACACTCAGGGTTATCCAAAAAGAAACGTAAAGTCACCATACGATCAGTGACTTTTCGTTCCCTGTACTTCGGGGCAATCCGGCGATCATATTTCGCCGACCCTGCGGTGTATTCAGCATGAGCCGCAGGGCCCCCGTAGTGCAGGGAAAACCCACCGCAAACCCACCGAACACTCGCTGCAAACCTGCAGAAAACAGCTGGATTAACCCCGCCGAACATGCTGGAGAAACCAAACTAGCCATCGATCACAGCGCACAGCAGCCACCGGAAAAACCTGACACGCAGACGAATGAGGTTAAAAAAAAGAAAAAACAGTACGCTTGAAAGTTTGAAATTTGAAATGCTATTTGCAAAAAAAATACTGAATGAAAATGCCTGGAATTTACATATAAGAGCCAATGAATGATAATAAAAAGGGCTGCTACAGAAAAAAAAAATAATAATTTTTAAAAACAGGAAAAATTATTTGCCAACAAAATTCTGAAAAAATGTCTACAAGATCCTAAAAAAATATATAAATAAGAGACTTTATACTGTAGAATATTAAACAGTTTATTAGATATTGCATTAAAACGGGAATATTTTTAACATTGAAGCCTATGGGAATCGTCTGAATAAATCTGTCAAATGAGACCACTGAACAGCAGGGTATTTCGGCAACTTTTCCCTGCTATTTGGTGTTCTCTGAATAGACAAAGCATTGCTCCTCTATGGGGATTTCACTGCCCTCGAACAGGCACCGTATGTGCAGGCAATTCACCAACATTTGGTGAACCGCCTGCTCTCTGAATAGCAGAACGGCCAGGAAAGGTAACCATTAGGGATGCACCGATACCGATACCAGTATCGGTATCGGTGCCGATACTACCGTTTTGACAAGTACTCGTACTCGTCAAAAATCGCCCGATACTTTTACCGATACTTCCGCTCCAGCGGGACAGCAAACTTGGCCTCCGGCGCTTCAATCGCGGCCTCCGGTGCTTCAATCGCGGCATCCGGGCTTGAAACTCTGCCTCCGGCGCTCACTCTGTGCGTGTTCGTCACACGAGTCGGCGCATCACCGCAGCGAGAGACTGACAGATCACGTGGGACTGGCTGCTAGTCATAAAGGAGTGGCACGTCTCACTAGAAGCAGGTGCGTATGTTCTGGCTGTCTCCCCCCCCCAAACGAAAAAAAATATTTATTTTGCCCATCAACTTGTTTTTGTTAGTTTGCAGGGGGAAGGGACAGACATACAATAAACTTTGCAGGCCTGATGAAGCGGATCGGAGGCCTGTTCCGACACTCTGATAACTTATTTTGCCCAGCAACTTATTTATCGGAGTGTCGGGACAGGCCTCCGAACCGCTGCATCAGGCCTCCAAAGTTTATTGTATGTCTGTCCCTTCCCCCGCAAACGAAAGAAACAAGTTGCTGGGCAAAATAAATTATCGGAGTGCCAGGACAGGCCTCCGAACGGCTGCATCAGGCCTGCAAAGTTTATTGTTTATCTGCCCCTTCTCCCAATGAAGGAAAATAAATTGATAGGGGAAAAAACGGAGTGCTGGGACAGCAGGACTCTGAAGTTTATATTCAGTCTGTCTGTCCCCTCCCCCCCCCCACCCCTAAAGAAAATAAATTGATAGGGGGAAAAACAGAGTGATTATAGCAAATTAATATTCATTCATGTTTGACCATGCTGTGAATAAAGCATGAATAAACAAAATGACATTTTTTTTCCCTTTGCTGAATAGTGAATAGAAGAATAGTGATTTATTATTAAAGGGACACTCTAACAAAAAATCACCCCCGTTTTTTTTAATCCTAACCTATCCCTATTCCCTTAATAAATTGTTATTTTTTGTTTTTGTGTTTTTAACTGTAATACTTACCCTAAAATCCTCTTGTTTCCAGCGCTGTTTTTTTTTTTTTTTTATACTCACCTCCCTCCTCTTCCGTCCTGGTTTCTTCTTCTTGATTTCTGGTTTACGTGAGAAGCGCGCATGCACGCCTCTCACGTAAGCCAGCCAATCGGCAGGCTTCCTCCCGGCTCCCTCTGAGGATTAGTGTTGCGCGCAAGAGGATGCGCGCAACACTAACCCTCAGAGGGAGCCGCCAGCTTCTGCGGTGAGTTGGAGACGTCATCGCACTGAAAGCGCGATGACGTCTCCTACTCGGCAAAAGTCGGCAGAAGCGGGAAATATGATTCCCGCTCTGCTGACTGACAGCTGGGAGAGCGGAGTAAAATTCTCCGCCTCTCTCAGCTGTTTTCAGCATTTACAGCTGAACCGCTGAGCGGAGGGAGCGGGGACAGAGGGCAGGATACTCCGGGCATCATGACCACCTAAAATAGCTTAGGTGGTCATGTTGCCTAGAGTGTCCCTTTAATCACTATTCAGCAATGGAAAATTTTTTCATTATTTCGTATTGCTTTAGAAAAATGTGTCCTGTCCCTTTAAGAAAAAGTATCGGTAATTGGTATCGGTGAGTACTTGAACAAAAGTATCGGTACTCGTACTCGGTCTTAAAAAAGTGGTATCGGTGCATCCCTAGTAACCATACGCTGAATTTCACTGTTGGGTTACCTTTCAGCCACAATTCGGATCTCTTTGAATAACCCCCACAGTAAGTCAGCTGCTGCCTGCTAGTGATTTCACATGAGAACCAAGTTTTGCTCAATGCAATTACGCCATAATTGTATTGTTAAATAAATATTATGGGTTTTTTAAACCATTGAACATAGGCTGTTTCTTAAAATCATTTTTTGTGGGGGGGGGGGTTTGCTTTGCCATTTAGGGGTATTGAGTATAAAGCGATGTGGAAAAAGTTTAAATATTTAACCCTGTCCCTGCTGAGCCATTTCACTGCTGGGTGCTGAGCAAATTGCCACCATTTTTTCCTCATCATGTCTTTTTTTTTCAAGGCTTCCCACAGTTTATTTACATTGCAAGACTAGCTTGTATCTGAGTCACATTATCCATGTCCTTTTCATGCCGTTATGCAGCACTAAAGCTTGTAATGCAGTGTATTGGAGCAATGACTGTAAACAACAGACTGTAAATGACTGTTTGCCGTTTGTTGAATGTATCCACTCCATTCTCTCACTCATCTCATAAATACAATTATAGCAAGATCAGACCTGAACGCAAATTTTTTGATACTACTAAGGTCCGTGTCAGATGAACGCAGTTTGTGCGCGTGCCCAAGCATGTGACTGTCGCCCGTCGCAGCATCACTTGCAACGGGCACTGGTAAGTACGGCCGCACGGGCGCACTAGGTGCGCTCGTGTGCCCCCAGCCTAAATTTTATTTCCGATAGTTCCCTTTTTTGTTCTATGTCCGTCAAAAAAACAGACCATGTGGGGTCTACAGTATCTTCCGTCGGTACGTCTGTCCGTTGTGCACGCACGCAGAGTGCGCTCTGACTGCGTTCGTCTGACATTAGCCTTAAAGTTGGCTTTTAGGCCTCTTATTAAAAATCAAAACAAAAAAATTCAATATCGATATAATAGCGATATTTCATTTTCCGAGCAAGCTGAATATAGCATTCAGTTTTAATTTCAGGTTTTAGATTAACTGTGTGAATATATATTAACCCCCCCCCCCCCAAGCAAACTGACAACTTAACGTCATGCTTTACCTTGTGAAATCTTCATGAGAGTTTGAGGCAAATCAAGTATACATTTGACACTAAAAGGATGTTTTACCTCTTCAGTAACCTAAGGCCACTGTCTGATGAGTGCACTAGAGGGGCCCATACTTATGTGGCTTCTGGTGTCTGTCGCAGCATTGTGACGCTGCAACGGGACCCACCAGACGATGTTGCGCACGCATGAATTGCGCGCGCAACAGCAGCTGTGCTGCGTCCATGTAGCAGACCTCTCCGTCAAAGCACTAGGACGTGCAGTGATGGAGTTGCAAAGCGTGATCCTCCATAGGAGAATCGAGCCTTGCAGCGCTGAGCGCACTAATTGCGTTCAGCGAGGTGGCCAGACGGGCATCAAGTGGAAGGAACATCCACTCACACGGACGTTCCTTCCGCTCTTCAAAACGCTCGTCTGACCCCGGCCTTATACTGTAGTGTTTGAATGAGTGTGTACAACAAAGGATTTTTACAAGGTGCAAACATAGAGAGAGAAGCAGTTCATGCTATTTAGTTTGTGAGTCCCTTTGAGGATAACAAAAATGCCAACCGAGGGCCGCCTGCCTCTATGGAATATATATATATATATATACATATATACATACTTACAAAGAATAGAGTGACGTGAGGTGTTGTTTATTTCAGAAACACAAAATGGTTTTGATCACTGTAGACATTTGTGTAGCAAGAAAAAAAAAACACAAAGATTTGGCTTATGTGAAAAAAAAGTATGCTCCAAGATAGAGTTGCCAGGTCGGCCATGTTTTCCTGGACACATACAACTATTTCATTCAGGGGGTGAATGCCTGGAAATGTGCTGCCCTGCAACAAGTATAATTCATATGATGTGGGTAGGAGATCAAGGCAGCTCAACTGGGAATCCTTTCTGAGTGCTTACCTGCAGCGAATGGATTATACATGCTGCAGGATAGCATTTTTCATGTACTGCCCATCAACATGAGTAAATGATGTGTGTCTAGGAAATCATGTCCAACCTGGCAACCCTACGCCAAAAGCATTTAAGTTCCAATTAAATATTTTAATATAGGGTGTACTAACTAACCCCTATTCTATTCAGAATGCTTGGCGGGACTATCCCGAGCTATAACAGATTTGATGACCTCTTTTCATAAAGGAGTCATTGAAAATAATAATAAAAGCCACACATTAAGTACACGAATAAATAAAAGCATGGGCATTTGATTTTAAAATGTATGGTGAACTTTTCAAGTTGTGAGCGAGCAAAGCATACTGACATTCAGTGGTGCACAGCACAACTAAGGACTTGGTGCTACACATTAGAAAGCTTCTAATACCGCAATAAGAATTATGTATGTGAGCTTTACTGAACGAACATACTCAAGTGAAAGGCCAAGCCAAGTAAAGGGATGGAAAGCAGCCATAGCACTAAGAAAACCATTCGTACATTCAAAAAGACTCCTTGGTGTTTCCTTACATACAGAAGGTGACTTTACTACTACTACTACTACTACGACTACTACAATGTCATTATGAAAAAAATGGCAGGGCGTTTTTCACTTTATCCCAGAACATGAACTGAAGCTCCTTAAGAATGCCCAGGATGTGTAAAGCCTAACAATCCAAGTTGAGGTTTAAGCAATAAAAAAAAGGAAATTGCTACTAAACAACACCTTCACCCGACTACCTATAGATATTGTGTTTATATAGGACTTATATCCTTGTGTGTAAGTGTTTGCTGAGAGGTGGAGGAAAAGAATGTGAATCATCAACATGTGTTCAATACAATCAGGTCTATTCAAAGAAAGGTGAAGCTCAGGAGAATAACTGGAGAAGTGAAAATTCTAGGTCAAAATAGCCAAACCAGGAAAAACTCCCATTTATCTCACTTTCCAAATCGGCTATTTGGTCTAGATTGTTTTCTTCTCCTGCCAATTCTCCTGTGTTTCACCTTTCTTTGAATATACCGTATATCCTTGACCGGTGGAAGTCTTCAGAACTGGGAGAGTCATCCAGGCTTGCTATGATGAGTCATGTGCAAATTGTGCCCAGTATTGATTTGCCAGGGCTGAAAGGGTTAACTCTCCGAGACTTGGACAGACATCCAACATTATACATTGCACGACCTTTCCAAAATGAATAGCACGGGATAAGGAATTAATAAGGAAAATGATCCTTATTAATTGTTATAGGCAGGGCTAGACTGGGACAAAAAATTGACCCTGGACTTTGTCAATGAGAGTGGCCCACTTCAATTATGCAAACACGCAGGAGCGGAATAAAATCCTCCTGGTTGTCCCGATGGCCAGTACATGCCTGGTTATAGGTTTGTTCTTCTGGAGGCTGTGGAAGCTTCATATTTTCTTTGGACATCATCGGCGTCTAAGTTATTGATGCAATAAGAGTTTTGCCACTTTGCTAAAATTGGTATTCATTGGGTGTCCACCATGCCATTAGAATGATTGATTCCATTCATGTTCATTTTCGTTACAAATCTAACAGTTGGTGGAGCTGCAGGGTATTTAGGTCCACATTCAATCTTCACGCTGTAAATTCTATTTTCATATTTTATTCTGGGAGGCCCAAATATCATTCCAGTCCATCTAGTGAGTATCATATCTTCATCATCTTCAAGGCCCCAACTCACTGTGCCATCTCCTACACCTTTCTGACCCTCTTCAAGTTCTTCCAATAACCTTCCAATAATACTCATCATGTTTAAACGTGATTTGAAGTCATGTTTTATTGTAGAACCCAGATAAAGTATATCCTTTATTTTCAGCAGACTCAGGAGATTCAAAATATATAATTTCTATGTGTATACGTCATGAACCGTCAGAAAGCTATAACGCAAAATGTCAAAAAAATTTAATTTCCATTCGGATTTCAATTGTTTACAGCATGTAAATTTATTTTTCCACATCTTATCATCCAAACCGTTGTGGTTATATATTTTATGGGTTAATCTTTATGAAAAAAACCCATAAATGGAGAACCACCGCCCCCCCCAAAAATGCATTTTTAACCAAAACTGAGAAAAAATATTTTTTTGCTAGTATTTTGTCACATTGAGTTTTATTAAATATATGACTACATATAAAAAATGAACTTGCTCCCTGCAAGGGAAATGAGAAGGTGAGCAATGGCAGTGGTATTGCTCATTTTATACGTGAAAAATAGACAATGTCACATCCTTATGAGAAAAAAATACTTTATTCCCCCTCTATCTTTTTGTTTTTCATTTTTCTTTTTTTAATATTTCATATGGTCATGTTTAGTATCATTGGAAAGGCCAAACTCTGGCCTGTCTAATGACACTTGACTTGACCAAGTGGGGTGTAAAGAATGTCGATGCGGCAGTCCAAATTACACCAGCCTCTCCCTGCAGTGATTCGACAGATTGTGTTTTAGGTCAGGGTCAGACGAACGCATTATTCACGTTGTTCGTGAAAAAGTGTGTCTGAACGAATGGACGTATTTTTTCACGGACTACGTGATAGCGTTCATACGATACGCATTTACGGCCGTGATTTTGTACGGATCCTAACAGGAAACTTTGGGTGTCTGGACGTTATGTAGATCGGACATGAGCAGCGTCTGACGTCTCCTAATCATGTACACACGCCGCTAGCGGACGCAGCGCACTCTGTACGTCAGTACTAGCGGTTTGACATTCTCGAAAAAATGCATTCGTTTGCCACCTGCGTTGTACGGACGAACTTTCGTGCAGCCGTTATTTGTATGTTGCCGGGCATTGGTCGTCATTTTCTGCTAGCACGGCCGTGATTAAGTGTGGCTAAACGCACGTTAAAACTACGTTTGTCTGACCCTAGCCTTAGACCAGTGGTTCCCAACCGCAGTCCTCAAGTACCCCCAACCGGTCAGGTTTTCCAGATAGGTGAAGCACAGCACAGGTGATAGAAACATAGAAACATGTCGGCAGATAAGAACCTTTCGGCCCATCTAGTCTGCCCAATTACATGGATACTTTACCTGGATTTATCTTTTGTTTAGGATAGCCTTATGCCTATCCCATGCTTGCTTAAATTCCATTACTGTTTTGGCCTCTACCACTTCTACTGGAAGACTGTTCCATGTATCCACCACCCTCTCAGTAAAATAATGCTTCCTGATGTTACTTTTAAACCTTTGCCCCTCTAATCTAAGACTATGTCCTCTTGTTTTGCTATTTTGTTTCCTTTTAAATATACTCCCTTCCTCTACCTTGTGGATTCCCTTTACGTATTTAAATGTTTCTATCATATCTCCTCTGTCTCGTCTTTTTTTGCAAGCTGTACATGTTAAGATCATTAAGCCTTTCCTGGTAACTTTTCTCCTTCAAGCCATACACCATTTTAGTAGCCCTTCTCTGAACTCTCTCTAAGAGGTCTATATCCTTTTGGAGATACGGTCTCCAGTACTGCACACAGTACTCCAAGTGAGGTCTCACCAGTGCTCTGTACAGTGGCATGAGCACTTCCCTTTTCCTACTGCTAATACCTCTCCCTACACAACCAAGCATTCTGCTAGCATTTCCTGCTGCTCTATTACATTGACTACTTACCCTTAGATCCTCTGAAATAATGACCCCTAAATCCCTTTCCTCAGATGTTGAGGTTAGGACTGTATCAAATATTCTATATTCAGCCCTTGGATTTTTACGTCCCAGGTGCATTATCTTGCACTTATCCACATTAAAACTCAATTGCCACAGCTCCGACCATTTTTTTAGTTTACCTAAATCATTTGTCATTTGGCTGATCCCTCCAGGAACGTCAACCCTGTTGCAAATCTTTGTGTCATCAGCAAAAAGACATACTTTTCCATTAATACCTTCTGCAATATCACTAATAAAAATATTAAAGAGAATGGGTCCAAGTACTGACCCCTGAGGTACCCCACTGGTAAAAAGACCTTGCGCCGAATAAACTCCATTTACCACAACCCTCTGTTGTCTGTCACTCAGCCACTGCCTAATCCAGTCAACAATATTGGAATCCAAGCTCAAAGATTGCAATTTATTGATAAGCCTTCTATGCGGAACAGTATCAAAAGCCTTACTGAAATCTAAATAAGCAATGTCTACTGCACCACCTGTGTCTATTATTTTTGTTACCCAATCAAAAAAATCAATAAGATTAGTTTGGCATGATCTCCCTGAGGTAAACCCATGTTGTTTCTGATCCTGTAATCTATGTGTTTTTAGATGTTCAACAATCCTTTCCTTTAACATGGTTTCCATTAATTTCCCCACTACTGACGTAAGACTAACTGGCCTATAGTTCCCCGATTCCTCCCTACTACCCTTCTTGTAAATGGGCACAACATTTGCTAATTTCCAGTCTTCTGGGACGACTCCCATTAACAAGGATTGGTTAAATAAATCTGTTAATGGTTTTGCTATTACATCACTGAGCTCTTTTAATAATTTAGGGTGGATCCCATCAGGCCCCATTGACTTATTTGTCTTTACTTTAGACAGCTGCTGTAGAACCTCCTCCTCTGTAAACTGATATGTAAATGTCTCTTTAGTGTTCTCTCCTAACTGAGGTCCCTTTCCTTCCTTTTCTTCTGCAAAGACTGAACAGAAATATTCATTGAGGCAGTCAGCGAGACTTTTATCCTCTTCTACATACCTTCCTTCCTTTGTTTTTAATCTAACTAATCCTTGTTTTACTTTTCTTTTCTCGTTTATGTATCTAAAAAATGTTTTGTCCCCCTTTTTTACTGACTGAGCTATTTTCTCTTCTGCGTGTGCTTTGGAAGCTCTTATAAATTGCTTTGCCTCTTTCTGCCTAATTTTATAGGTTTGCCTATCTTCTTCACTCTGAGTTTTTTTATAATTATTGAATGCTATCTTTTTGTTCTTCACTATTTTTTACAATTTGCTGCTCAGTGATTGCGGGATCCAGTCTGCATTTTCCCAAGGTATTACTAAAAATCTGACCTGTTAGGGGTACTTTAGGACCGCGGTTGGGAACCACTGTTTTAGATGAAATAATACATCATAACACATCACTTCCAAATTTGCTGACAGTGTGGGAAATGAGAAGGTGAATTAGGGCAGCGATATTATTTGCATTATAAGCGAATAATGATGTTGCCTTAAACCAGAGGAAAAGAAAAAAGATGTTTTGCAATTTAATTTTTTCCCCACTTTTTTATTTTTGCACATTATATGGTCATGTTTGGTATCATTGGAAAGGCCAGACTCTATCCTTTCCAATGACACCTCACTTGACCTTGTGGGCAGTACAGCATGGGGATGCAGGGGTCCAAAGTATTTCAAAGAAATAATGCTTAATAACACATTTCTCCATCCCCTCCACACTTGCTGCTGCTGTGGGAAATGAGGTGAAGTAGTGCAACAATAGTATTCACTTTATTATTGAAAAGTGAACAATACTGTTGCTTTTGGGGAAAAATACGTATATATACACCGAATACCTGGCCTGGTATCATTGGAAAGGCCATGATCTGGTCTTTCCAATGGCATCAAAACTGACCAATTAGGTCACAAGCTTCAGAAGATACAGGGGTCCAAAAACTCCAAAAGACTCATGGATCTTATGTATTGGGATTGCCCTACTGTGCAGGGGGACTCCCTCTTTATGACAAGATCGTGCGCATGTGAAATGGCACCCATGGACAGGGGGCATTCCCACAGGGAGGGCTGACATGCAAGATGTCAGTCCACTGTGGTTAAAGCCCCAGATCGGTGCCGAGCTGAGGCAACACAACAACGTGCGTGGAGCGTCCTCCGCACGCGGGAGTGAAACCGGAGGGGGCTCCCTGCACATCCTTCGCATTCAAGAGGTTAAAATGTTAGATATTTAATTTATTCTATAGCTTTTAAGGCTGCAAAATTTGAAAAAATTTAGGGATCTGAATACCTTCTGAATGCACAGTACTTTTTATATATATTGGTAATTTTTGGAAGCTGCAATTCCAATGATTTCCTTATAATCAACAGTACAAATACAAACAGGATATCTGACCATTTTTATAATCTATTATCACATATTTTGGATTCGATGCCACAAAGAGCAAAATCAGGCTTTATTGGGATCCTGAGAATGAGCAACAGCACTAATGGCCTGCCCTGTGGTGGGTAACCCCATGCAAGTCTCATGAGATTTTAGCTTGATGATGCCATTACAGAGAAGACTACACCATATGCAAATTAGACTCATAACCCAGAAAGGGTGGCCAGTACTGAAATGCCAAGGCAACGTCCTCTGCATGAGAGATACAGCAACCCCAGACAATTGTATCAGCCTTGCAAGTCCTTGTCAGGAGAGGTTATAGCTAAATACCCCACTAGGCTCCTTGAGAAAAGGGTACATATCTGGATTACTCACTACACTTAAAGTGAGCAAAAGAAAACATTTATAAGGGTCTGTCATGGCCCAGGTCCAATGCCGGCTCCTTCCGTGGTGCGCGGCTGACATCCGAGTGCTCAGACCCCGTGGCGGCTGAGGTCTGGATCTCTTGCCCCTGGTGGTAGTCTCCTTCTTTGCGCTAAGTGCAGTCCAGCGGTGCCTGTGATGTTGGCACCTGGCTTCTTCATGAGTGGCTGGATGAGTCAAGCCGCGCGGCCTGCCACTACACTGGCTCATATGGGGTGCCAATGGAGCCCGATGGTGCCAGGAGAGCCTATGACCACATGGTGGGTGTGGGGATGAGTGTGGGTTGACAGAGGTATCCCCGGAAGGGGCTTGGCTGAGTCCACTAATGGGATCCAGGGGGTCTGCCCAGTGGTGGCTTGTCCACCACATCCCCAGTATATACAGTATAATGCCAGACCTCCATTTGTTCCAAGCTTCAATGTTATACATCCCTCCTGTTTGGGCCTGTATATGCAGAAGCCAGGGGCAGACTTCTCATAGGGGAGGGGCCCTGTTTGGGGCCCCATCAGTCTGCCTTGCTGCCCCTGCAGTGCCAGGAGGTGCGTGGAGCGTCATGGGGATTCCCTACCTGGCGCGGAGGATGCTCCACGCACATCCTGTTGTGTCCCTGCTCCGTGACGATCTGGCACCCCTGGATGTGGGATGGCCCCCAGGCCGCAGGAGTAATCACAAATTTGCTTGATGACATCACAAAGTGGGTCGGTGATACTGGGGAGCTGTAGCCTTTTAAAATTGAATGCCAGATCTGAAGGAATCAGAGTTATGTGTGGAATGAACATATTTTTATATTTTATTTAATGAGATTATGATTATTTTAATTAAATAAATTTTAATAATATACTGTATTTTATATATACTTTAATAAATAAAAAGTTAAAAATTAGTTTTTGAGTTTTATTGTTTTGGAGCTCTGTGATACACAACACACGTTACTTAGAATTGCTGCTCCCCCTGTGGCATCGCCGGCATGTATGAGCGTATCTTCGTTGAAGGGCCTGTTCTTAGTGCTCTCATGATGTGTTTTTTTGTTCACTCGGATGTGATGCAGAGGCCATTTCTGCCTCTATCCTAATAATGTAAACCTTAGAAATTGATAAGAAACACCATCTAGAACAGAGATCTCAAACTCTGGCTCTCTAGATGTTGATATCCTACAAGTCCCAGAATTCTTTGAATGCAATATTTCTGTAAAGGATGAAAGAATACATGAAAAAATAAAAAGAATATGTATATTATTTTAATATATTTTCTAAGAATAACAATCTTCATGCAAAACTGCTGTATACCTTATATATAAACGTAAACACGAATCTAATATTTGAAAATTATGTTAATGTTTTGTTTTCAACAAAAAAGCTTTGTTGTTGAAAGGATTAAATAAAATAAGGGGGTGTGATATGATTGGTTCTGTACTCTGATATCGTAACAGGCAATGGGATACCATGTATCATTTTTTATTAATGTGGAAAGTTTCTGAATAATTTGGTGTTAAGATTAAAATTTTAAAAAAAAAGAATCTGAAGTCAAACTTATTTTTCTCTTCCACTTTCTGTTTCAATTATTTTACTTCTCTCTTTATATTCCCTTCACTACCATGACTATACTTGATCTTCAAAAGCATCTGCTAGTCCCCAGATATTGAGTATACTTGAACTGATTTGATACTGGAGCAATGCAATGGAATTGTGTTTATTGCAAACAGGCGCTACAATGTGTCCCCAAAGTTTTAATGCCTTGGGTAGGACAGTCAAGCTGCTAAAAAAGTTTGAACAACTTGGAGATAGCTTTTTTTTCTCCCCAAGGAAAACTGAAGCTCAAAATGTATTCTACAGACGTTGGTACAATTTGCTGTCTGGAAGGTGCTACATCTACATATAGTTTGAAAGTATGCTTTTGAGATTTTCAAGCACATTTTCACTCTATGGCTGCTGCAAAGTTGTTTTCCAAAAATCCACTGGATCCTGGCAGTGGTTTTATGGAAAACAACTTGGTAGAGAATGGTTTAGGACTTTAGGAGAAAAACAGCAGCAGTTTGCAAGTACTCAGTATCAGTAGCTCATCTTAACACAAAAACTGCAGGCTGTATTTCTGGTGTAACCTTAACCAGACCTGCTGTTCATTTACAAGTGCCATCGAAGTCTATCAGGGTTATTCAGAGAAAGGTGAAACTCTGGAGAACTTTTGGAGTAGTGAAAATTCTAGGTCAAAATAGCAGATATGGAAAGTGAGATAAATGGGAAATTTATCTGGTTTGGCTATTTTGACCTAGAATGTTTACTTCTCCAAAAGTTCTCCAGAGTTACACCTTTCTCTGAATACCCCTGTATGGATTTGTCACATTTCCAGCAACTCTGGCCATGTTACCACATTCTTGAAATCTTGCATTGTCTACCCATATCTCTGAATCAGACACCCTCTCCCTACAAAGTATTCAGCAATTTCAGAATATTTTAAAATAGTTTACAAGAACTTCACTGCGGACAAAACTCTTGTTTGTCATTTATTTTAAAGCTACACGAATGTATATACGTCACTTTTCCAACCTTTCTTTCACTCTGTGGTTTCTCTCCACCAAACATTAAATATCTTTTTTGCTAGAACTCTATTTGCAATGCAATTCAGAATATACTTCATATTTTAAACTGCACTCTGAATTACAAATTATGATTTTTTGCAGAAATTCTTGGACTGCACGTTCATTATTTAGTCTATATATGTTTTATCAACTTATTGCATATCCATTGCAACAATAGGCTTGACAGGACTTAATAGTTGACATTAGTTGCAGTACATTCTTATCTTCACACTGGGTTGATAATTAATTTCACATCTGTTGCTGGGTCCAAAAACCTCATTGCAGACACCCATCCTGCATTCTAGCCTTGAATGCGATAAGTGCAGCAGAAGATCAACCTCTACAGAGAGTATACTCCTGGCAGCACCCTAAAGGCCATCAACAAACACATATAGGTAGAGAACTTCTTCATAACAACGGACTCTCCTTGTGCCTCCAGTCTTTCAAGACGCCTCTAAAATGCATTACTTTAGCGTGTTCGAACAGTTCACACCACAATCCTCCTTTGCACCTTTCCTGATCTATCTCCCACACAGCCCCCATGGGAGACACTAATCCAATAGCTCTAAATACCAATAGCACTGACAGCCGCTGTCAGGAGCTGGCTCCCAAAGGTCCCAATCACCATGAACCAGAGCTCAGCATTGAGGGTTCTGGATCGCACGAAGTTCCTACACTCAGACAACTGAATTAACACTCTGAGAAACCACCCTAGAGGGTGGAGAGGTTTGAAGACACTTATTTACATGTTGTGGCCACAGTGCCTATAGAGTGTCCTTTTAAAAACTATTGGCTACAGAGCCAAAATACAGAGATGCTTTTCTCCCCCAGAATTACTAATATTTTCCTCTATGTAGATCCTTTTATTTTTTATATTGGTTCACTCAGATTACTGTAACCAGGATTTAACAAAATTTGGACCCTTCCTATCAATTTAACCCCTTCACTGCTGAGGCATTTCACCGCTGTGTGCTGAGCTCATTTTTCCGCTTTCGCTCATCATGTTTAAACGTGATTTGAAGCCACATTTTATTATACGACCCAGACATATTATATATCGTTCTTTCCGGCAGACTCGGCAGATTCATAATATATCATTTTTATATGTATACGTCATGCCCTGCCTGTATATTACAACAAAAAATGCAATAAAATTTGAATTTGTAATCACTGCAGCGTGTAAAGTGGTTTTTTTTACATTTTATCACATGAACATTTGCGGTTATATTTTCTATGGGATGCGCTTGTACAAAAATTAGAAATGGGGACTTGTTACATTTTTTGGGGGGAATTACGCGATTTTTAGCAAATGTACCCCCTAGAAAAAAATCATTAGTGCAGCATCATTGTTCACATTATAATTGAAATGTGAACAATATTGCTGCATTAATAAAAACAAGACACAAAAAAACATGTTTTTTTAAAAAAAAAAAATATATATATTTTTTTTTGTTAACTTTATACCTGGTCATGTTGGGTATCATTCGAAAGGCCATGCTCAGGCCTTTCGAATGACACCCTCCATGATCTCCTAGCTGGTTCAAAGGAACCCCCTATCTCCACCTGGGCAGCTAGGGGTTCCCCCGCTATCTGACGTCATCACGCTATGATGTCGGACAGCGGAGGGGGGACCGGGGGTGGAGCCGCCATCCAAGATGGTGGCCCTCACCGGAGGTAGGCCGCACTTCAGCGCCGCAAGGCGCTGAAGTGCGACCCGTGCCTGAGGGGTTGAAGCCAGGCATCGCTTAAAAGGGGAGACTCTCCCCTTTTTAAGCGGTGCCTGGCTTGTGGAACTGCTCCTTCCCGATCGGGGGGGGGGAGAGGGATCCGAACAGATCCCCCATTCCTTCCAGGCGATCTTCCGACATTGCCGGGGGAGGGGGGTCGCCTGGAAACGACATCATCGCGCATGGCGCGATGACTTAATTTACGTCGGGTGGGGCTTAAATTCAGCATCTGGGGACGCTGAAGTCAGACCGCCGCGGAACCCCGGACAGAGAGGTGAGTATCTCCGCCGGGGCTCCCGCAAAGTGGATGATGTGTGGGGCACGTCCTCTGCATATAGCGAGAGTAAATGAGGACGTGTCCCACACGTCATCCGCAGCGAAGGGGTTAAACACCCAGAACTATGGACTTAGTTACAACCTTCCCCATATATTACATACTTTTGTTTGACATCTGTTTCACAAAACCATGTGTAATCAAATTAAATTTAATTAACCGTTCAAATGAAATTGCAGAAAAAAAACAGTGCACTATCAGGAGTACTGCTATCGTTAAGTGTGTCACAACCCAATCAATATTTCCATGTATCTTATAAGTGTCTGAGCTAATGAATTGAGAGAACTTTCTGCAGGCATAGATCATGATAGTCAAGATATCACTCTCCAATACCTGCTCTCCCATTGAGTCATATTAAATCACTAATCCCCACTGCAAATGCCACCATTTTTTATTCAGAGAATAATTTACCATAATTTATTCTTGAAGGAGAATAATAATAATTTATTCTTGAAGGAGAATTCTGTCTGACTCTTATCATGGAACGTAGCCCCCACTTTTTTTTCGCCAAAGGGAACTGGATTCCCATTTGGTTCACACACTGAAAAGCTTCATTTTTAGGTTACTGTGAAAGATTTATTTTTAATATACAACTAATATATGATATTCCTGATAATTATAATCATTTATATAGCGCCAACAGTTTCCGAAGCGCTTTACAATAACCAAAGGGAACAAGATACAGATAAACGGATATAGGATGGAAACAAGAGGTGTAGAGGGCCCTGGTTATAGGAGCTTACAGTCCCCCAACAGGCCAGGTTTTAGGCTGGGGTCAGACTAACGCATTTTTAACGTGCGTTTAGGCGCTCTTAATCACGGCA
This sequence comes from Leptobrachium leishanense, assembly GCA_009667805.1. Taxonomy (NCBI): domain Eukaryota; kingdom Metazoa; phylum Chordata; class Amphibia; order Anura; family Megophryidae; genus Leptobrachium; species Leptobrachium leishanense. The sequence goes on along the minus strand of CM019063.1, from coordinate 168,607,038 downwards.
GCAGTAGCAGCAAATGACGGGCAATAACGGCCAATATATGAAGTACGGCCACACGAGAGTCTGGCCGCGCAACGCAAGTAGAAAATTAACGCATTTTTTCGAGAACGCAGAACCGTTAGTACTGACGTACAGAGTGCGCTGCGGCGGCATAGCGGCGTGTGTGCGTGATTAGGAGATGTCAGACGCTGCTAATGTCCATCCTACATAACGTCCAGATGCAAAAAGTGTTTTATTGACGATCCGTAAAAAATCACGCATGAAAATGCGCGTCGTCTGACCGTTTTCGCGCATTTTGTGAAAAAATACGTCAATGTATTCTGACGCACTTTTTGACGGTCGCTGCAAATAATGCGTTTGTTTGACCGTAGCCTTAAGGATTACCTTGAGGAACTGCAGACTGAATCCTGCAATCACTGAGCAGCAAATCATATCATCTGTGCTGTGCTTCAGGTACCTGGAAAACCTGACCTGTTAGGGGTACTTGAGGACTGCAGTTGGGAACCATTTGGTCTAGAGGGATTGAGGTTGAGGAAGAGGAGGGGAATTTTACTGGACGGCAGGATCATTAGTGCCAGTGGTTTGGGAATGGTGGGGGCATAGACGCAGCTTTGATCCTTTGTGAGTAGGTGAGCAGAGGGATGAGTTGCATCAGTGATGTGGTATGCTAATTCGAAGAGATGGATTTTGAGGGATTTCTTGTAGATCAGAGAAGAGATTGATAGGGAGGGGCAAGTCATTCCACAGAACCAGAGCTGCCCTTGAGAAGTCCTAGAGGCGAGAGTTGGCCGTGTGGGTGTAGACAGATGACAGGTGGAGATCAGAGTTGTCTAGATGGGATGTGCTTGCGGAGTGACGAAGACATGTAGGGAAGAGTTGAGTTATTGAGCGATTTGAACGCGTCAGTAATTTAAACTGTATCTAAGAACATACAGGAAGCCAATGGAGGGACCAGCGGGGGGGGGGGGGGTACACGACATGCGCCTGGTGAGAAAAATAAGCCTGGCACCTGCAATCATTAAAGATTGCAAAGGGGCAATACAGGGGTTGGGGAGGCCAATAAGGAGCGAGTTGCAGTAATCAAGTCATGAAAAGACATTATCATTATAATTCCATAAAATCCTTCCTGATGATGGTTTTATTGTCAGTATCAAATTTCAATGTGGACTAAGGTGAGATGAAATAGATTTTTTGGCAGGGTGTCGTAGGCAGAGTTCTTGGTGAGCTCCCGCATGTCTTTATTATGGACTTGACCCCTGCCTATGACCATTATTACTGTAAAAGCAAAACCCATGGATCACTATGTTACACAATCAAAACTCAATTTGGTTGCTTACACACTGAGATTAACAGTATTAAAATCAACACTGACTCTGTCTTTTAATCATTCTTTTAAATAAAAGGTTGTTAAATCCATTAAAATACCCAAAAATCCAATAAAACTAAGGGAGTTGTTCACTAACCAACATTCTTTCTTTAACTTCAGTGACTTTTGGGGAACAAGTGCAATGGAACTAAAGTGAATCCTCTATTTAGGGAACTGCCACCATAGTTTGCCCTTCGTTTGACTGTTCTTTCCATGTAATTACCGCCATATTAGTTAATCATAGTAATGATTAAGTAGGTTCCACTGTAGTTGTAGTCAAAATTGTCTAGCATGACTGATTAGGCCTGAGACCTTCCTAGCCCATACCCCAATAACCTGAATAAGACACAAACGCATATATGTCAGTTGGAATGTGCATGGGCCACAGCTTTATTAAACCATATACAACCATCCCTTGCAGTGCTTAATCACAACCCTGCCCTATTGCTCCATGCAATAGGCATTTACACCAATATCCAACAAAGAGCTCGTCCCCCGCAAGCGAGGTTCGTCTCCCCCAAGCCTCACCCGATGGCGGCTAATACTTCCTTTAAGCACTGCTGTCCAGGGAAAACCGCCAACGCCAGGGGCCGCCTTAGCGCCCGCCCCTGCGCCCCCCCACAGACAGCGCCTCCTCCACACCAGACATCAGACCCACCAGGAAAATGTCCAACCCAATTTCCGTGAGATGGACCCCATCCCCTCTAATGACATTCCTATTGTCCCCTTCTAGCTCCGTAAGCCTAACCGACACTCCACCCAGATCACCAACAAATCTCGAGATCTCCCTGTTAACCCTCTTCCGAGCCTTGTCCAGAGCCCCGGGGGCCCCCATTGGGGGCGAAAAACTATTTCCGAAAACACTAATGATAAACCCCGGAAGATGGTGAAGCAACTGGCTAAGTCACGTTTCATCTCCCTAATCAAGTCTACAGAACGAACAAACCCCAGATCGTTCCCCCCTGCATGCACCACTAACACCACATCCTTAGCCGCTTGACCCGCCAATGCCTTGCATTTTCCAACCACCTGGGCCCAACGTAAACCCTTGATACCAATCCACTGAATCGTAGCCAAGTCCGTGGAAAAACCCAGGTTCCTGCCAAGCGGCCGTTGTGCAGCCCGCTTGGCCGCCCAGTGTATGTAAGAGTGGCCGATGATCCAAACAGTTTTCGGGGATGAACCTGTAATTATAAGAGGTTACGGCGCACATAGGAACGAAAACGATTCGATTGCCACCTACCCAAAACGCCTAATCATGTCGACCGACGTACCCGCTTCCGCCGCCATTGTCGCTGCGCCGATACGAAAAGAATGCGGAGCGAACCGCTTCGGGTCATGACCCAAAGATGCAATACAAAGCTCAAAATTAGATCGATATACGCAAACAATAAAACGCTGCGCTCCGGGAATCGCACGCACCAGATAGCACAATAAGCCAAGAAACCTTGTAGCCAATTTCCAAAAGTGTGAGGAAGCGTTTCCTTCAACTTCTCCTTCTCTTCCATGAACAGGTCAGGCCGTTTGGGATGGTCCACCGTCTCCCCATCCACAGAAGGTAGTGTAAGCACATCCACATATTCATTTCTCCAAATCTTCTCCCGTAACTATGCAGTGACCTGCAAACCCCTTTGGGACAACTCGCAGGACCCATAAGAGATGCCCGCACCCCCAACCTCGACGGGAGACACCCCCACAGCACCCACCGCTGAGACCCCAATCAACTTGCAGGCCCAGACATTCCCCCCGACCCCGAAACCCAAACTGCGCCAGCCTCGGAAATCCCCTGCTGACCCAACACCTGTGCCAAAACAGGCGCGGGCGCTGCCCCAGATGCGCAAGCAGACGTGGGAACCCCAACAGCAGCAGAGCTAGGCGCAACAACAGCCGCAGGTACCACGCTCCCAGGAACGACGTGTCCCGCCACCCTCAGCGAAGCATTCCCCCTAGCCGCGTCTGACGCATCCTGCCGGCGCCTAAGAGCAGCAAACAGGGTTTCTAGCAACCCCGTCGTTACACCACTAGCACCACCAGACACATTAACCCCCGAAAGGCTGAGCGATCCAAATGCTGCACCCCCCAAATCCGACTCACGTGCAGCCAGCAGGGGGATCCTCCAGAAGCCATAGGAATCGCAGCCAAAGGTGAGCCCAGGAATAGCACCTCCACTGGTAACCGGCACCTTTCACAGACCTCCATCTCCTGCCTCCAAGCCACTCCTCGGCTGAGAGCGTTGAGTGCGTCCATTCCGAATTTGAAGGACGCCATCCGATGTCCCCTGCACCGGTACCGGTACGTCCCCAGCCACCAGGTCTCTCCCTGCAACCGCTGCCGAAATGATCCCCCTCCGATTTCCAGTCGCAAGATGGGCGCCGCCATTTTGTGGGTGGGCCGAACGCGCCGCTCATGACGCTGCAGGCCTGCGACGAGTGGGAGGGGGCCTGGAGGCAGACGCTGCAGCTCTCATCACTCTCCCCCTGGCCGCCGGAAGTGAAGGACCTCCACACGGGCTCCACGAGAGCAGCATCCGCTGGCCATCTTGCCTGGTACGCGGGGGGGGGGCATCCCTCCGAACCCCCCAGTCCTTCCAGCACAGTCCACTCGACCAACTCCTCCAGCCGCGGCACCTAAAGACAGGGAAGAAACAGCAGGCGCACGCACCATGCTCACCCTCCTCCGCGCACTCGAACGCAGGTCCCTGGGTGGCGTGTCCATGACGACCGACCCTTCAGACGATTGGGAACCGGCCGCATCCACTTCTTTTCTATTGATATTCAACCGGGCTCCCCGAAGCCTCGGGGGACTCGGGCTCGGGAGGGGCATTCTACCAATTTTGGCTAGACAGGACCCTGGGAATGGCAAATTTGCAAGGACCCCACCTGGACCCAATTAACACCTTAAGGACCAAAAGAAAGTAGCTCAATTCTCATTGAGCACCGCACCCATGGAACAACCCTCCAAACACCACCAAATCCACCCCCAGTCCAAAGCCACTCAAGAGCTCCCCACCAGCACACCCCAACACAGAATGCACCCGCAAACATGCAACACCATGACCATATACAGAATGCACCCGCAAACATGCAACACCATGACCATATACAGAATGCACCTGCAAACATGCAACACAATGACCATATACAGAATGCACCTGCAAACATGCAACACAATGACCATATACAGAATGCACACGCAAACATGCAACACAATGACCATATACAGAATGCACACGCAAACATGCAACACAATGACCATATACCGAATGCACCTGCAAACCTGCAACACAGCGACCACACACAGAATGTACCTGCAAACATGCAACACCGTGACCATACACGGAATGCACCTGCAAACATGCAACACAGTGCCCAAACACAGAATGCGCCTGCAAACATGCAACACAGTGACCATACACGGAATGCACCCGTAAACATGCAACACCGTGACCATACATGGAATGCACCAGCAAACATGCAACACAGTGACCAAACACAGAATGCGCCTGCAAACATGCAACACAGTAACTATACCACCCACACATCCACTTCCCGTATTAATCTGTATCTGTGTGTTCCGCTTCCAACATCTTGCATCCATTACCCTGTACCTCTGTAACAACTGTAAAACTTCCACACTCTTGAACCCAGGACACACCCGAAAACGAGAGAAATCTCAATGTATCCCTCCCGGCAAAATCCCTTATAATTAAATAAATAAAGAAATGACAAAACTGTTTCGTCGTAAAGCATTGACTTTAAAGACCCTTGGTTCTTAAGGGGTTAATGGGGTATAATGTTGTAGTAACTCTTATCGAAACCGCTAGTAAAATAAGCATTTTAGCAATTGAAACTGTTTACTACAAATTAGTTATTCAAACGTTTTCCTGCACCTCATCTTCCTCGTTCGCACGAAGGGATAGGAGTTTTTGCTGTCCAGTGCAGGACCTTAGGGTGTAGGGCCTCAGGGTGCACCAGCTAAAGGACACTGAAATTTCCATTCAATGCACTGAATTGTGAAGCATTTGTTCCCCGGCACCTGCTGGGTAAAGCACAGAACAGGAGACGCAGAGGAACAATTCCCATGTGATCCCATTGCAGCACGAATAATGAGCGGCAACATGGAGACACAGGCAGCAGCACTAGCAGATATCAGACGGATTTGCATGGCAACAGCCAGCTTTAGGGACCAGCCGCATGTGCGCGCATTGTATTAGATTGTAAGCTCTTGAGCAGGGTCCTCACTCCTCCTGTTCCGTGTGTGTACATGCAGATTTGTCATTGTCTCACCCATTGTACAGCGCTACCGAACCTGTCGGCGCTTCATAAACACCAGTAACTGTAAATGTATAGGTGTGCACACCTTACACATACATACATAAACAATATATTGTGTTAAATAACTCCTAGGGGTTTTCTTTGTAAGAGCCACCAAGTTATTTGATCAATTGCGCACCAGAACACAGTATTGTCCTCTTTCAGGGATTTTTACACCCTCAATGCTGTGCAACTATCTATCCCACAGCGCTCCTATCTGACTGCCTGAGCATTGTGGGATCTGCAGCCACAACACATGAAAGTCCCTAGAACAAAACAGAAAAATCAACAAAACAAAGGAAATAAAAGCTATTTTGCCTTTTTCTTTAACCATATCTAGTCACACACACTATACATGAAGAAAATGCCCCCTTCCTCCCTTCTGATATACTTGCTTCTTGCTGGGGAGTGGGAATCCAGCAGCTCTGTCCTCATATAACAGCAGCACATGGCACAGTCTGCATCACTTCCTGTCACCGCTCTCCCCCTACACACAGAGGAACCTCCCGGTCATGTGATCACACAGCCCGGGCACTGCTAGTAACCTCATGGCTCCTCACCACTCATCTTCCCCTTTAGTTTATCAGAAAGGAGGTGAGGATGGGAGGGAGCCCTGGGGTTGGTAATATTTTCCCGGGGGGGGGGGGAATTGCCCCGTTGTGCCACCTAGATCCACCCCTGCTCGCAAGATGGTGCCAGGGCCTCCACCGTCAAATCCTGCAGCGACGCTCCACGAGCCGCAGCGTGCTCCCTCAAGTGTTCCAGCAGACATTCCAGCGATGTAGATGCCACCCCAGCCACCAAGTCACTGTCCCTCTCCTTTCTCTATCACCAGAAACACCTGAAAAACACATGATCTCACCTTGATGTACTTCTCACGTTGGCAGGAACAAGAGGAAGAACCCTGCACCCATCACCAGCATATATAGCCCAGGTAAGCAACACTGTTGCAAACACACCACCAATAACACCATAGCTTTTTCCTTGACTGACAGGCCCAGACATCCGTCCAGCACCCCCCCCCCCCCTCCTGAGGGGCCCCAGGGATTCTACACCCTTCCAGATCCTTCCTTAACTTACAGGCCCAGGCCATCAGTCATGTCCCCCTTCCTGAAGGTCCAGGGGGTACTTTATTTTTACCATAGTTTAAAATGTAAGTTTACCGGTATTGCAAACACCGGTAAAACAAATGGTAAATTGTGAATTACTGCAGTTTATGCTTTTTGCTGAAGAACAATGGCAGTATAACCTTTCACTGTAGTTTAGCATAGTTTTCAGGAACTTCACCTGTTGGATTTTGCTTTTCTGAAAAGCTGGTGTTCACCGTAGTTGCAAGAATGGTGAACATTAGAGCTTGTTGAGCTATCCCTTTAGAACAGTGTTTCCCAAACCTGTCCTCAGGACCCTCCGCCTCGCCAGGTTTGCAGGATAGCTGAAGCACAGCGCAGGTGATATGATTTGCTGCTCTGTGATTGCAGGATTCAGTCTGCATTTCCCCAAGGTGATCTGCAATATCTGGCCTGGTTGAGGGTCCCGAGGAGAGGTTTGGGAAACACTGCTTTAGAATCTGAACACAGGCAGTAAAGGAGTTATTCAAAGAGCACCGAAATTTCACCGTTCGGCACTTTGGCAAGCTCAATTCGCCGACCCTGCTGTGAATTCAGCATTCACTGCAGGGTCCCCGAAGTGCACCGAATGGATCCTCCAAACGCTGCTGATAAACCCGCCGTACGCATCCGACAAACTGCCGAACGCAGCCACAAACTGCTGAAAGCACCTGACAATCTGCCAAACAGTTACAGTAACAAGTTTTTATAAAGCACTAACAAGTTCTGTAGCGCTGAATGCCTTCGATCACCTGCCGAACAAAGCTGACCAGCTGCCGAACACTACCGAAAAAAGCCACCTAGCTGCAGAACAGGGGTAAACAAAAAAAAATCCTTTTTTTTTTGGTAAATTCTTTATTTTCAAATTTCGAGGTAATTGCATCACACGGCAAAACAAAAATGGCCGTGCTGGGCCAACACATGACAGCAGAAAATCAGCAATTAAGAATTATAAACACAAAAAGTCGTCTGAGGACAGCCAAGTGTCATCAAAATCATCCCCATTTGGGGGGGTCTCATCAAAAATAGAAAATCGTAGGAAACAAATGGCCGCTGAGGACCAAAAAAGAAAAGTCATCGGGTAGTCAACTTATAAATAAAACATTATAAAAACAATTCTTAAAAGGCGTTTAAACAAAATAATGCATGAAAATGCATAGAAATAATGTATAATTTCCTATGAATAACAATAAAAAGGTCTATTTCAGAATAAAAAAAACACCATTTTAAAAAAATTGGAATCAACCATTTTGCCAAAAAATGCCTAAAAAATAGATTAATAAAAAGACCTGTTGCTGCAAATGAGAAGAATAAACGGTTCAATAAAAATGTTGTTTAAGCGGGGAATTTTTTTGCATTGAAACCTATGGAATTCACCTGTTTAAACTTGTTGAACGAAAGCACCAAAAATATGGGCATTTGGCCAACTTTTCAGGGCTGTTCCATGTTCTCTGAATAGATTAACCACTGCTTCTCTATAGGGAATTTCACTGCCGCCAAATTGCACCATATTCTACTGGCAATTCACCAATATTTGGCAAATTGCCAGCTTTTTGAATAGCTGAATTGCCATGAAATTGCACCGTACGGTGAAATTCACCGTTCAGTGTAATTCGGTGGCCAAATTGGCAGTCATTGAATATCCCCATAACAGAGTAATAGTGTATTTTAATAGGTTCCCAGCTATTGGTAGAATACAAACACCAAGGGCAGTATTACATAGTTGGTGCTAACTTAACCAGAGCTGTTGTAAACTTACCAGAGCCATTATAGCCTATGGAGGTTTTAAGTTTATAACAGCTCTGGTTAAGTTAGCACCAACATTGTAATACTGCCCAATTGTATACTAAAGCATGGAAAAGCAGGTTGTTTAGTACCTTTTTTTTTGTGATGCTGTAGATTTGGGTTTTGGCAACCAGTAACGAATTCCCAAATAAGCATGCTACATTTCAAAAACTAGCTTTAAATTTTTTTTACCTCTTGTAATATTTGACCTGTAAATAATTTTTTTAATAGAAAATCCTAGTTATATGAAATATTCTACTTTAGAGGCGAAACACGTGATTCTACTACCAGCGTGTTTTCTACTTCTAACATGCCATGCACACCTTGCTAGCCAGTGCCGCCAATAATGGTAGGCTTCCGGACTAACAATAAGAACAAAAATATGCATATCTTTTTTATTTTGCTTTTTAATTCCTTTATTATGTCTTTGTTACCCTTTCAGTGACCGAGAGGACTGCATAGTACGCAGACATCAATGTGCCTTCTTCCTTTCGTATTGTAACAGGAAAACTGCTGCAAATGATTGCTCTTATTATAGTCACATAGTTCATTCATTCCTTAGGACAATGTGTTGCTGACTAGTCTTGAAGACCCATATGAAACTAAAAATTGCTGTATTTTTATAAGATATGTAAAAACATCTTATTTTTTAGAAACTATTTTACCAGGACGGATACATTGAGATTTCTCTTGTTTTCGAATATATGCTGGATAGGCAATCGTGTACCGTTAGGTGTCTTTCCCAAGGACACTTACTGGAGAGGTGCTCTGGATTCGAACCTGTGTCTCCACAGTTATGGAGCAGTGATGTTACCTCTACTCCATCCAGCCGGTACAATTTGAGGAATTAGGCTGGTGTCAGACGAGCGTAGTGTTCACGTCCGTGATTGCGCCTAAAAGTACGTCCGTGATAGCATGAAAGAAAGTCCATTGGAGCCTGACACATGAAGTACGTCCGCACTGAACTGCGGACGCACAATGGCCGCGGCAAACGGACGCAGGTTAGGCAAGAACGTAATACTGCTAGAACGGACGTGCGGAGTGCGCCACGTCCACAACGTCTGCATAGCTTTGTGTGTGAGTGATGGAGCGAGGTCAGACGGACTGCATTTATACGTCCAGCATTTTTGACGGACAGAATGTTTTTTCATTGTAATTTATTTTTCCCTCCTACATCCGTCAAAAATAACTTCAGTGAAAAAACGGACTGTGTGACCACTACTGCGTCATCCGTACTGACGATGTCCGTACTGCACAGACGTACAGTCCGTAGAAATCACGCTCGTCTGACCCCAGCCTTAGATGGATGCCACAGTAGGAAATGAAGGGTAGATAGATTTTTTTGTATAACATGACATAGAGCAGTGATGGCGAACCATGTTCAACCTTCTGGGGTGTCACGGTTCACCATCACTGACATAAGAGGTTATTCACTAATCTCCGAATTGGCGCCGAGTTGCATCGGATCGTGAATTTCACCATTCGGTGCAAATTCGGGCCAATTCGTCTATTCACAAAGCTGTCAAATCACAGAATACAGGCGAATTGACAGCAAACTATGGTGCAATTAACTGCGGTTCACTAAAATTCGGCGGCACTAAAACTCAACCTCCAAAAAGAGACGCATTTATATTGGAGTGCCCTGTCTCTTTAACATAACTGTGTTGTTCAGCTTTTTAATGTACTGAAATGATCCACGAGGTTCTGTTTACAACAACTTCTTTATTATTATAGAACATGAGATGTGTGCTGCTTTCCTGACCTTGAGCTGGCTCTCCTTCCCACTAGCACTTCCTGGGGCACCAGTTCACTTCCTGTTGTCTGACTGTTATGAATATTCATTACTTACTCAGCTCAGCACATTCTTTATTTTCTATAAAACAAACAACAAAACATAAACATTAATAATAACAGTTTCCTCAGAAACAAGATGTCTATGCTTTTTTGGCATGACAATATAGAACACATAAACCAAGTATAACAAAATGTCAATGAGTTTAATGTCAACAGCAGTAAACATTCTTCAATGAGTATCTGTGGCCTTCCGATAGCTCTGTCACTTGATGTATGTTGGTCCCCTTGTGATGGCTGTTCTACAGTTGTTCCTGGATGCTCTACTGGGGCTGGAATGTCCTCTGCATTGTCAGTATCCTCAAAAGAGGGCTCCTCAGGGTTATTTATTTAGAAATGGTTCCTGATACATTACAGTTTGATCATGTTGCATGTGAGAACAAGCCTTTTCAGAATCCTCAGGATTGCTTAAACAATCCATGTCCAGTGACAGTGCTAGGTCCAGAGAGTGATTGGTAATTATCTTCAATAAATGTTTCTGATTGTGTCTCAACTAGGGATGAGCCGAACACTCCCCGAGTTCGGTTCGAGCCCGAACCCGAACTTCCCATTTGTTCGGGACCGAACCCGAACCCCCATGCAAGTCAATGGGGCTGAAAATTTGGTTTTTTAGAGTGCCCTCCAAGAGGGCATATATGCTACATATTTGCAATAAAAGGTGTAGGGGGGTCCGGGTAGTGCCCTTGGGGACAGGAAACAAGGACAAAAAGTTTTAAAAAAAACCCTTTTTAAAGGGACAGTGAGTTTTCCATGAAATAAGGGTTAAAAATAAATATGAAAAATTCCTTCAAATATCGTGCCTAGGAGGTCCCCATAACCTGCCCGTGAAGTGGCGGATTTCTAGGATGTATAGAAATATGTAAAAACCAAAAAATTAGAGCACTACCAGGGATGAAACCCAGCGTCTGGTGATGTCTATGCGTTCCAGACTTCAGGCTGTGTTTGACTGCAAAGGATTTGCAACCAAGTATTAAGAAAGGAAAGTTTGATTTATGATTATTACTCTGTCCCATTACTTTTGGTCCCTTAACAAGTGGGAGGCACATCAGCAAACTGCTGTAAGTCCTACACCGTTCACCAAGAGATGGATGTACATACCCTCAAATTAAAGCTTACAGTCTGCAGATAAAGCACGTTGTGTTTGTTTCATTCCAACTCCATTGTGGTGATGTATAGAGCCAAAGATATTGGAATTGTGTTGATGTCCCAATATTTCTGGACCTGACTGTATATGCTACATATTTGCCATAAAAGGTGTATGGGGGTCCGGGTAGTGCCCTGGGGGACAGGAAACAAGGACAAAAAGTAAAAAAAAAACATTTTTAAAGGGACAGTGAGTTTTCCATGAAACAAGGGTTAAAAATAAAAACCAAAAATTCCTTCAAATATCGTACCTAGGAGGTCCCCATAACCTGCCCGTGAAGTGGCGGATTTCTAGGATGTATAGAAACACTTAAAAACAAAAAAAATGACGTTTCATATGACGGTAAATGCTTTTCCTTTAATCTATCCATAAACAACTGCTTGGGGCGGCAGCCTGTATGAAAAGACATTTTAGGACACGCAGAAAAAGTTTAGTGATTTTTTTGGCTAAATTATTGTGAAACTTATGCAGGCTTTGGGTGAAAGTAACAATAGGTGCTTTAAAATTGGGCTTTTAGCGTCGGCAACAGTGCCGTCACACCGTAACCCCTCTGAGGATATGCATCTGATACAGGCGTCAGTGGCAGTGCACCCAGATATTGTGTCTTTAGTGCCAGGCATGCAAGTACTATCATACAGTAACCCCTCTGTGGTATTGTGGAAGAATGCAGGGGTGGACCATGCGGTCCTATATTAAACAGATATAAATCTGGGAATGGGCGTCAGTGCACCCAGATATTCTGCCTTTGGTGCTAGACTGCCAGGGCAGCAAGTATCATCATACAGTAACCCCTCTGTGGTATTGTGGAAGAGTGCAGGGGTGGACCATGTGGTCCTATATTGAAAAGTTTTTTATCTGGTAATGGGCGTCAGTGCACCTAGATATTGTGCCTTTAATGCCAGGTCAGCAAGTATCATCATACAGTAACCCCTCTGTGGTATTGTGGAAGAGTGCAGGGTTGGACCCTGCAGTTCAAAAAAATAAAATGATATAAATCTGGCACAGGCTTCAGTGCAGCCAAATATTGTGCCTTTCATGGCAGCAAGTGCCTTCACACCGTAACCCTTTTGTGGTATTGTGGAAGAGTTCAGTGCTGGAGGTTTTGTGCAGAAGAGGACATCCCCCCTATCTATTCCATTACTTCAGAATCAGGGGATTGATAGCTGCTGATCCAGGACTGATTCATTTTTATAAATGTCAGCCGGTCTACAGAGTCGGTGGACAGACGCACTCTTTTGTCTGTGACAAAACCTCCAGCGGCACTGAACGTCCTTTCGGAAAGCACGCTAGATGAAGGGCAACCTAGTAGCTGCATAGCATATTGGCTAAGTTCTGGCCAGTGATCCAATATCAACACCCAGTAAGCCAGTGGATCATCTGCTGGAAAGGTATCCAGGTCTGCCCTTGCCCCTAGGTAGTCCTGCACCATATGGTGAAGATGCTGGCAATGGGTGCCTACATTTGACGTCCTTGGGCGTCGTGGACTAAAAATTTTCTAAAAAGCATCAGTCAAGCGGCCCTGGCCTTCACCGCTATTCCTCTGATGACCCGCAGCCTCAGAAGCACGTGTGTCAGCACTTGGTAATCTACCAGTGCCTGGAAAGGTGTTACACAAGTGTCGCTTTAGAGCGTCCTCAAGTTTTTTCATCCTGTGCTCCCTCTGTACGGGCAGGATGAGCTTTGCAATTTTCCCCTTGTATCGTGGATCAAGAAGGGTTTCCAACCAGTAATGATCCCTCTCCTTGATAGCACGAATCCTGGGGTCCTTTAGCAGGCTTTGCATCATTAGGGAGCCCATGCAGCGTAGGTTGGAGGTGGCATTAGCTGCCGAGTCTTCCTGGTCAATGAGGATGACCGTATTGTGCACTTCCTCCTCCCAGCCACGCACAAGCCCTTCTGTTTCTGGGCACACAAAACCCTCCCTTGAGGAATCCCCACCTTCAATGACCCCCACTACTTAAATAGTCCTCCTCCTCCTCCTCCTGTCTGATCTGAGTAGGACCCGCTGGAATGCTGTCTGCGGAAAGACTGGGGCCTTGAGAGCTAGGGAAGGCCTCCTCTTCCTCCCGCTGCTCTGCCTCTAGAGCCACATCTATAATTCCCCGCGGAGTGTGCTCCAGCAGGAACACTAAAGGAATTGTGTCACTGATGCATGCACTGTCCCTGCTCACCATCCTCGTTGCCTCCTCAAATGGTGACAGTACAGTGCATGCATCCTTGATCATCAGCCACTGCGGGGGGGAAAAAAACAAGTTGACCTGAACCTGTCCTTGTGCCATACTCACACAGGTACTCGTTGATGGCCCTCTGCTGCTTGTGCAGATGCTGCAGCATTGCTAATGTTGAGGTCCACCTGGTGGGCATGTCACAGATCAGACGGTTTGTGAGAAGGTGGAATTCTCTTTGAATCTCTGCCAGGCGAACGCTTACTGGGAATGACCGTCTGAAGTGGATGCAGACTTTTCTGGCCTGGATGAGAAGCTCTGGCAGCCCTGGGTACTTGGTTAGGAAACGCTGTACCACCAGATTTAGGACGTGTGCTAGGCATGGTACATGCGTCAATTTACCCTTGCGTAGGGCAGAGAGAAGGTTGCTGCCATTATCGCAGACGATCATTCCCAGCTCAAGCTGGCGTGGTGTTAACCATCTCTGCACTTGCCCCTGCAGAACTGACAAAATTTCTGACCCGGCGTGGCTCCTGTCCCCTAAACAAACCAGCTCAAGCACAGTATGGCATCTTTTTGCTTGAGCCATTGCGAAACCCTGTCAGGCGTCGGTTTAACTGCCACTTCGCCAGAGACAGAGAAGGAGGAGGAGGAAGAGGTGGTGGAGCAGACAGACCTCATACAAGCAGCTTTCTGGAGGCGTGGTGGATGAACAAGCTCCCGCACAGAGCCCCATCTTGGATCCCTCCCAGCTGCAATCAGAGTTACCCAGTGTGCCATGAAGGAAATGTAACGACCCTGTCCATGCTTGCTGGACCACGTGTCTAAAGTGACATGCACCGTGCTGCTGACTGCCTTCACCAATGACTGGATAACATTGTCTTCCACGTGCTGGTATAGTGCTGGAATGGCCTTGCATGAAAAGTAATGGCGTTTTGGAACCTGCCAGTGTGGTACAGCACATTCAGCAAATTCACGGAAGGGAACAGAGTCCACCAGCTGGAAAGGCAGCAGCTGCAATGCGAGTAATTTTGCTAAGCTCACATTTAGACGCTGTGCTTGGGGATGGTTGGGACTATATTTTTTCTTTCGCTGCAGCAGCTGCGGCAACGTAATCTGACTGCGTAAATCTTCAGCTACTGGGATGATGTCACATTGTGAGGAAGGACCTGCTGGTACATCCATTACTGTAGCATCATCCCTGTTGGTGGAGGTTGTAGGCAATGACATGGCAGGACATACAGTGTGGGTAGAGACAGATGAGGAGGAGGAGGACCTACGCAAAGTTTTGCGCCAACGGGATGTGTGGCACTTGTTCATATGTCGCCTCAAGCACGTGGTACCCAAGTGTCCGGTGTTTATCCCACGCTTCAGCCTCATCTGACAAAGATTACAAATAGCAACGGTGGGGTCTGCTGCACATTTCTTAAAGAACTCCCAGACAGCAGAGTTCCTGCATGTGTTCTTTGAGACAACAGCGCTCTGCACCGGAGCAGCTCTGACATGTGATGCCTTGGACTGGCTAGTGCTACGGTTGGTCACAGAGGATGTTGTGCCTCGTGTTTGCTGTTCCTCCTCCTCCTCCTCCTCCCCCCCTCCTCCTCACTTGATTCCTCAGTTCGATCTGGCACCCAGGTGGAGTCAGTGACCTCATCATCAATGTCATCTTCACCCCCTATCTCCTCGTCACTGGAGCCAACTTGGCAGTGTGCTGCAGCTGCTGGGGCAACATGAGTGCCAGTTATTTGTGTGTCATCACTGGCACCCCCTTCCTCTAGGTTGATTATACTCCCTTGCTCAACCTCAGAGATTGAATCAGAGCACTGTACTTGCTGCGCATCCTCAAGCAGCATGTCACTCTCATTGTAGTCAAACAATTCAGCTGACTCCTCCGTGTGTGATAGCGAGGCTACGGCAGGAGTAGCTGTGGACATGGAGGCTTCATTAGATGCTTTGGCAGCTGAGGTGGACTGTAAAGCACTAGTAGCCTGGCTGGTAGAGGACTCGGAGGATGAGGATGGCCTGGTTAGCCAATCCACCAAGTCCTCTGTATGTTGCTGCTGCTTAAGACAGCCAGCACCAGTTAGAAAGGACAAGCGTGCCCCTGCAGAGGATGCACCACATCCACCACGACCAGAGGCACAGCCTCCCGACACAGGTGCTGCTTGCCTTCTTATCTGTGTCTGGGAGCGTCTGCCTGTCCTTTTTGTTCTTTCAGACATGTTGAGTGATTTATAGATTAATATATACAGAACTCTGATTCAACTCTGGTATAAAGATTTAAAGAACTCTGGTATAACTCAGTGAGACTCACTGATAGCTGGCAGCCAGTGACGAGACACAGATCACCTTAATTCACAAGTGTTTTAAAGAAATGAGTGAGCCCCAAAATACTGCGTGGTACTGGATGTGTGACAAGACACAGATCACCTTAATTCACAAATGTTTTAAAGAAATTAGTGAGCCCCAAAATACTGCGTGGTACTGGATGTGTGACGAGACACAGATCACCTTAATTCACAAATGTTTTAAAGAAATTAGTGAGCCCCAAAATACTGCGTGGTACTGGTTGTGTGACAAGACACAGATCACCTTAATTCACAAATGTTTTAAAGAAATTAGTGAGCCCCAAAAAAACTTGCTGGCTGTGTGACGAGACACAGAAGATCACCTCAATTCACAAATGTTTTAAAGAAAGTTGTAAACCCCCAAAAAACTTGCTGGCACAGTGACAAGACACACATCACATAAATTCCCTGATATTTGGTAGAAATGAGACCCAAAAAGATTTGCTGGCACAGTGACAAGACCCAGAAGATCACCTTAATTCACAAATGTTTTAAAGAAAGTTGTAAACCCCAAAAAAACTTGCTGGCACAGTGACAAGACACACATCACCTAAATTCCCTGATATTTGGTAGAAATGAGACCCAAAAAGACTTGCTGGCACAGTGACAAGACCCAGAAAATCACCTCAATTCACAAATGTTTTAAAGAAAGTTGTAAAACCCCAAAAAACTTTCTGGCACAGTGACAAGACACACATCACCTAAATTCCCTGATATTTGGTAGAAATGAGACCCCCCCAGACCCCTCAGTAGTGTGGCAGACTGGCAGTAACAAGACACAACTATCTCCTTTGAAATCTCCTCTGAAATGCGTGCAGAATCGGCGCGTGGAAACGTTATATAGTGTGTTGCGGGACTTAGCTCTGTGAGCCCATGATTGGGCAAAATTTGCCCAATCAGGACTCTGAGCGGTGATTGGCATAGTGTTGAACCAGTCTTGCACCAGACCTGTGGTCAGGTGCAAGGCTGTAGCCAATTACGAGCTTCAGGCCAGTGGGAAAATGCATTGTGGTCCATTGCAGTCGAACATGCGGCGAACAACCGGAAATGTTCGGTGTTCGCGATTAGGGATGAGCCGAACACTCCGAGTTCGGTTCGAGCCCGAACCCGAACTTCCCATTTGTTTGGGACTGAACCCGAACCCGAACCCCCATGCATTGTCAATGGGGCTGAAAATTCGTTTTTTTGGAGTGCCCTCCAAGAGGGCACCTATGCTACATATTTGCCATAAAAGGTGTATGGGGGTCCGGGTAGTGCCCTGGGGGACAGGAAACAAGGACAAAAAGTTTAAAAAAAACGTTTTTAGAGGGACAGTGAGTTTTCCATGAAATAAGGGTTAAAAATAAAAACGAAAAATTCCTTCAAATATCGTACCTAGGAGGTACCCATAACCTGCCCGTGAAGTGGCGGATTTCTAGGATGTATAGAAATATGTAAAAACCAAAAAATGACATTTCAAATGACGGTAAATGCTTTTCCTTTAATCTATCCATAAACAACTGCTTGGGGCGGCAGTCTGTATGAAAAGAGGAGACATTTTCGGACACGCAGAAAAAGTTTACTGATTTTTTGGTGGTGAAAAGCAGGAGAATGGAAACTTCTAGACCAAAAAGCCGATTTTGAAAGTGAGAAAAATGGGAGAATTTTTCTGGTTCGGCTATTTTGACCTAGAATTTTTCATTCTCCAGTCATTCTCCTGAGTTTCACCTTTCTCTGAATAACCCTGTCAGGGTTATTCAGAGAGCGGTGAAGAGCAGGAGAATGACTGGAGAATGGAAAATTCTAGGTCAAAATAGCCAAACCAGAAAAATTCTCCCATTTAGGCTAGGGTCAGACTAGCGAATTTTTAACGTGCGTCTAGGCGCACTTAATCACGGCCGCACTAGCAACAAATGACGGGTAATGACGGCCAATATATGAAGTACGGTTGCACGAAAGTCCGGCTGCGCAACGCAAGTGGAAAATGAACGCATTTTTTCGAGAACGCAGAACCGCTAGTATGGACGTACAGAGTGTGCTGCGTCCACTAGCGGCGTGTGTGCGTGATTTGGAGACGTCAGACCCTGCTCATGTCCGGCCAACATAACGTCCAGACACCCAAAGTTTCCTGGTTTGGATCTGTAAAAAATCACGCACAAAAATGCGCATCGTATGACTGTTTTCGCGCAATCCTTGAAAAAATATGGCAATGCGTTCGGACGCACTTTTTGACGGTCGCTGCGAAAAATGCGTTAGTCTGACCCTAGCCTTATCTCACTTTCCAAATCGGATATTTGGTCCAGATTGTTCTCTTTTCCTGCCATTCTCCTTGTTTTCACCTGTCTCTGAACAACCCTGAGAGAGAGGTGAAAGCCAGGAGAACTGGCAAGAGAAGAGAACAATCTAGACCAACTAGCCGATTTGGAAAGTGAGATAAATGGGAGAATTTTTCTGGTTTGGCTATTTTGACCTAGAATTTTCACTTCTCCAGTTATTCTCCTGCTTTTCACCGCTCTCTGAATAACCCTGCGAATGTTTAATCCCGAGGTGAAAAATAACATTGCTTTAGATTTTTTTCAAACACCAGTTAAATGCAGCATATTAGGATGTTTTAGGGAAATTAATTCTCAAATCTCAATCAGAAGCAGACACCACCCCACCCTCAGTATATTGTACAATGTATCAAATTGATTACCAGACTAAAAACACCTGGTGTTATGCCCGTTTGTGAACAGAGGTCATTTAGAGTTGATAATCTTTCCACGTACACATTAGTTTTTAATTCAATATGATAATAAACCGTTGCTTATAATATTCTGCAGTAAAGAGTCTCTTTATTTCTAGATTTTTTAGTATTTTTTTTAAGCATTTTCTATACTTTTTTCAAAATTTCTTTTTTTTTTCGAACCCGAACCGAACACGCCCAAAAATTCGCGAACTTTCGAACTGCCAAAGTTCGGGTCGAACTCCGAACTGTCCGAACCCGAACAGCTCATCCCTATTCACGATCTACTCGAACAGGCTAAGTTCGGGTCCAACCCCGAACCGTCCGAACCCGAACAGCTCATCTCTAATTGTAGGTTCCCTTTTAATATAGTGCAATTTAAAATCCATTTGCCTCGTTTTGGAGTAGCGCGTGTTCCATCGCGATTACATCCGCATTCCACATACTATCCACTTACACTGCGGTATTTTCGGACCTTATAAAACTTACCTGTATTTAACCTTCAAGTGCAAAAAAGAATTCAAATAGAATGTTGCCCTTCTCATTATAAACTATAAAAGTTGTTGGCCATTGTAGCGGACATTCATACTGACCAATTTAAAATGTTTTTTCTTATTAAAATACGGGCAAGAGTTAGCAGCAACATAGAGGGAGATGTTAAGGGGAAAATAGGGTGGTATCATCATAATATCTATTCTGTGGCTTAATAAAGTAGATCTTCTACCATCGTGGGGTAAAGTATTAACCCCATGTTGTATAAAACAGTCATTCTAACGAAATTTAAAAGGGAGGAGTCACATCGTAGATGTTGAACTTATAAACATATAGGGAGTAAATTCCTCCTTTACAGTTTATCTAGCATTTATATTTTGTTGCAGTTTCCATCATGGATGTTAAAATGTGGATTGCTCCATAATATACTTTATTGGAGATATCGCTTATTTTCTTACGTATCTCAGATTACGGGTTAACTATTACTAGAGTGTATATACTGCATATTGGAATTCTTATTAGGACTAGTATTCCTATCGCAATTTGAAAAGTAAACAACAGACATTAAATGGCAATTAGGTTAACTTGCAGCTGATAAATTGCAGTATACATTTAGAAAGTGAACACCTCTCTCATGTTCCAGAAGTGTTCCAATCCACATGCAGAAATGACATATACATTTACTAATTCACATCTTACAGAATCTTAACTATTAAATTTTTGTTTACGAGTATTATGATACATCGATCTAGATGTTAGAGAGTTTTTGTCCATCTATTTAAGACAATGTTATATTAACAATAAAGTGCAAAGTGCTGGTGGTGAATAAAGTTTCGCTATTTATGTATGGACTTTGGTAAGTCATTTTATATGTGAAATCTTTAACACAAATCTAATTGAAAGTAATATGTGTATTAAACTATAAATTTTAAGAGAAGGGAGAAGGGGTGAACGGAAATTGTGGTTTAAGCGAAAATGGATAAAGGACCCTCTATATAGGTTCCTCATTCTCGCATAAGCTGTAATACAAAATGAAATTGTAATTGTTAGGAAGATGAGTGGGTATCACTAGTGTTACTAAAGAACTATGGGGATAATGTGAAGAATTGTACTTCATCGTTGAAATGGAATATAAAGATGTATCGGAGAGATAAAGGGAGGGGGAAATGATCACAGGTTCTAATCTTTCAAAAAATGAATTAATTCGAAGTCTGAGTTTAGTTCGTATGGAATTAAAGTGTATTCGTAGATGGTCTTAATTTCATCCATGCCTATTTTTCTTTCGTAGATTCCTCCTCTCCAATTTTTCTTGATCTTTTTAATGCCCATAAATTTCATACCTTCCGGATTTTTATTATGCATTTTTTTTAAATGTAAGGATACATTGTGATTTGACTCCATTTTTAATGTTCCTTACATGCTCCTGTATCCTTTTATTTAAAGGTCGTGTAGTGCGTCCCACATACATCAGGCCACATGGGCAAATAAGAAGGTAGATCACATGACTTGTAAAGCAAGTAATCACATCCCTAATCTTATATATTTTCTTATTTGCTTCAAATTCTTTAGTGATCTGTTTGTGGTTTTTAGTGTTTCTACAATTAAGACAGTTTCCACAAGCGTGGAAACCATTGCAGATGCCGAACATAATTTTCTTTATGGTGGAAGTTAGGCTACTGTTGACTAATTTTGTCTTTAGGTTTTTTGCCCCCCTACAGATGATTGATGGTATTTCGGGGAGTAGTTCTTCTAATGCAGGATCCTAAGGATCGGCCAGAATTTTTCGAATGATCCCTCAAATCTTTGAATTTTGGGCACTAAAAGTAAATATAAAGGGGACCCCTTCAATATGATTTTCTTTCTTACTCTTATATTTCAGAAGTTCTTTACGTTCCATGTCAGTTACTAGTTGTTTCGTTTCTAATAGTTTGGTTTGATCATATCCTTTCTTTTCGAAGTCTTTTGTTAATCTCTTTGTTTGTTCATCAAACTGGGTGTCTTCTGTACAGTTTCTTCTCAAACGAATATATTGGCTTTTAGGGATGCCATCTTCTAAGAAACTTTGTAATAATTCTTCCCCTCCTCCAGATAAAAAATATTTCATCTATATAACATTTGTAGACGACTAAATGCTTATTCCATTCGGGGTACCATGATTCCTCCCAGTCCATCATAAATAAATTGGCGAAGCTTGGGGCAAATTTGGTCCCCATAGTAGTTCCTTCTATTTGTAAATAAAATGTGTCCTTGAACCAAAAGAATTTTTTTTTATTTTCTAAAATCAACTTAATTCCCATTACAATAAATTCAATTTGTTCCGGAAGGAATAGTTTGGAGACTTCCAAGTGGAAACGTGCGACATCCACACCTATCTGGTGTGGGATAATACTATATAAAGATTTAACGTCGCACGTAACCAAGATGTAGTTTTCTTGCCATTTTATTTCTTCTAAAATTTGCAGAATATTGATGGTGTCTTTTAAATATGCTGGTGTCTGAATTACTAATGGTTGTAATTGATGGTCGATGTACTCTGAAATATGACTAGAAACAGAATTGATGCCTGATATCATTGGCCGTCCTGGGGGTTTCTCTGGGTTTTTATGGATTTTGGGTAAGAAGTAAAATATCGGAAGTTGTGGATGTGTGATATTCAAATATTCATACTCTTTGGTGTCTAAAATGCCCAATTCTTTTCCATCTTCCAAATATTGGTAAATATTTTTTTTCCCAATTTCCTCTCTCAGGTCCTTATTGAGTATTCTATATGTGTTGGAATCATTAAGTTTGTACATTCTTTGCACTTTTGTTATAGTTCCTTTTCTGACGTACCCTAATTCCGTCCTTCTTTGCCATGTAGGTAATATGCAACTTTCTGTCATTGTGATACTGTGTCAAATTCAATTGCAGCAACTTTGTCTTGATCTGATGCATGAAGAAAGATTTGCAGATTTGAAAATGTGTGGCTCTATAATTAAGCCAAACTACCTGTGGTCAGGGCTGGATTAAGTTCTCTATGGGCCTGGAGCTGAATATTTTGGTGTTTTTTTATGGAATTTAGTGAAATTAAAACATTTTAGGTTATTTAATAGTGCAGATACGGGTATATCTAATTAGGCAGATACTGTGTGAGGTGATTTCCATTCAGATTTCAATCATTTAAAGTGTGTAAAATTATTATATTGCATTTTATCATCCAAATCTTTGTGGTTATATATTCTATAGGGAATTCTTGAAGAAAATAAATAAATAAATAAATGAAATGGGAACCTGTCGCTTCCCAGCAGTGTGTGGATTCATATGCTGCATTAATTATACCGTAGAGAGGTGCTTCCCAGCACTGTGTCGATTCCTATGCTGCATTAATTATACCGCAGAGAGGCGCTTCCCCGCAGTGTGCGGATTCATATGCTGCATTAATTATACCGCAGAGAAGTGCTTCCCAGCAGTGTGTGGATTCATATGCTGCATTAATTATACCGCAGAGAAGCGCTTCCCAGCAGTGTGTGGATTCATATGCTGCATTAATTATACCGCAGAGAGGCACTTCCCTGCAGTGTCTGGATTCCTATGCTGCATTAATTATACCGCAGAGAGGCGCTTCCCAGCAGTGTGTGGATTCATATGCAGCATTAATTATACCGCAGAGAGGCGCTTCATAAGCTGCATTAATTAGACCGCAGAAAGGCGCTTCCCAGCAGTGTGTGGATTCTTATGCTGCATTAATTGTACCGCAGAGAGGCGCTTCCCAGCAGTGTGCGGATTCAAATGCTGCATTAATTATACCGCAGAGAGGCGCTTCCCAGTAGTGTCTGGATTCATATGCTTCATTAATTATACCGCAGAGAAGCGCTTCCCAGCAGTGTGTGGATTCATATGCTGCATTAATCATACCGCAGAGAGGCACACACTGCAGGGAAGCGCCTCTCTGCAGTCTAATTAATGCAGCATATGAATCTGCAAACTGCTGGGAAGCGCCTCTCTGCGGTATAATTAATGCAGCATATGAATCCACACACTGCTGGGAACAAGCGCCTCTCTGCAGTATAATTAATGCAGCATAAGAATCCACACACTGCTGGGAAGCGCCTCTCTGCGA
Source organism: Leptobrachium leishanense (assembly GCA_009667805.1). Classification (NCBI taxonomy): domain Eukaryota; kingdom Metazoa; phylum Chordata; class Amphibia; order Anura; family Megophryidae; genus Leptobrachium; species Leptobrachium leishanense. The sequence goes on along the minus strand of CM019063.1, from coordinate 168,583,668 downwards.
TATAATTAATGCAGCATATGAATCCACAGTGAATTCATATGCTGCATTAATTATACCGCAGAGAGGCGCTTCCCAGCAGTGTGTGGATTCTTATGCTGCATTAATTATACCGCAGAGAGGCGCTTCCCAGCAGTGTGCGGATTCAAATGCTGCATTAATTATACCGCAGAGAGGCGCTTCCCAGTAGTGTGTGGATTCATATGCTCCATTAATTATACTGCAGAGAGGCGCTTCCCCGCAGTGTGCGGATTCATATGCTGCATTAATTATTTTTTTCTTTTTAAATCATTTTATTTGTTCTGGGGTTTTTTACGTTTCAGATAATTTTGTTCAGCTTTTTTTCCGTTTTTAAACCTTTTGTTTTGGTTTTTATTTTTAAAGGCAGACCATTTGGGTCAGTTTTGCATTTTTTAAATCGTTTTGTTCATTATTGTTCCTTTCATACCATTTTAATATGATTAAATAAAGTTGCGCAATGCATATTCATAAGAAAAAAAGGATCTTTATTTAATGAAAAATGATAGAATCGGCAGAATTACCGTATCGAGCATACTGTACTGCGTCCATTACGGACGCACTTTTTCACGGGAGATATTGTGAGTACTGCATAAAGTGCGTCCGTAATATCTGATGTCTCCACACCGTAGGAAAATACATGGAAGCGTTGTTTCTGCGTCCGTTTAGCTTTTTCACGTCGATGTTATTTTTGCGTCCGTGGCTTTATTCTTTGCCCGTCCGTGAACAAGTGCGCAGGTGCTTCTTGTGGTGTGTTTAATTGACTCCTTTATAAAGCTACGACGGACAGAAAACAGTACGGTCAGACGGACGCAAAATGTTTGCTAGTGTGCCGCCAGCCTTAGTGATGCATGCTTTGGTTTGACTCGTGATATTTGTTCTCTTCCAGCATAGAATATTAATATTATGGAGTTAATACACAATTTGTCCAGATAAAGGACTCATGACTTTTTTGAGCTCCGGACTGTATTTCTGGCGTGCAAGGTGTTCCATTTATTTCATCGCAGCTGGGTAATAATGAGTCTCTTTGCAGCACTGGGGACCATTTTCAGATTGGTTTTTTTTGCAATACCGGTCTGCTTTACATTTCTCTATTGTTAAGTCTCATATGGGCATTGGTTTCCTGCTAATTACAATCCTTGAGTTGGCATAGTGTGCTGGCACTGCAGGGTATACCTCCATTTGTGTATATGTTTCTAATTACGGTAGTGGCTCACCTTTACAGAAGTGCAATTTTATTAAACCAATAAAGGTTATTTTTTAATTCAGCACTCCATGTGTTGCTAGAGAGCTTGTCTCTCGTTTTTTGTCGCTATTGTCCATTCACGTTCCGGGTTTAATCCTTAGTTCTGTAGTGCCCACCTCGATGTTTTTTTTGGGGTGGGTGATTGTTTTCCATATTCACCTCCTGTGGATTTTTGTGCAAGGTACCCCACATGGCCAGCAAACCTCACAGAGCTTACCTGTGAGAACTGATAGTCTGACGCCACCTCCTGAAATCAGGTTTGTGGGTAATCTGGAGGAAGTGTGGAGAACATTCAAGCCAGAGTTAGCCTCTATATCAGTGTTTCCCAAACCTGTCCTCGGGACCCTCCACCTCGCTAGGTTTTCCAGATATCTGAAGCAGGGGCGTCGTAACGTGGGGGCGGGGGGTGCGGCCCGCACCAGGTGACACCCACCCTTAGGGTGACACCGTCACCCTAAGGGCGGGTGTCTCACCCTGCGCCGCGTGTTCGCTCCCTGCGAGCGTCCGAAGCTATGCAGCTTCGGCGCTCGCCTGGGGGAAACACGTCACCAGCCGAGTTCTCGCGAGATTGCAGCTGGTCACGTGGCTCCCCCAGGCGAGCGCCCAAGCTCCATGCCGCCGGACGCTCAGAGGGAGCAGAACACGTGGCGCAGTAGGTGAGCTGGGGGCATTATCCATGAACTGGGGGCATTATCCATGAGCTGGGGCTATTATCCATGAGCTGGGGCATTATCCATGAGCTGGGGCATTATCCATGAGCTGGGGCAGTATCCATGAGCTGGGGCATTATCCATGAGCTGGGGCAGTATATCCATGAGCTGGGGCAGTATATCCATGAGCTGGGGCATATTCCATGAGCTGGGGCAGTATATCCATGAGCTGGGGCATATCCCATGAGCTGGGGCAGTATATCCATGAGCTGGGGCATTATCCATGAGCTGGGGCATATCCATGAGCTGGGGCAATATCCATGAGCTGGGGCAGTATCCATGAGCTGGGGCAGTATATCCATCAGCTGGGGCAGTATATCCATGAGCTGGGGCAGTATATCCATGAGCTGGGGCATTATCCATGAGCTGGGGCATTATCCATGAGCTGGGGCATTATCCATGAGCTGGGGCAGTATATCCATGAGCTGGGGCAGTATATCCATGAGCTGGGGCATATCCATGAGCTGGGGCAATATCCATGAGCTGGGGCATTATCCATGAGCTGGGGCAGTATATCCATGAGTTGGGGCATATCCATGAGCTGGGGCATATCCATGAGCTGGGGCATTATCCATGAGCTGGGGCATAGCCATGAGTTGGGGCATTATCCATGAGCTGGGGCAATATCAATGAGAGGAGCTGGGGGCATAGCCATGAGAGCAGTTGGGGCAGTATATCCATGAGAGGAGCTGGGGCAGTATATCCATGAGAGGAGCTGGTGCAGTATATCCATGAGAGGAGCTGGGTGCATATACATGAGAGGAGCTGGGGCAGTATATCCATGAGAGGAGCTGGGGCATATCCATGAGAGGAGCTGGGGCATATCCATGAGAGGAGCTGGGGCAGTATCCATGAGAGGAGCTGGGGCAAAATCCATGAGAGGAGCTGCGGCAAAATCCATGAGAGGAGCTGGGGCAATATCCATGAGAGGAGCTGGGGCAATATCCATAGAAACATAGAAACATAGAAAAATTTCGGCAGATAAGAACCTTTCGGCCCATCTCGTCTGCCCAATTGCATGGATACTTTACCTGGATTTATCTTTTGTTTAGGATAGCCTTATGCCTATCCCATGCTTGCTTAAATTCAATTACTGTTTTGGCCTCTACCACTTCAACTGGAAGGCTGTTCCATGTATCCAACACCCTCTCAGTAAAATAATGCTTCCTGATGTTACTTTTAAACCTTTGCCCCTCTAATCTAAGACTATGTCCTCTTGTTTTGCTACTTTGTTTCCGTTTAAATATACTCCCTTCCTCTACCTTGTGGATTCCCTTTACGTATTTAAATGTTTCTATCATATCACCTCTGTCTCGTCTATTTTCCAAGCTGTACATGTGAAGATCGTTAAGCCTTTCCTGGGGCAATATCCATGTGTGAGCTGGTCTGGGGGCAATATATCTATGTGTGAGCTGGCCTGGGCAATATATCCACGTGTGAGCTGGTCTGGGGCATTATATCCAGATGTGAGCTGAGGCGCAATATATTTATATGTGAGCTGGGGCAATATATATCCATGGGTGAGCTGCTGGGGGCAATATATAATTGTGAACTGGGGCAATATATCCATATGTGAGCTGGTGGCAATATATATCCATGGGTGAGCTGCTGGGGGGCAATATATCCAGAGCTGCTGGGGGCAATATATATCCATGTGTGCTTTCACTGCCTTCGAACAGGCACCGTACTTGCTGGCAGTTGGCAAAAATTTGTGTGAGCATATGAGAGAGCTCCACAGCAATAAACCTCACAGCAATGTGCGCTGTGTGTATGAGCATTCAGTGTTATATGGGAGTACTGATTTAGGAGTAAGAGTAGTTAAACAAATCTGTAAAACTCGGGGGGGGGGTGACACCGGGGGGGGTGACACCAACCCTAGTGACGCCACTGATCTGAAGCACAGCACAGGTGATATGATTTGGTGCTCAGTGTTTGCAGGATTCAGTCTGCATTTCCCCAAGGTGATCTGCAAAATCTGGCCTGGTTGAGGGTCCCTAGGACAGGTTTGGGAAACACTGCTCTATATGAAAGCAACAAACACCTGCACTTTGCCAAGTGATCAGAAAGTAGCTTTGCTCTTAACTATTGCTGGGGCAGAAGCCGTGGACATTTATAGCAGTTTTCAATTGACTGAATCTGATGGTGAGAATTATGAGATGGTCATGGAAAGATTTGCTGCATATTGTACACCAAAGAAAAATGAAACATATGAGCGTTTTGTATTTAACTCAAAGGTGCAGCTGCCACATGAGACAGTGGAGGAGTTTGTCACCGAATTAAGATTAAAAAGGAGGTCTTGTAGCTTTGGCCCTCTGCAAGAATCTTTAATCAGAGATAGGCTGCAACAGTAATAAAGTACAGAGAGAATACTAAGAGATTGTGATTTGACTCTGCAGAAGGCTGTGTCCATTTGTCAGTCTGCAGAGCAGACCAAAAAACAAATACAGTGGCAAGAAAAAGTATGTGAACCCTTTGGGATTACGTGGAGTTTTGCATGAATTGGTCATAAAAATGTGCTCTGATCTTCATCTAAGTTACAACAATTTGAAAAACACAGTCTGCTTAAAATAATACAACACAAACATTATATGTTTTCATGTTGTTATTGAACAGAACATGTAAACATTCACAGTGCAGGGTGGAAAAAGTATGTGAACCTTTGGATTTAATAACTGGTTGACCCTCCTTTGGCAGCAATAACCTCAACCAAACGTTTCCTGTAGTTGCAGATCAGACCTGCACAACGATCTGGAATAATTTTGGACCACTCCTCTTCAAAAAACTGTTTCAGTGTAGCAATATTCTTGGGATGTCTGGTGTGAATCGCTCTCTTAAGGTCATGCCAACAGCATTTCAATCGGGTTGAGGATAGAACTCTGACTGGGCCACTCCAGAAGGAGTATTTTGTTTTGTTGAAGCCATTCTTTTGTTGAATTACTTGTATGCTTTGGGTCATTGTCCTGTTGCATCACCCATCCTCTGCGGAGCTTCAGTTGGCGGACAGATGGTCTTACGTTTTCCAGCAAAATGTCTTGATAAACTCTGGAATTCATTTTTCCATCAATGACAACAATCCATCCACGCCCTGAGGCAGCAACGCAGCCCCAAACCATGATGCTCCCTCTGCCATGTTTTACAGTGGAGATGAGGTTTTGATGTTGGTGTGCTGTGCCTTTTTTTCTCCACACATAGTGTTGTGTGTTTTTTCCAAACAACTCAATTTTGGTTTCATCTGTCCACAGAATATTTTGCTAGTAGTGCTGTGGAACATCCAGGTGTACTGACGTACTTAGTGCGCAGCTGCGGCATAGCGGTGTGTTTGCGTGATTAGGAGATGTCAGACACTGCTAATGTCCAGCCTACATAACGTCCAGACGCAAAAAGAGTTTTATTGACCATCCGTACAAAATCACGACCGACAATGCGCGTCGTCTGACCGTTTTTGCGCATTCCGTGAAAAAATACGTCAATGCGTTTGGACGCACTTTTTCACGTTCGCGGGGAAAAATGCTTTCGGCTGACCCTAGCCTTATGTGACACTCATACAGCAACTTAATGAAAACAGATTTCTGAACTGGCCCTGCAGGGTTTTATACCAACCCATATACACTAATGGGTCTATTCACAAAGCACTGAAATTGAACGTAATTTTGGTGCTTTCAGCTCACTTTGGCGATTCTATTTTGTTGAAAATTCGGTGAATTTACTATTTATCAAATGTTCACTGTGTTTTGCCAAAATTGGAGGTGCTGAAGCAGCTATTGGACTTTAGCATAAAATACAGATAAATGCCTATAACCACCAAATTAGCCTCAGCGAATTCCAAACTCTACTAATACTAGCTTAAATCAATAAAAATGTTGTAAACATCTGTCCAAATAATAAAAAAGGTCTTTTAAAACATGATAGAAAGGTCTGGTAAAAAAATAATAAAATATATTTTTGTGTCTTTTTTAAAAAATAAAGGGTTTTTGTAGAAAACAAAAATAATAGGCTTTTTTAAAAAATAAAGATATTACTTTTATTATACTGAAACCTAGATTTGCCTGTTTTAAACCTGTTTAATTCAAACACCAAAAATCAGATAATTTCGCTAACCTTTTTCAGTGCAATTAGGTGATATGTGAATAGACGAACTGATAGTTCTCAACTTCCATTTTGGTGCCATCGAACTGCGGCGAAATGCACTGTATTTTGTGGTTAACTCACCTGAATTTGGGAATTAGCAGCTTTGCCAATAGACTAATTGCCCGGAAATTGTGAAATTCACCATTCTGAACAATTCAGTGGCAAATTCAGAGGTTAATGAATAACCCCTTAGGTTTTTTCTTTATAGTGTTCCATCTTCGGTTTCCTAGTTACATCACGTTAAGGGGACACTCTACACACTCAAGAAACAAATACGTAACTGGCGGCGCGATGCCAGTCGCTGCAGGATCTCTTGGTGGTTCTCTTTGGTGGTACCGTCCACATATATGTAAAACAATGAAAAATACAATAGTGCAGACGAAAATACAATTTTCAATCGGAATACGTATTATGATGTTACCACTCACAAAGGAAGAGCCCCAACACTGGCTCTGAGTGGGTCAGCACGTTTGGTCATTTGGTCTTGTTCTGAAGGAGGCGACCTACAACTCTCAGAAATGGTGATCCGCTTCCAATGCCAGTGCATGAAGATACATGTAAAGAAAGAACAAACTTCCTTGCGTAGATCCGTTGGAAATATATTCAAAATACGTGTGAAGGGATTAAACTCACGTGTGGTGGAGCTTAAGCCAAGCTCTAGGATAAGACGCCTTTGGACTTATTTAAGGTAAAGCCCATGGAAAACCTCTTTAGTCAGCAGCACACCAGGGATTGATGAAAATTACCAAAATTTATTTAACATAAAAACAAATAAAATGCAATAAAAAAGATCAATCTGGCTCAGCCAGTCTACCCGGACGCGTTTCGCCACATAACGTGGCTTCCTCAGTCGGTTTACAGGTAATAATGTGAATGACAATATATACTCTCTTAATTATGGTTTCAATTGTCCCCAGGTGCAGTTTGCTGAATAGGCGTGCGGTCCACGCTTCGAATCGATAAGATGCGAATGTTCTCCGCGGATCCGCCATTTTGCGCATGCGCATTTGCAACGCCTGCGTTCCAGGGTGGGCATCCGCCATCTTGCGCATGCGTGTCGTTCATTCTCCCCTTCCGATCCGCGTATCGCATCTCGAATAGCCTCTTTTACCTTGTAATGAACAAGAAGGCAGGCTTATAGCTAAACTATTGCAGGAACTGAGTGCCTACATCACGAGAATAGCCATGTCTGGCACCATTCATATACAAATAAAAGGTGCCACATATCTAACAATATGCACCATGATCTATACATCTTGAACCTGCTTTAATCCTATGAGACCTCTCATGTTCCACATTCTTTGGATTCATAATTTGCAATATAACTTGAGTGGATATTGTGAAGTACTAATAGTGCCACATGCATATTATATTAGCCCTAAGTTATGGTCTATGTGCATCAAATTGTGACAATCTAGTCCAAATACAGCGAGATAGTCGTATGTTAATAAGTGACAAATGCAATACACAGGATATACATCCTATGTGATGTGCTAAAATATGATATATCTTATTTATGTGTATATGGATCTACAACTAAATTAGGTACATATGCTAAAGATACGGACAAGTATCGGTGTTATATGTATATCCATCATGTTGTGGACATTGGAGGTCCTAATAGAGTGATATGCCTAAATTTAGGCTAGTATTATGCTAACTACTATGAACATACATGTGCATGAACTATGTATAGTGTGAAAAAATACCCTGTTAATTATCCTTAATTAATAAGAATTATGGTGTAATGTGATTGTAATTCTAACATAGTGAGTAAGGGACCTATGTAGCCTAACAAATAAATATGATTACTAAATGATATGTACTGTTGAAACATGGTTGGTTACCAACCAATATGTACTGGTAATTATCGTAAATAGGATTAACATGTGATATGTTATTGGATTTGCTCATACAACATAGTATGAAATACTGTAAATCCCAAATGTGGAATTAGAGGGGCCTATACCATTTCAAAGAAAATGTACAACCTCAAAATCGTCGTTCAATCCGTTAGGGACCATAGTGCCATGCTCAAAGATATGTCTAATTTCTGCCTTCCCTAATTTATTCGGTAAATTTTCTTCAATCTCTACTTTTGTTATTTGTTCTAATGCCCAAAATTTTATTTCTATAGGTGAACTATTGTGGTGTATTTTACAATGCAGCGAGACCGAGTGTTTTTCATAGCTGTTCCTAATATTCCTGGCATGTTCTGCTATCCTAACGTTAAGGGCTCTTTTAGTGCACCCTATATAGGGTAAACCGCAGGGGCATTCTAACATGTAAATAACATTTTTAGAACAACAATTAAGGATGCCTTTAATTCTGACCTGTCTATTTCGTTTACGGTTAAAATATGAACCAATGTAATTTTTCTTATTGGCAGTAGACCTGCAGGCCAAACACATACCACATTGATAAAAGCCCTCTTTTAGTCCAAAATGGTTAATATTGTTATCTTTTCTCTTTCTGGGTTTACTGCGTACTAGATTGGATTTAATGTTACCAGCCCCCCTGAAAACTATTTTAGGAGTAGGCCCTATAACCTCTGTAAGGTCTGCATCATTTTTAAGCACTGACCAATGTTTTTTCAGAATCTTTTTTATCTTGTCTGCTTTGTTATTGTAATCACAGACAAAGAAGACCTCCTTGACCTCTTTATTTTTAGGTTTGTACTCCAGATATTTGTCTCTGTCTGTCTGTGATAACTCTAAAATTATATTGTCCAACTCTGCATTGTCGTACCCTTTATCTAGAAAATCTTGTTTAAGGGCTAGGGCCTGTTCTTTGTAGGTGTCTGTGTCTGAGCAATTTCTCCTGAGTCTCACAAATTGCCCTTTAGGGACACCTTTAAGCCAGGGGGGGTAATGACAGCTGGTGCGTTCGATGAATGTATTTTTATCGACTTCTTTAAAGAAAGTCTTAGATCTTACACGATCTTACTTTATAAATATGTTTAAATCCAAGAAGTTTACTTCTTTCTCACTCCAACAGCTGTCTAATTTGATACCCCATTCTGTACTATCCAGACTCTCAAGGAAGGGTCGCAATGACACCTCTCCTCCCCTCCAGATAAAAAAGACGTCATCAATATAACGTCTGTATGCATGGACACTTCCTTGCGCCCAGCTACGCGACCCACACACAAACCTGCTCTCCCAGGCTGCCATGTATAGGTTAGCGTAGCTGGGCGCAAATTTATTGCCCATGGCCGTACCTCTACACTGTATGTAGTAATCCTCTTCAAACTTGAAGTAGTTGTTGTTCAATATAAACCTTACGCTATCAAGAATGAATTGCGTATGGTCAGAATCGATAGAATCGGTTTTTAGAATCTCCTCCTCTAATTTGGTTAGACCTAGGTCATGTGGTATGCTGCTATATAATGCATTAACATCACAGGTTACCAGGAGATCTCCCTTTTGCCAAATTACCTCATTTAACATTTGAAGCATACTCATGGTATCTTTTAAGTATGATGGAATCTTACAAACTAGTGGTTGAAGGAGTATGTCAACGTATTCTGATAGGCGACTGCTGATCGAATCTATCCCCGCCACTATGGGTCTACCTGGGGGTTTGAGGGGATTTTTATGCACTTTGGGGAGGATGTAAAAATGTGGTACTTTCGTGAATTCTATGGATAAATAATCGAATTCTAATTTATTCAAAATGTTTTTGTCGAGACCTTCCTGTAGCAAAGATGTCAACCTAAGCCTTATATCCCCAACTGGGTCTTTTCTCAATTTGGTGTAGGTGGAATTATCATTCAAAATGAGGAGTGCTTCCTCTTGATAAGATTTCTTTGACCAAATTACTATCCCGCCGCCCTTGTCGGCGGGTTTTATGATGATACTGGGATCTTTCTGCAGATTCTTTAAAGCCATACGTTCTTCTTTAGTAAGATTATCTTTATCTATTTTGGTGGACATCTTTTCTATATCTTTCATGACTAAACTCTCAAACATCTTGATTTCATCCGAAACCATGTGTCTAGGATAAAATTTTGATCTATTTTTTAGAGTAGTGTGTGTATTGGGAGTACAGTTTTGTGCAACTTCCCTTTCTACTGGTTGCTTAAGGAAGTATTTCTTTAGACTCAATTTTCGTTTGAATCTTTGCAGATCTATAAAGACCCCAAATTTGTCCAGCTGGTTAGAGGGGGCAAACTTGAGGCCCTTGTTCAAAACACTTATCTCTGCTCTAGTGAGAATTTTGTCGCTTAGATTAAAGATTCCCTTCATGGGGATCGCTTCCTTTCTCTTTTTTCTCTCCCGTACATGTTTTCCTGCTCTCGACCCTGCAATAGTTTAGCTATAAGCCTGCCTTCTTGTTCATTACAAGGTAAAAGAGGCTATTCGAGATGCGATACGCGGATCGGAAGGGGAGAATGAACGACACGCATGCGCAAGATGGCGGATGCCCACCCTGGAACGCAGGCGTTGCAAATGCGCATGCGCAAAATGGCGGATCCACGGAGAACATTCGCATCTTATCGATTCGAGGCGTGGACCGCACGCCTATTCAGCAAACTGCACCTGGGGACAATTGAAACCATAATTAAGAGAGTATATATTGTCATTCACATTATTACCTGTAAACCGACTGAGGAAGCCACGTTATGTGGCGAAACGCGTCTGGGTAGACTGGCTGAGCCAGATTGATATTTTTTTATTGCATTTTATTTGTTTTTATGTTAAATAAATTTTGGTAATTTTCATCAATCCCTGGTGTGCTGCTGACTAAACAGGTTTTCCATGGGCTTTACCTTAAATAAGTCCAAAGGCGTCTTATCCTAGAGCTTGGCTTTAAGCTCCACCACACGTGAGTTTAATCCCTTCACACGTATTTTGAATATATTTCCAACGGATCTACGCAAGGAAGTTTGTTCTTTCTTTACATGTATCTTCATGCACTGGCATTGGAAGCGGATCACCATTTCTGAGAGTTGTAGGTCGCCTCCTTCAGAACAAGACCAAATAACCAAATGTGCTGACCCATTCAGAGCCAGTGTTGGGGCTCTTCCTTTGTGAGTGGTAACATCATAATACGTATTCCGATTGAAAATTGTATTTTCGTCTGCACTATTGTATTTTTCATTGTTTTACATATATGTGGACGGTACCACCAAAGAGAACGACCAAGAGATCCTGCAGCGACTGGCATCGCGCCGCCAGTTACGTATTTGTTTCTTGAATTGTACACTGGTTTGGGGGAAACCACTGATTGCTGGCTGGCTTGGGATATTTGGTGGCGGTACAGGCAGGGGCGCCTACCATTTGTTTGTTGTACTCTACACACTCTGCCCACTCTGTGTAGAGTGCCTCCCCCCTTTTGTAAATATTTTTGTGTGAAGCGGAGACGTTTGCTCTGCCCACAACACTGTCCCCAGGCAGCCGGGATTTGAATATCCTGCCTGTAGATCACCAACTTGGGTCACCGATGTCATCATGCCTTGTCTGTATTTTTTTAACTATACAATTTTGCATTTCATTGGGTGCTATGCCCCCTCCCCTGATTTTTAAGGTTCCTACACATGCTGCCCTTTTAAGACCAGTGTCAGACGAGCGCACTAGGTGCGCCCCTACTGACGTGGCTTCCGGCGTCCATCACAGGGTTGTGATGCTGCAACGGGGCCAGACGCTGTTGCGCGGGCACAAATTGCGCGTCCAACAGTGTCCATGCAGCAGGCCTCTCCGTCAAAGCGCTAGGCTAAGCCATAGAAGGATTGAGCCTTGCAGCGCTGAGCGCACTAACTGCGCTCTGCGAGGTGGCCACACGGGCGTTGAGTGGAAGGAACGTCCACTCACACGGATGTTCCTTCCGTTCTTCAAAACGCTCGTCTGACCCCAGCCTTCATGTGGCATTCAATTGCTACAGGTGTGAAACATAACTAGTGATTAGTGATGGGCCGAACACCCCCGTGTTCGGTTCGCATTCAAACACGAACATTTGAAAAAGTTCGGATTCGAACGCGAACACGATTCGAAATCAATGCAAGTCAATGGGACTCGAACGTGCGAATTTTAGAGTGCCCTCCAAGAGGGCAGATATGCAAGATATGTGCCATAAAAGGTGTATGGGGGTCCGGGTAGTGCCATGGGGGACAGGAAACAAGGAAAAAAAGTTTAAAAAAAACGTTTTTAAAGGAACAGTGATTTTTCCATGACATAAAAGGTTAAGAATAAAAATGAAAAATTCCTTCAAATATTGTGCCTAGGAGGTCCCCATAACCTGCCTGTGAAGTGGCGGATTTGTAGGATGTATAGAAACATTTAAAAAGAAAAAAAAATGACATTTCAAATGACGGTAAATGGTTTTCCTTTAATCTATTCATAAACAACTGCTTGGGGCGGCAGCCTGTATGAAAAGAGGAGACGTTTTAGGACGCGCAGAACAAGTTTAGTGATTTTTTTGGGCTAAATTATGGTGAAATTTATGCAGGCTTTGGATGAAAGTAACAACAGGTGCATTAAAATTGGACCTTTGGTGCCAGCTAGTGCCTTCACACCGTAACCTCTCTGAGGCATTGTGGAAGAGTGCAGTAGTGGACCCTGCATTCAAATATTACAATCATATGAATCTGGTACACGCGTCAGTGGCAATGCACCCAAATATTACTGCGCTATAGTGTATGGCAGGATGGAAGCGCACCAGCAGTAACAAGCAGCGGAATATACCAGACAGGGGCACAGAGCAAGAGTAGTTGTTCTAACAAAACCGGGTCAACAACGTTTAGGCACTAGTACTGCGCTACTGTATATGGTGAGAATTGGCACACACCAGTAGCAACAGGAGGCAAACAAAACAGGCAGGGAGTACACAGAGAATAGTCAAATTTCAGGCAAAGCCTGCAACAGATCGGGTCCTCAGAACAAGCAGGGTCAGTAACAAGTATACAAACTGATTCGGTAAGCTAGCGATGCGGGAATGAAACTCCATGGCAAGGCAAGGTGTACAGCGCGCGCTCCTGATTTAAAGGTCCCGGCGGCTCTGCATCATCACGCCGCGCCCTGCCCCCTGATCACTCAAAGCTGTGCCGGGTGCCGCTGGAGCTCCTGGCATTTGGCCAGCTGGCGGCACCATGCGGCCCCCCCGATCGCCACCTGGGGCCCTGGATGTCACAATATTACAATCCAAACGCAAACGGGTTAAGTAACCAAATTTGTAAGAATAATTAATGCAGCATATGATTCCGCACACTGACAGGCAGCACCTCTACAGTATAATAATGCAGCATATGAATCCTCACACTGCCGGGCAGCACCTTTACAGTATAATAATGCAGCATATGAATCCTCACACTGCCGGGCAGCACCTTACAGTATAATGCAGCATATCAATCCTCACACTGCCGGGCAGCACCTCTACAGTATAATAATGCAGCATATGATTCCGCACACTGACGGGCAGCACCTCTACAGTATAATAATGCAGTATATGAATCCTCACACTGCCGGGCAGCACCTTTACAGTATAATAATGCAGCATATGAATCCTCACACTGCCGGGCAGCACCTTACAGTATAATAATGCAGCATATCAATCCTCACACTGCCGGGCAGCACCTTTACAGTATAATAATGCAGCATATGAATCCTCACACTGCCGGGCAGCACCTCTACAGTCTAATGCTAGCTTTAACGAGAAGATATGCTATTAGTGTAGCGGGGAAGCCGGCTGCGCATTTTGCATCGCTAACTAAAGAGACTGGAGTATTGCTTATTGTGCTAAGCTCGAGTAGCTACGAAATTGTGAGTTGCGGTCGCTGGAGACGGCTGGGTAAGCGAGAGGCGGATTGTTGTCCGCGTAGTCATTATCGGGTCTAGGATAGACAGATAGTGGGTTACTCAGCCCTGCGTCTTTCGCTGTGACGCCCGTAGTGTTCAGGGGAACTGGTGGCAGTGTAACTAATAGAATAAGAAAGTGGGCACAGGGATTGTGTGAAACGTAGTCACTACCCAATTCAATACTGCGTTGCAATCCTGGGACCACTTTATTGTGCTCTACGTGCCTGTTGCGAGAGAAAGTGTGCGGGGACGGATAGGTAAGCGAGCGTGCAGGGATTGTTGTCCACTCAGTCATTATCTGGGTCTAGGATAGACAGATAGTGAGCGGCTTAACCCGGCATCTTTCGCAGCAGCGCGCGTAGTTGCCTTGACAGGAGGCTGCGCTTGTTTGTGGATCCAGGAATCAGGTGAGTATTAGGCTAGGGTCAGACGAACGCATTTTTCGTGTCGTCCATGAAAAGTGGGTCCGAACGAATGGACGTATTTTTTCACGGACTACGCGATAGCGGTCATTAGGGATGAGCTGTTCGGGTTCGGACGGTTCGGGGTTCGACCCGAACTTAGCCTGTTCGAGTAGATCGCGAACACCGAACATTTCCGGGTGTTCGCCGCATGTTCGACCACAATGGACCACAATGCATTTTCCCACTGGCCTGAAGCTCGTAATTGGCTACAGCCTTGCACCTGACCACAGGTCTGGTGCAAGACTGGTTCAACACTATGCCAATCACCGCTCAGAGTCCTGATTGGGCAAATGTTGCCCAAATCATGGGCTCACAGAGCTAAGTCCCGCAACACACTATATAACGTTTCCACGCGCCGATTCTGCACGCATTTCAGAGGAGATTTCAAAGGAGATAGTTGTGTCTTGTTACTGCCAGTCTGCCACGCGTCTGGGGGGGGTTTCATTTCTACCAAATATCAGGGAATTTAGGTGATGTGTGTCTCGTCACACATCCAGTACCACGCAGTATTTTGGGGCTCACTAATTTATTTAAAACATTCGTGAATTAAGGTGATCTGTGTCTCGTCACACAACCAGTACCACGCTGTATTTTGGGGCTCACTAATTTCTTTAAAACACTTGTGAATTAAGGTGATCTGTGTCTCGTCACACATCCAGTACCACGCAGTATTTTGGGGCTCACTCATTTCTTTAAAACACTTGTGAATTAAGGTGATCTGTGTCTCGTCACAACCAGTACCACGCTGTATTTTGGGGCTCACTAATTTATTTAAAACATTTGTGAATTGAGGTGATCTGTCTCTTGTCACACAACCAGTACCACGCAGTATTTTGGGTGTCACTAATTTCTTTAAAACATTTGTGAATTGAGGTGATCTGTGTCTCGTCACTGGCTGCCAGCTATCAGTGTGTCTCACTGAGTTATACCAGAGTTCTTTAAATCTTTATACCAGAGTTGAATCAGAGTTCTGTATATATTAATCTATAAATCACTCACCATGTCTGAAAGAACAAAAAGGACAGGCAGACGCTCCCAGACACAGATAAGAGGGCAAGCAGCCCCTGTGTCGGGAGGCTGTGTCTCTGGTCGTGGTGGACGTGGTGCATCCTCTGCAGGGGCACGCTTGTCCTTTCTAACTGGTGCTGGCCGTCTTAAGCAGCAGCAACATACAGAGGACTTGGTGGATTGGCTAACCAGGCCATCCTCATCCTCCGAGTCCTCTGCCAGCCAGGCTTGTAGTGGTTTACAGTCCACCTCAGCTGCCAAAGCATCTAATGCAGCCTCCATGTCCACAGCTACTCCTGCCGTAGCCTCGCTATCACACACGGAGGAGTCAGCTGAATTGTTTGACTACAATGAGAGTGACATGCTGCTTGAGGATGCGCAGCAAGTACAGTGCTCTGATTCAATCTCTGAGGTTGAGCAAGGGAGTATAATCAACCTAGAGGAACGGGGTGCCAGTGATGACACACAAATAACTGGCACTCATGTTGCCCCAGCAGCTGCAGCATACTGCCAAGTTGGCTCCAGTGACGAGGAGATAGGGGGTGAAGATGACATTGATGATGAGGTCACTGACTCCACCTGGGTGCCAGATCGAACTGAGGAATCAAGTGAGGAGGAGGGGGAGGAGGAGGCACAGCAAACACGAGGCACAACATCCTCTGTGACCAACCGTAGCACTAGCCAGTCCAAGGCATCACATGTCAGAGCTGCTCCGGTGCAGAGCACTGTTGTCTCAAAGAACACATGCAGGAACTCTGCTGTCTGGGAGTTCTTTAAGAAATGTGCAGCAGACCCCACCGTTGCTATTTGTAATCTATGTCAGATGAGGCTGAAGCGTGGGATAAACACTGGACACTTGGGTACCACGTGCTTGAGGCGACATATGAACAAGTGCCACACATCCCGTTGGCGCAAAACTTTGCGTAGGTCCTACTCCTCCTCATCTGTCTCTACCCACACTGTATGTCCTGCCATGTCATTGCCTACAACCTCCACCGACAGGGATGATGCTACAGTAATGGATGTACCAGCAGGTCCTTCCTCACAATGTGACATCATCCCAGTAGCTGAAGATTTACGCAGTCAGATTACGTTGCCGCAGCTGCTGCAGCGAAAGAAAAAATATAGTCCCAACCATCCCCAAGCACAGCGTCTAAATGCCAGTTTAGCAAAATTACTCGCATTGCAGCTGCTGCCTTTCCAGCTGGTGGACTCTGTTCCCTTCCGTGAATTTGATGAATGTGCTGTACCACAGTGGCAGGTTCCAAAACGCCATTACTTTTCACGCAAGGCCATTCCAGCACTATACCGGCACGTGGAAGACAATGTTATCCAGTCATTGGGAAAGGCAGTCAGCAGCAAGGTGCATGTCACTTTAGACAAGTGGTCCAGCAAGCATGGACAGGGTCGTTACATTTCCTTCACGGCACACTGGGTAACTCTGATTGCAGCTGGGAGGGATCCAAGACGGGCTCTGTGCTGGAGCTTGTTCATCCACCACGCCTCCAGAAAGCTGCTTGTATGAGGTCTGTCTGCTCCTCCACCACCACCTCTTCCTCCTCCTCCTTCTCTGTCTCTGGCGAAGTGGCAGTTAAACCGACGCCTGACAGGGTCTACGCAATGGCTCAAGCAAAAAGATGCCATACTGTGCTTGAGCTGGTTTGTTTAGGGGACAGGAGCCACACCGGGTCAGAAATAATGTCAGCTCTGCAGGGGCAGGTGCAGAGATGGTTAACACCACGCCAGCTTGAGCTGGGAAAGAACGTCTGCGATAATGGCAGCAACCTTCTCTCCGCCCTACGCAAGGGTAAATTGACGCATGTACCATGCCTAGCACACGTCCTAAATCTGGTGGTACAGCGTTTCCTAACCAAGTACCCAGGGCTGCCAGAGCTTCTCATCCAGGCCAGAAAAGTCTGCAGCCACTTCAGACGGTCATTCCCAGCAAGCGTTCGCCTGGCAGAAATTCAAAGAGAATTCCACCTTCCCACAAACCGTCTGATCTGTGACATGCCCACCAGGTGGAACTCGACATTAGCAATGCTGCAGCGTCTGCACAAGCAGCAGAGGGCCATCAACGAGTACCTGTGTGAGTATGGCACAAGGACAGGTTCAGGTCAACTTGGTTTCCCCCCCCCGCAATGGCTGATGATCAAGGATGCATGCACTGTACTGTCACCATTTGAGGAGGCAACAAGGATGGTGAGCAGGGACAGTGCATGCATCAGTGACAATTCCTTTAGTGTTCCTGCTGGAGCACACTCTGCGGGGAATTATAGATGTGGCTCTAGAGGCAGAGCAGCGGGAGGAAGAGGAGGCCTTCCCTAGCTCTCAAGGCCCCAGTCTTTCTGCAGACAGCATTCCAGCGGGTCCTACTCAGATCAGACAGGAGGAGGATGAGGAGGAGGACTATTTAAGTAGTGGGGGCATTGAAGGTGGGGATTCTTCAAGGGAGGGTTTTGTGTGACCAGAAACAGAAGGGCTTGTGCGTGGCTGGGAGGAGGAAGTGCACGATACGGTCATCCTCATTGACCAGGAAGACTCGGCAGCTAATGCCACCTCCAATCTACGCTGCATGGGCTCCCTAATGATGCAAAGCCTGCTAAAGGACCCCAGGATTCGTGCTATCAAGGAGAGGGATCATTACTGGTTGGCAACCCTTCTTGATCCACGATACAAGGGGAAAGTTGCAGAGCTCATCCTGCCCGCACAGAGAGAGCACAGGATGAAAGAACTTGAGGACGCTCTAAAGCGACACTTGTGTAACACCTTTCCAGGCACTGGTACGTTACCTAGTGATGACACACGTGCTTCTGAGGCTGCGGATGATCAGAGGAATAGTGGTGAAGGCCAGGGCCGCTTGACTGATGCTTTTTTAAATTTTTTTAGTCCACGACGCCCAAGGACGTCAAATGTAGGCACCCATTGCCAGCGTCTTCACCATATGGTGCAGGACTACCTAGGGGCAAGGGCAGACCTGGATACCTTTCCAGCAGATGATCCACTGGCTTACTGGGTGTTGAGATTGGATCACTGGCCAGAATTTAGCCTATATGCTATGCAGCTACTAGGTTGCCCTTCATCTAGCGTGCTTTCCGAAAGGACGTTCAGTGCCGCTGGAGGTTTTGTCACAGACAAAAGAGTGCGTCTGTCCACCGACTCTGTAGACCGGCTGACATTTATAAAAATGAATCGGTCCTGGATCAGCAGCTATCAATCCCCTGATGCTGAAGTAATGGAATAGATAGGGGATGTCCTCTTCTGCATTCACAAAACCTCCAGCACTGAACTCTTCCACAATACCACAAAAGGGTTACGGTGTGAAGGCATTTGCTGCCATGAAAGGCACAATATTTGGCTGCACTGACGCCTGTGCCAGATTTATATCATTTTATTTTTTTGAACCGCAGGGTCCAACCCTGCACTCTTCCACAATACCACAGAGGGTTTACTGTATGATGATACTTGCTGGCCTGGCATTAAAGGCACAATATCTGGGTGCACTGACGCCCATTACCAGATCAAAAACTTTTCAATATAGGACCACATGGTCCACCCCTGCACTCTTCCACCATACCACAGAGGGTTTACTGTATGATGATACTTGCTGGCCTGGCATTAAAGGCACAATATCTGGGTGCACTGACGCCGATTAACAGATAAAAAAAACACTTTTCAATATAGGACCACATGGTCCACCCCTGCACTCTTCCACAATACCACAGAGGGGTTACTGTATGATGATACTTGCTGCCCTGGCAGTCTTGCACCAAAGGCAGAATATCTGGGTGCACTGACGCCCATTCCCAGATTCATATCTTTTTAATACAGGACCGCATGGTCCTCCCCTGCATTCTTCCACAATACCACAGAGGGGTTACTGTATGATAGTACTTGCATGCCTGGCACTAAAGGCACAATATCTGGGTGCACTGCCACTGACGCCTGTATCAGATTCATATCCTCAGAGGGGTTACGGTGTGACGGCACTGTTGCCGACGATAAAAGCGCAATTTTAAAGCATCTATTGTTACTTTCATCCAAAGCCTGCATAAGTTTCACAATAATTTAGCCCAAAAAATCACTAAACTTTTTCTGCGCATCCTAAAATGTCTTTTCATACAGGCTGCCGCCCCAAGCAGTTGTTTATGGATAGATTAAAGGAAAAGCATTTACCCGTCATATGAAACGTCATTTTTTGTTTTTAAGTGTTTCTATACATCCTAGAAATCCGCCACTTCACGGGCAGGTTATGGGGACCTCCTAGGCACGATATTTGAAGGAATTTTTCGTTTTTATTATTAACCCTTATTTCATGGAAAACTCACCGTCCCTTTAAAAACGTTTTTTTTTTACTTTTTGTCCTTGTTTCCTGTCCCCCAGGGCACTACCCGGACCCCCATACACCTTTTATGGCAAATATGTAGCATATATGCCCTCTTGGAGGGCACTCTAAAAAAACGAATTTTCAGCCCCATTGACTTGCATGGGGGTTCGAGTTCGGGTTCGGTCCCGAACAAATGGGAAGTTCGGGTTTGGGCTCGAACCGAACTCGAGGAGTGTTCGGCTCATCCCTAGCGGTCATATGATGCGCAATTACGGCCGTGATTTTGTACGGATCCAAACTAGGGAACTTTGGGTGTCTGGACATTATGTAGGTCGAACATGAGAGCAGCGTCTGATGTCTCCTAATCACGCACACACGCCGCTAGCGGACGCAGCGCACTCTGTACATCAGTAGTAGCGGTTTGTTCTCGAAAAAATGCTTTCGTTTGCCACTTGAGTTGCGTGGACGAACTTTCGTGCGGCCGTTCTCCGTATGTTGCCTGGCATTGGACGTCATTTGCTGCTAGCACGGCCGTGATTTAAGTGTGGCTAAACGCACGTTAAAACTGCGTTCGTCTGACCCTGGCCTAAGAAAGAAAAAAAAGGTTTTATTTTATGTTCCAGGGGACATTTAAAGATGTCCTCGGATTTAATTTTTTTAAAAATGTGTCGCCTTACCTTAGCCTGGTGGTCAGTGAAGGCTCCCTGGATCCTGGTTGTGGGGGGGGGGGGGTCTGCAGTGGCTTCCTCCCTGCGCCACCACTCTGCCACATGCACCCGGCCAGCCAGCCCGCACAGTCGCAGCTCTGTCATCCTGCGGCCGCATGCTCCTCAAAGGGTCCTTGGGAGGCCCCGGTGGGCTGCCATCTACAGTGCCTGATTAGAGGGCCTTGTCTGCCTGATGTTTTAGCAACAAGAATATTTTATCCCATAGGCTTCAATGTTAAAAATATTCCCGTTTTAATTCAATATCTAATAAACCATTGCTTATAATATTCTGCAGTAAAGAGTCTCTTTATTCTTCGATTATTTTAGGATTTCTTTAACGACTTGGCTGCTAAGGACGCGCTCAGCGCGTCCTGCCAAGTGCTCCTCCTGTGTTACGGACGCGCTGAGAGCGTCCTAGCACAGGAGGCACCAATCAGCCGGGATTGCGGCTGATTGCTGGCCCCCCCCCGGTACAGGCCGACATCTTGCATGTCAGCCCGGCACTCCGGGACTCCGGGGGGGGGGGGACGATAGGTGACATCTATTTCAGGCGCCCCCCCCCGCGAGTGCGGAGGAGGTGCCTGAAAGGGAGGGGGGGGAGGTCCTTCGGACCTCTCTCCCTCCCGATCGCGGGGGTCCAGCGGCTAAAGGCAGGCAAGGTTTGGAAGGGCACAGCCTGCCCTTCCAAACCGTGCCTGCCTTTAACCCCTTGGGTGCCGGATCACGATTCGGCGCCGAATCGTGATCCTCTCCCGGAGCTGGCCGACATCTTGGATGTCGGCCAAGCTTCTGGGAATTCCCCCTGATGACTGGCGTCATCGTGCATAGCGCGATGACGTCAGTCCTGGAGTTAACCCCTAGTTGCCACCAATGGTGGAGATAGGGGGTTCCAATGATCCGTGGCAGCTAGGGGTTAATATTTGACATTACTGGATCGGCCAGAGCATGGCCTTTCCAACGATACCAAACATGACCATGTAAAAGTAAAAAATAAAAAAATAAAAATAAAAGAATATTTTTTTAAAAAAAAAGTTTTTTTTTTGATTTGTTAATGCAGCAATATTGTTCCCATTTCAATTATAATGTGAACAATGATGCTGCACTAACGATTTTTGTATGCGGTGCGTTTGTTAAAAATAGCGAAACTTTCCCCCAAAAAAAATGAAACGAGTCCCCATTTCTAATTTTTTTTAACAAGCGCACCCCATAGAAAATATAACCGCAAACGGTCGCATGTTAAAATGTGAAAAAAACACTTTACACATTGTAAGTTATTAAAAATTAAAATTTTATTGCATTTTTTGTTATAATATACAGACAAGACATGACGTATACATATAATAATGAAATATTCTGAATCTTCCGAGCCTGTCAGAAAGAACAATATATAATATGTCTGGGTCATATATTAAAATAAGGCTTGAAAACGCGGTTAAACATGATGAGCAAAACCGGTAAAAATTAGCTCAGCACAGAGGCGTATAATGGCTCAGCAGCGAAAGGGTTAAGCTTTTTTTTTTTGGAACTTTTGGCGAATGTCCCAAAAAGTTCGATGTTTGAGAACTTTCGTACGTCCAATGTTCGAATCGAACCGAACGCCCATCCCTACTAGTGATCTCTATAGTCTATTTGGAATGAGTGGATTTCTATGATAAGAAGCGTATGAATTAATTACTATAGTGGGCAGCACTTAAAAACTAGTAAAACAGCTTGAAGATATCTGTCCACAACAACAAAAATGCTGGGGAGTCTGGCCACCTCATAAAGGAGGGCACTGCCCGCTCAGGGTGCAGTAACCTCACCTGTCTTGGTGGCATGCAGGGGATTGGCACATTTTCACACTAGCATTGTGCAATGTGGGATTGTGTAAATGGGATGTAAAGGGATTACACACACACAGAGTTCCTGTGTTGTTTTTTTTCTGAGAAACCACTGTGAAATAATTCTGTGTGCAAATAACCAGTTATCTGCCAATCTGCATGAACCGAGATCTGGCTGCAGGGCCCCCCTCCTGTGCCACACGGACCCTGTATTATGACCATGCACTGCAGCTTGATTGATCTCCATTTCACACAGCTGACCATCCACCACAAGCAGCACAGCTCCCAGCATTCCTATGGACATGGTTCAGCATGTTAGGGGTAGGAATCAGCTCAGGGGGACATGTCCTTGCGGTAACTATGACATATAGACAGTGTTGCTTTAACTCACTGGCTTCTTGATGACTTTTCCTGCCCCCTTCCTGCGCGGTGAAGAATAACCAGCTCCTGGTGCATTTAAGAAGCTGTATGTTCTTGGAGTGATTTCCATTTCCACTTGGCATTCACCAGCACAGACCTGTCACAGAGCGGGTGAGTAGTTCTGGGACCTTTGATGGCAGGTGGCACAGCTATGGTGGGCAGCAAGCCCTGACAGGAACACATTCAGGTGTTGTGTCTGTCTTTCATTGTTTGTATTCCATAGGAAATTGTCACAGTGATCCTCTAACATTGTAACCTTGATGTGTCTGTTTAGCTTTTATTTCAGACTGAAGTCACTTTCCTGATCTTACACATATTTCATACTATCTTTGAGGTGTGCTGCATGACTATAATATAAGGCATTGTACATGGTTCTAGACACTCTCTGGTTTCACCCTCTAGGTACCCCATCCAAGCTCTAAAATCCTCTAATTAGTGTCCATTTCTACTTTTCATCAATTTAATTAGGGAGCCACTTTCCCCAGGCTTTCCAATTAAGGTCTCTCTAACTTTTAAGCCCCACATCTCTAATTAGAGCCCCCATCACTAATCACCCCACTTGCCAAAAAACGTTTCTGATCAATTCTTCGTGTGGCAGGAGCCCTCTTCTCTGGTGCTGATCCTGCTGGCACCTGAAGTTCCTTTCTCTAGCTTTCACCCATGAATCCTCAGTTCTACCTTTTTTATGGAACTTGAATATATTCTATGTAGTTCCCTTTGCATTGTTTTACTTTCCAGAATGTAATCTCCGCTGCAGGGCAGAAGGGAATTCATTAATAACTGACTGGGTTTTACTGTGATGCAAATACACGTGTTATCTTGTTACTTGCAAAGTCCTGAAAGTGTCATTTCATTTTTTTTTTTTTTTTTTTTTTTTTTTATTTACCTTTTTATTACCATGTTAAAACAAGCAGTTTCCTTATTTCCT
Source organism: Leptobrachium leishanense (assembly GCA_009667805.1). Classification (NCBI taxonomy): domain Eukaryota; kingdom Metazoa; phylum Chordata; class Amphibia; order Anura; family Megophryidae; genus Leptobrachium; species Leptobrachium leishanense. Next base: position 168,560,102 of record CM019063.1, on the reverse strand, counting down.
GCACAACCATTACTCATTCGCTGCTTCCAAGTAAGGCTAGGGTCAGACGAAAGCATTTTTCCCCGTGAACGTGAAAAAAGTGCGTCCGAACGCATTGACGTATTTTTTTTCACAGAATGCGCAAAAACGGTCAAACGATGCGCATTTTCGGGCGTGATTTTGTACAGATCGTCAATAAAACTCTTTTTGCGTCTGGACGTTATGTAGACTGGACATTAGCAGCGTCTGACATCTCCTAATCACGCAAACACGCCGCTATGCCGCAGCTGCGCACTCAGTGCGTCAGTACTAGCGGTTCAGCGTTCTCAAAAAAATGCGTTCAAATTCCACTTGCGTTGCACGGCCGGACTTTTGCGCGGCCGTACATCATATATTGGCCGTCATTGCCCGTCATCTGCTGCTAGTGCGGCCATAATTATGTGCGCCAGAACGCACGTTAAAAGTGCGCTGGTCTGACCCCAGCCTTATTCTAAAAAGATTCCAGACTTCGTTCTTCTGAGCAATTTACATGCCTTTCCCTAATCGTCTGGAAATTCTCCTAAAGCAAGTCACCTAAGGGGTTATTCACCAAATGCCTCTTTATTTATATGGAAATAACAGTGGATTTACTTTTGGGGGAACTATAACTGATCAAGTAAACTATAGTGAAGTCCATATTGAGGCCGGGTCAAATGAGCGCACTATGTGTGCCTGTACTGATGTGCCTCCCGGCGTCTGGTGTAGCATTTTGACGCTTCAACAGGGCCAGCCACACATCGTAGTGCGAGCACGAATTGCGCGCGCTACAGCGGACCTTCTGAAAGCCTATGGAGGATCGAGCCTTGCAGCGCTGAGTTAGCACTTGCACTAACTGCACTCAGCGAGGCAGCCAGACGAGCATCAGAGTGGAAGGAACGTCCACTCTCACAGATGTTCCTTCCGCTCTGCAAAACGCTCATCTGACCCCGGCCTTAACAGCGAACAGCCATAGTTACACACCGTGCTTTTTTTCTGGAAAAATAGGTGGGGGTACTTTCACGCCCGGGGAAAAACTGATTTATTATGACTATTTTCGTATCCTCATAAACAATAGTTGTAGTTCACTTAAAGGAAGACACTATAAAAGGGAACCATATTTTTTTAATACTGTGTTTCTTTAACCACTTCACTGCGGAGGACGCGCTCAGCGCGTCCACCCGCAGTATCGTTCCTTGCGGAGGACGCGCTGAGCGCGTCCTCCCTTTGGGGCCAGCGTTCGGCCGGGTTCCGGCCGATCGCTGGCCCCCCCCCCCCCCGGTGCGGGCTGACATCCTCGGTGTCAGCCCGGAACCGCCGCCGGAGTAATTAGGTGTCATCGCATGGGCGCAATGACACCTAATTCAGGCGCCCCCCCCCGCATGTGTGGAGGAGGCGCCTGAAAGAGAGGGGGGGGGGAGGTCCTTCGGACCTCTCTCCCTCCTGATCGGCGGCGTGCAGGGGGTTAACCCAGGCACTGTTTGGAAGGGCACAGCCTGCCCTTCCAAATGGTACCTGGCATTAACCCCATGGGGGCCGGATCACGAATCGGCGCCGGTTCGTGATCCTTTCCCGGAGCTGGCCGACATCTTTGTCGGCCAAGCTTCCGGGAATGCCTCCTGAGGACTGCATAGCATGATGACGCCAGTCCTGGAGTTAACCCCTAACTGCCACCAATGGTGGAGATAGGGGGTTCCAATGAACCCCCTATCATCTCCCGATCCGTGGCAGTTAGGGGTTAATGTTTGGTGTTGTTGGATCGGCCAGAGCATGGCCGTTCCAACAATACCAAACATGAGTATGAAAAAAGTTTTTTTTTTTAAAAAAAGGGTTTTTTTTCTTTTTTTTTGGTTTGTTAATGCAGCAATATTGTTCCCATTTCAATTATAATGTGAACAATAATGCTGCACTAACGATTTTTGTATGCGGTGCGTTTGTTAAAAATCGTGTAGTTTTCCCCCAAAAAAATGTAACGAGACCCCCATGTCTAAATTTTTTAACAAGCGCACCCCATACAAAATATAACCGCAATTGCTCGCATCTTAAAATGTGAAAAAAAAAAAAAAAAAACACTTTACACGTTGTAAATTATTGAAAATTCATATTTTATTGCATTTTTTTGTTATCTACAGACCGGTCATGACGTATACATATAATAATGACATATTATGAATCTGCCGAGTCTGACGGAAAGAACGATATATAATATGTCTGGGTAATATACTAAAATAAGCCTTCAAAACACGTTTAAACATGATGAGCAAAATCGGTAAAAATGACCTCAGCACAGAGGCGGGAAATGCCTCAGCAGCGAAAGGGTTAAATGAACTACAAATATTGTTGTAACCCTATGGGGTTTATCCACTAAGTGACTCTGTTGCAAGAAAAATCTGTATTGCAGAGCAGTTGGCTGGGGTTTTTTTTTTTTTTTTTTGCAATGATGGCCCTGAGTGGATAATCCCCTAGCATTTGTGAGCACCACAGCAATGAAACTCAGTTTTGCTGAGCATGTATGAACTCCACAGCAATAAAACTCACAGTAATGTGCAGTGTGTGTGAGCTCCACAGCAATAAAACTCACTACCACCTTACAGTGCCAGCTCCTCTGATCACACCTCTTGCCTGTCAATCCGCAGCTCTGGGAGATGTGTGTAAACATGCTGCACCCCCTCCCCATGCTGTTCAAAGTTTCAGCGGCTGCAGAGATGGGGGGGAACAGCCCTCCCTTGTCACTTACTGGGGGGGGGGTGTTATCAGTCCCTACATACACTCCTGACAAATGGAAGTGTTCAGGAGCAACATGAGCTGCCGAGCGCTTCCGATTCTCTGCCTGCCACTGCAGGAGGAGCATCATACTCTTTCCTGTTAGTTCTGGCTGGTGGTGAGGTGCCGGTACTGCGTACCCCCTAAAAAAAAGCCCTGGTTACACATAATCTAGAACAATAACCATGGTACCATTGTTTGCAGCAACTTTGCTGCCATGGTTTATTTTTGCTTCTCTGTATAGTCGAAATTCAGTGTAGCTGCAAAAAATGATATATATATATAATTTGCCATGTTGGGAAAACTGAACCCTCAGGGATTGTATGAGAGGACACAGATCGGCCATCATGACGGCCTATCGTGATGGCAAAACGGACAAATCGGTAGCTAAGCACTTCCTTCACCTTCAACATCATCTCCCAAGTCTTAGATTCGTGGCTATAGATCATGTCCCTCCACTCCCCAGAGGAGGTAACAGATCTCAAACTTCGACAACGAGCGACTTTTTGAATAAAAACTCTCAATACTGTGGCCCCTATGGGCTTAAATGAATATGTATCATTTACATCGTTTTTATAAAACAGATAGTTTGTTGTTATATGTAACAGGTCTTCTAAGGCTAGGGTCAGACGAACGCATTTTTCACGTTGCCCGTGAAAAAGTACGGTCGAACGAACGTACGTATTTTTTCCCGGAATATGCGATAGCGGTCATACGATGCGCTTTTTCGTCCGTGATTTTGTACGGATCCTCAATAAAACACTTTTTGAGTCTGGACGTTATGTTAGCCGGACATTAGCAGCGTCTGACGTCTCCTAATCTCACACACACGCCGCTATGCGGCCGCAGCGCACTCTGTACGTCAGTAGTAGCGGTTTGACGTTCTCGAAAAAATGCGTTCGTTGGCCACTTGCATTGCGCGGACGAACTTTCGTGCGGCCGTTCGTCGTATGTTCCCCGGCATTGGACGTCATTTGCTGCTAGTACGGCTGTGATTTCGTGCGGCTAAACGCACGTTAAAACTGCGCTAGTCTGACCCTAGCCTTATTTTGCATCACTGTGATATATAGATATACTATTCTCAAAGTCATTTATTACATTCTTATACATTTATTATTGGCAACACTTTTTCACTTCCACTTATTGTTATTTTGCAACTATCACTTTCACATTTTTCAGGATTTCATTTATCCTCTCTCTTTCACATCATTTATACACACTCCATTCATGGCTTGCATTTCTTCACTGTTTTCACTTTTGTGTTGTTTTATAGACATGGAGACAGACATAAATACACTTTTTTTAAACATTTTATCATTTTTTCATATACTCGTATATTGTTATTTCTTTATTCAAAAAATGTTTTACATACTCTTATGATACATATATTACAACAATAGGCTTCTCACTATTTGTATTCTCTTAATTCTATCCTTCTTGCTTGTTTTTAATCTCACGCAAAATTTATTATACGCAGTCTTGTTGCCATGACGATATTATACTTACACAGTATCCTTGCCGGATTTGTATATACGACTAAGGCTGGGGTCAGACCAGCGCATTTTTAACGTGCGTTTAGGCGCACTTAATCACGGCTGCAGTAGCAGCAAATGATGCGCAATGACGGCCAATATACGAAGTACGGCCGCACGAAAGTACGGCCGCGCAACACAAGTGGAAAATTAACCCTTTTTTTTTCGAGAACACAGAACCACTAGTACTGACGTACAGAGTGCGCTGCGGCGGCATAGCGGCGAGTGTGTGTGTGTGATTAGGAGACGTCAGACGTTGCTCATGTCTGGCCAACATAACGTCCAGGCGCAAAAAGGGTTTTATTGACGATCCGTGAAAAATCACGCACGAAAATGCGCATCATATGACCGTTTTTGCGCATTCCGTGAAAAAATACGGCAATGCGTTCGGACGCACTTTTTGACGGTCACTGCGAATAATGCGTTCGTTTGACCCTAGCCTTAGTTTGGACTGAATAGCCATCCATCATTTTGGGCGGCTTCCAGTTCTCTAATTTAAGACGGGCATTTACCATGGTGTTGTCACAACGGCATTGGTGCGTGGTTTATGTGTTATATAGATATTGCACGCATATAAATAGTATGTGTTATCCTTGCTGAAGGTCCGATGTGGGACTGAAACGTCGGCTTTTTAACATGATTTACTAATAAACTTGTCTGTTTTTATTGAAGTCCCGGAGTACATCCAGTTTTTCGCTGTTCATATTCTCCTTAATGGATTTCAGCACCCAGGCAACCTTTATCATTTAAGTTGGAGTGCTGGTATCGTGTGTGTGTGTGTGTGTGTGTGTGTTTTAAAAAAAATTCTGTTCACAAAAGCCGTCAACTAATTAGGGATACAGAAAGAAAAAAAAATGGGAAAGTGAGGGAGGGGGAAGAATTCCATCCATCTCATACAATGTATACAAAACAATATTCAATGAGTACTTAAAAGTATATACAGTGACATTAACCACTTCGCTGCGGAAGACGCTCTCAGCGCGTCCTCCCGCAGGAAGCGTTGGCTGCAGAGGATGTGCTGAGCGCGTTCGGCCGATCGTTGTGCCCCCCCCCCCCGTGCGGGCTGACATCCTTGATGTCAGTCCAGCATCAGGGACCGCCGCGGGCACCAATAGATGTCATTGTGGCAGTGCAATGACATCTATTGCAGCCCCCCCCCCCTGCGAGTGCGGAGGTGGTGCCTGAAGGGGAAAGGGGGGAGGTCCTTCGGACCTCTCTCCATCCCGGGGGCCAGTGATTTAAAGCCAGGCACGGTTTGGAAGGGCACAGCCTGCCCTTCCAAACGGTGCCTGGCTTTAACCCCTTGGGTGCCGGATCACGATTCGGCGCCGGATTGTGATCCTCTCCCGGAGCTGGCCGACATCTTGGATGTTGGCCAAGTTTTCGGGAACTCCCCCTGATGACTGGCATCTTCGTGCATAGAGCAATGGCGTCAGTCCTTGAGTTAACCCACAGCCAGGGCTGCCGCTAGGCGCCCGCCTAGAGCGCAGTGCCGCCTAGGGCACAGCCGAAAGTCCAACACTCACACATGGGTATGATGTGACGGGTCTCTCCACTGTCCGCTGTCACGCCGCTCTATCACGCTGCACGCTTGCTCTGGCCTCTGGGCGCAGCTTGATCATGGAAGACTCGCGGTGGCTGTCCATGCTGAGGGGGCGAGGTTATCCCTGCTTCCCTCACTCTCTATTGGACAGCCACGCGAGCTGTGTTCCATGATCAAGCTGCACCCAGAGGCCAGAGCAAGCGCGCAGCGTGAGAGAGCAGCGTGACAGCGGCCGGCGGAGAGAACCCTCATACCTGAGTGTATACTGCCCCCAGTAGCTCACACATATGTGTGAGTTACGGGGGCAGTATATACCCATGTGAGTTACGGGGGCAGTATATGCCCATGTGTGAGCTGCTGGGGGCAGTATATGCCCATGTGTGAGCTCTGTGATACACTCACACATGTCAAGTGTTTTCTTTGGGGGGGGGGGCGCAAGTATTTGGTCTGGCCTAGGGTGCAATATAGCCTAGCACCGGCCCTGCCCCTAGCTGCCACCAATGGTGGAGATAGTGGGGTTCCAATGAACTCCCGATCCTTGGCAGCTAGGGGTTAATGATTAGTATCGTTGGATCGGCCAGAGCATACCTTCCAACGATACCAAACATAACCATGTAAAAAGTTAAAAGAATATTAAAAAAATTTGTTTTGTTAGTGCAGCATCATTGTTCACATTCTAATTGAAATGGGAACAATTTTGCTGCATTAACAATTTTTGTATGTTTGTTAAAAATCGCGTGATTTCCCCCCCCCCCCCAAAAAAAGTAACGATTCCCTGTTTCTAATTTTTTGAACAAGCGCAATCCATAGAAAATATAACCGCAAACACTCGCATGTTAAAATGTGAAACAAACACTTTACACGTTGTATAATATTGAAAACTAAAATTTTATTGCATTTTTTTTGTTATAATATACAGACAGAACATGACGTATACATATAATAATGATATATTCTGAATCTGCCGGAAAGAACGATATATAATATGGGTCATATAACAAAATATGGCTTTAAATCGCATTTAAACCTGATGAGCGACACCAGTAAAAATGAGCTCAGCACACAGGCGTGAAATGGCTCAGCAGCGAAAGGGTTAAACATAGTTATTTCCATAAGTACACACATAAACCGAAAAGGTCAAATCAAACCTGCAAAGTGCGGCCATTAACATTACCTACAGTATTATCTTCCCATATGTTCCAAAAATATTTCAACTTGGTGGTAAACGGAGATGGTTGTCTTAATGCCAACTCCTAATCAAGTATCATTTGGATGACTTCATCACATGTAGGGATTGTGGTAGTTTTCCTATGTCTTGGAATGATAGCTGCTGCTGCAATTAGTATATGTCTGTAATGGAGTGGACCTTGTCACGTGAACACCACAGCAGGGTAAGTGTTTCATCAAGCAGTCTTTATTCCTTATAAGTGGTTACAGGCACAGCTGCTTAGTTCAAACAAATAAACAAAATATAAGAAAACCTCGCTCTGCTATCCAGCAATCAACCTAACAATAACAAATGATTGTGTCCTCAAATCACAGCCCTTTTGGAGCTGTCTCTGAGGGGAGAGCCACCAAAATGAACCTCCTGTGTGTCCCTTTTAAAGCCCCAGCAATCACAACATCAAGCTTTTGTGTGTGTTGCTGGGCTAATCAACCCTGCCAAGTTAACCCTTTCCTCAGGGACCCTTGTATACACCCCATCACAATGTCCTATTATTATTTTGTGCACTTTAAGAGTGTTATCTGGAAATTGAAAAGTGAAAAAGGACCAATATGAGATGTAACACTAAGGACGAGTTTATAGACCTCTTTCCAGTATCTACGAAGTCTTGAACAATGCCACCAAATGTGTGCCATGGTGCCCTCACCTCCACATTCTCTAACACCTGTTTGAAACTGTGAGAAGTCGAATAAATGGAGTTTAGCGGGGGTGAAGTACCACCTTTAAATTATTTTATGGTGCGTTTCTATCAGGGTTATTCAAAGAGAATCAAAGTCACCGCACGTTAAGTGACTTTTCGTTCTCTTCAATTTGGTGCGATTTGGCAATCCCATTTCGGCGACCCTGCGG